>CM035413.1:157494851-158144851 GCA_020310875.1 Ceratopteris richardii
TAGACATTGATTCAATCATTGCTCATAGAGCTTCAATAATCAAATCCTTGCATAAGAAAAACCCAAAATAATTATACCTTCATGATCCAACCGCATTTTGAGAGAATGAGACCCAAAGCTCACTTCGATGACTCTAAGGAAGGCAGCAGGCTTGAACAATAGACAAACAAGAGTACACAGTAGCTCAATATGATGATGAAACAAGTGTATGTATTGATATGTAAAGTACAATGCTTGGAGGTATTGGAGGAATCCTATGGCTACAAGGTAAGTTCAATAAACACTTTCGAAGTTTTTTTGAGCTTAGTCTCTTACCATGGCATCTTCACTGAAGTATATATAAGCTTCTTCCCATCATTCTAATTGGTAGGTGTATATGATTATACCAAAGATTCCAATTAGCTTTTCAACCACTTATTTGAATCTTGAGTTCAAATATGCCTCATGAATTTTTCCACATTTTAGTTTTAGCTTAAGTCTCGAATTTTAAGGTTTAAGATCTTTTACAATAGGAAAAACCAAGTTGAGGGCTTTCCTAGGTGGAAGGGGCACGACTTACTCACATTGTTGTTCTCCCCTTCCTGGTTACCCCCAAAGGTTCACATCTAGTTTGTTGGTTATGGAAAAGTTGGAACACTACAAAACTTGAACTTATCATCAATGATGATTGGAAGTGGTCTCGTCGTATTAGACAACATGATTCTATTTGGTTCCCAATAAAGGGTGGCAGAGATGTCAAATTGAATGATCTCCAAAGAGCAAAGACATTATGGAACAAAGTATTTTGCATGTGGAAGAATCTATGGAACCAAGATAGAAGACATTGGATTACATTCGAAGAGATTAATCCACTCGGTGAGTGACCTACAATGATTGGCTTCTATCAAGAGACAAAATGTTTTCTTGGGACTCCTCGAAGTCCAAACTCCTCCAAGGTAACAATCCTCCTTAGACACAAGGTGTGAAATGGCACAATGGCAATAGATTGGATAAGATTCCTTGTATGCTAATGAAGTAAGATCTTTATTCCTATTTTAATAGGAAATTGTGTCAAATTGGATGAATATTAGGTGGATTGCAAATTCATTGACCTATTGCATAACCTCATGGAGAACAAAAAAAAATCAATTCTTATGTGGAAAATTCTCCACCGGGGAATCTTGACTAATGTCAAAGCCAACAAAATTTTGGAGCCTCTCCATGGTGTAAGGGTTGTTTCAATGGTATAGGAGACATGGGACACATGTTCTTGTCGTGCCCCAAGAGCATGTTGGTTTGGCAAGCAATGGGAGGAATTCTCACCTTATAATTCCATCTTTATTTGAAACAATCCCTTCTTGGTGAAGCAATCGACTGCTCTACATCATTTTGAAATTCCATTAGAGGAGAAGCTCTTTGGAAAATATGAAAAGAGTGAGTGCACCACCATCTTTGCAAAAAATCCAAAAAATCATGGTCAATTGATAAAACCCTTAACATGTTAGGTAGAAGAATCAGTTATTGTAAAATGTTTATGCCCTTCACACGTCATAGGATGTTTTTTTGTAGAACAACAAGATCCATGGTAGATGGGCTCCTCACAAGGGGGGGAGATAATTAATCTGCTCTTTAATTAGGGTTAAGAGGACTTGGGGCACTCCTAATTATAATATTTGTTAAACTTTAGGGCCACCTTCACACCATAAATGTGGTCTTTCTTGCCCATGATGTGTGGGATAAGGGGATCCCATCATCACTATACCCCCTTCCCTTGTAAATTCATTTTTTAATTAATTCATGCCAAAACGATTAGGCTTATGCCAAACTTCCCTTTTTTTTTAAAAACGGTTGAGGGTTTTCTCACGCATGAACTAAGGATAAATGTAAGTACATATATTTGATCCTTAAAAGCCGAAGTAGTCTGTATATATGGTTAAGCTCTTAGGCTTGCCAAATGTACCAAAAGCTTACCCTCTAGCCTAAGATTCTCGAGTCTTGATTCCTTTGCAATCTAGAGAAGTCCAATTATTGATTTGAATTTGTTGAGTTTTACTCCATCCAAAGTTTTCGTCATCGTGTCAAAGTTTTGTTCTTAGGTTGACATATTACAAAGTTCCATCTATTTGTGTATAATATTTTCCCTAATAAAGTGATAGTGGACCTCAAAGTGTTTGGTCCTTGGATGGTAAATAACATTTCTTTCAAGATCTAAAGAGCTCATGTTATCACCAAATATATGAGGAGTTGGTCTTGATTCCAAATCAATGGTAGGTTGCTTCTTTGATGACCAAGATATGCATTAAGAACTTGCAAATGAAAGATAACCAGAAGTACTTCTCCTATGATTCCTTGATCCTACCCAATCTACATCAAAAGAGATCTTTATGTCTATATCAAAATGTAGGAATAGAAAAGTCCTTCCATTATTCTACCTTTGAGATACTTGAGTATCCTTTTGGTAGCCTCCATGTGTGGCTTCTTAGGTGAGTGCATAAACTAACTTAAGCACTCCCACTAAATCTATTATCTACTCTTGTGAGAGTAGCAATTAGACTTTGATTATCTTGTCACATCTTCAATGATTTGTCCTTCATGGGCACTCAATTTTGAAATCACTTCCAAAGGTGCACCTACAATCTTTGCATTTTCCATATTGAGCTTTGTAAGCATATCTTTGTTGTACTTTCTCTCAATCGGATACATACACTCATGAAATTATGAGTCCTCCAAACCAAGAGGTTGAGCCATATATACCTCCTTTGAGATCCATCCATTTAAGAAAGGATTCTTGACATCCATCTGGGATATCTTCTAGTAGTTGCAATACTCATGAGTATTCTTATTGAATGCATCTTTGCTACACTAGAGAAGGTCTCTTCATAATCAATGCTTCAGTCTCAACATATCCCTTGGTTACTAACCTAGCATTGTACGTGTTTATGGTTTCTTGGGAGTTCTTTTTTTTACCTTGTAGATCTATTTGTATTCAATGGCCTTTGTGGTTAAGATAGGTACTAAGTCCCAAGAATTGTTTTCTTGCAATGCTTCAATCTCTTCCGCCATGGCATGCTTCCATTATGGTTTCTTCTTGAAATTCTCATATGATGATGCTTCTTTAGAATTCATGTCCTAAGCAATGTATATAGAATGCTTATTGACCAATGAGATATCATATCCATACCTTTCTTGCTTCTTCTTTTCCCTTGTGGATCTTCTGCTTGTTTGTTGAGATGGTTTTGCTAGAGCTCTAAATTCTTACACTTTGCCTATACTTGTAGCTTTACCTGTGGGTGTTTTGATTTTGAGTTGACCATTGTTGAAAGGGTTAACCATATTATTAGGTATCTTTCACTTTTGGCCACCTTTGAAATCCATCCTTGATGACAGACTCATTGATCAATTGAATTTTGCATGTATGCTTGCACTTGGCATGCCCCTTGCCACTCAAAAAACAAGATTAAACATTTAAGAAGGTCTTACCAAAAGCTTAATTATGGCCTAGGCAGTGTCTATTTTCATTGAAATTCTTGGATTGAGATAAAGGCATATATAAAAGAGTTCATGCTAAAAACTACATAATTAGGAATGATAATAGAGAATTTAAATATTTGAGGAAGACATAACTTCATTGTGATGCACCTACCATTTTATCAATGCATCACTAACTAGATATTATCAAGGTTTGACAGAGAATTCATACTTGTTCAACTCATGGTCTAAAGATGAGGGCTTAGAATTAAGAATTAAAACAAAAAGCAAGTACATGCATTTTTGAGATGTGAAGGAGAATTGAACATTTTTCTCTCGACATTTACTAGAAACTTCCATTTAAGTACTTAGAAAATCACATGGGGAAGCTTGTGGACTTCCATAGAACGACACAAAAATGTGTGCCCATGGATGGAGAAAAAAAGGGAAGAAAGGAAAATATTGAGCATATTGATGCTGAGGCATATTGAAGTCAAAGCATTCGTGGACCCTTCCATCAACGTTTTTACTTTCTATCTAATGTACACAAATACTAGTCTGAACAGTTGATCATACTTCACCATGTTCCATCATCAAAAGCTTTTTTTCCTCTGCCACTGTTAGGGGGTCAGGCTCAAGCAGTATCCTCTACACTAATGCATATATTATCACAAGCTAAGAGAAGGGGATGTGAGGGACGAGCAGCAATGCGCTCATGGCTAGGTAGCAAAATTTTGAAGGAGGACGAGAGCAAAGTAGCCATTGGGTAGTGCCAATTTGGAGACGATGAGATTCCCATCTCAGATAGATTCACTAAGCCGCTCCAAACAAGTCTTCATGTTTCCACTATCTACAACTTCCATTTCCGGTCTATGCTAGTCAGGTCATACACACACACATACACGCACGTACATGCATGCACACATACACGCATGCATAGACACACATGAAAACATACATACATAAATACATACATACATAAATACATACATACATAAATACATACATACAAAATTACATAAGTACACATACATGCATATATATGACATACTCATACATACATATATATAGATACATAAATACATGCCTACATACGTGAATACATGCATACATAAAAACAAGCATACATACATACATATATGCATAAATACATAGATAAATATATACATACATGCACAAATATATACATACATACATTCATACATAGTTACATAGATACATATGCATAAATACATACACATATATATTCAGACATACATACATAGTTACATACATACTTACTTACATACATACATACGTACGTAAGTACGTACATACATACATACATTACGTGCATGCATACATATATTACATACACACAAAGTTACATACATAGATAAATACGTAGATCCATACATACATACATAAATACATATTTACATACATTTACATATACATATACATATTTTACATACTTACATACAAACGTATTTCACATATGCACATACATACATATACACACATACATACATACATACATACATACATATAAGTGAGACACATATAGATGGAATGTATTTTTGTAAGTTGAATTATTTGTTCCATTGTTGTATGGAATGCATCCCTTTTGTTTTATGCATGAATGCATTTTGGTTTATGGAATTAGTTCCTTTATAGTCTATGGTCTGAGTGCCTTATGGTTTTTTTTTTAAGCTCCCTACTTTAGGGAAATTGTTGCCTTTTTTGTGATATGTCATTATATATGGCATGCATAGCTCTCTCTCTCTCTCTATATATATATATATATATATATATATATATATATATATATATATATATATATATATACACACACACACATGTGTGTGTGTATAACTATATGTAGATACATAAATACATAGATACTTACACATATACATGCATACATAGATACATACATATATACATACATATACATATGCATACTTAAACACATACATGCATACATACATACATTCATAGATGCATTCATACATACATACATACATTTCACGTCTTGGAGATAGGCCGTTGATTGAAGGAGTGCGAATTTTCTTATGTCAATTCTATTATTGTAGTGAATTAGTAGTAGTAATGCATTAGTATTACAAATAGTTTACTCACATGAATTGAGAATACGTTCAATGTAGGGTAATATTATTTTGTCAATATAGATCTATTGGGTTAAACATGTACATTACACGTAGATATTCTTAAACATGCACAAGTGTGGTAGGATCTTTTCTTTTTTATTTGTGATGCCTATACTGACACATATGACAATGCCTATATCGATGCATATACTGATTTTCTATTTTCAATATCGATGCATATATCCACATAAGAATAGATTTTCTATTTTCAATGACAGGATGCCATAGGTCTCCACATGCAAGTTTCCATTTGATGCTAGTCACCACCTTCTCTTAAGAGAGATATGCAAGTCAAGATGTTGATGTATCCTAAGAATTTTATCCAATTTATTACCATCGGCCAGTCATAATACTTCAATCAAGGGTGGGTCATTCCGGAGAAGGAGATGAGACTTTGAGTTGTCCCAAGACCTGATTCTGTGTCTGAAAAGGCAACAATCATCATAGTCAACTCTCCTCACAAGCTCCAATTCGAAAATTCATGAGGAGAGATGATGCTCCCATGTTGTGATTTTTTCCTTCTCTGAGATACACACCCTTTATATTAGTCATGGCAGAACATAAAGCAAACTTGGCATACACATGATGTAGAGCAGATATGGAGAGAGAGAGAGAGAGAGAGAGAGAGAGAGAGAGAGAGAGAGAGAGAGAGAGAGAGAGAGAGAGAGAGAGAGAGAGAGAGAGAGAGAGAGAGAGAGAGAGAGAGAGAGAGAGAGAGAGAGAGAGAAGTAGGGTGTATGTGCCTCTTGTGCATTCTTTCTCTCTTCACAAACACAACAAGGCTCTCTCTCTCTCTCTCCCTCCCTCTCTCGCTCCCTCCCTCCCTCCCTCTCTCTCTCTCTTTATATATATATATGTGTGTGTGTGTGTATGTGTGTGTGTGTATGTACGTGTATGTATGTATGTATGTATGTGTGTGTGTGTTTTTAGTACAATTAGCAAGCCTAAGTACTTTGCTAAGGCTTAAGGACTACACATATATTTATCACATCACATAGAGAACCACATGTGAAATCATGTTTGTCAATTTTAGTGTATACCCTTTGGATATGTGTAAAAGTCAATAGAAGAAGGAATCTCCTAAAGATGGGAGGCTAAACCCACAACTCATTTGGTAGAAGAATCAAATCAATTACATCCCTAAAGTCTAGGATCACTTTTAGGTGAGGGAAAATTCAAATTCAAACTCAAACAATGTGTATAAATACACATAGTTTTAGTCACGTGATAAGAGAGTACTTTCTATGAGGACTTGATCTACTCTAGTGAGCACACATTAATTGCACACTATCTATGTGTAGTCCCCTACACTCTCTCTATATTATATGTGCAATAGTATTCATATTTTGATACATCTCATTCAGTATATTTCTATCTATTGTTTGCTCGAGCATCTTCATCATTATAGTGAATGTGTCGAATTAATTTATCTCCCATTACTCATCCATTTGCTACATTTCAACTTGGAGTAGTTAAAGTTAAGTGTCTAGTGTTTATATATCAAATTCTATCAAGTTTGATTAAGTATATCTTGAAATATGGAGCAAAGAAGATGATTATGTATACATATCATCTAGATCGTGAAAAGTCGGGATGACCCCCTTGAATTTCTAGATTCATTTCTCATTGTATGGTGTAGCTAAATTCATGAAATAACTTACTTTAGTTATCTTTAGACTTTAATTATATGTGTCCAAAAGCTCTTTGGTCAATTCAAACCAAGTTGTGAGCTCTTAGCATAACATTGAGCCCTTCAATTCCCAAAATAGAAGGTTCTTCACATTTCTTGAAATTAGAAGTTATTTGTTTTGATGCAATTTTTTGAGAGTGATGCTCCAAAGAACTTAATGAATCTATATGCATCATTTTTATGCTAATGATTTACATTAAGAATCCCTAAATCTAGATTGGCAAGCGTAGAGCAAGTTTCTTACAACACTACCTCATCTATGGAATCAAACTCACCATCTCCTCATAGTGGTATATAGACACTTCAAACAAATTATTTAATGTATGTTTATAAACAAATAAAGTGTACTAAATCTCCAATTCAAAACTTCATGAGAGATGATGCTCTCATGTTGTGATTTTTCCCTTCTCTGAGGTACACACTCCTTGATATTAATCACAACCGAACATAAAGGAAACTTGGAGTACTCTTACGATGTAGAGCATATATGGAGAGAGTGAGAGATATCAAAAGACACACGGTGTACATGCCTTTTGTGCATTCTTTCTCTCTTCAAAAACACAAAAAGGCTCTTTATATATATATATATATATATATATATATATATATATATATATATATATATATATATATATATATATATATATATATATATATATATATATATATATATATATATATATATATATATATAAGAGTCCCTTTTTTACCTTCTAGATCCATTTGTATCCAATGGCCTTCATGGTTAAGGTGGGTACTAAGTCCCAACTATTGTTATCTTGCAATGCTTCAATCTCTTCCTCCATAGCATGCTTTGTTGGGAAAGATGGATGGACACTCCAAGAAATGAGCAGGTACTACCAAATCCTGCTTTGTACCAGCCCCTTCTTGCTTCAGATTTGCATTTTAGGCCCTCTTAGCTTTCCAATGAAACTATACAAGTGCCTATATAATTTGGAGATGATATGAGAAATGATTGAATCAAAACAGACTACTTCCAAGTTGAAGGATCAATGAAAACCTTCTATTTTTGTTCACACACCTGCTCTGTGTTATGCTCAATGCTTCCAGTACAGTAGGAATTAGAAAACTTCCTTTTGAAGATATCAAATTAGCTTACTGAGCTAATGATTCCAAGTAGAATGGCTTAAAATGATGCACTATACATAGAGCAATCAATTTAGCAATCAAATCATTACCCTTGATTTTCTAGGACCTCTGTAGAATTTGACCAGTGAGTGCTTCGATGTGCTTTTCTCCAAATTGGCTGAATAGATTATCTTCAAAATTTGTGAGCACGTAGAGAACTTGGATTTGATTCCAAAAAGCTATAGAACCTTAAAAATGGTAAAGAAATGACTGAGATATGAGCAATACAAGTTGACTGTTATGAGTGACTATGACAGAGAGACCATAGATGAAAAGTATTGATCTATTGTATTAGAACACAATGTTGTAAAAGATCATAGGCATGATAATCAAAGCCTAATGATAATGAGTATTGTAGGCTATAATGTAAGCCTCACTCTCTTACAATGTGGTCAAGGAGAACTAGGAAATGGAGTCACTTATCCCGCGAGTCTTTTTGGCATCTTTTATAGATAGGATATTTGAATTTGAATTTGAATCCTCCATTGGCTCTCACTAAAAAGTGGTCCTCCAATCTAGGAGATATTCCCTCAAGTAGATTTGTGACTTTTCCAACTAACAAGTCCCACGATTTTAGTGTTAGTTACAAATATTCTTTCAAGTCAAAAAATGACTTTTACAAATGGTAAAGATAAACAGGTTTCCTAGCAATGGTTTCCATGGAGCTTCACTTGTACATAAACTCTAGCCAAAATTGTAGGCTTGGTATTTTCACCAATAGCTCCCCCTCAAGCCAAATAGTTTGGCTTGGTCTTCTTCTTCAATCTTCTTGAATGTCTTGCAAACCAATCATAGACTTAAACCTGTAAAGTTTTGTACCATCTAATGCTTTAGTCAATAAGTCTGCACATTGCATATTAGTTGATACATAAGCCAACTGAATTTCCTTGCTCAATAGCTTCTCTCTCACATAATGATAGTGGACCTCTATATGCTTGGTCCTAGCATGATAAATAGGATTTGCTGCAAGATGTGGTGAGCTTGTATTATCTCCAAAGATCATTGGAGATATAGTATGCAAACCCAAATCTATATATAACAATCTGATCCATATGGCCTCTTGAGTAGCATTGGCCAATCCTCTATACTTTGCCTCTGTAGGAGATAAAGCAATAATAGGTTACTTCTTTGAAGACCATGATATTGGTTTATCACCTGCAAAAGATAGGTAACCTGAGGTACTCCTTCCATCATCTTTGCAACCTGCCCAATCTGCATCTGAATATATATTGATGTCCAAGTATGAGGTATAAGGAAAGTATAATCCTTGATTTTGAGTGCCCTTAAGGTACTTCAAAATCCTTTTGGTAGCTTCCAAATGAGGTGCCCTAGGTGTGTGCATAAATTGACTTAAAACACTTACTCCATAAGCAATATCAATCCTTGTCAATGTAGCATAGTTCAAGCTTCCTACTATGCTTGGTAACATGCACTATTCTCAAGCACATCACCTTCATGAGCACTTAACTTCTGGTTTACCTCCATTGGAGTACTTGCAACTTTGGCATCCTGCAACTCAAACTTCTTAAACATGTCCTGTATATACTTCCTCTGAGTAATAAAAATTCCAGAGTTAGTATAGACTAACTCAAGCCCAAGAAAATATTTTAGTGATCCAAGGTCACTAATTTTGAACTCCTCCATCATTTGATTTTTAATCTGATTGATGCCATTAGCATCATTACCTGTGAGTATGATATCATCAACATATACACATAGGTATATTACCTCTGCATTTCTCCTCTTCACAAACAGAGAAGTATCTGCTTTACTCATGATGAATCCTTGATCCTGAAGGTATGTAGTCAGCCTATGGTTCCATGCCCTAGGTGCATGCTTCAATCCATAAAGAGCTTTGTTCAATTTACACACATATGTTACCTTGCTTGGATCCTCATAGCCAGGAGGCTGAGACATGTACACCTCCTCTGAAATCCAACCATTTAGAAATGCATTTTTACATCCAATTGATACATGTTCCAATTCTTTGATGCAACCACACTTACCAATACCCTGATGGTTGGCATTTTGGCCACAGGTGAGAAAGTTTCTTCATAATCAACTCCTTGGGTGTGTGCAAAACCCTTAGCCATAAGTCTAGCTTTGTACCTGCTTATTGATCCATCAGAATTTCTCTTGATCTTATAGACCCATCTAGAACCAATTACCTTCATAGACTCCTTCTTTGGTACTATCTCGCAAGTATCACTCTCCTTGAGTGCTTCAATTTCCTCATCCATAGCTTCCTTCCATTCTGTCTTGGTCTTTGCCTCTTCATATGATGATGGCTCTTCAAATGACAAGTCTTTTGCAAGATAAACAGAGTGCTTAGTAACTAAGGAAGTGTCATACCCATATCTGATAGGCTTCTTGCTCTCGCTTTGTGATCTTCTAATTGCTTGGTTGGATGATTCACGTATATCCTCCAACTTCTTCATTTTGACCTTGCCTTTGGACTTCCATGCCTTGAATTCTTCTAAGTTGATGATATCCTCATCATCTGAGTTGATGTCTTCAATTTGATTAGGCTCTTCCTTAGTGAGGCTTGGAAACTCCTCTTCCAAGTCAGAAGGTAGCTTTACTTTCTTGCATTCACTTTCAAACCAAGAGTCATTCTCATCAAAGACAACATCTCTACTGACCATGAATCCTTTGTTTGAAGGATTCTAGATCCTGTATCCTTTCTGATTCAAGTCACACCCCATGAAGATGCACTTCTCTGCCTTAGGGTCTAGCTTACCTCTTATTTGAGAAGGGATATGCACCTAAGCAACACATCCAAAGATCCTGCAATGATCAAGTGAAGGTCTTCTACCATGTCATGCTTCATATGGGGTCGGTCATCCCATCAAGAGATTTGGATGGAAACCTGTTTACAAGATAAGTGGCAGTAGATACACTCTCTGCCCACAAGTAATTAGGTAATTTTTTCTCATTTAACATAGACCTAGCTGTTTCAACAATTAGTCTATTTCTCCTCTCTGCCACCCCATTTTGCTCAGGGGCATACCTTGTAATTTCTCTCTTGATTCCTCTCTCTTGCAATAATGCATCAAACTCATTTGAGAAGTACTCACCTCCTCCATCTGACCTTAGTCTCTTTAGACTTCTGCCTGTTTGGTTCTCAACAAGTGCAAGATACTTTCTAAAGCAACTGAATACTTCATCTTTGTGCTTCATAAAATATAAGAGAGTCCACCTACTGAAATCATCAATGAAAGATACATAATACCTTGATCCAGAAATTGAGGGATCCTTACTTGGTCCCCATACATCCATATGGACAAGCTCTATGTAGTCCTCATGCATGTAGCCTTTCCTTGAGAAAGGTAACCTGTGAGATTTTTTTAAATTGACAAGCACCACATTTATAAATCATGTGTTGCTTGGATACATTATGTATCCCAAGCACACATTGATCTCTACATATTTTTTTTAAGGTTCTTTCACCAACATGCCCTAATCTATGCCAAATTTCAAGCTTTGATAGTGTTTGATCTTTATAGCTATAAAGTGCAATGTTCCTTGTATCTTCAAGTTCAAAAGTGAATAATCTATCTCTCTTTTCTCCTTTGGCAATTTTCTTGAATCCATGTTGGGGATCCACCACAAATGCTCCATATTGGTTGAATCTAACCTGCAAGCCCTTTTCCACAATATGTCCAACACTCATCAAATTCTTGGTAATTGTAGGTACATATAGAACCTTGCTCAACAGATTTCTATTTCCATCAGCGGTCTTAACATTTCCTACTTTAATCACTAAGTGCTTGGTGTCATCACCTGTTTGTACCTGATGCTTACCCTTTGGTTCCTCAAGATCAGAGAGAAGAGCTACATTGCCTGCCACATGGTTTGAGCATCTTGAGTCCATGTATAATAGATGGTCATCATTTATACCTAGTTTTGAAGTCATATTCATAATCAGAAGAGAATCCTCTTGCGCCTCTGTGTAGTTTTTGTAGTCTTTCCTTGATTTGTAGCCTCCTTAGTAGTTGCTATTGTAGTTATTGTTGTAAATGTTATTGTATCCTTGATGATGATTGAATCTTCCTCTTGATTGTGTATATCCACCTCTTTGATAACCTCTACCTCTCTGACACTACAACATATCAACTGAATATCGACGGTCAGTGTACCGACGTGCACCTGTCGGCGTCGTTATACCCCTCGGGAAATTTGGGAAAGCTGCATTGCCTCAGAATCAGGCCGCGTCGGTTCGGAATCACAGCGTCGGTATAAGCGTCGATATATGCGTCGGTATTTTTCTGAATCTACCGACGCGTATACCGACGCATATACCGACGCTCTCTTTTTAATTGGGCCCGAACCCGAAATTTGTCATTTTCAAAAGTAGAACTCCCTTCGAGCTCGCGCGTGCCAACATCAGAGCAGAACTCTGTTTGTTACCTCTCTCTCTCTCTCTCCCTCTCTCCCTCCCTTCCCTCTCTCTCTCTCTCCCTCCCTTCCTTCTCTCTCTCTCTCTCTCCCTCTCTCTCTCTCCCTCCCTCTCTCTCACTATCTCTCTCTCTCTCTCCCTCTCTCTCTCACTCTCTCCTCCTCTCTCTCCCTCTTTCTCTCTCCCTCTCTCTTTCTCTCTCTCCCTCTCTCTCTCTCTCTCTTTATACAGACCTCTATCTTTATAGATCTCAAGTTTTGGTTTTGCTAATATGTTCTTTGTTTGGTTTTGCAGGAGAATTTCGCATCAAAGCTTTGGAAATTCGAGGAAGAAGCACTTCAAGTGGAATACTTGCACATACATCAATGTAAGTAAAACATATATCACTTTATATTTTTGGATATTTTTATATTTCTTTATATTTTTGTTTTCTAATATCTTTTCTCTTTATTTTTGTTTGAGAGAGAGAGCGAGAGAGAGAGAGGGATATGCATATGCATACATGCATGCATATGCATACATGCATGAATGCACATGCATACATGCATGCATGCATATGCATACATGCATGCATACATATGCATGCATGTGCATACATGAATGCATATGCATACATGCATATGCATGAATGCATACATGCATACATGCATATGCATGCATGCATACATGCATACATGCATATGCATGCATGCATACATGCATACATGCATATGCATGCATGCATACATGCATACATGCATACATGCATGCACACACATGCATACATGCATGCACACACATGCATACATGCATGAATGCTCATGCATACATGCATGAATGCACATGCATACATGCATGAATGCACATGCATACATGCATATGCATACATGCATGCATATGCATACAAGCATTAATGCACATGCATGCATGCATGGATGCATATGCCTACATGCATGCATGCATATGCATACATGCATGTGCATGCATGCATATGCATACATGCATATGCATACATGAATGCATATGCATACATGAATGCATATGCATACATGCATGCATACACATGCATACATGCATGCATGCATACACATGCATGCATGCATACACATGCATGCATGCATACACATGCATACATGCATGAATACACATGCATACATGCATGAATGCACATGCATGCATGCATGTATGCATATGCATACATGCATACATGCATATGCATACATGCATGCATATGCATACATGCATGCATATGCATACATGCATGCATATGCATACATGCATGCATATGCATACATGCATGCATATGCATACATGAATACATGATCATGAGCATGCATGCATGCATGCATACATGCATGCATATACATACATGCATGAATGCACATGCATACATGCATATGCATACATGCATATGCATACATGCATATGCATACATGCATATGCATACATGCATACATGCATATACATACATGCATGCATACACATGCATACACATGAATGCATACATGCATGCACACACATGCATACATGCATGAATGCACATGCATACATGCATGCATACATGCATACATGCATGCATACATGCATGCATACATGCATGCATACATGCATACATGAATGCATATGCATACATGAATGCATATGCATACATGAATGCATATGCATACATACATGCATATGCATACATGAATGCATATGCATACATACATGCATATGCATACATGAATGCATACATACATGAATGCATATGCATACATACATGAATGCATATGCATACATGAATGCATATGCATACATGCATGCATACACATGCATACATGCATGAATGCACATGCATACATGCATGAATGCACATGCATACATGCATGAATGCACATGCATACATGCATATGCATACACACATATGCATACATGCATATGCATACATGCATACATGCATATGCATACATGCATATGCATACATGCATGCATATGCATACATGCATGCATATGCATACATGCATGCATGCACATGCATACATGCATGCATGCACATGCATACATGCATGAATGCACATGCATACATGCATGAATGCACATGCATACATGCATGCATGCATATGCATACATGCATGTGCATGCATGCATGTGCATGCATGCATATGCATACATGCATGTGCATGCATGCATATGCATACATGCATGTGCATGCATGCATATGCATACATGCATGCATGCATGCATACGCATACATGAATGCATATGCATACATGAATGCATATGCATACATGAATGCATATGCATACATGCATGCATACACATGCATACATGCATATGCATACATGAATGCATATGCATACATGAATTCATATGCATACATGCATGCATACACATGCATACATGCATGCATACACATGCATACATGCATGCATACACATGCATACATGCATACATACATGAATGCATATGCATACATGAATGCATAAGCATACATGCATGCATACACATGCAGGCATGCATAAATGCACATGCATACATGCATGAATGCACATGCATACATACATGAATGCATATGCATACATGCATGCACATGCATACATGCATGAATGCACATGCATACATGCATGAATGCACATGCATACATGCATGAATGCACATGCATACATGCATGAATGCATCTGCATACATGCATGAATGCATGTGCATGCATGCATGTGCATGCATGCATATGCATACATGCATATGCATGCATATGCATACATGCATATGCATACATGCATATGCATACATGCATGCATGCATATGCATACATGCATATGCATACATGCATGCATGCATATGCATACATGCATGCATGCATATGCATACATGCATGCATATGCATACATGCATGCATGCATATGCATACATGAATGCATATGCATACATGCATGCATACACATGCATACATGCATGCATACACATGCATACATGCATGCATACACATGCATACATGCATGCATACGTGAATGCATATGCATACATGCATGCATACGTGAATGCATATGCATACATGCATGCATACACATGCATACATGCATGAATGCACATGCATACATGCATGAATGCACATGCATACATGCATGAATGCACATGCATACATGCATATGCATACATGCATATGCATACATGCATGAATGCACATGCATACATGCATGAATGCATATGCATACATGCATGAATGCATATGCATACATGCATATGCATACATGCATATGCATACATGCATATGCATGTATGAATGCATGAGGGATATGCATACATGTGTGCATGCGGGATATGCATATGCATTCATGTATGTATATGCATGTATGAATGCATGAGGGATATGCATACATGCATGCATGCAGGATATGCATATGTATACATGCAAGTAAGCATGCATATGTATACAAGCATGCATGCATATGTATACAAGCATGCATATGTAAGCAAGCATGCATATGTAAGCAAGCATACATATGTATACAAGCATGCATGCATATGTATACATGCATGCATATGTATACATGCATGCATATGTAAGCAAGCATATGTACATGTATGTATACAAGCAAGCATATGCATACAAGCATATACAAGGAAGCATATGTATATGTATATGTATGCACATATACATATACAAGCATATGTATACGTGAATGCATATGTATACAAGCATATGTATACGTGAATGCATATGTATACAAGCATATGTATACATGAATGTATATGTATACAAGCTTAAGCATGCATATATATACATTGGATGAGATGAGATCTTCATATTGCATCAGATGGGATCTCCACATACACCATGGGGTGCACACGATCATGATGAATCAAAGATATATCATATCCGTAATGAAGCTCCCGTTATGGATGCGGCGGGGAAGTCAATGCGACAACGTATACGACAACTCTGCTTGATCGAATTTGGTCATTCAGTAATGTTAAAATGTATCGAACAGGATAGAGACTCTAAAAATCATATCACACAATGCATATATGAAGAGTACCGGCCAACACCTGGCAATCCAGTTGTGAGTTCCGATTGGATACAACATACAGCACGCGAGGTGATGTCGCATCGACGATCGGAAGCTCGCGATGCTTTCAAAGCAGGCTTACCAAAGCCTGTATGGCTAGATGCCGAAGAATGGGAATCGATTCAGGATGAGCATCAACATACTCCTGATCAGTATCGACAACAAAGAGATGCGGCGGCCACTCGGTTAGATACGGTTGGAACGTCGCATTTAGGTAGCGGCGGATACGACAGTATGCGCTACCAATTTGTAAGTATGATGTTGATTATTGAAGTTGTTTGTGTAAAGTATATTATGTATATTCATCTAATATTTTGCATATTTACTACAGGAGTTGGCAGTGGGTCGTCCTCCAACGCGAGCAGAAGAATCGTATGGATATCGACATGGATTGACTGCACTGTTACAAGACATAGAGGGGCGCGGTGCAATCGTCTCATGGGAGAATATTCTTGATTAGGTAAAGTTATATCTTGGTTTCGTGTTTCTAGTTGTTGTTTATAAATGTCATGTTAATTGGTTTTATTTTATACATATGTTTTGTTGCAGGATTGTAGGTGTAAATATTTTGATCAATGCCACAATTTTGTATCACACTCGCATACGACAATCATGAACCATAATTTTGTATTCGATTCCTATATGGAAGTGTTTTGTCACATTGCCACAATTTTGTATTACACTCCTATGTGGCAATGATGTACCATAATTTTGTATTCGATTCCCATATGTAAGTGCCATTTATGGAATATACGACTTTCTGTACATGAATCATTGTTTATTTTTGTTCATATAAGTTTATGTTTTGGTTGCCATTAGAGTACATAACACATGTACTCAGTTGGGCAGAGTGTATTGTCTTTTGCTAAACAACATCATGCTGTAGCAAAAGACAACACACTCTGCCCAAAAAATTTTGTGCAGGTTTGGTCGTTGGTATACGTGTCAGTACATCCAGTATGGTCATCGGTATATGCATCAGTACACCCAGCCGGGACATCGGTATAAGCGTCGGTATATCCGTCGCTTATACCGACGCATATACCGACGCTTTTACCGACGTCTAGACCGACGCCTATACCGACTCTTTGGTACCGACGCGGAGACCGACCTGTACACTGGCGTCACGGCAAATAAAGCCGCGTTCATTTTCCTCGGTAAAAACCTCGGTATACCATCGATCTGTTGTAGTGCGATTCTTGAAGTTCTTGTAACACTCATTTGTAGTATGATTTGACAATCCACAAATATTACATGGTGAGGAGTTATAAGGTCTCCCCCTACCTTGCTTACCTCCTCTACCCCTTCCTCTTGAGGTTCTACCTCTCCCTGCATAGTTGGCTTGGGAGGTAGCTCCTTCATCCTCAACCTTCTTGCTCTTCCCTTTCTCTTTGGACTTATTTTTATCGGTAGAAGAGCTATTACCTCTTGATGAATCTCCATTCTTGTTGAGCTTGGCTTCATGGGTAAAAAGTTTTCCCATGAGCGTGGTAAGATCTGGAATCTACATGTCCATGTACAATTCCATGGTAGTTGTGAAGCTCTCCCATTTGTCATCAGCTTTAATACCATTGATTACTTGTCTTTCAATCTGCTCCTCTTCAATTTCTTCTCCTATGCTTGCCAATTGATCAGCTACATCTTTCACTCTGGTCACATACTCTGAGATGCCTTGCTTGGGTTGCTTTCTTTGAGTGGTAAACTCAATCCACAATTGGTTCTTCCTAGCCCTTGTGTTGGAAGAGAAATATGAAGACAATGTTTCCCAAGTCTCTTGGGATGTCTTACACTTCCTAATGTGTGGAAGAAGAAAATAAAAAATTGAGTTAAGTAATTAAGACCGTGCTAATGCATCCTGGCACACCATGTGTTGAGTCTTTCATGCTCCTCTCTTGTAGGTTGTCCTTTGCTTCTGAATATGGGCATCTCCTCATCTCCTGAGATGTATCCATAGAGGCTCCTTCCTTGCGAGTATGCCTTCATCCTCAATGACCATGCTTGATAGTTGTTCCTGTCCAATCTATCAATGAAAGAAGGAAAACCATCTCCCATTTTACCTTAGCTTTTGCTATGATACCACTATTGGGAAAGATGGATGGAAACTCCAAGAAATGAGTAGATACTTCCAAATCCTACTTTGTACCAGCCCCTTCTTGCTTCACAGTTGATTTGTAGGCCCTCTTAGCTTTTCACTGACACTGTACAAGTGCCTATGTACTTTGGAATTGATATGAGAAATGATTGAATCAAAATAGACTACTTCCAAGTTGAAGGATCAATAAAAACTTTCTATTTTTGTTCACACACTTGCTGCTTGTTATGCTCAGTGCTTCCAATTAAGTAGGAATTAGAAACATTCCTTCTAGAGATATCAAATTATCTTAATGAGCTAATGATTACAAGTGGAACCACTTAAAATGATGCACTATACACAAAGCAATTGTTTTAGCAATCAAATCATTACCCCCAATTTTTAATTAGGACCTCTACAGAGTTTGACCAGTGAGTGCTTCGATGCGCTTTTCTCCAAATTGGCTGAATGGATTATCTTCAAAATTTTTGAGCAGGTAGAGAACTTGGAGCTGATTCCAAGAAGCTATAGAAATTTAAAAATGGTAAAGAAATGGCTAAGATATGAGCAATACAAGTTGACTATTATGAGTGACTATGACAAAGAGACCATATATGAAAAGTATTGATCTATTGTATTAGAACACAATGTTGTACAAGATCATAGGGATGACAATCAAAGCCTAATGATAATGAGTAGTGTAGGCTATAATGTAAGCCTCACTCTCTTACAATGTGGTCAAGGAGAACTCAAAAATGAAGTCACTTATCCTGCGAGTTTTTTTGACATCTTTTATAGATAGGATATTTGAATTTGAATCTGAATCCTCCATTGGCTCTCACTAAAAAGTGGTCATCCAATCTAGGGGATATTGTCTCAACTAGAGTCGTGACTTTTCCAACTAACAAGTCCAATGATTTTAGTGGTAGTTACAAATATTCTTCCAAGTCAAAAAATGACTTTTACAAATGGTAAAGATAAAAAGGTTTCCTAGCAATGGTTTCCATGGAGTTTCAATTGTACATAAACTCTAACCGAATGTGTAGGCTTGGTATTTGCACCGACATGCTTCCATTATGGTTTCGTCTTGAAATTCTCATATGATGATGGTTCTTTAGAATTCATGTCCCAAGCCATGTCTATAGAATGCTTACTAACCAATGAGGTATCATATCCATACCTTTCTTGCTTCTTCTTTTCCCTGTGGATCTTTTGATTGTTTGTTGAGATGAGTTTTCTATAGCTCTTCATTCCTACACTTTGGCTTTACCTATGGAGCTCCATGACTTGATCTCCCCTCTAGGTGTCTTCTGCTCTACCTTTGATTTACTCAATTCTTCATGTATGTAAAGTTTTTCTTGATAGAATTGCAAAATCATCCTTGAAGTGATAGAGCAAGTTCATTTTCTTGAATTCATCTTCAAACGAAGATTTATTGTCATCAAAGAATACATCACAACTTACATTGAATCCTTTAGTGCTAGGATTATATAGTCTGTAACCATTTTAATTTAGCCCATAGCCTATGAGCACACATTTCTATGCCTTGCAATCAACTTTTCCACATATTTGTGAAGGTATGTGTGCATGTGAAATTTTGGAGATAGACGTCTGCGGAAGCACACGAACAACACAAGGAAGAAGAAGAAGCTTGGAGCACAACACACAATACTGAATGTATTACTAGAGAATGTACAAAGATAAGTAGCCCATTAGGGCAATAGGCATATATATAAGCCAGGGGAAAAAACCTCCTAAAGAGGGAAAAGAGTGCCCCGGTGGTCCTAGTATGTTCACACACATCAGTACCTAAATATATCAACAAATCCCCCCTGGGAGTGATGCGGTGAACAAGGAGCTGGCACTCATGTATAAGGAAGTGCCAAGCTATGTGGAAATCACTCCACAAAAGGAATTAAGCCCAAAGCTTTGCAGAAAGCTTCAAACTTCTCCCTAGGCAGAGCCTTTGTGAAAAGGTCTACAATGTTCTTCTGCGTGGGCACATATGCCAAGGTGATCTCTCTAGCAGAGAACCTCTCTCTGACATAGTGATAATGCACCTCAATGTGCTTAGTGCGAGCATGGAACACACGGTTCCTCACAACTGCCAATGCACTCTAACTGTCAGTGAAGATGGTGGTGGCAGAAGTCTGACCAACACCCAAATCAGCCATAAGGCGTCTGATCCACACACACTCAACAATCGCTGTGAAAGCTACCCTATACTCAGCCTCACAACTGGAAATGGCCACAGTAGGCTCCTTCTTGCTCAACCAAGATATACATGAGCTACCAAGATATACATGCAAATCTGGCAGTAGTAATCCCCCCTTGGGATAAAACAACCCAATGCGCTTAACTGCCTACCAATGCTTGACTCCTGGGCAATGCATAAACCTGCTCATCTGTGAGACATCAAACTGAATATCTGGCCGAGTAATGCATAAGTAAATCAAGCATCCAACAGCCTGTTGATAGAGAACAACATCAAATGCGTCTCCAACATCATGAAGACTCAATCCTAAACCTATCTCCATAGGAGTGGCAATAGGCTTACAATATTCAAGGCCAAAATGCTGCAATAATGTGTCAATATATTTTGTTTGGCACAAAGCCATTCCACCATCAACTTGCATAAACACAATGCCCAAATATGGATGCAAATGCTCCAAATCAAACATCTCAAATGAGGCATCAATCAGCCTTAAAATCAGCAATATGCTTCTCAATAGGACCAGTGATCCGCATGTTGTCAACATAAACAACAATGATCATAAGCACATCATTAGCACGCTTAACATATAAGGTGCTTTCAGTTGGACTATTCTCAAAACCATGTGCAATCAGATAGGCATTTATCTTCTCATACCAAGCACGTGGTGCTTGCTTTAAACCATATAATGCCTTCTTTAACCTGCACACCTGGTTTTCATGTCCTTTCTGCACAAAACCATGGGGCTGAAAAACATACACTTCTTCATGCAAGTCACCATTCAGAAATGTTGTTTTAATGTCCAACTGATGTACATTCCAACCATGATGAGCTGCAAGTGCACAAATGCTCCGAACAGTAGTCATACGACATGTAGGTGCAAATGTCTCATCAAAATCAATGCCTCTTTCCTGTGCATAACCCTTTGCAACAAGCCTAGCCTTATATCTGGCAATTGTACCATCTAGTTTACGCTTCAGCTTGTATACCCACTTAGTGCCAATGGCCTTCTTGCGAGGAGGAAAGTCACATAAAGACCAAGTACCATTCTTCATTATAGCATCATATTCAGATTGCATAGCAGCCATCCAATTTTCTGAATTTTCTACTTCATCAAACAAAACAGGCTCATTCTCATCACAGAGACTAGATGTAGCCATAGCATAGAAATCTGATGCAAAAGAGGCACTATGAGATCCCGAACGAGTACGATATGACAGAGGTGCATCTAATTTGCTGTCATGCAAAGTCTGCACCAAATTGCTTGCGATCATGCCAAGCCTCATATGGAATGAGAGACTGCAGAGCTTTAGTGGGACACCTGTTGAGTACATATGCTGCACATATGACAGCCTCAAGCCAGAAATTATGTGGTAAAGCCTGACTCTTGACCATACACCTCGAGTGACCTGTTCTTTCATTCAGCAACTCCATTTGTTGAGGTGTATACGGCATTGTACACTGGTGTTTTATCCCATGTTCAGCGAGAAATGCATTAAAGTCAGAAGACATATATCCCCCCCCCTCGATCAAAATGGAGGGTGCCCATTTTACATGCTGATAGATTTTCAACCAAAACCAGAAACTGTTTGAAGCACATGAACACTTCCGACTTTGCCTTCAATGGATATACCCATGCATGCTTGGAAAAATCATCGATGAAAGTCATGAAGTAAAGATAATTCCCAAAAGAAGGTGTCTACATAGGACCACAAACATCACTATGTACAAGCTACAATTTCTGAGTAGCCCGAACTGAACCATCTTTTGGAAAGGATGAATGCTGCTTTTCTGCAGGCATAGCAAACTAGCAAAATTCAGATGACCAAAGCGTGCATGCCAAAGCTTTGTGTCTGACTTAGCCTGAGAATCATTTACTGCACATGCCAAATCATTTTCAGATCTTTCATAGTCTATGAGCTTATACAACCCACGACATAAAATGCCAAAAGCAATAATCACATCGCCATTTGACAGATCATGAACTGTACACCTATCATCAACAAATTTCACAACCAAGCCAATCTTGGCTAATGCAGAAACTGATAATAAGTTCTTCTTGATCCCTGACACAAATAAAGCATCTCACAAAGTGAAAGAACTACCATCAGCAGTAGTCAAAATGATCTTACCAACTCCCATAACATGATAAGAGAAGTTGTTGGCGCATGTAACAGTATTCCTTGTAGGGGCAGGCTCGAGTGAAGAGAAAAAACTGTACTGCGAGGTAATATGTTTGTTCGCCCCACTATCAAAATACCAAACATCTGAGTCTACAGCAGACATGCATTGCTCATGAGAAGATGGGTCAAAACTACAGACAGTAGTAAATGCCCATTCTTCTTCCTGCAAAAGATTAGCAAACTCTGTTTTTGGTGTAGAGGCCTCTGCAACAACGGGGGGAAAAAAACCTCCTAAGGAGGGAAAAAAGTGCCTAGTTGGTCCTAGTGTGTTCACACACATCATGACCTAAATATATCAACATGAAATGCATCCAAATATCCCACAATGATCCAAGTTTGGTGTTCTTTCATCCCAAGCTTCATAAAGTGTCCTCCCTTTCAAGGATTTTGATGGTAAAATATTAACTAGGTAAGCGGCAGTGAATACTACCTTTGCCTATAGATGAAAACTTCTTCTCATTAAGCATTGACCTAGCTACTTCTACAATGGTTGTATTCCTCTTTTTTGCTTGAACATTTTCCTCATGTGTATATTTGGTTTTAATCTCTCTTTTGATTCCTCTCTTATAAGAAAGGTTCAAATTCATGGGAGAAATATTATCCCCCTCCATGAGACCTTAGAGTCTTTAATGTTCTATATGTTTGATTTTCTACAAGTGCAAGATACTTCTTAAAACAAGAAAACACTTCAATTATATGCTTTATGAAATAGAGTATAGTCCATCTTCTTCAATCATCAATGAAAGACACATAATACCTTGAACCGTAAGATAGATGGTTCCTTTCTTGGTTACGAAGCATCAATGTGGACAAGCTCCAAGATATCTCCATGTATGTATCCCTTTTTTGTGCATGGTTGCTTATGAGATTTGCCAAAATGGCACGCAATTCATTTGTAAATCATGTATCTCTTTGTGATATTTGGTAGTCCAAGTACACTTAGATCTTTCCTTACTTTTTTAAGGTCCTCTCTCCAATGTGAGCTAACATTTTCTGCCAAATGTCTAACCCTCATAGGGTTTGTGTACCATAAGTTGCTTGTTTCTTGGAGTTCAAAGGTGAATAGTCTACCTATCTTTCCACCTTTGGAAATTATCTTGAACCTTTGGTATGATATTCCACATAAGCTTCATTCTTTATAAACCCACACTTATCAAATTTTTGGTGATGCTAGGTACATAGAGAAATCTAATCAATAAGTTAGAGTAGTGCTAGGTTCCCTACTATATGATTTGAACATCCAAAATCAAATATAGAATATATGTTCATACAATTTACATTACTTCATAGTCATATTCATGAGTAAACGTGAATCTTCTTGTGATTGATCATCAATGTGATTGTTGTATTCTCTCCTTCTTTAGTAACCTCCTTGATCATTTTTGTTGAAGTTGTTGTTTCCAGTGTAGGCATATTTACTATTAAATCTGCTTCTAGGAGCTCTTTAATCTTCTTTGTTATATCCTCTTTCTTTATGGTTCCTTGGATTCTTGAAGCAATGTTCAGTGATATAATTCATAATTTCATATATAGCACAAGGTGATGATTTATGAGTAAGTTCACATATAGCACAAGTTGAGGATTTGTGAGATCCCCATCTACCATTTCTACCTCCACTACCTCTTCCATATGAACTTCTCCCTCTACCTACCAAGTTAGCTTGGGTTGTACTTGCTTCTTGATCAGATTTCTTCCCTTTTGCATTAGCATCTTTATTTCTACCTTTATCAATTTATAGGGAAGGGGATCAATTACCTTCTTGTGTATGTCCATTCTTCACAAGCTTGGCTTCATGGGTGAAGATTTGTCCCATGAGTGTGTTGAAATCTAGTACTTTCATGTACATATATAGGCTCAAGGTAGTGGTGAATGCTTCCCACTTGTTATGTGCTTTGATTCCACTAATGACTTGTCTGATTATTTTCTCTTCATGTAAAATATCTCAAATGGCTCGTAATTTATCATCTATGTTCTTTATCTTGGTGACAAAGTTAATGACACTTTTCTTTGACTTCTTCTTGATGGAAGTGAACTCCACCCACAAATTCTTCCTAGCATTCATTCTTGAAGAGAAGAATGATTCAAGTGGATTCTATTGGTGCAAGAAGCAAGCCTAAGAGCTTTGCTTTTGCTCATAGACAACTCTCATATTTTATATCACATAGAGGTGGTCATGTGAACACATGTTAACACTTCCAAGAGTAAAAGCTACGTACTTATCTTCTTCATGTGTAATAGCCAAAAGCACAAGGAATATTGTGAGAAGTGGGAGCCAAAATCTATGACTTTGTTAGATGTAATTCTCCTAAATTCTAGGAACAATTTTAGGTGGATGGTGCACCATGTTCAAGTTCAAATCTATATATAAATACATCCATTTCTTAGTCACATGATACACAGCCTATTCTTGAGAGATTGATCTGAATCTTTGAGCATACAATGTGCTCACCTCATGTATACGTAGACCTCTGGAGTTCCCTTGTATCATATGTGCAATATTAGTACACATTATGAATCATTCATCTTGAATAGTCATTCTCTCTGTGTTGCTACAATACCTTGAGGTACACAGTGAACTTGTCTGATCTATTTCTTTGTATGCGAGTATCCATTTTCAAAACTTTCACTTGGATAAATTAGTTAGAAGTGTTATGTATCTATAAGTGAAGTTGTATTGTCATTGGATGAGTAGATCTCGAGGTATGAATGACTGAAGGTGAGTATGTCTCCACTTCATCTTGTTCTTAAAAAGTTGGGGTGGCCCCCTTGACTTGCTAATCTTATTTCTCCCTGTATGGTCCAGCTAAATTCATCAAATAACCTCCTTGAGTTGGTTTGAAACTTCAATTAGATATATGCAAAATCTCTATGGTCAATTCATACCACTTGTTAGCTTTAAGCATTCGTTTGTGACCTTTACATCCCAAAATAGAAGGTTTCTTCAAAACTTGTGAATTGCAAGCTATCTATTTGATGCAATCATTTGAATATGATGGTCCAAAGGACTTAGTGATTCTTTATGCATAATCTAAAAGTTAAGGAAGTAAATTAGGCATCCCATAAGCTTCATTGTCTAGTTTAGAGAAAATTTTGGAAAACATCCGATCATCTCTATCTGTATCTAATCACCTCTTCATAGTGGTATCAGAGAAAGTAAGGATCATGGGTGATAGATTTCCCTCATCTATTGAAAAATTAGATTGAGGTAATTACCTTGCATGGTCACTCATAATGGAACCCTCTCTACAAGGAAGGCCAATACTGAGAAGCAAGGACCAACCAACACATGAGGAGCATGAAAGGTTAAATGCATGGTGCTTAAAGGATGCTTTGGAAAGGCCATACATTCTCAACTCTATCTCTAATTTATTACTTCCTAAAATAAGGAGTTGCAAGACATCACAAGACACATGGAAATCTCTTGAGGCATTCTTCTCATCAAGCCCCAAGGCAAGAAAGAATCAATTATGGATGGAGTTTACAACACTCAAGAAGATGGCAAAGCAAAGTGTGACTGATTTTTTCACCAAGATGAAGGACATTGCACACTCTCTTGGAAGCATTGGAGAATTCATTGATGAAGAAAAAATAGTAAGGCAAGTCATTAATAGGGTGAGTGTGTTAGTGCATGGGTTGAAGAAAATATGTTTGCATGCCTTGTAATGAAGCCCTATGCATGCTTACTTGGGGAATGCATTGTAAGAAGTATGGTGCAAAAAATTGGTTCTTGAGATAAGTGCCCAAGGTTATGCTGATGAAGATGTTTCCTAATCTATCATGGTGCTACCAAAGTATTGGATTGTTACCTTGGTGAATGGTTGATCAATGTTTATCTCTTCGTGTTGTACTACCATCATGGTGATTGACCATTGGCTTGTCTTCCATTGTTGATGGGATGTCCTTGTTGATGGTTCACTTATGAGATTCTTTGAGCGCATGGTCTTATCCCTGTTCCCTTTTTTTCCTTTTCTCTTTGTTTTTTCTTTTTCTTTGTTCCTCTCCTTTTTTTCTAGAAATAGTGCCACAAAACAAGAAGAAAGAGGTTAGTATCAATAAAATAGTTTACATATGTCAAATGTATCTCATGTGCTTGGGATTCTCAACTATGTCTATGCACGGCTTTGTAATGTGGCCCTATATTAATGCATACTATGGAAATGCATGACCTAAATGGTGCAAAAGATGGGGTTATGCCAAGGGCATATGATTTTCATGCATCGAGGCTGTAGACCTTACTTGCAGATGTTGATGCAATCTTTGTTTGGAGGTATCCATTGGATCTTGAAATGATGCAATCAATGGATGCTTCAATGACAATTGATCATTCCTCCTTATAGGGATCCATTTTAGTACAGTGTTTGACTGCGTATAGATCACTTGTGGACTCTTCATCTTTGGATGGTTTCTAAAATTTTTTGTCCCTCATGGTTGGTGCTTTGGTTCTGTAAACCATTGTTGATTGTCTTCTTACTATTATTGAAGAGGTGAGTTGATCTACTTTTGATCTTTGTGTTTGGTTCTGACTCTTGCTTCTCCTTGGCTTGTTTGTTGAGACTTTTCTCATGAGGGAGAGCCTAGGGTTTTGTGTGTGTAAGAGTTCCTTGGGTACGCACATGTGCAAGCACCCTTACTGAGCTGCAACTAATTCCTTAGGCACTCAAATTTGTACGTTATTATGGCTAGCCTTCATCGACTGCTTTGAGATAGAGATCTTTGTTGTTCTGATACTTGTTGCCTTGGATTTCCCTACTGCTTCTTTACTAATGATTTTGAATGCAATGGTGTGATTGACTACTGTCAATTTCGTACCCAGATCTACTTCATGCCTGAACTCTTTCCTTCTTGACTTTTGTTTGTCTTTTTCATATAGCGGTTGTCTTGTACCGTTTCGCTTGCCTCTGTGGTTGAACTACTGTGGCTACTGTAGTCTTTGAAAAAAGCAGAGAGATCCCCTTCCCTTTGAGCCTATTCATCCATGATTGATTCCTTCTGCATCATAGAGCTTTTGACACATACACCATCTTTCTTCTCTAAGACTAGTCTTAGAAGAACTAAGAGAATGTGTGATACCTACATTTGTGATCATGCAATTCTCTAATTCTAATGTAATGCAATGTTCCTGTACCCAAACTTGAAGAAGTTGAATTCTTCGGTTTAAGTTGATTGCATGGTCATAGATCGAGTCTTGACATAAGACAAGTGGTTCCATAAGGTCCTCATCTTGACATACTAGCATTTTGATTATCATTCGGACATCTTGAAGGTAGATAGGAAACTCCACCTTGCCCAAACAAGTAGTTTCCACACCTCCCAATCCTATGAGATAGTTTTCTATGGAATTGATGTTCAATTGCAGATCTTGGCAGTATGAGATTCTAACTGCACTAGTTGTTGCACTTGAGTCAATTAGGCCTCTCACAGTCCTTGCAATCTTTCCTTGGCCTACCTCTATGGTCACGAAGGGATGTCGGTTGATAATTCAAGAAGCAATGACACCCGATGTTTGGCACATGTCCATGTGATATCATGGGGCATTGGAATTGACATCTAGGCCTTCTTGCCTTATCTTATTTTTCCTAGTGTGCTCTCTAGCCTCTGCCTATGCTTCTTCTCTAGTCCTTAACTCTTTTTCTTTTTGCTTCTTAGCAGTGTTGAGTCTCATTAGCATATCCTCTATAAGAGGTTCTTGATATATCTTGACTCAACATACACTAATATAGTTTGGCAAGATGTCATCTTCTAGAGTGGCCAAATGAATTGCATTGCTAGTAGAAATTCTATTAACGAACATAGGTCAATATCCTCATTTTTCCAATCTATGGGCATGTTGCTTTAGTGTATAAGACAACATTAGGTCTCCCTCTTTCAATCCTCTATCCTTGATGTGTGCATCAAAGTATGCCTTTTGTCTTGTCTTTGTAGCATAGATGCCCACTGTCGCTCGTACCCTAGTCTCACCCAAGCATTCTAGATCAAATATCCTGGAGGATAACTCATGTCCATTCCACTCATGCTCTTGTGCTACTTTTAAAGTCCGGATCAAGAAGTTTAATGCTAACAAAACATTCTGTCTAAAGACCATCTGAAATGGTGTGGCATTGAGTACCATTTTGTAGGCAACTTGATAAGCCCAAACAACATGATGAAGTTGTTTATCCCAATCAAAGCATTTATTATTTACCAATTTTTTCAAACATTACATAGGATCTTATTTGTGCTCTCAGCTTGTTCGTTAGCTTGTGAATGATAGGGGGGCAGACTTCTTATGTATCACCAAGAATTCTTGGAGAAGGTTTTCAGTCAATTCATTCAAGAAGTGTGTACCTCGATCACTTACTAATTCTATTGGTAACCGACATCTGGTGAGCACATTCTCAAATAAGAATTTCACCGTCATTTGAGCATCATTATTTGTCATGGCTTTTAATTCTACCCACTTTGTAAGGTAGTCTATGGCTACAATAATGTACTTTGCATTGGAGTTTCTAGCTGGGGGGTTAATAGGACCTACAAAGTCTATACCCCACTTTGAGAATGCATGTCCTCCCATCATTGGCCTCAAAGGCATCTCATCTTTTTTAATCGGATATTGTGCACGTTGGCATGTGTCACATCTCTTCACATAGGTATGTGCATACAAAGGGATAGTGGGCCACCAAAGTCCTAAGAATAGAATGGTCTTAATTTCTCGATCAGACCCAAAGTGTCCACCTGCAACATCCCTATGTGCAGTTTTTAAGATTGTCAAATAGTCTGATTCGTGAATAGCATAGTCTTAAGTAACCATCTTTGCCTCTTTGATATAGGTTGTCTCCTACTAAGGTGCAGTCCTTGCTCCATGCTTCGTTTTCTTGCTAGACTAGCTTCACTGGGTAGTGTTTTAGATCTCATAAATCCTACCAATGGAGCACTCCAGTCTGGAATTAACCGTATGTGATAAAGGGTAGCATACTCCATTGGGGGCCTTTTCTGGCACACTAGACAATTCTTAATCCTCTCGTGTATTTCTTTGTCCATACTAGGCTGATACACCCCTAAATGTTTCAGATTCTACAATGTTCGTTGTTTAGAATAGTGATGTCCTAGCAATCCTTCATGGGCTTGTTGCAACCAAATGCTATGTTCATCCTCCTACTGTAACTGTTACAACTGCAGGTACTGAAGCTGATGCAGAAGGTGTCGAAGATGATGATATTCTGCATATTCCTGTTCATGCTTCGGTTTTTGCTGCACCTATTGCAGAGCAGATTCGCTAGGATGGCAGAGATGCCCAGACACATGCATTGACAGCTTTGTCTGTCAAACATGCCATTATTCCTCACATTCGCTCTTGTAGAATAGCTAAGGATGCTTGGGATACACTTACCACATTGTACCAAGCTAGGAATGAGGCTCGTGTTGCTTACCTCCGAAAACAATTGGAGAGTACGCACATGAATGAAGGTGATTCTATGGACAGTTTCCTAATGAAGATCAAAGACTTGAAGGAATAGTTGATTTCTACTGATGAGGTTATACCAGATAGCTCACTTGTGCAGACCGTTCTGAATGGTCTTCCTGATTCATATCAGAGTTTTGTTTCTACTCTTCGGTTGATGATGAAAGGCAATCCAAATGCCTTATCATTTGAGGAGTTAGTCCCTGTTCTATTGCAGGAAGATCAGTCCAGGCAAGACAGGTCCATTATGCGAGTTGCAGATCAAGATTTCCTGGCTAGTCAGAAGGGCAAAGGAAAATGGAGCTCTTCAAGTAGTAAGCAGAAATCTGTTAATTCTGCATATTCGAAGAAGGAAGATAAAGATGAGAAGAAATCAGAAAAGTAGAAATTGTTTTGTAAGTACTCTAAAGGGAATGATCATATCATAAAGAACTGTCCAAAACTGGTTGCTAAAGAGGCAAAGAAGAAAGAGGCTCGAATGGTTGTTGTAGAGGCCTCTACACCAAAAATAGATTCTGCTAATCTTGTGCAGGAAGAAGAATGGGCGTTCACTACTATCTGCAGTTTTGACCCATCTTCTCATGAGCAATGCATGTCTGCAGTAGACTCAGATGTTTGGTATTTTGACAGTAGGGCAACCAAACATATTACCTCGCAGCGTAGTTTCTTCTCTTCACTCGAGCTTGCCCCTACATGGAATACTGTTACATGCGCCAATAACTCCTCTTATCCTGTTATGGGAGTTGGTAAGATCATTTTGACTACTGCTGATGGTAGTTCTTTCACTTTGTCAGATGCTTTATTTGTGCCAGGGATCAAGAAGAACCTGTTATCAGTTTCTACATTAGCCAAGATTGGCTTGGTTGTGAAATTTATTGATGATAGGTGTACAGTTCATGATCTGTCAAATGGCGATGTGATTATTGCTTCTGGAATTTTATGACTTGGGCTGTATAAGCTCATTGACTATGAAAGATCTGTAAATGATTTGACATGTGCAGTAAATGATTCTTAGGCTACGTCAAATGCAAAGCTTTGGCATGCACGCTTTGGTCATCTGAATTTTGCTAGTTTGCTATGCCTGCAAAAATCTGAAATGGTGTCCTCTTTGCCCAAACTTGAGGCACCTAGGAAACATGTTTGTGAAGGTTGTATTTTGGGAAAAATGCAGAATTCATCCTTTCCAAAAGTGGTTCAATTTGGGCTACTCAGAAATTGCAACTTGTACATAGTGATGTCTGTGGTCTTATGCAGACACCTTCTTTTGGGAATTATCTTTACTTCATGACTTTCATCGATGATTTTTCTAGGCATGCATGGGTATATCCATTGAAGGCAAAGTCCAAAGTGTTCATGTGCTTCAAACAGTTTTTGGTTTTGGCTGAAAATCTGTCAGCATGTAAAATGGGCACCCTCCGTTCTGATCGGGGGGGGGGGGGGGGGGATATATGTCTTCTGATTTTAATGCATTTCTGGCTGAACCTAGGATAAAATACCAGTGTAGAGTGCCATATACACCTCAACAAAATGGAGTTGCTGAACGAAAGAACATGTCACTCATGGAGATGGCAAGGTGTATGGTCAAGAGTCAGGCTTTACCACATAGTTTCTGGCTTGAGGCTATCATGTGTGCAGCATATGTACTGAACAGGTGTCCCACTAAAGCGCTGCAGTCTATCACTCCATATGAGGCTTGCAATGACCGCAAGCCATCTGTTGCTCATTTGCATGTTTTTGGTTGTTTGGCATATGCATTAGTACCTAAAAAACATCGCAGAAAATTGGATGATAAGGCAGTAAAATGTATTTTTGTTGGGTACAGTTCTAAAAGTAAAGGCTATCATCTGTATCATCCACAGACTAAACACATTCTGGTTAACCCTGATGTTGTTTTTGTGGAAGATGCTATTCAACCATTGCTTTCATGTACTAAGGAGACATCTGTTAGCTCCAAAGACATGTATGATACTTTGTTGCCTCTTTTTACAGGTGGAAAGTCTAGTGCTGGTCCTAATGAGGCAACGTTTTAGCCTTTGCAGGTTTCATGTGATGATGCAGATCATTCCATTTCTGATGCAGATTTACATGATGCACTAGTTGATGAGAGAGCTGATATTGAGCAGGCAAAAACTATGCCAAAATGGCTGGTGCAGACTTTGCATGACATCAAATTAGATGCACCTCTGTCATATCATACTCCATCAGACTGTCATAGTGCCTCTTTTGCATCAGATTGCTATATTATGGCTGCATGTAGTCTCTGTGATGAGAATGAGCGTGTTTCGTTTGATGAAGCACAAAATTCAGAAAATTGGATGGCTGCTATGCAATCTGAATATGATGCAATAATGAAGAATGATACTTGGTCTTTATGTGACTTGCCACTTGGCAAGAAGGCCATTGGCACTAAGTGGGTATACAAGCTTAAGCGTAAACCTGATGCTACAGTTGAGAGGTATAAGGATAGGCTTGTTGCACAGGGTTATGCACATGAAAGAGGCATTGATTTTGATGAGACCTTTGCACCTACATGCCGTATGACTACTATTCGGAGCATTTGTGCACTTGCAGCCCATCATGGTTGGGATGTACATTAGTTGGACATTAAAACTGCGTTTCTGAATGGTGACTTGCATGAAGAAGTGTATGTTTTTTAGCCCCATGGCTTTGTGTAGAAAGGGCATGAAAACCAGGTGTGCAGGTTAAAGAAGGCATTATATGGTTTAAAGCAAGCAACACGTGCTTGGTATGATAAGATACATGCGTATTTGATTGCACATGGTTTTGAGAACAGTCCAATTGAAAGAACCTTATATGTTAAGCGTGCTAATGATGTGCTTCTGATCATTGTTGTCTATGTTGACGACATGCTGCTCACTGGTCCTATTGAGAAGCATATTGCTAATTTTGAGGCTGATTTGCATGCATCATTTGAGATGTCTGATTTTGGGGCATTTGCATCACTATTTGGGCATTCAGTTTATGCAAGTTGATGGTGGAATGGATTTGTGTCAAACGAAATATATTGACACATTATTGCAGCGTTTTGGCCTTGAAGACTATAAGCCTATTGCCACTCCTATGGAGACAGGTTTACGATTGAGTCTTCATGATGCTAGAGATGTATTTGATGTTGTCCTCTATCAGCAGGCTGTTGGTTGCCTGATTTACTTATGCATTACTTGGCCAGATATTCAGTTTGCTATCTCACTGATGAGCAGATTTATGCATTCTCCAAGTGTCAAGCATTTGGCAGGCGGTTAAGCGCATCTTTCGGTACTTGAGTGATACTCGGCTACTTGGGTTGTTTTATCCAAAGGGGGGATCACTACCGCCAAATTTGCATGATTTCTTTGACTCAGACTGGGCTGGTTGCTATGACACTCATGTGTCCACTAGTGGCTTTTGCTTCATGCTTGGTAGCTCATGTATATCTTGGTTGAGCAAGAAGCAGCTACTGTGGCCACTTCCAGTTGTGGGGCTGAGTATAGGGCAGCTTTCACAGCTACTGTTGAGTGTGTGTGGCTCAGACGCCTTATGGCTGATTTGGGTGTTGGTCAGTCTTCTGCCACCACCATCTTCACTGACAGTCATAGCGCATTGGTAGTTGCGAGGAACCCTGCGTTCCATGCTTGCGCTAAGCACATTGAGGTGCATTATCATTATGTCAGGGAGAGGTTCTCTGCTCGGGAGATCATCTTGACATATGTGCCCACGCAGGAGAACATTGCAGACCTTTTCATGAAGGCTCTGCCTAGGGAGAAGTTTGAAGCTTTTCGCAAAGCTTTGGGCTTACTTCCTTTTGTGGAGTGATTTCCACATAGCTTGGCACTTCCTTATACATGAGTGACAGCTACTTGTTCACCGCATCACTCCCAGGGGGGATTTGTTGATATATTTAGGTAGTGATGTGTGTGAACACTCTAGGACCATTACGACAATTTTTTCCCTCTTTAGGAGGTTTTTTTCCCCCGGCTTGTATATATGCCTATTGCCCTAATGGGCTACTAATCTTTGTACATTCTCTAGTAATACATTCAGTATTGTGTGTTGTGCTCCAAGCTTCTTCTTCTTCCTTGTGCTGTTCGCGTGCTTCCGCAGACATCTAACTCCAACAAGGTTTGCATGATGCAGGATAGAAATTACTCTTACCTAAATAGTTCTATTCATCCTTTCAACTACATCATTTTGTAATGGGCTATAAGGAGCTGCAAACTCTCTAGGAATTCCTCTAAATTACTAGAAAAGATTGAATTCATGTGAGATATACTCACCCCCATTATCTGAATGTAAAGCCTTATACTTAGTTCCTTTTTAGTCTCAATTGAAGCATGCCATTTCTTGAAAGTAGGGAATACCTCATCCTTTGCTTTGATAGGATATACCCAGACTTTTCTAGTAGCATCATCTATGAAAGTGAAAAAATAAAGAGAACCACCTAATGGTCTTGTGGGCATAGGACCACACACATCTGTATGAACGAGATCTAAAGGTTGAAATGAAGAGTCAATGTATGTCTTTTGCACATTCCTAGTTTGCTTTCCGTATTGACAATGCTCACAAAATGAAAAACCAAAGAAAGATAACACAAGTAAGTAGCTAGAACAAGAAAGATTTTGCATTCCAATACGTGATATATGACCCAAAAGACCATGCCAAATACAAGCCATAGGCTGTTTAGTAGTAGCTAACAAGTGTTCTTTCTATGATACAAATAAAGGATAAAGTGAGACAACTTTGCTTCCTTTTGCAATAACCATATTGCCCTTTAATATGCAAAAGGACTGGGCATAGAAAACCACCTTGTAACCAAAATCATCAAGTTGACCAATTGACATCAAACTCCATGATAATTAAGGTACATGGTGTACATTATGCATAGTAAATTTTAAACCATCAATGAATAGCACAACCACATCTCTGATCCCCACAATGTCACACTGGTAAGAGTCTCTAAGTCTCACAGATCCAAGAGACCTTGCTGCATAATTAGAGAACCATTCTCTCTGTGGTGTCACATGGAAAGAAGCACTAGAATCTAGTAGCCACATGTGGGAAAGAGAATCAGCCATAAGAGCCTCAGCTGGCATAGTGCTATCGAGTGTTAATACATCAACATCATCAAAAATAACATTAATTTCTTCAATCTTCATAATCAAAGTGGATGGTGCATGTAGTTGTTTAACATGCCCATCAACATTCTCTCCTTTACCTTTAGCATTCTTTAATGCATAATAGTCTTTCTTCATGTGTTCTTTCTTATGACAACAATGGCATTTGATATCCCTCTTCCTTGATTTACTTCTACTCTTATTTCATTGACCATTCTTTTCCTTGTTCTTGTTCCTACCACGTTGCTGATCCTTTCCTTGATAAGAATCACGAACGTTATATGCATCTCCACTCTGAGTACCAACCATAGATTTTCTAGGAATCTCCTCATAGAAGAGTGCTCCACATATGTCATCATAGACTAGTTTACCACTAGGTGCACTATTGCTAATAGGTGTGCAAAATGTATCCCATGATGATGGTAAGGTGCATATCAATGTGTTGACAGAGAATCTGATCTCGGAAGCAAACAAAAAAACTCCGAGGAGGATGACAAAATAGATCAGGGAATATTCATAGTTGGATAAACCGAGTTGAAAGAAACAAAGAAATGACATAGACAACTCAAGAAACAATGGAATACTGAAGTGTGCCTTCAACTTCTTTGAAATGCATGCATACACAAAAGAAAAAGTGGTGTTTAGAGCTTTTCGGCAGACTTGCAAACATGTATAAGGACAAAGAATTTGGCATATTTGAAGGATTTATAGGAGTTTTTTGTACTTGAGCACAATATAGAGTAAGGTTTCTTTATAAGAATGAAGTTGGAATATTAGCTAGTCCAGATATCAATGTTCCTATAGATTCAAATCTCTATGGGCTTTTCTTGATTGCAGCAAACATTCTTTCTTGCAATGGCTCATAATTCACAATGGTTTATGGATTGGCCCTAGAGTTAGAAATATTTTATTTGATTTGGCTCCCAATGGAGCATTATTTGCAAACAAATGGTCTACCCAAACTTAATAAAATCGACGTGATGCTGGCTGCTGCACAAATACGGACATTCTACTCTGGAGTTTTTGGAGAGGTAATATCTTATGGTTCCTTTGGCTTAGCAGGAATAATACCATCTTTTGTAACCACAATAGGCATTTCCTCCCTACTATGCATAAGATCTTGAAAAAAGCATCCTATGATTGTATTAAGCATATCTCTAAGGTCCCCTATGAGGAAATTGGGATACATAGACTGTTAGCCACAAACAACTTTACTAGATGGAAGAAGCTATTGCTCCCCTTGTACTCTGCTAAACACTGTCCACGATATCCTTCTTGTAATTGTGGATGCATGGTTGGGCTCTTGCCTACTACAAAGTATGTACATCCCTGTTAATTTAATCTTTCTATTTCTTTGAAAAAAAACAATAGCATCTAGAAATCCTTTACTGAAAACCACAAAAAAATCCTTTCCAAAACTTGCACGATGCATCAAAAAATCCTCGAAAATTCCGTAATAATACGATCACGTTCATGTAGACAGTAATAGTTGTTTCTTCTCAAGAATGAGTTATCCAATCGGATAAGAAAGTCTTGAGAGAGAGAACTATGATGAAACCTCTATACGACTGAGTATGAATACATCTTTTCATAGATGGTGCTAAATTACCTAGATTTTGTTGTGTAAAATATGGTCGATCTAAGATGATGTCTCGTACAGAAATCTGAGAGAGAGAGAGAGAGAGAGAGAGAGAGAGAGAGAGAGAGAGAGAGAGAGAGAGAGAGAGAGAGACTCTGTTAGAGAAAATGTCTTGAGAAGGAAAGTCTTTGATGGAGAGAATGATTTGGGTTGTGTATTATGTGCGTGTATAGGATGCCCTTGTCGAGCTTGTCGCAAAGGCTCTTTGATCTGAGAACATTGAAGCTTTTTGCAAAATTTCTGCATTTACGTTTGCGTTGTATTCGAGAGAATAACTTGGCTTATGTGCTTCTATAAGATAACCTTGTCGAGCTTGTCGCAAAGGCTTTTCGATGTGAGAACATTGAAGTTTTTAGCAAAATTTTGCGTTGTATTCGAGAGAATAACTTGGCTTATGTGCTTCTATAAGATAACCTTGTCGAGCTTGTCGCAAAGGCTTTTCGATGTGAGAACATTGAAGTTTTTAGCAAAATTTCTGGGTTTACTACTTTTGTGTACATTTTGAATGCATCATTCTTAGGAGAATCTGTTAACACATTACAGTAGTGAAGCGTGTGAACATTAAGGCTTGTGGAAATACTTTTTCATTAATTGGAAATTTTCTGTCTTTGACGCATGATATATCCACAATTCTGATGTACTGCCTTGATGGACTACATGTCTTTGTACATTGCATACTTGGTTCGACCGATATTTGGGTTGCCCATTGGCCCTTTAATCTTTTTTTTTTGAGGCAATAGAAATGAACATTAAGTTAATGGACGCTATTACATTTTATGTAGGGAGGCAAGATCCCATAGAAAAAAAATGGAAGGCAACCCTAACACAAGAGAAAGCAGTTCACTAAGCACAAAGGACAAACTTACACTAGTGGGCAACATCTCATACATAATACAAGGAGAAGACCATGATGAATCTCTAATTCGAGTATAAAGCTACTAGAGAATTGCTGAAGTTAGATGTCTGCGGAAGCACGCGAACAAAACAAGGAAGAAGAAGAAGCTTGGAGCACAACACACAATATTGAATGTATTACCACTAGAATGTACAAAGATAAGTAACCCGTTAGGGCTATAGGTGTATATATAGGCCGGGGGAAAAAACCTCCTAAAGAGGGAAAAAATTGCCCCGATAGTCCTAGTGTGTTCACACACATCACTACCTAGATATATCAATGAATCTCCCTTGGGAGTGATGCGATGAACAAGGAGCAGACACTCATGTATAAGGAACTGCCAAGCTATGTGTAATAAATCCACAAAAAGAAGTAAGCCCAAAGCTTTGCAAGAAGCTTCAAACTTCTCCCTAGGCAAAGCCTTCATGAAGAGGTCTGCAATATTCTCCTACGCGGGCACATATGCCAAGCTGATCTCTCTAGCAGAGAACCTCTCCCTAACATAATGATAATGCACCTCAATGTGCTTAGTGTGACAATGGAACACAAGGTTCCTTGCAACTTCCAATGTGCTCTGACTATCAATGAAAATAGTGCTGATAGAAGACTGACCAACACTCAAATCAGCCATAAGGCATTTGAGCCACACACACTCAAATAAGTAGTTGAAAAGCTGATTGGAATCTTTGGAAGAATTGTGAACACCTACGAACTAGAACGATGGGAAAAAGCTTATATATACTTCAGTAAGATGCCATGGTAAGAGAATAAGCTCTAATAAATTTCAAGAGTGTTTTTTGAATTTATCTTGTAGCCATAGGATTCCTCCAATACCTCCAAGCATTTCACTTTACATACCAATATGTACACTTGTTTCATCATCATCTTAAACTATTATGCATTGATGTTTGTCTATTGTTCACCCTGCTGACTTCTTAGAGTCATTGAAGTGAAGCTATGGTCTCATTCTCTCAAAACGTGCATGGATCATGAAGGTAAAATTATTTTTAGTTTTTGTGTGCAAGTATTTGATAATTGAAGCTCTATGTGCAATGATTGAATCAATGTCTATGATTGTGTAAATGTATTATCCTCTCCCTTAACTGTTAGGATCACACCTATGACTTCTTAAGTATATTTCTCATATTCTAGGCGCTCTAAATTTAAGATATAACATTGAATAGATCACATATCTTCTTTTTAAATTCAATGAAAAAGGAATTTGATAAATGCATAGTAGGTTAAGACTAGTGATTTTTTTTTGAGTGCCTTCTTTCGTAAATAGAAGGTATTTTCGTCATGCTCATAATCTACAAACAATATGTCTTGATGCAAAATTACTGATCTAAGCACCTCCTCTTTCCTTTTTTTTCTCTCTCTCTCTCTCTCTCTCTCTATATATATATATATATATATATATATATATATATATATATATATATATATATATATATATATATATATATATATATATATATATATATATATATATATATATATATATATATATCTACACACACATATATCAGCTCGTGATTGTGGTTATTAGCTCGTGATACTATGATATAGGCACAACTTTGCCAAAGAAATAGATAATGTGCATTACCATTACATTTGGAAGAATGTTCTTGGAAATAGGATCTATGTTGTGCTTGTTAGTACTCACGTCGAAATTGTTGACATTTCCAAAACATTTTTAGGTGTAGAGAAGCTAGAGAAACTAAAATACATATGGAGAACATGAGATTTGGAGTCATTGCCAATAGGAGAGTGTTGATAATTCAAGCTTAACATGTGACTCAAATGAATGATGAGTCACCTTCCTCAACTCGCATTGGCATTTTGTATGGATACATCAATTATTCTTCGTTTTAGTTACAACCACCTTTTTTGATTACATAATTGGCATATGCCCTCATCTACTCTATCTATCCATTAAATCTTAAAGTGTTGATCCAAGTGTATTATATACATATACATATACATATACATATACATATACATATACATATACATATACATATACATATACATATACATATACATATACATATACATATACATATACATATACATATACATATACATATACATATACATATACATATACATATACATATACATATACATATACATATACATATACATATACATATACATATACATATACATATACATATACATATAAAAATACATATACATATACATATACATATACATATACATATACATATACATATACATATACATATACATATACATATACATATACATATACATATACATATACATATACATATACATATACATACATACATACATACATACATACATACATACATACATACATACATACATACATACATACATACATACATACATACATACATACATACATACATACATACATACATATATATATATATATATATATATATATATATATATATATATATATATATATATATATATATATATATATATATATGTATATATATATATATATATATATATATATATATATATATATATATATATATACACACAGAGGGAGCCTTATCGTGTTTGTCAAGAGAGAAAGAATGCACAAAAGGCACGCACACCCTACTTCTTTTGATCTTTCTCACTCTCCATATATGCTCTACATCCTAAGTGTACTCCAATTTTCCTTTATGTTCCTTTGTGATTAATATCAAGGAGTGTGTACCTCAGAGAAGGAAAAAATCACAACCTGGGAGTATCATCTCTCCTCATGAATTTTGGAATTGGAGATTTAGTCCACTATATTTGTTTATAAACATACATGAAATAATATGCTTGAAGTGGACTCTATATCTCGTACTACCAAGATCTGCAATTGAATATCAATTCCATAGAAACCTATCTCATAGGATTGGGAGGTGTGGAAACCACTTGTTTGGGGAAGGTGGAACTTCCCATCTACCTTCAAGATGTCCAAATGACAATCAAAATGCTATTCTGTCAAGATGAGGACCTTATGGAACCACTTTTCTTGGGTCAAGATTGGATCTATGACCATGCAGTCAACTTAAATTGAAGAAATTCAACTTCTTGAAGTTTGGGTACATGAACATTGCATTACATTAGAATTAGAGAATAGCATGATCATAAATCTAGGTATCACGCATTCTCTTAGTTCTTCTAAGACTAGTCTTAGAGAAGAAGATGTTGTATGTGTCAAAAGCTCTATGATGAAAAAGGAATCAATCATGTATGAACAAGCTCGAAGGCAAGTGGAACTCTCCTTTTTTTCAAAGACTAATGCAACCACAGTAGTTCAACCATAGAGGCAAGCTAAACGGTACAAGACAACCGCTATATGAAATAGACATAAAGGTCAAGAAGAAAGTAGTTTCGGGCATGAGGCAGATCTGGGTACGAAATTGAGAGCACTCAATCACACCATTGCACTCAAAATCATTCCTAAAGAAGCAGCAAGGAGAGCCAAGGCAACAAGTATCAGAACAACAAAGATCTCTATCTCAAAGAGTACTCTAAAGTTGGGTACCAAAGCAGTCAATGAAGGCTGGCCACAATAATGTACAAATTTGGGTGCCTAAGGAATTATTTGCAACTCAATAAGGGTGCTTGCACATGTGGGTACCCAAAGAACTCTTACATACACAAAACCCTAGGCTCTCACTCATGAGAAAAGTCTCAACAAAGAAGCCAAGGAGAAGAAAGAGTTAGAACCAAAGACAAAGATCGAAAGCAGATCAACTCACCTCTTTTGTAATAGTAAGAAGACAATCAACGATGGTTTGGGTTCGGAAGCCAAAGGTACCAGTATCCCCCAAAAAACCAAAGCACCAACCATGAGGAACAAAAAATTTAGAAACCATCCAAAGATGAAGAGTCCATAAGTGATCTATACGCTGTCGAACACTGTACTAAAATGGATCCCTATGAGGAATGATCAATTGTCATTGAAGCATCGATTGATTGCATCATTTCAAGATCCAGTGGATACCTCCAAACAAAGATTGCATCAACATCTGCAAGTAACATCTATAGCCTTGATGCATGAAAACCATGTGCCCTTGGCATAACCCCATCTTTTGCACAATTTAGGTCATGCATTTTCATAGTATGCATTAATATAGGGCCACATTACAAAGCCGTGCATAGACACATTTGAGAATCCTAAGCACATGAGACACATTTGACATATGTAAACTGTTTTATTGATACTTACCTCTTTCTACTTTTTTTTGTGACACTATTTTGAAAAAAAGAGAGAGGAACAAAGAAAAAAGACAAAAACAAAGAGAATGGGAAAAAAAGGGAGCAGGGACAAGACCATGCGCTTAAAGAATCTCATCAATGAACCATCAACAAGGACATCCCATCAACAATGGAAGACAAGCCAATGGTCGTGATGGCAGTACAATACAAAGAGATAAACATCGACCAACCATTCACCAAGGTAAGAATCCAATACTTTGGCAACACTATAGCCATGATAGATTAGGAAACCTCTTCATCAGCATACCCTTGGGCACTTAGCTCAAGACCCAATTTTTAGCACCATACGTCTTACAATGCACTCCCCAAGTAAGCATGTATAAGGCTGCATTACAAGGCATGCACAAGGCACATATTTTCTTCAACCCATGCACTAACACAATCACCCTATTAATGACTTGCCTTACTATTTTTTCTTCATCAATGACATCTCCAATGCTTCCAAGATAGTGTGAAATGTCCTTCATCTTGGTGAAAAAATCAATCACACTTTGCTTGGGCATCTTCTTGAGTGTTGTAAACTCCATCCATAATTGATTCTTTCTTGCCTTGGGGCTTGATGAGAAGAATGCCTCAAGAGATTTCCATGTGTCTTGTGATGTCTTGCAACTCCTAATTTTAGGAAGTAATAAATTAGAGATCGAGTTGAGAATGTATGGCCTTTCCAAAGTGTCCTTTGAGCACCATGCATTTAACCTTTCATGCTCCTCATGTGTTGGTTGACCCTTGCTTCTTAGTATTGGCATCATCTTGTCTTTAGATATGTAACCAAATAGATTCCTTCCTTGCAGAGAAGGTTCCATTTTGAGTGACCATGCAAGGTAATTACCTCGATCTAATTTTTCAATAGATGAGGGAAATCTATCACCCATGATCCTTAGTTGCTCTGACACCACTGTGAAGACCTAGGTGATGAGATATAGATAGAGATGAGCGGATGTTTTCCAAAATTTGCTGTAAAATAGACAATGAAACTTATGGGATGCCTAATTTACTTCCTCAACTTCTAAATTATGCATAAAGAATCACTAAGTCCTTTGGACCATCATACTCAAATGATTGCACCAAAACAAACAGCTTGCAATTCACAAGTTTTAAAGAAACCTTCAATTTTGGGATGTAAAGGTCACAAAAGAATGCTTAAAGCTCACAAGTGGTATGAATTGACCATAGAGATTTTGCATATATCTAATTGAAGTGTCAAACCAACTCAAGCAGGTTATTTGATGAATTTAGCTAGACCATACAGGGAGAAATAAGTTTAGCAATTCAAGGGGGCCACCCCAACTTTTTAGGAACAAGATGAAGTGGAGACATACTCACCTTCAGTCATTCATACCTCAAGTTCTACTGATCCAATGAAAATACAACTTCACTTATAGATACACAACACCTTTAACTAATTTATCAAAGTGAAAGTTTTGAAAATGGATACTCACATAAAAAGAAATAGATTAGACAAGTTCACTGTGTACCTCAAGGTGCTGTAGCAACACAAAGAGAATGACTAATCAAGATGAATGAATCATAATGTGTACTGATATTGGACATATGATACAAGGGAACTCTAAAGGACTACTTATACATGAGGTGAGCACAATTGATGGTCAAAGATTCAGATCAATCTCTCAAGAATAGGCTGTGTATCATGTGACTAAGAAATGGATGTATTTATATATAGATTTGAACTTGAACATGGTGCACCATCCACCTAAAATTGGTCCTAGAATTTAGGAGAATTACATCTAACAAAGTCATAGATTTTGGCTCCCACTTCTCACAATATTCCTTGTGCTTTCGACGTTTACACATGAAGAAGATAAGTACGTAGCTTTTACTCTTGGAAGTTTTAACATGTGTTCACATGACCACCTCTATGTGATATAAAATATGAGAGTTGTCTATGAGCAAAAGCAAAGCTCGTAGCCTTGCTTCTTGCACCAATAGAATGCACTTGAATTATTCTACTCTTCAAGAATGAAGGCTAGGAAGAATTTGTGGATGGAGTTCACTTCCGTCAAGAAGAAATCCAAGAAAAGTGTCATTAAATTTGTAACCAAGATAAAGAACATAGATGATCAATTACGAGCCATTTGAGATATTTTACATGAAGAGAAAATAATCAGACAATTCATTAGTGGAATGTAAGCAAATAACAAGTGGGAAGTATTCACCAGTACCTTGGCCTATATATGTACATGAAAGTACTAGATTTCAACACACCCATGGGACAAATCTTCACCCATGAATCCAAGTTTATGAAGAATGGAGATACACAAGGAGGTAATTGATCCCCTTCCCTATAAATTGATAAAGATAGAACTAAAGATGCTAATGCAAAAGTGAAGAAATTTGATCAAGAAGCAAGTACAACCCAAGCTAACTTGGTAGGTAGAGGGAGAAGTTCATATGGAAGAGGTAGTGGAGGTAGATAAGGTAGATGGGGATCTCATAAATCCTCACCTTGTGCTATATGTGAACTTAATCATAAATCCTCACCTTGTGATATATATGAAATTATGAATTATATCATTGAACATTGCTTCAAGAATCTAAGGAACCATAAAGAAAGAGGATATGACGAAGAAGGTTAAAGAGCTCCTAGAAGCACATTTAACAATAAATATGCCTACAGTGGAATAACAACTTCAACAAAAATGATCAAGGAGGTTACTAAGGAAGGAGAGAATACAACAATCACATTGATGATCAATCACAAGAAGATTCACGTTTACTCATGAATATGAATATGAAGTAAGGTAAATTGTATGAACATATATTCTATATTTGATCTTGGATGTTCAAATCATGTAATAGGGAACCTAGCACTACTCTAACTTATTGAGTAGATTTCTCTATGTACCTAGCATCACCAAAAATTTGATAAGTGTGGGCTTAAAAAGGATGAAGCCTATGTGGAATATCATACCAAAGATTCGAGATAATTTCCAAAGGTGGAAATATAGGTAGACTATTCACCTTTGAACTCCAAGAAACAAGCAACTTATGGTACACAAACCCTATGAAGGTTAGACATTTGGCACAAAATGTTAGCTCACATTGGAGAGAGGACATTAAAAAAGTAAGCAAAGATCAAAGTGTACTTGAACTACCAAATATCACAAAGAAACACATGATTTACAAATGCAATGCATGCCATTTTGGCAAGTCTCATAAGGAACCATTCACAAAAAAAGGATACATACATGGAGATATCTTGAAGCTTGTCCACATTGATGATTCATAACGAAGAAAGGAACCATCTATCTTAAGGTTCAAGGTATTATGTGTCTTTCATTGATGATTGAAGAAGATGGACTATACTCTATTTCATAAAGCATATAATTGAAGTGTTTTCTTGTTCAAGAAGTATCTTGCACTTGTAGAAAATCAAACATGTAGAACTTAAAGAGGCTAAGGTCTCATGGAGGGGGATAATATTTCTCCCATGAATTTGAGACTTTCTTATAAGAGAGGAATCAAAAGAGAGATTAAAAACAAATATACACATGAGGAAAATGTTGAAGCAAAAAAGAGGAATACAACCATTGTAGAAGTAGCTAGGTCAATGCTTAATGAGAAGAAGTTGTCATCTATAGGCAAAGGTAGTGTTCACTACCACTTACCTAGTTAATAAGTTACGATCAAAATCCTTCAAAGGGAGTACACTTTATGAAGCTTGGAACGAAAGAACACCAAACTTGGATCATTGCGGGATATTTGGATGCATTTCACATGCACACATACCTTCACAAATATGTGGAAAACATGATCGCAAGGCATAGAGATGTGTGCTCATAGGCTATGGGATAAATTTTAATGGTTATAGACTATATAATCCTAGCACTAAAGGATTCATTGTAAGTTGTGATGTATTATTTGATGACAATAAATCTTGGTTTGAAGATGACTTCAAGAAAATCAACTTGCTCTATGAATTCAAGGATGATTTTCCAATTCTATCAAGAAAAACTTCACATACATGAAGAATTGAGTAAATCAAAGGTTGACAAGAAGACAACTAGAGGGGAGATCAAGTCATGGAACTCCATAGGTAAAGCCAAAGTGTAGGAGTTAAGAGCTCTTGCAAACTCATCTCAACAAACAATCAAAAGATCCACAAGGGAAAAGAAGAAGTAAGAAAGGTATGGATATGATACCTCATTGGTTAGTAAGCATTCTATATACATGGATCAGGACATGAATTCTAAAGAACCATCATCATATGAGAATTTCAATAAGAAACCATAATGGAAGCATGCTATGGAGGAAGAGATTTAAGCATTGTAAGAGAACAATACTTGGGACTTCGTACCCACCTTAACCATGAAGGCCATTGGATACAAATGGATCTAGAAGGTAAAAAAAGGACTCTCATATATATATATATATATATATATATATATATATATATATATATATATATATATATATATATATATATATATATACACACACACACACACAAAGAGCCTTTTTATGTTTGTGAGGAGAGAAAGAATGCACAAAAGGCACGTACGCCCTACGTCTTTTGATATCTCTCACTCTCTCCATATATGCTCTACATCGTAAGAGTACTCCAAGTTTCCTTTATGTTCCGTTGTGATTAATATCAAGGAGTGTGTACCTTAGAGAAGGGAAAAATCACAACATGGGAGCATCATCTCTCCTCATGAATTTTTGAATTGGAGATCTAGTACACTTTATTTGTTTATAAACATGCATTAAATAATTTGTTTGAAGTGTCTATATTCTTTGGTTTCATGTTTAACCGTCAATTCTCTCCCTTCGTTCCGTTCATTACTTGATCTTCACAACCTTGAGTGAGACCTTTAGATGTAATACCTCTCTTGCTAAGTGCTGAAAGACAGCAGTCAAGCAGTCCCCAGTTATCCTTGTCAAGGCCAAAAGAAAAGAATCATTAACATTCGGTGGGTGAGAAGAGAGAAACTTTACTATCAGCTCTAGTGTTTGGAGATGGAATTCAATAATGGTAACTCTTGCCTCCAACTAGGACTCTGGAAAATTAGAAGAAAACTAAGATATGAAGAGGAAATTCAAACAAGGAACATGATATTTATTTTAAAAATTGGTGGCTAGTGAAAGTAGACAAACTGATGAAAGAGATGTGTAAGCTCCTCAAAAAGAAGCAACTAGAGGCCCCTTACATGGTAGACAACAACCGTATGGAATGCACTTCTGTGAAAGAAAGTATTGATTTAATAACCAACCAATTAACTCAACTCCTAGGGGTGTCCACGCCGCTCACTTCTTAGAGGCTACGTTGCATGGCTGCTATCTTGAGAACCAGATAAAAAAGAATTCCTCAAAACATCATGAATCTTCTTGAATCCCCTATCACTAACACATTAGAAGTTATTCATGCTCTAGCTAGTGGTAAAAGCCCAAGTCTAGATGGTCTCACCAATGATTTCTTCAAGACTTTCAAGAATGACATAGTGCATCTACTACTCTTGGTGTGGAAGGAGGTCTTACACTTCCACACTCTTCCTAACTTTCTCACTGAAGGGGTGATAAGACTACTTCATAGAAAAGATAAAAATAATATGATTGAAACCGATGATGCATCACCATGTTGCAAGCTGGCTATAAGATCTTAGCTAAGGTTCTTGCGAATCACATTAGGTTCCATCTATGCTCATGGATGAATGAGGACCAAAAGGTATTCATAAAGGGAAAATCCAACTTGGAGGCTATTATTGATGTTTGGGAAGGCCTAGAATTTGCTAAGGAATCTTCCCAAGACTTCCTTTTCATCTAGATCGACTTTGACAAAGCATATGATGGCCTAGAGTGGAATTTCATTCTGCAATCCCTAAAAGACATTCATTGTGGTCCTACATTCAATAACATGATCTCTATGCTTATGGGGAATGCCTTAGCTACGGTTAATATCAATCTTCATCTCTCTTAAGAGATCAGGTTAAAACAATCTATTAGATAGGGTTGTTGTCTGGCTCCTCTTCGTTTTTCCATTGCCACCGATGGCCTCAGCTTCTTGGCTAATCATCAGGCCCTTCTAGGATAGACCAAGGGCTTGCCTCTCCATCATAGTCAAAAACCATATATCAAGGCTAATGAATATTGGCAATGGGCAGCGAGGATTAGGAAAAATTTGGTTTCTATTAAGGGAATCAATGAAGTTGAATTGAAAAACATCCAAAAAGAAGAGAATCTATGGAACAAAGGTTTTAGCAAGTGGAAACATCTTTGGAACCATGAGAGAGGTCAATGGATATGATTTGAGGACATAGAACCTATTAGTAGTGTTGACGATGATGTTTGGTGCTTTTTCATACACAATCAAATCGTGGGACAACTCAAATTCTCATCTACTTCTCGAGGATGACCCGCCCTGAATTGAAGGATTAAGATCGACCAATGGTAATAAATTGGATAAAATTCTAAGGATCCATAAGAACCTTGACTTGCATATCTCCCTTAATAGAAGATGGTGTCTAGCATCACATGGCAACTTGTGTGCGAGGACCTATGGCATCCTCTCATTGAGAATAGAAAAGCTATTCTTATGTGGAAAATCCTCCATCTGAGAATCTAGAAGAATGCCAAAGCTAATAATCTCTGCGGGACCCCTCAATGGTGTAACTGTTGTGTTCAGGGTAGAGAGGAACTTGGCCATCTTTTATTCTCTTTCCCTGGAAGCTACTTGGTCTAGCACTCTCTCACCAAGATTTCGAGCTTAACAAGGCCAATGAGCTAGAAACAAGTATTGTTACTTGGAGAAACAATTGGCTACTCTTCTACTTTGTGGAAATCCATCAAAGGGGAGGTGCTCTAAATGATATGGAAAGAAAGAAGTGCAATCAACTTTGATGCCCATCCAAAAGAGTGGCGGATTGAAAAATCCCTCTACTTGTTAGGTAGAAGAATTTGTAATTGTAAAAAATCTCCACCTTTAGACACCATAGGATGTGTTTCTTGGAAAACAACAAGATCAAAAGCAAGTGGGCCACTCATGAGTGTTGAAAATTCAAGCTTAACATGTGACTCCAATGAGTGTATTGATACATCAATTATTCTTCGTTCTAGTTACAACTACCTTTTGTGATTACATAACCAGCATATGCCCTCATCTACGCCATCTATCCATTAAATTCCAAAGTGTTGTTTCAAGTACAAAGACACACACATACACACATATGTGAGGAGATGGTGAGGTTGATTCCAGAGATGAGGTAGTGCTGCAAGAAACGTGCTCTATACTTGCGAATATAGCTTCAAGGATGATTAATGTACTTCATTAGCATCAAAATGATGCATATAGATTCATCAACTTCTTTGGAGCATCACTCTCAAATGATTGCATCAAAATAGATAACTTCTTATTTCAAGAAATGTGAAGATCGTTCTATTTTGGGAATATAAGTTCTCAATATTATGATCAGAGCTCACAACTTGGTATGAATTGACACTACAACATATCAAGGGCATACCGACGTTGCCCATACCGACGGTCATGCCTTGGCGTTGGTATGATCGTTGAAAATGCTTGAATAACCACGGATGCAATACCGACGGTCATTTAATAGTCGGTATACAGGCATCGGTATGAGCACCGGTATAGGCGTCGGTACTTTATTGTAAATTACCGATGCTTATACCGACGCTTATACCGACGCCTATACGGACGCTTATACCGATGCTCATACCGACACTTATACCGAGGCAATGTTTTAACCGGGCCGGAGAGCAAAAATTTGACATTTGCTTGCATTTTGAACCAAAGTTTCCTACTGTCGAGTTTGCGCACGGGAACTACATTCTGCGCCTATTGTGTACACACATCTCTCTCTTTCTCACTCTTTCTCTCTCTTTCTCTCTCTCTCTCTCTCTCTTTCTCTACATCTCTGTTTCTCTAGATCTGAAATTTTTGTAAGGGTTACACATACTGTAGCACCCTTTCTCTTCCTTTGTGTTTTCCCTTTTTTAATTTCTCTTCTCTTTCGTTTTGCAGGAGCTTTTTGGCATCAAATCTTTGGAATTCGATGAAGGGAAACATTAAGTGGACCTTGAGGACAACAATCCAAACAATTACATCGATGTAAGTGATTGTTTTGTTTTCGATTGATATAGAGTGAGATAGAGAGGGAGATGAAAGAAAGAGAGAGATCTAGAGAAACATAGAGAGAGAGAGAGAGAGAGAGAGAGAGAGAGAGAGAGAGAGAGAGAGAGAGAGAGAGAGAGAGAGAGAGAGAGAGAGAGAGAGAGAGAGAGAGAGAGAGAGAGAGAGATGAAAGAGAAAGATAGAGAGAGAGTGAAAGAGAGAGAGAGTGAAAGAGAGAGAGATGAAAGAGAGAGAGAGATGAAATAGAAAGAGAATGAGATAGAGAGACAGATGCATACATACATACACACACATATGCATACACATACTCACATACATATTACATGCACACATGCATATTACATACACACTCACATACATATTACATACACACATGCATATACATACACATACATATTACATACTCACATGCATACACACATATACATACATACATGCATATTACATACAAACATGCATATTACATACACACATGCATATTAGATACACACATGCATATACATACACACACATATTCATTCTCATACTCACATACATACATACATGTATACACACATATACATACACACATGTACACACACACATGTATACATACACACATGCATATGCATACATACATACACACATATTTGCATGTACACACACACACATACATACATAAACACATGCATATTACATACACACTCACATATGTATACACACACATATGTGCATACACACATGCATATGCATACATACATACACACACATATGCATGTACACACACACATACATACATACACACATGCATATTACATGCACACACACATATATATACACACTCACATATGTATACACACTCACATATGTATACACACACATGAATACATGCACATACACATACACACACATCACATATACATACACACATACACACATACACACATACACACATACACACATACACACATACACACATACACACATACACACATATACATGTTTTAGGGTTAGGGTTTTAGGATTAGGGTTTATGAATTTCTCTTTTCTTTTGTTTTGCAGGAGATTTTTGGCATCAGCTCTTTGGAATTCGACGAAGGAAAACATTAAGTGGACTTTGACGACAACGCTCCAAACAATTACATGGATGTAAGTGATTGTTTTGTTTTCAATTGATATACAGTGTGAGAGAGAGAGATGAAAGAAAGAGAGAGATACATACACACATATTTGATTGTACACACACATACATACATACACACATGCATACTACATACACACACATATAAATACACACTCACATATGTATACATGCACATATGTGCATACACACATGCATATGCATACATACATACACACACATATGCATGAACACACACACATACATACATACACACATGCATATTACATACACATGCACATATATATACATTCACATATGTATACACACACATGCATACATGAACATACACATAACACACACACCACATATACATACACACATATACATGTTTTAGGGTTAGGGTTCTCTTTCTCTCTCTCTCTCTCTCCCCCTACACACACATCTCTCTCTCTAACTATCTCTCTTTGTCTATGTCTTCTATTTTTTAACTTCTTTTTCCTTTTGTTTTGCAGGAGCTTTTTGGCATCGATTCTTTGGAATTCGACTAGAGACGACATCGATTGGGCTTTGAAGAGAGCGATAAAAAGAATTACATCGATGTAAGTGATTGTTTTGTTCTTTTTTATAAATAGAGAGAGAGAGAGAGAGAGAGAGAGAGAGAGAGAGAGAGAGAGAGAGAGAGAGAGAGAGAGAGAGAGAGAGAGAGAGAGAGAGAGAGAGAGAGAGAAGAGAGAGAGGAGAGAGAGAGAGAGAGAGAGAGAGAGAGAGAGAGAGAGAGAGAGAGAGAGAGAGAGAGAGAGAGAGAGAGAGAGAGAGAGAGAGAGAGAGAGAGAGAGAGAGAGAGAGAGAGAGAGAGAGAGAGAGAGAGAGAGAGAGAGAGAGAGAGAGAGAGAGAGAGAGAGAGAGAGAGAGAGAGAGAGAGAGAGAGAGAGAGAGAGAGAGAGAGAGAGAGAGAGAGAGAGAGAGAGAGAGAGAGAGAGAGAGAGAGAGAGAGAGAGAGAGAGAGAGAGAGAGAGAGAGAGAGAGAGAGAGAGAGAGAATGAGAGAGAGAGAGAGAGAGAGAGAGAGAGAGAGAGAGAGAGAGAGAGAGAGAGAGAGAGAGAGAGAGAGAGAGAGAGAGAGAGAGAGAGAGAGAGAGAGAGAGAGAGATGAAAGAGTGAGAGAATAAGAGAGAGAGAGAGAGAGATGAAAGAGAGATATAATAATAGAGAGAGAAAGAGAGAGAGAGAGAGAGAGAGAGAGAGAGAGAGAGAGAGAGAGAGAGAGAGAGAGAGAGAGAGAGAGAGAGAGAGAGAGAGAGAGAGAGAGAGAGAGAGAGAGAGAGAGATGAAAGAGAGAGAGAGAGAGATAAAGAGAGAGATATAGATAGATAGAAAGAGAGAGACATAGAGATACATACACACACATGCATACATATTTTATACACATATGCATATGCATACATACACACACATATATACATGTTTTAGGGTTAGGGTTTTAGGATTAGGGTTTTTGATGTTTACACATATACACACATAATACATACACACATGCACACATATACACATGCATACATACATACACATACACACACATGAAATATACATACACACATATGCATGTTTTAGGGTTAGGGTTTTAGGATTAGGGTTTTAGGATTAGGGTTTTGTGCTTTTACATATATACAGACATGCATACACACATATACACATATAAACACATAATACATATACACATACACACACATACACATACACACACACATACATACATACATACATACATACACACACACATAGATATATACACACATGCATACATACATACACACATGTGACATATACATACACGCATATTCATGTTTTAGGGTTAGGGTTTTAAGATTAGGGTTTTTGGCTTTTACTTATATACACACATGCATACACATATACATGTTTTAGGTCTAGGTCTTCAAGATTAGGGTTTTAGGGTTTTTACATAGATACACATATGCATACACACACATACACACACACACACACACACACACACACACACACATATATATATATATATATATATATATATATATATATATATATATATATATATATATATATATATATATATATATATATATATATATATATATATATATATATATATATATATATATTCACATACACATATATATACACAAAAATACACACATACACATGTTTTAGGTCTAGGTCATTAGGATTAGGGTTCTAAGGTTTTTAAAAATTCATACAAATATTTACACATATACAAATATACACACATAATACATATACACATACACATGTATATACATAGGCATACACACATATACGTGTGTTTTGATTGTTGTTTATAAATATCATGTCAATGTGTCTCATTTCTTTGTACATGGTTCATGATTGATTTCTCCCTTGTCTTTTGTATTTGACAATATGTTTTGCTTTAACAAATCATGTTTCTGTTGCCTGTCATACATGTCACATGTTCTCCGGTTTTTCTTGGGCAGAGTGTATTGTCTTTTGCTACACAACAACATGGGAATGTTGTTGTAGCAAGAGACAACATACTTTTCCAAAAGAAATTTTGCAGATATGGTCGTCGGTATAGGCGACGGTATAAGAGTCGGTATCCCCAGGCAGATACCGATGCTTATACCGACTATTCTGCCCAGGGGCATACCGTCGCGTATACCGACACATATACCGACGCATATACCGACGCTTATACCGACGCTTATACCGACGCTCATACCGAGGCTTATACCAGCGCTTTGGTTCCGAAGCCTACACCGACCCTTACACCGGCGTTGGGGCAAAATTGCGCCCGTTCATTTTCCTCGGTAGAAGCCTCGGTATACCCCCGATATGTTGTAATGTGACTAGAGAGCTTTTGCACACATCTAATTGAAGTCTAAAGCTAACTAAGGCAAGTAAATTTCATGAATTTGTCTAGACCATACAATGAGGAATGAATCTAGCAAGTCAAGAGGGTCATTCCAATGTTTCAAGATCTAGAAGATGTGAAAGCATAATAATCTTCTTTGCTCCATATCTCAAGTTCTACTACATAAAACTTGAAAAAGTATGACATGTGGATACTAGGCACTTCAATATACCTATTCCAAATTAAAGTATAGCAAATGGATGAGTACTCGTAGAGAAATTGATTTAGTAAGTTCACTATAGTGATGAAGTTGCTGGAGCAGACAGTAGACATAAATATACTTAATGAGATGTTACCTAGCCATGATCACATCACCACTCATCTCTCACATCCCCTTCTATTAGCTTGTGATAATATATCCATGAGTTGTAGAGGATACTGCTTGAGCCTGACCCCCTAATGGTGGAAGAGAAACAAAATCTTTTGATGATGGCACATGGTGAAGTATGATCAATTGTTCACATCAATATTTGTGTACATTAAATAGAAAGTAAAGAAGTTGTTGGAAGGGTCCACGAATGCTGTAACTTCAATCTGCCTCAACATCAATATGCTCATTAGTTTCCTTTCTTCCCTTTTTTTCCATTCATGGGCACACATTTTTTTCGTCCTTCCATGGAAGTCCACAAGCTTCCCCATGTTATTTTCTAAGTACCCAAATGGCATTTTGTCGTAAAGGTGGAGAGAAAAATGTTCAATTCTCCTTCACATCTATGAAAGATATGTACTTGTTCTAAGCCCTCATCTTTAGAACATGGGTTGCACAAGTATGAAAATTCTCTGTGAAACCTTGATAAGATCTAGTTAGTGATGCATTGATAAAATAGTAGGTGCATCACAATAAAGTTGTGTCTTCCTTAAAGGTTTTAATGCTTTTATGTAGGTTTTAGCATGAACTCTTGTATATATATATATATATATATATATATATATATATATATATATATATATATATATATATATATATATATATATATATATATATAGATGCTGTTATCTCAATCTAAGAATTTCTATGAAAATAGACACTACCTAGGCCATAATTAAGCTTTGGTAAGAACTTCTTAAATGTTTAATCTCGTTTTTTGAGTGCCAAGGGGCATGTCAAGTGCAAGCATACATGTAAAATTCGACCGATCAATGATCATCGAGGATGGAATTCAAAGGTGGATAAAAGTGAATGATACCTAATAATATCGTTAAGCGTTTCAACAAATGTCAACTCAAGCTCAAAATACCCCCTAGTATTCTAATAGTGAATCCTAATGCGGTAAAAATCAAAAGCACCGGATTACTCATGTTCTACTCTTGATTAATTTGTTACATCAAGTGAAATTGTCATGTGGGATCTTGATTAATCAATTACATGAACTTTAAGGAACCAAGCTCTTGAGTTCATTATATTCCACTCTTCACCTCTTTTCACCACCTATTGTAGATAAGAAAATCCTCTGTTGGGAGTAGAGACTATGAATGTGCATGTAACTAACTCTGAGAAGTCGAAGGGGCATTCTTTAACTTGGACACAATCAACACCTTGTGGCACCTTGTGGCACATCATATGAACATCATCATTTTCAAAATCATAAGAAGCCGAGCCTAGTCATTAAGTAAATGTATGGGAAGGAGGAGGAAGTCTTGAGTTCCAATTCCCACGAGTGATGCAAAAGAGTATTTTTTACCAAAGGACTTCCACCATTTTGAATCATCCATTTTAGGTTAACTTGTGTTAATATGAGTGGAGTGGGACACATGGCCGACTGCACCTCAGTGGATTGAGCCACATGACACACATGTGCACACTTGTGAAGGTAAGATCCGTATCCTATAGTTCATGCTATATTTTAGATGGTTGGGAGGTGAAGAGCACCCTCTTCTAAGTCCTAGGCGAGCTAAGAAGCTTCACCTAGTGGTTAGGTTAATGAGATGGGAAGGAGGAGGCCTTGGGTTGAAATACCACGAGTTGTGTGGGAAAGCTTTTTGCTCCTAGGGCCTCCACCTTGCTAGAAGCATCCAGCTCAAGTTAACTTGAGTTAAGTTGAATGGAGTGAGATACATGACTGACTTTACATTAGTGGATTGATCCACATGATACATATGTGTACATTTGCTAAAATACCATGCAGCATGCGTTAAATTAGGCCATGATGAATATATGAATGAGCTTTATTTTAAAGTCTTCAAAACATGTGTGAAAACAAATCTTAATTTGTGTTGGTTCAACTCAATGAAAACTCCATGGGGTCCAAGTCCCCATAGCCTAGTGGTTGGTGCTTTGAATCTCTCGGGAGGAAGTCTTGAGTTCAAATCTTGGCTGAACATATCCATGAGTTCCCTATGATGTGTGTCCATTAGTTCCCCAAGATGGGTGCCTCTATCTTATAAGGTTGGGTGTGTGTCTTTCCAATTCATTGTACTCCCAAAAAAAAAAAAAAAAAATCCCGCGGGTCCAAATGTGCAGATCCTTTGATGTACATGCTTGCAAGTGCAGATTCTTTGATGGACATGCTTGCAAGTGTACTGAAAAGCTCTGAAATACCACTTCTTTTATGTACACATGTTGTTTGGAAAGTTGAAGGTACACTTTAGTATTCCATCGCCATGTCGTGCTGTCTGTGTCTTTTCTTTGTGCCTATCAGATCATCTTATCACATTCATGGACCCCTACTTTCCTTTATCGTCCTCTGAGGAGTTTTCTCATTTGCTTTGTCAACACATGATATGCGAGAGATTTCCTCCGTCGCCCACTGTTACTAGAGCCGCCAACGCCATTACTGATCTAATCACCTTCTCTATTCTGCATACATGGCTTCTTCAATCATCAAAAAGCTGAAGCCGCACTTCATCTCTTGTAGCTTTTGCAAGCGTACTTCAAAGCTCTAAAACACGGCTTCTTTTGTGTATTTTTTTTTCAAGATTTCAAGCCTTCAAGGTAAACGCTTTGGTACTCCATCGCCGTCCTGAGCTTGGTCTGTGTATTTTCTTCGTTTCTGCCAGCTCATCTTATCCCAGCATGATCCCTTCTCTCTTTTATCGCCCTCTTCGGAGTTTTGTCGTTTGCTAACTTCTACCACATCCTCCGTCAACACATTGATATGCGAGAGACTGGTCTAATCACCTTCTTTAATCCGGCTCTTCGAATTCATCGTGCATGCTACATTCGCTCACTCCTCTATGTACGTGATTCTTTTGTGGAAATTGAGTTGCCGACCTACTCTTCTATAAAGTTTGAAATCTAGAGAAAACAGCTGATGCGCCTTGGGGATCCCTTCTATCTGCCAGTTTTAAGGGGCTAATGTGAGACTGGTCTGCGACTCTTGAACTTGGGACCTTCAATCCATACAAGACAATATGTTTACCAATATGCATGTGAGTTTTCGAATAGAAATATGCACACATAGTCCTAAGATTAAAGGGGCAAACAAAGGTGGGAAATAGATACGTGAGAGGAGTTTGACGAGAGGAGCAGTGGAACCCTAGAGCGGGTGTGTTCCCTGCGTTCTCCCCCTCTGCGGGGGTCGTGTGAGGCCGGTGTTGTGATTAACGTTGCCTTGGAAGTTTATGGAGATTGCTTCGACGTCTAAGTAAGTGTGGCCTACCACTCCATGTCGTGTGTTTCTCACAGTGTTGTGCTTAGCCTCGGCCATCGGAGGCACCGGGTCTCTGTTCGATGCTCTCAGAGATGGAATGGCATAGTAAATGAAGTGGATGCTATGGATTGCTCCGAAATACACAAGGACAATGCCATTGTTGATTGGAGTTGTTGAGATGTCTAAGTGCACCATTCAACGTCGTTCCCTACCTGGTACGCTGCTCAAAGGTCCAACTATGTGCCCTAATCCTACTCAAGTAGATGATCTCAAAAGGAATGGTAAAATAGTAGATGATCCCTACTTTCTCAATGTGGGTAGCTGTTGGAGTTAGATGCCTACGGAAGCACACGAACAACACAAGGAAGAAGACTTGGAGCACAACACAGAATACTGAATGTATTACCACTAGAATGTACAAAGATAAGTAGCCTATTAGGGCAATAGGCATATATAGAAGCCGAGGAAAAAAAAACCTCCTAAAAAGAGAAAAAGTACCCCGGCGGTCCTAGAGTGTTCACACACATCACTACCTAAAAATCAACAAATCCTTTTTGGGAGTGATGCGGTGAACAAGTAGCTGGCACTCATGTATAAGGAAGTGCCAAGCTATGTGGAAATCACTCCACAAAAGGAAGTAAGCCCAAAGCTTTGCGGAAAGCTTCAAACTTCTCCCTAGGCAGAGCCTTCGTGAAAAGGTCTGCAATGTTCTCCTGCATGGGCACATATGCCAAGCTGATCTCCCTAGCAGAGAATCTCTCCATGACATAATGATAATGCACCTCAATGTGCTTAGTGCGAGCATGGAACATAGGGTTCCTCGCAAGTGCCAATGCGCTCTAACTGTCAATGAAGATGGTGGTGGTAGAAGACTGACCAACACCCAAATCAGCCATAAGGCGTATGAGCCACACACACTCAACAGTTGCTGTGAAAGCTACCCTATACTCAGCCTCACAACTGGAAGTGGCCACAGTAGGCTGCTTCTTGCTCAACCAAGATCTACATGAGCTACCAAGCATGAAACAAAAGCCACTAGTGGACACACGAGTTTCATAGCAACCAACCCAGTCTGATTAAGAAAAAGCATGCAAATCTGGCGATAGTGATCCCCCCTTGGGATAAAATAACCCAAGTAGCCGAGTACCACTCAAGTAGCGAAAGATGTGCTTAACTGCTTGCCAATGCTTTACACCTAGGGAATGCATAAACCTGCTCATCTGTGAGACACATCATGAGCATGCCTAACATATAAGGTGCTTTCAGTTGGACTGTTCTCAAAACCATATGCAATCAAATAGGCATGTATCTTCTCATACCAAGCATGTGGTGCTTGCTTTAAACCATATAATGCCTTCTTTAATGATTGGTATAAACTCTATCATTAATCATTGTTTCAAAATTGTTCTCAAAATAAAGAGTCACCAATGGATTGCTTTGATTCTTGACCTTCAACTTTACTATTATTTGAGTTTATGCTTCTAACTTCAGCCATTTGAGAAAAGAGTGTTGGGAAGAAATTAGTGACTTGACTATCCCCATTATTATGCTAGGTGATTTCAATATGGTTACTAATCTTAGTGAGAGACCACAACATAGGTAATTGCATCAATGGTTGAGAAAAGCTTTCATAGTTCAAAATGTGTAACCATCATGACCTTATTGTCATGTCTATTAGGTCCGGCTTCACCTCATCGAATAAACAAAGTGGTAGTAATGTCCTGGCTGCAAGACTTGACAAGAGCTATGGTAATGCCTCCCTCCTCAAGAGTTTTTGGGATATTAAATCCCAAATGGATCTCTTCTTCTTGCTTTCTGACCATAAATCTCTTACCATCTCGCTTAGGAAGGGCTCTCTCATGTTCAAAATGAGATGGCCCCACCTTGATGCTAGTTTACTTGAAATCTCGAGTTTTGTTAGGAAAATTAAGGAAAGCATTGTTTGGAAGTTTTCCCAAGGCCTTTCTCCCTTTAAAAGTTGGGAGTGTCTTGTCAAGGATATCCAGAAAGTTTGCACCTACTATAATAATCTCTCTAGAAAGATTAGAGCCCAAAGAAGGAACTCCATCCTTAAGGCCTTCATCTACCTTGACTTCATCTGCTTGACCTTCAATGTAAGTTAAGATATGAGTAGTATCTTGAGGCTTGTATGACTCTTGCTACTTCAAGAGAGTTTTGGGTTGGGAAGTTGGATAAACCTATCAAGAGTATGTATGCTCATATGAAAAAGAAGAAAATTAAGGATCACATACCCCTGCTTGCTAAGAGAAATGGTGGGTCTGCTATCAATATAGAGGCGAATTTGTAGGAGGCCTTGTGCTTTTTCACTAATGTTTTCTCTGGTTCTCCCAAGTGGGGGAGGACATCTTGATGGCCATGGCCTCTATTGCCTTAAAGAGGATGAAAATGATCCCTCCCAGCCTCGCTTCCCTTTTGGACCTTCCCCTGACTTTCGGTGAAATTAAACAAACCATTAGAAAAATGAAACCCTGTAAATCTCTTGGTCTTGGTGGAATTCCTAATGAATTTTCTTGGAACTAAAAGACTTTCTAACTCCTTATCTTCTCTTGATTTGGTCAGAGGCTACTAGTAAAGGTATTCTTCCTATCCACTTTAACACTGGGATATCATACTTATCCATAAGAAAGGGGATAAAGTGGATATCAACAATTGAAGGCCCATCACTTGCCTTAGCTCTGTTTATCAGATCTTTGCTTCCACTTTAGATAGGAGACTTAGTCCTCTTATGAACAATATTATTCTCCATAAGAAAAAGGGTTTTATTAAAGGTACGTTCATCCTTCTTGCTAGCATTTGGATTTAGGAAGGTCTAGACTATGCTAATGAGATGAAGCAAAATCACTACTTTGTCAAAGTGGGTTTTGACAAAGCTTATGATAGGATTGAGTGGGAATTTCTTTTGCAATCCCTTTATCATATAGGTGCTTGTAGGAGGCTCATTAGATATGTTAGTATCTTGTTTGGTAACGCCTACTCTAGAATCTCCATGAATGAGCACTTTTCTACCCCCTTCAAACTTTCTAGATCAATTAGACACGGTTGTCCCCTTGCTCCCTTGTTGTTTGCTATAGCTAATGATGCTCTTGGCTGGCTTCTAAAGTCCGGAATGGATAATAGTAACATTCAAGGGATCAAAATTCTGAATTCTTCTTCCCAGCTTGATCTGTAGATGTTTGCTGATGATACTAATACATGTACTAATGCCAATCCTATTTCTGCTTCTTCTTTCTTGGATTGCCCATGTGCTTTTTGTTTGGTTAGTGGTTCCCAAATCAATCACCTTAAAACCGGTTTTAAATCTTCTAATATCATCCCCAATTATGTTGCTAATACTAGTTGCCTTATTTTGTAGGAGCATGTGGTATTCAGATTGCTTGGCATTCCTATGTGATTTAAAGTCCATCGAAAAGCCTTTTCGACAAGCTTGGCAAGGTTATCCTATAGAGACACATAAGCAAGTTATTCTCTCCAAAACAACCAAAATGTAAATCCAGAAATTTTGCCAAAAGCTTCAGCGTTCTCATATCGAAAAGCTTTTGTGACAAGCTTGACAAGCTCATCCTATACACGCACATAATACACAACCCAAATCATTCTCTCCATCAAAGAATCTCCTTCCCAAGACATTTTCTATAACACATTCCAATGCATAATACAATACGTGTAGTTGCGCTTGGATAGGTAATGTACGCTTTTGAAGAATTTTTCTTTGTTTTTCTCACAAACCATTGTGTGTGGATCTCCTTGATTGAAGTTTTACATGAGCTTCAAGGAACCTTCCGCGTGTACTCATCTTCCACTCTTCATCTCCTTGCACAGAGAGATATGGAGTATCGATGTGCATGTGGCTCTCTACGTCAAAGGAGCGTGCTTCGAATTCTACACAAATAGCACCTTAAACCACATTATCTCAAGAGCATCCAATTGCGAATATGAAACATCACTACAAGAATAACGGGGTGTAGCGACACCCTCGATTGAAAAAAACAGCGGGCATCGTTGCTTATACGATGCCTCTTTAAAAAAGCATTGCATATGCGAAGTCCCAGAAAAAAAAAACGAAAAAAAGAAATCGGAGCCATTGCATATATGATGCCTCTTTAAAAAAGCATTGCATATGCGAAGTCCCAGAAAAAAAAAACGAAAAAAAGAAATCGGAGCCATTGCATATATGATGCTTAGCATCACTTATGTGATACTTATGCCAAGTGTCACTAAGAGCATCAAAGTCTATCGACGCTTATAATGATGGGGGCAAACTGCTTGCGATGTTATAGCATTGCATAAGTGACAATGCAAGAATTAGTTTTTTCTTGGCACATTTATGCCAAGATTAAGCTTTGCAAACGATGTTATAGCATTGCATAAGTGACAATGCAAGAATTAGCTTTTTCTTGGCACATTTATGCCAAGATTAAGCTTTGCAAACGAACAAGTGATCAAAGAGCGAAGAGCGAGCAAGCGACCAAGGTGCACATGCATATACACACACATACATACAGACACATGCCTACACACACATGCACATACACACACATGTACATACCTTAAACCACATCATCTGAGGAGCATCCAATCGCGGATGTGGAACATCTACGAAATCTGAGTCACGTTTTCTTCATTTAGAGCTTGAATCCACGGAAAATGTTCCATTGTTTCTCATAAAATTGGAGATGCTAGATTCTGATGATACAGAAAGGATAGTAGATGACGGTAAAATAAAAAAATAAGCAGATTGGCAACTCATGTAGCAATGAGGAAAAGTATCATTGATGATTTAAATATACAAAAGAGCTTCATTCTTATGAAGAAACCTTACTTTGCATTACTTTGCATTGGTTCAGGTACACAAAAGTCCTATTAATCCTTCAAATATGCCGAATTCTTTGTCCTTATACATGTTTGCAAGTGTGCTGAAAAGCTCTGAATACTACTTTTTCTTTTGTGTACACATGCATTTCAAAGTGTACACATGCATTTCAAACAAGTTGAAGGCACACTTCAGTACTCCATCGCTGCTTGAGCTGTCTGTGTCATTTGTTTGTTTCTTTCAGCTCGGCTTATCCGACTATGAAGATTCCCTAGTCTGTTTTGTCGTCCACCTCGGAGTTTTTTCGTTTGCTTCAAGGATCAGATTCCCTGTCAAGTGATTGATATGCGAGAGATCTCCTGTTTCGCCGATGCCATTACTGATCTAATCATCTCCTCTGTTATGCTTCTTTAGTCAACGAAAAGTTGAAGTCACACTTTGTCTCTTCTCCAGAAACATTGTAAGCTCTCTCTCTTTATCCACTGTTTCTGCTCCTTGTCATGTTCCACATGTGCTATCTCTTTGCGATTGAGAAGGCTTCTTGTTTTCTTCAATCAGCGGCTCCAGGGCATACTCTTCCATTATAGAAACCCTTTTCATGGTGTGAGCAGATTTAAAAACTTCCACAACACAGAACTTTGATAGAGAGATTTGCCCAAACAGTAAGTAAGTGTGGCACTTCGAATTTATCCCCATAAAAGTATACTCTCTCTCTCTCTATCTATATATATATATATATGTGTGTGTGTGTATATGTGTGTGTGTTTGTGTGACGTTTGAGGAGTGGAAACACGCACAGACAGTAAAAGGAAAAGAGAAATAACTAGCATTGCAGATAGTGAGCATACTAAATGTGAAATATATATGGTTGCACGTGAGGGGTTGTGGTTACAACAACACGTGAGGGATTGTGGTTATGAAAACATCCGCACATCAGCTTGTAATACTATGGATAAAGCCACAACTTTGTATGATGACATAAGTAGCATTGAGATAGCAAATAATCTCTCTCCCTTTTTTTTAGAAAACAAGGAAAGGAAAGAAGTGTATTGAAAGGCAATGTTACAATCTGTACAAAGGGCAAGCCCCCATTACATCAAGACACAAATGAACTTTGAGGATAAAGAGCCATTCTGAGAGAGCTACATGATAAGGATTAGAGGCATGTTGGTATTGTAAACGGAACAAGGTCTCACTAGGTTTCATAGACAATACTAATGTGTTCTTCTTATTATAATAGATCCACGAAGCACTCTACACTTAGCAGTAACAAATGGCTGAAGCTGAAACAAGTTTGCAACCAAGGGACATCAATAGCTTACCCATCAAGGACCATCCTATCGAGAGACTTGCACAATTCAAGTATTTGAGGCACATTCCGAATCCGGATCCCCCTTCTTGATAGAGAAAGCATGTGAACACACACTCATAGTGTTTCAATAAGTTAGTTGGGCCACCAGGAGATGCTCCACATATTTGGGAATCGAAGTGTGAGTTCAACAACATCTAGGGAATTGCAGATGATGCTTGCTTCCTCTTCCATGCTTGATTTAATAAAAGAACAATTATACAATGAATGGGCTTAGTGCCCTTGGGATCTCTTGTATCCCACAAAGTAGGGGTGATAGCTATGACGGTCTAAAATTGGAAGGATACCTAAGGTATGATGGGTGAAGAATGTTTAAAGGGTGTTACTAAGAAGTTTAATGATTTTTGTTGCCCTCATGAGCCGCCCACTTGCTTTTGATCTTTTTGTTTTCCAACATTAGGGAAAAAAATGAGCCTTGCATGGACCTTGTAAGGATTCCTAATTTTTAGGGATTAAAAAGCTAAATCAAGGAGATTAAGTGTGCACATGAAACCTAGTGGTATTTGTCAATAAAATAATATTTGATACAAAATCAATTTCAATTCTTAAAGGCAATAATTTGTAGCCCTTGGATGCTTCAAATTAATGGCTTAGATTTAAATGGATGGGATGCAAGAGATAGAAGATATCAGATACGTAGGAATAAAAAGATGATCATGCATAGACTTGGACAATCTCTGCAGATTTTTGGGCCGTCCGATGGACTTCAATCCAATGGATCCCCTCATTTGGGGGTTATCTTACTTTTTGGTGTGCTTAGAGCCCTTAGGTCTCTATAAAATCCAACGGTATCCCCACATTTGGGGCTGATCCCATTTTTTGATGTGTTGGGAGCCATTAGATTCATGCTACATCCAAGGGTAGAAAACAAAAGGTGCATTTGAGTTGAAGGCCTCATTTCTAGTCTTTAGATCAAACTAAAATCCAACGGTCCATATCTTAGGTGCTTTTCTAAGGAGCTTGCTCATCTCCACCATTGGATCCCAAGCAAATCCAAGGGCACAAATATGACGGTGCCTTTTGAGCATGTAATTTATCTCATCCATCTGGTACCAAGAAAATCCAAGGGCCAAAGTTCAAACCCACCTCGACTTTTGCCATTAAGCCTCAATCTTTGGATCTTTGAGCCAATCCAAGGGCTCCAATTCAATTTCAAAGATTTTCAAACCATCCAAATGGCTAAAACCACCAATTCTAAGTGTTTTTTTCTTTTTTGACCACAAGGAAACAAGGGAAGCCTCTATCTAGCCTATGTGATTAAGGGACTAGACTGTGTCCACAACCCTCTTCTCATTGTCACTAATGAATTCTTTATCCAAAAGGCCCATGGAGGGTTAATCTTTTCCCCTAATGACAAACACATCCTATGGTGTCTGAAAAGTAGAGATTTTTTACAATTACAAATTCTTCTACCTAACAGGTAGAGGGATTTTTCAATCAACCACTCTTTCGGATGGGCATCAAAGTTGATTGCACATTTTTCTTTCCATATCTTCTATAGCGCTTCCCCTTTGATGGCTTTCCACAAAGTAGAATAGTGGCCAATTGTTTCTCCAAGTATTGCTTGTTTCTAATTGATTTGCCTTGTTAAGCTTGAAATCTTGATGAGAGAGTGCTAGACCGAGTAGCTTCTATTGAAAGACAATAAAAGATGGCCAAGTTCCTCTCTACCCTAAATGCAACACTTACGCCAGTGAGGGGTCCCATAGAGTTTATTAGCTTTGGCATTGGTCCAGAATCTGGGATGGAGGATTTTTTACATAAGAATAGATATTCTAGTCTCAATGAGAGGGTGCCAAAAGTCCCCACACACAAGTTTGCATATGATGCTAGACACCATCTTTTGTTAAGGGAGATATGCAATTCAAGGTGATTATGGATCCTTAGAATTTTATCCAAATTTATTATTGTTGTTCCATCTTAATCCTTCAGTTTTGAAGCAGGTCATTCTCGAGAAGAAGACGAGACTTTGAGTTGTCCCAAGAGGTGATTATGTGTGTGATCATAGTCAACAATCCTAACATGGTCTATGTCCTGAAATCTTATCCATTGACCTCTCTCATGCTTCTAGAGATGTTTTCACTTGCTTAAATCTTTGTTCTGTAGCTTCTTTTTTCTTTGGATGTTTTCCGAGTCAACTTCTTTGATTCCCTTGATAGCAAACCAAATAGAATCATTTTTCCTAATCCTAGCTGCCAATTTCCAATCTTCATTAACCTCCAAGAGTTCCTCTGAGAACATGGCTTGTGTGATAATAAGCAATAGGCTAAAGCCCTTCTTATGTAGTATTGGTGATCCCTCCAAAAGCACCTCTAAAACAAACTATGGTAAACCATAAAGTGAAATCTACGATCACATGTATGCAACACAAAAAAAAGGTATAATCCCAAAAAATCTCTATCGCAAAATTTTTTGCTACCGCCAAAAAAGTTCCACAAAAAGCATCTTTTCGTATCGCATTGCGACTCACGAGATTCAAACCCAGATTGTGGGTTGAGATCGTAATGGCTTAGCCAACGTGCCAAGCAAGCTTACTAGTAAAAATAAGAACATATAAGTTGTGTCATGGGTATTTATGGACATTTCCTCCAACATTTATGTATGTATGTATGGATCTACATATTCATGTATGTATGTAAGTTTGTCTATATGCAATGTATGTATGTATGCATGTAATGTATGTATGTATGTATGTATGTACGTACATACATATGTATGTATGTATGTATGCATGCATGTATGTATATACTTGTGTATGTATTTATGCATATATGTGTTGGGTGTGTGTAGAAGTGCGAGACACACAAGAAGCACACACAAGGAGCACAAACACAACAAGACACACGGAGAAGACGATGGCTGGAATAGCTCACTCTATTGATGATAAACTGAACTAAAGTAAGAGCTGAATAATATCCCTAAGTACAAAGTACCACCACATATGAGAGTATCAAGTATGTGGTAACATGGGGAAAAAACCTCTAGCTAGCACTAGAGTAAAAAGTTCCCATGTATAGGGAAAAGGATCACATTAAAGCTACTCGAGGAACACATAAGTGTCATTAGGGGAAAAAGTGAGCCTTGCATGGGCCTTGTAAGGATCCCTAATTTTTAGGGATTAAGATTAAGGTTGTAAGGGGTGAAGGGGACAAGAAAAACCATCGGTGGTTTTTGCTATTAAAATATAAGAGAAAAAAGATCTTCAGTGAATGCTCAGTTGAATTCAATTGAAGCCATTGGATAGCAAAATTTGAAGGGCTACGATTGAAAGAAGAAGTGAAGACCATCAATGATTTAATGGAGCTTTTAATAGGATAGTAGAGAGAGAAGAGAACTTGCGCAGTCAATCATGCCCTTGATTCATGCAATATCCAACAGCTCCACGCGATCGACGCTGTTCCGCACATCTCAGTCACTCGGTTTTGTTGGATCCAGTTGAGATGGAATGGTTCTCTGTATTTCCCGCTGATCTGTGAGCTCTCCATCATTACATTCTTTTGCGCACTCATTCTCATCCATTGGATGATGGATTGATTCAAGGGTCCCAAACAAAAGGCGCAGTTTTTTTGTCTTGCAAAGAAGAACCACACGATCGTTTGATGATCCAACGGTCTATGCTTCATGAAGCCTTGAATTTTGCAAAAGAATACCATCCCTTGGATCATTTGGACCATCCAATGGTTATAAATCAAACAATTGAAATTCAAAACCTCTCTTCTCATAAAAACCACGAGTTGGTAGTGGTTTTGGAGGCTTTGACTAGGAGAAACCAAGGGAAGCCTAGTCCTAGTCTAGTACTAGACTGTGGCCACCACCCTCCTCTCATTGGTCCATCCTTAATCACTCCTTAATCTAAAAGGCCCATGAAGGGTTCATTTTTTCCCCTAATGGTAACAAACCCCCCTGGAGCAAATGATGTGAACACATACAAGGAGTGACAGATCAGCCCCCACAAAGTAATAAGCACATATACCAAATGAATATCTCCTGCAGGAAGGCGCTCTCTCACATAGTGATAATGCACCTCAATATGTTTGGTCCGTGCATGAAACACTGAGTTTCATGCAATAGCCAAAGCACTCTGACTATTAGTGAGAATATGCGTAGCAGCATCAATCTCCATGCAAAGATCCATCAATAGGCGTGTCAGCCATATACACTCCACTGTAGCTGTGAAAACTACCCTGTACTCAGCTTCACAACTTGATGTCTCCACTGTAGGTTACTTCTTACTCAACCAAGATATGCATGAGTCTCCAAGGAAAAAGCTATTACCACTAGTGGACATGCGAGGATCATAACAACCAGCCCAATCACTATCTGTAAAAGCATGCAAGCATGGCTGAATACATCTGCCATAAAAGAGACCTAAGCTCAAAGTGCCTCGAAGATATCGAAACACACGTTTCACCGCTTGCCAATGCTTAGTGCCAGGGCTATGCATGAATCGACTCAACTGGGAAATTGCATACTGTATATCCGGCCTTGTGTTGCATGCATATATAAGACATCCCACTTCTTGCTGATAAAGAGAAGTGTCAAATGCATCATTGGAATCCTCAATTGAGAATCTAAATCCTGTCTCAACTGGTGTGGAAACTAGCTTGCAATCCTCAAAGTCAAAACGTTTAAGTAGTTTTTCAACATACTTTGCTTGATGCATAACAATTCCCCCCTCAACGGATACAAACTGGATGCCAAGATAGTAGTTCAAAAGACCAAGATAAGTGAGATCAAAAGTATGCTACAAATCAGCCATAAGAATGTCAAGTTTTGCATCACATGACCCAATCAAGAGTATTTCATCGACATAAAGAACAAGCACTATAAGATCAGCTCCATTTTTGCGTACATAGAGTGTGCTTTCAATCGGACTATATGTGAAGCCAAGAGTAATCAAGTGCTTATGGATTTTGTCATACCATGCACGTGGAGCTTGCTTGAAACCATACAAGGCTTTATGCAAGCGACAAACCATATGCTCTTTTTCTTTCATAGCAAATCCAAGAGGTTGCTTCACATAAACCTCTTCTTGCAAATCACCATTCAAGAAGGCTGTTTTTATGTCCAATTGATGCACTTTCCAACCTCGATGGGCAGCCAATGCAACCACAGTATGAATGGTAGTCATCCATGAAGTAGGTGCAAAATTTTCCTCATAATCAATGCCATATTGTTGCACATATCCTTTGGCAACCAATCTAGCTTTGTAGCGATCAATGCTACCATCATATTTTCTCTTAATCTTGTAAATCCACTTTGTACCAATGGCATTCTTTCCTTTTGGCAATTCACATAACTCCCAAGTACCATTCCTATGTATGGAATCCATTTTTGATTGCATAGCACTCATGCGTTGTGGATCATCACATGCATCTTCAAAAGAAAGTGGCTCTTCATTACATGCTGTAACAATAGGAGAATAATCCACAAAATTACTTGATGCATGGTGAGAGCTTGATCTTGTTCTACCAAGTAAAGGTGCACTCAATTTGCTGTCCTGCAAAGTTTGTTTCAGCCACTTTGGCATAGATTGTGCACTCTTGATAGACATGCGTTCATTATGTAAAACATCTTCAATATGTACATCATGCGTGGGCTGAATTTCATGCTCATTTTCAGCCATATTTTGACGCAAATGTTCAGCCATATGTGGCTGGAAATTTCCAGCAGTTTGGACATTTTTTGATTCAACTTTTTCAGCCATGTTTGGCTGGAAATTCTCTGCATTTTCAACCCTATTTTGGCTGGAATTTTTTAGCCCCTTGAAGCTCAATTGGCTGGTCTACATGGCCATAGTCAAGCACACCATTTTGGAACAAAGGCATGAGTGTATCCAACAGATCTTGTGAGCTAACTGTTGGCAGTTTTTTGCAATCAAGTAGAGGGAAAACTGAATTTTCAGCAAATACCACATCTCAACTCACAATAATTGTGTTCATCAATGGATGGTACAACCGATATCCCTTACTTTCATAACCAACAAACATACATTTCTCTGCCTTGTCATCAAGTTTGTGACATTGTTGTGATGGCACAAGAGCATATGCCAAATAACCAAAAACACGCATATGACTAATCATAGGCTTATGACCATTCCAAGCCTCATAAGGACTGATGACTCTCAATGCTTTTGTAGGGCAGCGATTCAAGACATAGTTTGCACACATGACCGCTTCCATCCAAAACTTATCAAGAAGATGCTTTCCTTTAACCATACATCGTGCCCTTTCAAGTAGAGTTCTATTTTTACACTCGACAACACCATTTTGTTGAGGCGTATATGACACCGTACATTGGTGTGAAATACCTCTTTCACGAATAAAAGCATTAAACTCATGTGACATGTATTCACCACCACGATTTGTGCATAGAGTCAAAAGCTTTTGTGAAGAAAAATTTTCAACCATAGCTAAAAATGCTTTGAAGCAAGAAACTACCTCATTCTTTGCTTTCATAGGATAGAACAATGTATGGCGAGTAGCATCATCAATGAAGGTAACAAAATATACATGCTTCCCAAAAGATGGAGTCTTGACGGGACCACATACATCACTATGAACAATCTTCAATTTTCTTGTAGTGTGTGTATGACTATCTTTTGGAAAAGAAGCACGATGCATTTTTCCAAGAATGCAACCTTCACATGCATGCTTTTCAATGGACTCAAGTGTAGGCAAGCCAATAACCATGTCATTCTTTTGCAAGTAAAGCAAACTATTGAAGTTTAAGTGACCAAAACGAGCATGCCAAAGCTCCATTTCAGCCATGGAAGAAGTATGAGCAACCAAGGCATTCGAGGCAGCCCTCTTATATGTATCCATGCGATACAAACCATTACATAATGTGCCAGACATCATTGTTGGGAGTGATGGCTGGATGCACTCAGAAGATCAGTTGGTGCTGCAAAACCTGCTTCACACCTGCCCTCCTTTGACTCCAGATATGCTTTGTAGACTCCTTGAGCTTCCAAATGATACCAAAATATGCTATATGTACTTTGGAAAAGGTTTGAGTAATGACTTGATCAAAACAGACTACTTTGTAAATCACAAGACTTGAAAACTTTCTATTTTGGTCTTGATACCTGCTCAGTGTTATGCTCAGTGTGACCACTGTAGTTACAATTAGCAAAATTCCTTCTAGAGATATTCTATTACCTTAGTAAGCTTCCATTTACAAGTGGAATGAAAGGAAATGATCAACTACACTCAGAGAAATCACTTTAGCAAAATAAGGTGTACCCCCGATTTTTTAGGAGACTTACAGTCACAGACCAGTGAGCACCCCGACTGAGATTTCTCTGTGATGGTAAATCCAATGGCCTTGAAACTTTGTAGGTGTATAGTAGACTTTGAGCTGAATCCAATGCACTTTGAATCATCCAATTTGGTTCAGTAGATCTTGAGATATGCTCCTTTGAAGTTGACAGAGTTGAAGGTAGTCACTCAGAGAAAAAACAGAGATTATGAAAGTAAGTATCTTGATTAAATCTAATGATTGTACATTCCCATTGGCATGTAATGTGATGCTCAATGGTACTCAGAGGTGTAGGCTATGGTGTAGCTCACACACACTCAATGATTGACTCAGAAATGCCTCGGGAGAAGTGACACAGAACCACGACTTTTTACATTGCTTTTTATAAGAATTTTGAAGGAGTTTGAATTTTGAATTCAAGTTTTGGCTCCCTTCAATCTCTCCACTAAACTTAGGGAGATATTCCCTCAATCAAATCATCTACTTTTCCACGACTCTAGTCTAGTAGGTGTGATTACATGATTGATAAAGTCATATAAACTTTTTACATTGGATAAAAAGTAATAACCAATTAAGCATTGGTTCCTATGATTCAAGGTTCATGTAAATACATTCTTCAAGGGTTCAATCTTTAGCCTTCCAAGGTTCCAATTTTCCAAGCCAATGTGTGTAGGCTTGTTTTGCACCAACAGCTCCCCCTCAAGCCAAACACTTTGGCTCAAGTCTTCATCTCTAGTCTTCAATTATTTCCTGCAATCCAATCATGGATTTAAATCTGCATAGCTTGCTTCCATCCAGAGCTTTAGTAAGCAAATCTGCACATTGTATATTAGTAGACACATATGATAATTGAATTTCTTTGCTAAGTAACTTCTCCCTCACATAGTGGTAATGAACCTCTATGTGTTTTGTCCTAGCATGATAAATTGGATTAGCTGCTAGGTGAAGAGAACTTGTGTTATCACCAAATATGATTGGTGGCCTTGTGTATAGGCCCAATTCTGAATATAAAAGCTTTAACCATATGGCTTCTTGAGTTGCATTTGCTAGTCCTCTGTACTCTGCCTCAGTAGATGACAAAGCTACTGTGGGTTGTTTCTTGGATGACCAAGAAATTGGTTTATCACCTGCAAAGCATATGTAACCAGATGTACTCCTCCTGTCATCCTTGCAACCTGCCCAATCTGCATCTGAGTATACCTTAATATCAATGTCTGATGAATATGGAAAGTACAAACCATGATTTTGTGTTCCCTTTAGGTACTTTACTATCTTCTTGGCTGCCTCCAAATGTGGTACTCTTGGTTTATGCATAAATTGGCTAAGTACACTAACACCATATGATATATCAATCCTGGTTAAGGTAGCATAATTTAGACTACCTACCAAACTTTGGTAACCTGTAATATCCTTGAGTTCTTCTCCTTCATGTGCACTGAGTTTATGTCATCAACATAGACACACAAATATATTACCTCTGAATTGTTCCTTTTGATAAACAATGAAGTATCTGCTTTACTCATTATGAATCCTTGGTCTAGGAGGTAGGTTGTCAACCTGTAATTCCATGCTCTAGGTGCCTGTTTCAATCCATACAGAGCCTTCTTCAATTTACAAACATGATTTACCTTATTGGGATCTTCATAGCCAGGTGGTTGTGACATGTAGACTTCTTCAGATATCCATCCATTCAAGAATGCATTCTTCACATCCAATTGGTACATGTTCCAATTCTTGGATGCAGCTACACTCACCATAACTCTGATAGTTGGCATCTTGGCCACAGGAGAAAATGTCTCCTCATAATCAATGCCTTGGGTTTGTGCAAAACCCTTGGCTACCAACCTAGCTTTATACCTGTTTATTGTACCATCTGAATTCCTTTTGAGTTTGTAGATCCATCTGGATCCTATCACCTTCATGGAGTCCTTCTTGGGTACCAAGTCCCAAGTATCACTCTCCTTGAGAGCTTCCATTTCTTCATCCATTGCTTCCTTCCATTCTGGTTTAGTAATTGCTTCTTCAAATGTACCTGGTTCTTCATTCAAGATATCTTTTGCAAGATATATAGAGTGCTTGGTTACAAGTGAAGTATCATACCCATACCTAATAGGTTTCTTCTTTTCTCTTTGAGATCTCCTCATAGCTTGAGTTGAGGATTCTGGATTGTCTTCTAGTTGCTTCATCTTCATCTTCCCTTTGGATTTCCAAGCCTTGAATTCTTCAATGTTGATGGTGTCTTCATCATCTGAGCTTGTGTCCTCTTTCTGAATTGGTTCTTGCCTGATAAGCTTGGGAAAGTCTTCTTCCATGTCATAAGGTAGACTAACCTTCCTGCACTCATTTTCATACCATGAATCATTTTCATCAAAGATGACATCTCTGCTTACCTTGAAGCCTTTGTTTGAGGGGTTATAGAACCTGTATCCCTTCTGATTCAAATCATAACCAATGAAGATACACTTTTCAGCCTTAGGGTCTAGCTTTCCCCTTACCTGTGAGGGAATATGCACATATGCAACACACCCAAAGATTTTACAATGATCCAGAGATGGTCTCTTACCATGCCAAGCCTCATAGGGTGTCATTCCATCAAGTGTCTTTGATGGCAACCTGTTGATTAAGTATGTGGCAGTAGATACACTCTCTGCCCAAAGATAATTTGGCAATTTCTTTTCATTTAGCATAGATCTAGATGTCTCTACAATGAGTCTATTTCTCCTTTCAGCTACCCCATTTTGTTCAGGTGAGTACCTTGTAGTAATTTCCCTCTTGATGCCACTTTCCTGCAAGAAATCTTCAAAGTCATTTGAGAAGTATTCTCCACCACCATCTGACCTTAGTTTCTTCAAATGTCTACCTGTTTGATTTTCAACCAATGCAAGATACCTTTTGAAACAATTAAATACTTCATCTTTATATTTCATGAAGTATAAAACAGTCCACCTGCTATAGTCATCAATGAAGGACACATAGTACCTTGATCCAGATATAGATGGCTCCTTGCTAGGTCCCCAAACATCTGTATGCACCAATTCCAAATAATCTTCATGCATAAAACCTTTCTTGGTATAGGGCAATCTGTGTGACTTACCAAATTGACAAGCCCCACACTTGTATATCATGTGTTGCTTGGATACATTAGGTATCCCAAGCACACATTGATCCCTGCTTATTTGCTTTAAGGTCCTCTCTCCAATGTGACCTAATCTTTTGTGCCAAATCTCTAATTCTGATAGGGTTTGGTCTTTATAATTGTACAAAGCAATATTCTTAGTGTCTTCAAGTTCAAAGGTAAACAATCTACCTGATTTCTCTCCCTTGGCTATCCTTCTGAATCCATGTCTTGGATCCTCCACATATGCACCATGTTGAGTGAACCTGACCTGTAGACCTTTTTCTACAATCTGACCTACACTCATCAGATTCTTGGTGATTGTTGGAACATACAACACTCTGCTTAGTAAATTCTGATTACCATCACTTGTTTTGACATTGCCTACTTTAACAACTGAATGTTTAGTGTCATCACCTGTCTGCACTTGGTGCTTGCCTTTGGGTTCTTCCAAATCAGAGAGTAAGGCAACATTTCCAGCTACATGGTTAGAGCAACCTGAATCAATATAGAACAAATGATCATCATTGATACCTGACTTAGATGTCATGTTCATGATCAACAAGGAATCATCTTGCTCCTCTGCATAATTGTTGTAATCCTTCCTATTCCTGTATCCACCTTGATAGTTGCCATTGTGGTTGTAGTTGTTGTTATAATTATTGTTGTAGCCATGGTAGCCTTGAGATTGATTGAATCTGCCTCTGCCTTGAGAGTATCCTCCTCTTTGGTGACCTCTTCCTCTTTGGTTCTTGTAGTTTTTGTAGCATTCATCTGTGGTATGGTTAGACAAGCCACAGATATTGCATGGAGATTGATTGTAGGGTCTCCCCCTACCTGACTTACCTCCTCTGCCCCTACCTCTAGATGATCTACCTCTCCCTGCATAGTTTGCTTGGGAGGTAGAGCCTTCTTCATCAACCTTCTTATTTTTACCTTTGTCTTTTACCTTTTTATCAGTATAGAGGGCAGAGGGATTGTTACCTTTTGATTGCTCTCCACTCTTTGTGATCTTTGCTTCATGTGTAAAGAGTTGTCCAATCAGAGTTGTTAGATCAGGTGCTTGGATGTCCATGTATAAGTCCATTGCTGTGGTAAAGCTCTCCCACTTGTCATCTGCCTTTAGTCCATTGATCACTTGTCTGACTATTTGCTCTTCCTCAATTTCTTCTCCAACACTTGCAAGTTGATCTGCAATGTCCTTGACTTTGGTGACAAAATCTGAGACACATTGTTTTGATTGCTTCCTAAGAGTTGTAAACTCAATCCATAGCTGATTCTTTCTGGCTCTTGTGCTTGATGAAAAGTATGTTGACAAGGTTTCCCAAGTCTCTTGGGAAGTTTTGCAATTCCTTATATGTGGTAGAAGGAAATCAGAAATAGAGTTTAGAAGATATGACCTTGCCAAAGCATCTTTTGCACACCATTGATTGAGCCTCTCATGTTCATCCTTTGTTGGTAGGCCTCTAGTCTTGAATGAGGGCAATTCCTCATCTCCTGATATGAATCCATACAAGCTCCTTCCTTGTAGATAGGTCTTCATTCTCAAAGACCAAGCTTGGTAGTTGTTCCTGTCTAATTTGTCAATGAAGGAAGGGAAACCATCACCCATGATTACCTTATTTGCTCTGATACCACTGTTGGGAGTGATGGCTGGATGCACTCAGAAGATCAGTTGGTGCTGCAAAACCTGCTTCACACCTGCCCTCCTTTGACTCCAGATATGCTTAGTAGACTCCTTGAGCTTCCAAATGATACCAAAATATGCTATATGTACTTTGGAAAAGGTTTGAGTAATGACTTGATCAAAACAGACTACTTTGTAAATCACAAGACTTGAAAACTTTCTATTTTGGTCTTGATACCTGCTCAGTGTTATGCTCAGTGTGACCACTGTAGTTACAATTAGCAAAATTCCTTCTAGAGATATTCTATTAGCTTAGTAAGCTTCCATTTACAAGTGGAATGAAAGGAAATGATCAACTACACTCAGAGAAATCACTTTAGCAAAATAAGGTGTACCCCCGATTTTTTAGGAGACTTACAGTCACAAACCAGTGAGCACCCCGACTGAGATTTCTCTGTGATGGTAGATCCAATGGCCTTGAAACTTTGTAGGTGTATAGTAGACTTTGAGCTGAATCCAATGCACTTTGAATCATCCAATTTGGTTCAGTAGATCTTGAGATATGCTCCTTTGAAGTTGACAGAGTTGAAGGTAGTCACTCAGAGAAAAAACAGAGATTATGAAAGTAAGTATATTGATTAAATCTAATGATTGTACATTCCCATTGGCATGTAATGTGATGCTCAATGGTACTCAGAGGTGTAGGCTATGGTGTAGCTCACACACACTCAATGATTGACTCAGAAATGCCTCGGGAGAAGTGACACAGAACCGCGACTTTTTACATTGCTTTTTATAAGAATTTTGAAGGAGTTTGAATTTTGAATTCAAGTTTTGGCTCCCTTCAATCTCTCCACTAAACTTAGGGAGATATTCCCTCAATCAAATCATCTACTTTTCCACGACTCTAGTCTAGTAGGTGTGATTACATTATTGATAAAGTCATATAAACTTTTTACATTGGATAAAAAGTAATAACCAATTAAGCATTGGTTCCTATGATTCAAGGTTCATGTAAATACATTCTTCAAGGGTTCAATCTTTAGCCTTCCAACGTTCCAATTTTCCAAGCCAATGTGTGTAGGCTTGTTTTGCACCAACAATCATGATAATATCACCATTGCTGAAATCATGAACTATACACTTATCATCAACAAAGTGTACATGAAGTCCAACTTTGGCAATCAACGGAACTGAAATTAAGTTCTTCTTGATATCGGGCACATACAATGCATTTTTCAAGAGAATCACACCTCCATTTGCAGCCGTAAACTCAATTTTTCCTACTCCAATGATAGGATAAGAGGCATTGTTTGCACACACCACATGTCCTCCTTTGGGTGCATCTTTCAAAGAGGCAAAAAATCTTTCGCATGATGTTATATGCTTTGAAGCACCACTATCAAAGAACCAATCCGAATCAGCCTCACTCACAACCATACATTTAGATTGCAAAGAAGCATCATAATGACATGTAACAACACATGCCCAAAAATCTTGAAACATGTTAGCTTCATCATTCTTTACATTTGCTGAATTTTTAGCAATAGACATGTCGGATTCCTTCTTCTTTTCATTGCGTTTAACAAGCTTTCTACACTCATCAATAGTATGACCAGCCTTCCCGCAATATTTGCATCTCTTCTTCTTTTGCAAGTCACTATCATTAGATGAATAAGTGGAAGAGGGAGCTTGAGGCTTTGGTTTTGATGAACCCAAAGCTGAACCATACTTGCTTTTCCCCTTTTGTGAGATAACAAGTGCTTGGGTTCCCTCAATCAAATCACTCCTATTCACTCTAGATTGCTCTTCTTGCAAAAGAAGAGACACAACCTCATCAAATGCATACATATAGGATTTCCTTTTGCAACCAAACGGAGTGTAGTAGCAAAGCTTTGAGAAGATTCCGGTAATCCTTTCAACAATGTAGAAATGGCTGATGCATCTGGAATGATCTCATCTATGTTTGCCAATTGCTCTTTCAAGTCCTTGATGCGTGTCACATACACATCCACTGACTCAATTTCAGCCATACATACATCCTCAAGTTGCTTCCTCAAGTATGCAACACGTGCTTCATTACACACAGCATACAAAGAAGCAAGAGTGTCCCATGCCTGTCGTGATGTAGAACATGATCGAATGTGTGGAACTATATGACGCTTCACTGAAAGCGCAATCAAAGCATGAGCTGGAGCATATTTTCCATCCTATCTAAGCTGCTCCTGTGTAGGTGGAGAAGGAGAAACCACTGTACTCGAAGAAGAAGCTCCATCTGTGACAGTAGACTGTGAAGTAGAAGCGCCTGTCGGCCTTCAATCTACATCTGCCACTATGTTCCAAAGTTGTTTTGCAACAAGAACATGCTTCATCATGTAAGACCACATCGGATAGTTGGTCCCATCAAGCTTATCTTCAGCTTGAAGCATGCCAAACAAGTCATTGCTGCCCGCCATTTCACTAAGGAACAAGAATGTGACAAAATCTTCACTTCGACGAAAGTTGAAATGAGTGCTGAAATTTCAGCTCACAAACCATTACTCTGATGGCGATTCTGACTGCACGAATGACTTCAAAATGAGGGTGAAACCCCAGCGCACCTGGTGGAATTGTTTCTTGCCTACTGAAATTCACAGTTCTATGCTCCGAAGTCGATTTGCACTCTTAAAGTGCACGCGTGCCGCGACGCGAAAAACCGAAACTTGAGAAGAAGCTGAACCTGCTTTGATACCACTGTTGGGTGTGTGTAGAAGTGCAAGAGACACACGAGAAGCACACACAAGGAGCACAAACGCAGCAAGACACATGGAGAAGACGATGGCCGGAATAGCTTACTCTATTGATGATAAACTGAACTGAAGTAATAGCTGAATAATATCCCTAAGTACAAAGTACCACCACATATGAGAGTATCAAGTATGTGGTAACATGGGGAAAAAACTTCTAGCCAACACTAGAGTAAAAAGTGCCCATGTATAGGGAAAAGGTTCACATCAAAGCTACTCGAGGAACACATAAGTGTAACAAACCCCCCTGGAGCAAATGATGTGAACACATACAGGGAGTGACAGATCAGCCCCCACAAGGTAATAAGCCTAAAGCTTTGCGAAAAGCTTCAAACCTTTCCTGTGGAAGAGCTTTGGTGAATATGTCTGCCACATTATCTTGTGTAGGCACATATACCAAATCAATATCTCCTGCATGAAGGTGCTCTCTCACATAGTGATAATGGACCTCAATATGTTTAGTCCGTGCATGAGACACTGGGTTTCGTGCAACAACCAAAGCACTCTGACTATCAGTGAGAATATGCGTAGCAGCATCAATCTCCATGCAAAGATCCATCAATAGGCGTCTCAACCATATACACTCCACTGTAGCTGTGAAAATGGCCCTGTACTTAGCTTCACAACTCGATGTTGCCACTGTAGGTTGCTTCTTACTCAACCAAGATATGCATGAGTCTCCAAGGAAAAAGCAATTACCACTAGTGGACACGTGAGTATCATAACAACCAGCCCAATCACTATCTCTAAAAGCATGCAAGCAAGGCTGAATATCTCTGCCATAAAAGAGACCTAAGCTCAAAGTGCCTTGAAGATATCGAAACACACGTTTCACTGCTTGCCAATGCTTAGTGCCAAGGTTATGCATGAATCGATTCGACTGGGAAACTGCATAGTGTATATTCGGCCTTGTGTTGCATGCATATATAAGACATCCCACAGCTTGCTGATAAAGAGAAGTGTCAAATGCATCACTAGAATCCGCAACTGAGAATCTAAATCCTGTCTCAATTGGTGTGGAAAATCGCTTGCAATCCTCGAAGTCAAAACGCTGAAGTAGTTTTTCAACATACTTTGCTTGATGCATAACAATTATATGTACGTATGCATGTTTGTTTTTATGTGTGTATGTATGTATTCATGTATGTATGTATTTATGTATCTATACATGTATGTATGAATACGTCATATCGATGCACGTATATGTTCTTATGTAATTTTGTATGTATGTATTCATGTATGTATGTATGTATGTATGTATGTCTGTATGTATGCATGGATTTATGTATGCATGTTTTCATGTGTGTCTATGTATGCATGCGTGTATGTGTGTGCATGCATGTATGTGGGTGTGCATATGACTTGACTATCATAGACTAGAAATGGAAGTTGTAGACAGTGCAAACATCAAGATCTATTGGGAGTTTTTAGTGCATTTATTTGACATGGAATCTCATCATCTCCAAATCGGCACTACCCAATGGCCACTCTCCTCTCCTCCTCCTCCAAATCTTTCCTACCTAGCCATGATCACATCACCACTCATCTCTCGCATCCCCTTCTATTAGCTTGTGATAATATATTTATGAGTTGTAGAGGATACTGTTTGAGCTTCACCCACTAATGTTGGAAGAGAAACAAAAGCTTTTGATGATGGCACATGGTGAAGTATGATCAATTGTTCACACCAGTATTTGTGTACATTAAATAGAAAGTAAAGAAGTTGCTGAAAGGGTCCACGAATGCTCTAACTTCAATCTGCCTCAACATCAATATGCTCACTAGTTGCCTTTCTTTCCTTTTTTACGCCATTCATGGGCACACATTTTTGCGTCCTTCTACGGAAGTCCACAAGCTTCCCCATGTTATTTTCTAAGTACCCAAATGGCAATTTCTTGTAAAGGTGGAGAGAAAAATGTTCAATTCTCCTTCACATCTATGAAATACATGTACTTGTTCTAAGCCCTCATATTTACAACATGGATTGGACAAGTATGAAAATTCTCTCTGAAACCTTGATAAGATCTAGTTAGTGATGCATTGATAAAATAGTAGGTGCATCACAATAAAGTTGTGTCTTCCTCAAAGGTTTTAATGCTTTTATGTAGGTTTTAGCTCTTATATATATATATATATATATATATATATATATATATATATATATATATATATATATATATATATATATATATATATATATATATGTGTGTGTGTGTGTGTGTGTGTGTGTGTGTGTGTGTGCTGTTATCTCAATCTAAGAATTTCTATGAAAATAGACACTACCTAGGCCATAATTAAGCTTTGGTAAGAACTTCTTAAATGTTTAATCCTTGTTTTTTGAGTGCCAAGGGGCATGTCAAGTGCAAGCATACATGTAAAATTCAACCGATCAATGATCATTGAGGATGGAATTCAAAGGTGGATAAAAGTGAATGATACCTAATAATATCGTTAAGCGTTTCAACAAATGTCAACTCAAGCTCAAAAACCACCTAGTATTCTAATAGTGAATCCTAATGTGGTAAAAATCAAAAGCACCGGATTACTCAGGTTCTACTCTTGATTAATTTGTTACATGAATTGTTACATCAAGTGAAATTGTCATGTGGGATCTTGATTAATCAATTTCATGAACTTTAAGGAACCAAGCTCTTGAGTTCATAATATTCCACTCTTCACGTCTTTTCACCACCTATTATAGATAAGAAAATCCTCTGTTGGGAGTAGAGACTATGAATGTGCATGTAACTAACTCTGAGAAGTCGAAGGGGCATTCTTTAACTTGGACACAATCAGCACCTTGTGGCACATCATATGAACATCATCCGATTGCAGACATGGATCATTTTCAAAATCATAAGAAGCCAAGCCTAGTCATTAAGTAAATGTATGGGAAGGAGGAGGAAGTCTTGAGTTCCAATTCCCACGAGTGATGCAAAAGAGTATTTGTTGCCAAAAGACTTCCACCTTCTTGAATCATCCATTTTATGTTAACTTGTGTTAATGTGAGTGGAGTGGGACACATGGCGGACTGCACCTTAGTGGATTGAGCCACATGACACACATGTGCACACTTGTGAAGGTAAGATCCGTATCCTATAGCTTGATCTTTGGTATGCTTGAGAGTTGTGTAATTGATATGAACAAATCTAGCATGCCATAACTTCTTGTTCTCCATAGGTGTAGTAGACTTAGCAACATTAGCATGACTAATTTTGGATAATACAAACATGAAACTTATGATTTCAACTTGAAGTAAACAATGCTCCTCATTAGCTGAGAGGATGTAACATGAGTCTTTCTTAAAAACTAATTTATAACCATCTGACAAGAAAGTAGAGATAGAGAGCAAATTCTTCTTCATGTCTGAAACATAATGAACATTGGAAATTGTGAAATTTCCACTTGCTCTCGACTTTAGGTTTACTTCTCCAACACCAACAACATCCAAATCATGACCATCCAAAATGGTCACTCTTCTACTTGAAGAGTTAGAAAGGGACAAAAATACCTTTTTGCAACCTATCATATGCTTAGTAGCTCCAAAATAAAAAATCCAAGGATTATCTGAAATGGCATTCAATGTTGCCTGATCAAAAACTACTTCTTCAATAGTAACACATGCATCATCTAACTTTGAAGATTTTGGTTTTGGATCATCTTTAGCACTATTATCTGATGCTTTCTTCTTCTCATAAAGATCCTTGCTTTGCATTCTGCTATGTAATGAGCTAGTTTTTTATAGTAACGACATACTCCTTTCTTTGAAACAGATGTAGTCAAAAACTTTTTTTTGGGCATAGAGGAAGCATTAGGAAAAGGACTAGAATACTTAGGATTAAAAGACTTACTTTCCTTCTTTGATTGCTGAATCTTCTTCTCCTTCTTCTTCTTCTTTCCTTTTGATGATGATAACATGGCTTCATCATTCTCTTCCATACCCTTTTGTTGATCTTCATCTTGAAGTAACAAGAACTGCAACTCTTCAAATGAAAGTTCTCTATATCTTATAGAGATAGATAAAGAGGTAACAAAAACACAATATGTAGATGGAAGTAAGTTTAGAAGTGTGTTTACCATCTCTTCATCTAAAATGTTGACTCCAACATTGAGTAGCTAACCTTGTAAATCTTTAAGCTTAAAAATATGTGATTGAACTGATTCACCAACTTTCATCCTTGTATTGGCTAGTTGTCTCCTTGGATCTCCATCGTAAAGTTTTTTGCTGCCGAAAAAAGTTTCACAGAAAGCATCCTTTCCTGTCGCATTGCGACTCATGAGATTCAAACCCAGATTGTGGGTTGAGATCGTAATGGCTTAGCCAACGTGCCAAGCAAGCTTACTAGTAAAAAGAAGAACATATAAGTATGTCATGGGTATTTATGGAAATTGTCTCCAACATTTATATATGTATGTATGGATCTACATATTTATGTATGTATGTAAGTTTGTGTATGTAATGTGGTATGTATGCATGTAATGTATGTATGTATGTATGTGTATATATGTATGTATGTATGCATGTATGCATGTATGCATATACTTGTGTATGTATTTATGCATATATGTATGTATGTTTGTTTGTTTTTATGTATGTATGTATTCATGTATGTATGTGTTCATGTATGTATGTATTTATGTATCTATACATGTATGTATGTATATGTCATATCGATGCATGTATGTGATGTAATTTTATATGTTTGTATTCATGTATGTATGTATGTATGCATATATGCATGGATGTATGTATGTATGTATGCATGTATTTATGTATGCATGTTTTCATGTGTGTCTATGTATGCATGTGTGTATGTGTGTGCATGCATGTATGTGTGTGTGCATATGACTTGACTATCATAGACTAGAAATGGAAGTTGTAGATATGGAAACATCAAGATCTATTGGGAGTGTTTAGTGCATCTATCTGACATGGCAATCTCATCATCTCCAAATGGACACTACCCAATGGCCACTCTACTCTCCTCCTCCTCCAAATTTTTCCTACCTAGCCAGGATCACATAACCACTCATCCCTCACATCCCCTTCTATTAGCTTGTGATAATATATCCATGAGTTGTAGAGGATACTGCTTGAGCTTGACGCCCTAATGGTGGAAGAGAAACAAAAGCTTTTGATGATGGCACATGGTGAAGTATGATCAATTGTTCACACCAATATTTGTGTACATTAAATAGAAAGTAAAGAAGTTGTTGGAAGAGTCCACGAATGCTCTAACTTCAATCTGCCTCAACATCAATATGCTCACTAGTTGCCTTTCTTCCCTTTTTTTCTCCATTCATGGGCACCCATTTTTTGCGTCCTTCTATGGAAGTCCACAAGCTTCTCCATGTGATTTTCTAAGTACCCAAATTGCAAGTTCTCGTAAAGGTGGAGAGAAAAATGTTCAATTCTCCTTCACATCTATGAAATACATGTACTTGTTCTAAGCCCTCATCTTTAGAACATGGGTTGGACAAGTATGAGAATTCTCTTTGAAACCTTGATAAGATCTAGTTAGTGATGCATTGATAAATTAGTAGGTGCATCACGATAAAGTTGTGTCTTCCTCAAAGGTTTCAATGCTTTTATGTAGGTTTTAGCATGAACTCTTGTGTGTGTATATATATATATATATATATATATATATATATATATATATATATATATATATATATATATATATATATATATATATATATATATATATATATATATATGTGTGTGTGTGTGTGTGTGTGTGTGTTGTTATCTCAATCTAAGGATTTCTATGAAAATAGACACTACCTAGGCCATAATTAAGCTTTTGTAAGAACTTCTTAAATGTTTAATCTCGTTTTTTGAGTGCCAAGGGGCATGTCAAGTGCAAGCATACATGTAAAATTCAATCGATCGATGAGTCTATCATCGAGGATGGAATTCAAAGGTGGCTAAAAGTGAATGATACCTAATAATATCGTTAAGCATTTCAACAAATGTCAACTCAAACTCAAAATACCCCCTAGTATTCTAATATAGTGAATCCTAATGTGGTAAAAATCAAAAGCACCGGATGACTCATGTTCTACTCATGTTACATCAAGTGAAATTCTCATGTGGGATCTTGATTAATCAATTACATGAACTTTAAGGAACCAAGCTCTTGAGTTCATAATATTCCACTCTTCACCTCTTTTCACCACCTATTATAGATAAGAAAATCTTCTGTTGGGAGTAGAGACTATGAATGTGCATGTAACTAACTCTGAGAAGTCTTGAGTTCCAATTCCCACGAGTGATGCAGAAGAGTATTTTTTGCCAAAGGACTTCCAGCTTCTAGAAGCATCCATTTGAGGTTAACTTGTGTTAACATGAGTGGATGCTTCTAAGTGTGCAGATCCTTTGATGTACATGCTTGCAAGTGTACTGAAAAGCTCTGAAATACCACTTCTTTTTGTGTACACATGTTTTTTGGAAAGTTGAAGGTACACTTTAGTATTCCATCGCCATGTCGTGCTGTCTATGTCTTTTCTTTGTGCCTATCAGATCATCTTATCACATTCATGGACCCCTACTTTCCTTTGTCGTCCTCTGATGAGTTTTCTTGTTTGCTTTGTCAACACATGATATGCGCCAATGCCATTACTGATCTAATCACCTTCTCTATTCTGCATACATGGCTTCTTCAATCATCAAAAAGCTGAAGCCGCACTTTATCTCTTGTAGCTTTTGCAAGTGTACTTCAAAGCTTTAAAACACGGCTTCTTTTTGTGTATTATTTTTTTTCAAGATGTTGAAGCCTTCAAGGTAAACGCTTTGGTACTCCATCGCTGTCCTGAGCTTTCTGTGTATTTTCTTCGTTTCTGCCAGCTCATCTTATCCCATCATGATCCCTTCTCTCTTTTATCGCCCTCTTTGGAGTTTTGTCGTGATTCTTTTGTGGAAATTCAGTTGCCGATCTACTCTTCTGTAAAGTTTGAAATCTAGAGAAAACAGCTGATGCGCCTTGGAGATCCCTTCTATCTGCCAGTTTTAAGGGGCTAATGTGAGACTGGTCTGCAACTCTTGAACTTCGGACCTTCAATCCATATAGGACAATATGTTTACCAATATCCATGTGAGTTTTCGAATAGAAATATGCACACATAATCCTAATCCTAAGATTAAAGGAGCAAAGAAAGGTGGGAAATAGATATGTGAGAGGAGTTTGACGAGAGGAGCAGTGGAACCCTAGAGTGGGTGTGTTCCTTGTGTTCTCCCCCTCTACGGGGGTCGTGTGAGGCCCCAGTTGTGATTAAGGCTGCCTTGGACGTTTATGGAGATTGCTTCAACGTCTAAGTAAGTGTGGCCTACCACTCCATGTCTTGTGTTTCTCACAATGTTGTGCTTAGCCTCCGCCCTCGGGGTGGACCAGGTCTCTGTAGGACGCTCTTAGAGATGGAATGTCAATAGTAAATGAAGTGGATGCTATGGACTGCTCCAAAACATGCAAGGACAATGCAATTACTGATTCGACTACCCGAGAACTTCTGCTAAGATGGCTAAGTGCACCATTCAAGGTCCTTCCCTACCTGGTATGTCACTCAAAGGTCCAAGTAAGTGCCCTAACCCTACTCAAGTAGATGATCCCAAAAGGAAAGGTAAAATAGTAGATGATCCCCACTTTTTCAATGTGGGTAGCTAGGAGATTGAAGACAATGAAGCTCTGGTTATTGATAGAGATGCTTTGAACTTTGGCAAAACCAACTGGCCATGAAAGTTGTTATTGGCCTCTCTCATGATCCAAGACTCTCTCAAGCGGCTCCAGAAATTTGTTTTAAGACCCATTGGGAAGCTAGAGGGGTGTTTGTGAGACAAATTCAGTACCTTTCGAATGGCTACTTCTTGTTTTGTTTATGACTCAAAAAGTTCCTTGTAGATTTTTTGTGAGGGTCAATGGCTTATGTGTAATATCCTCATCTCCTTTGTTAGATGGTATGTGGGTTTTAATACCTGCTTGAGGTTCTAAACCTACCAAAATTCCTATCTAGGTGGACTTTTTGGACATGCCACTCGATTTTTATCCATTGAATGAGAAGCTTGGGGGCATCCTTTGAAAAGTGCTTGGCCAAAAGACTAGATGGGGGAGTATTAACCTTAAATGGGACCCCCAAATTATGATGGAAATTGATGTGTCCAAGCCTATCAAGTCCATTTTTTGTATTAAAGATTTCGATGGTATTTTGCTCGATGAGCAGAAAGTTTTTTATAGAAACTTTCCTAATGCTTGCTTTAAGTGCTATCAACAAGGTCACTTGACTAAGGAATGTCCTTGTTAAGTACTAATGCTTCTGAGAATGTCAGTGAAGTCCCAAGGTTGAAGTCGGCCAATTTCAAGAAGGATAATGGTCATGAAGCTTCCCAAGTTAATGAGCCCTTTGGAAGAAGAATTAATTCTAAAAACAGTAAGAAAAAATGTGGGAAATCCTCTAATCCCTTTGATGTCCTATTAGAGGAATTTTATAATCCATTCTTTGATAGAGGTAAAGAAAAAAACAGCCTAATAATAGTGATAAAGTTGGTACTTGTACTCGTAAGTCAATTTCTCTAGATGATGATGCTACTGAGGATTCCAATGGCTAGCATGTTGTTACCAATAAGAAATCTTCTACTAAAGGAGACTCTAAGGAGGATAATAGTGATGCTGCCTTCACCAAGGAACTAAACAGATTAGATAGAGCTCTAATGTCTAAACTTGCTCAAGATGAGGGCTCTCATGATGACTCTTGCATCCTCCGTAGCAAGGTTGATCAAATTGTTTATCAACTTCAAGATAAAAGGAAAGATACCCCAAGAACCTCTGGCTCCCCTACTTAAGCCTACCAAAGCTATTAGGAAGTAAATTGTTTGGGTGAGTTTTCACCCTCTTATTTGCTATGGATTCCATTTACATGCTTTCATCAAATTCTAAAGGATTGTGAGATCCTATGAGATAGAAAAGTAGTCAGTGCTAGTGGAAATCCTTTGGGTTTTTCTGTGACTTCATTTGCTTGTAGGAAGTTAAAGTTGGTAGCAATAAAATTAATTTTGAGCTTAAAATTGTTTCCTATATCCATTATTGGTATTATATTGATCACCCTTATGGTAAAGGGGGTGCAATGATTGGTATAAACTGTTGGTGCATTTTACCCAAGCCTACATGCTTGATATATTTGATATCATCCTCATTTGTAAGTCACATGAGTAGTCATGTGAACACCTCTTGTAAAAGAGTTCATTTTTATCTCTTGTAATTGAAAAAAGAAAAAGGAAAAGGATGGCTTACCTCATGCATGATGTAAAAGCAATTTGGTGGCTCTAACTACCAAAACCCACGACTTTTTGAGCTGAGGGAATATCTCCTAACTTTGGGGATCACTTTTAGGTGGAGCCATTCGAATTCGAATTCAAAACTCCCTCCAAGAATAGCTATAAAAGGAGCAAGAAGGAAGAGGCGATTAGCAAGCCTTGTACGTGACCATTTCATGTCATTTTGTAGAGATTGAAGAGCTTACTCCATAGCTCTATCATTCTACTCCCATTATGCAAAGATTCATTGCCAATGTAGTTGTAATCATATGTGAATCTATACATTTATCATCATCTACTTCTCTGTTTTGTTCTCTGCTATACTCACTCAGAGCAGTACCTTCAGAAGGTCATATCTCGAGTTCTACTGATCTGTTTTCAGTGATTTAATGTGCGTTGGGTAGCTCATACGGTCTACTTTCTACCTATAAATTTTCAAGGTGATTGGATTAAGAGTTTGGAAGATATCTGCAATTTACTGCTCACTAGTCTATCTCTGTAGAGCCCCGAGAATGGTGGGCATGTTCCAGAAATTGATAAATCTTGTTCTTAGTGCTCATTCCATCATTTGAAGTTTTTTAACTTGGATTGTAAAGCTTGCTAAGTCTATTTGCTATGCCCAAAAGGAATGTTTCTAATTCCTATCAGGTTGAGAGCACTGTTCATTTTTTCCAGCAGGTGTATGTCCAAAATAGCAAGTTTTGGGAGCTAGTCATTTCGCAACTAGTCTGTCTTGACTTAAACCTTTGGGATACATGTTCCAAAGTACTTGGCTGATATTTTGGTGGATTTAGGAAGCTCAAAGGGTCTACTTATCAACTCTGAAGTCTCAGTTGGCTGGTGTAAAGCTGGTTGTAGCAGCACCTACTCATCTTTGGATTGCATCCACCATCTCTCTTCACATAAACTCTACCATTAATCATTGTGTCAAAAATGTTTTGAAAAGCAACAGTCACCAATGGATTGCTTTGGTTCTTGAATGTCCCATTGACTTTACTATTGTTTGTGTTTATGCTTCTAACTTCAGCCATTTGAGAAAAGAGTGTTGGGAAGAGATTAGTAACTTGATTGACCCTATTATTTTGCTAGTGATTTCAATATGGTTACTAATCGTAGTGATAGATTTGCCAACATATGTAATTGCATCTTTGGTTTGGAAAAGCTTTCCTCGTTGATAATGTATAATCATCATGAACTGATTGACATGTCTACTAGCTCTTGCTTCACTTGGTCGAATAAATAAAGTGGTAGTAATGCCTTAGCTGCTAGACGATAGGAGTTATTGTAATGCCTCCTTCCTCTAGGATTTTTGAAATATTAAATCTCAAGTTGATCCCTCATTCTTGCTTTTTGATAATAAACCTCTTACCATCTCCCTTAGGAAGGGCTCCCCCATGTTCAAAGCTAGCTAGCTGCACCTTTTTGCTAATTTACTCAAATGTACCCAAGTCGTCTCAGATCCCTATGATTAGAAATTTAAACTCAAATGGGTGGGAAGGTGTCAAAGGATCTACTATAGATGTTCTTTGTGTGCTTGGCCTAGGAAAACGAATCATAAATGGAGGTAGAGTCCTTTCCCCTGAGGGTGAGATGTCTGGTGTCATCACTCGTGCACCTCATGGTTGTATGTAAGAAAGTATGCCTCTCATTCTTTTTGGTTGTAGTGTTGATGCTTTCCTAATCTTGAATAACTATATTTTGCCTAGTTAAAGGCTCTCTCAATGGATACATTGTATGCCAAACATTTGTAGATGATACGTGTAATTGCACAACATCCATTCAGCACAGGCTTGTGTAGACATTTTCTATGGGCTGCATAGAGTTTATGGATTATCCAATGAGGGAGGTTGATAGTCATACCTATAGTCTCTACCAAGTGTAGAATAAACCATATCTTTTTTCAAGGCTCAATGAATCTATCCTACCCTCAAAAGGAAAAATGCAACATGCACATCCTTAGTGGCATTGATAAATTTGGAGTTATGGATGCAATGTCTTTAAGCTTCACCACATTCTAGTTCTTCATAGCCTTTGGTATTAAGCTTTCCTTGTCTAATGCAATGTGTTGCATATTGAGGGCTTCACAAACCAAATTCAAGGATAGCTTGAATCACTTCATCTCTTGGTTACATGACAAGGATGGGATTATGAAAGTTCCAAATATATCTTTACATGTTCATGGTTGCAGAGTACAACTAGAATCTCATCATGTCTAGTTTTGGCAATCAATCACTAAACTATTTTGCTAATCCTAACCACTGTCAAATGGCTTGTATCTCTAGTATTGTCTAGATCTCCTCAAACTCTATAGAGAAGTATTGGAAATTTCCCTAGATGTTGTTGAACTCACACTTGGATTCCCAAATATGAAGTATTTCGATGGCCATGCACCACACTATGTTGTCCTTCTCGAGAGCTCCACGATGATATCCTCTGAGTAGAAAATCGAGCTCCTAGTATTGCACACGGTACTCTGCACAAAGGCTACAAATTAACTAGGAAAACACAGTACATAGGGAGCAGGAACACAAACTTCTTAGGTGTTACAAATGTGGTCAAGCGTAGAGTCTATGGCTGACTAGGCCACTATATGTTTTATTAAAGAACATATACAAAAGTCTTCGATGGCCATTTGACCTTTCAAAAGGACACTAACGGTAACAATCTCTCAGTAAAGGCCAACATGGCCAAAGTAAGTATGGGAGAAAAATGAAGAATGATAAAGAATACGTGAGTATACGTAACTATACCTCCCACCTCATGGGCATGTTACACAATATACAAGTGACTGTGTAAGATCATGAATCACGTAATCCCCATCAAGTGACAATAGTGTCGAAAGCTATCTTGTGGTAGAGCTTTAGTCAAAGCTTTTGCAACATTATCTCATGCATGAACCTTCTAACGAATAATGCACACAGTGGCTAAACAATTTCTAATGAAGTGATGCCTCACCTCAATGTGATTGGTCTTTGCATGATAGACCAAATTCTTAGCCAAAGCAATGGCACTCTAACTATCACTAAGCAAACAAGGTACATGCTCAGGTAGACCCATATCACAAGCAAGACAAGAAAGCCACAATGCTTCCTTACATGCCTCACTTGCTGCAACATAATCTATTTCTATGGTGGAAACAACTATACATTCTTGAAGATGAGATCTCCAAGAGATACTACCTCCAGCAAAATGAAAAATGTACCTTGATGTAGACTTATCATTGTCTACACAACCAGCATAATCAGAATCTGTGTAGCCAATAATGGATGTTGTTCCTCCACCTAAGCATAGACACTTGTCCTTAGTGCCACTCAGATATCTCAAAATCATCTTGACTACTTCCCAACATTGCTTGCTGCAATTATACATATATCTTCTCACAACTCCCATTGCAAATGGAGTATCTAATCTAGTAGCTACCATAGCATACATGAGACTACCAACAACAGCTTGATAAGGAATTTTGGTCATGAATTCCTTTTCCTCATTCGATTTGGGGAAATCATCCTTGCTCAATTTCACATATGTGGGCAAAGGTGTACTCAATGCCTTTCCACCTTGCATATTGAACCTGTGAAGTACTTTGGATATGTACTCACTTTGAGACAAGTATATGCATCTTTTACACCTATCACGAGTAATGGTATGCCAAGAATATGTTTGGTATCCTTAAAATCCTTCATATCAAATGATTGACTCAACTTCTTTTGGAGAATTGACAAGTCATAAGAGGAATTCCTAGCAATCAACATATCATCGACATAAAGTATCAAGCATATCAATCTTCCAATCTGAGCATCTCTTTGTGTAGAGACAATGATCCTCATTAGCTTTGAGAATAGCCTTGAGACTTCATAAAAGCATCAAACTTTTGGTACCATTGCCTAGGGGACTGTTTAAGTCCATATAAGCTCGTCTTGAGCTTACAAACTAGACTTTCTTTGCTAGGAACTACATAACCCTCTAGTTGTTCCATGTAGATCTCATTAGTAAGATCTCCATGCAAATAAGCAGTTTTTAGATCCATTTGGACTAGCTCTAAGTCCTCCATTGCAACAAATCCAAGCAACATGCCTAGGGTAGTCATCTTGACCATTGGAGAGAATATTTCCTTGAAATTTACACCATGTTGTTGCTTAAAAACCTTTGCAACAAGTCCTACTTTATACTTTGGAGAAGCACTATCTGATGTGAATTTCAGCTTATATACCAATTTACATGGTAAAGCTTTCCTACCCTTTGGCAAAGGTACTAAATCCCAAGTACCATTTTTGTGAATAGAATCCAACTCACTCTTCATGGCACGCTCCCAATTGACATGATTCGTTGTCTCCATAGCCTCGTTGTAGCAAGAGAAGGCTCACGGGTACTCATTATCATAACAAAATCCAAACTTGGAACATATGTATCAGGTTGGATGCGAGATACGTGTAGAGCATCTCAATGATTGCTGAATAGGAACATTTGCAAACGAATATGATCACACATTTTCTTGAAGATCCCTATGTGCAACATTTTTATGCATGCTACTCGGAGGACTAGTATCCTCAACAACCGCTCTTGTGACTTCGACCTCCTTAATGGGCTATTCTTGCATCTTAGAATCATTGAAAATGACATCATAACTTTTGATCACTAATCGTGTTTCAGGATCCCATAAGCGATATCCAAATTGTCCTTCTCTACCATACCCAAGAAAAATGCATTTCTTTGACTTATGGTCCAACTTTTGTCTAAGATTCTTCGGTATATGAACATATGATTTACATCCAAAAACTCAAAGATGATCATAATATGGTGGCTTCCCTGTCCATAACTCCTGTGCCACTTTCAAACCTTTGACTGTACTAGGTGAAAGGTTAATCACATGAACTATAGCAAATACTACTTCTGCCTAGAAGCCTTGTGAAAGGTTTCTTGATATATTTAGGTAGTGATGTGTGTGAACACTCTAGGACCGCCGGGGCAATTTTTTCCCTCTTTAGGAGGTTTTTTCCCCCGGCTTGTATATACGCCTATTGCCCTAATGGGCTACTAATCTTTGTACATTCTCTAGTAATACATTCAGTATTGTGTGTTGTGCTCCAAGCTTCTTCTTCTTCCTTGTGCTATTCACGTGCTTTCGTAGACGTCTAACTCCAACAATTGGTATCAGAGTAGGTCGTCGCTTCATCTAGGGTGCCATCGACACTCCTCTGTTTGCAGTCTCAGAATCACACGAATTTTGGTGAGCATACTCAGCGTATTTTCCAGATCAAAACTGCTTCGCTCTATCATGCCAAAATCGCGATCTGAGCTCGTTTCGGCGTCCGAATGCACTATCAAAGTGCTTGTGCAAGCTATTTTTTCTTTTTGTGCCAAAGGTATATACCAGTTTCTGTTTGCCAGTATAAGCATCTCGAAGTCTGCTACACGTCTAGTGGAATTCGTCTGGGCAGTTCTGTTCAACTTTTTGAGATACCGTCAATTTTTTGCATCAAGGTATTTTAGTCACCGGCCATGGCTGAAAGCAGTGATGTATTCCGTATGTTGGCTATTGAGGATAAGTTGGATGGTACCAACTACCCGTTATGGGCTTATATGATGCAACATGTGTTCGTTGCAAAAGGACTGTGGAACATTGTGTAGGGTGTCAAAAAACGTCCTATCACACCTGTAACTGTTACAACTGCAGGTACTCAAGCTGATGTAGAAGGTATCGAAGATGATGATATTCTACATATTCTTGTTCATGCTGCAGTTTTTGTTGCACCTATTGTAGAGCAGATTTGCTGGGATGGCAGAGATGCCCAAGCACAAGCATTGATAGCTTTGTCTGTCAAACGTGCCATTATTCCTCACATTCAGTCTTGCAGAATAGCTAAGGATGCTTGGGATACACTTACCACATTGTACCAAGCTAGGAATGAGGCTCGTGTTGCTTACCTCCGAAAACAATTGGAGAGTGAGCACATGAATGAAGGTGATTCTATGGATAGTTTCCTAATGAAGATCAAAGACTTGAAGGAATAGTTGATTTCTGCTGATGAGGTTATACCAGATAGCTCACTTGTGCAGACTGTTCTGAATGGTCTTCCTGATTCATATCAGAGTTTTGCTTCTACTCTTTGGTTGATGATGAAAGACAATCCAAATGCCTTATCATTTGAGGAGTTAGTCTCTGTTCTATTGTAGGAAGATCAGTCCATGCAGAATAGGTCCATTATGCGAGTTGCAGATCAAGCTTTCCTGGCTAGTCAGAAGGGCAAAGGAAAATGGAGCTCTTCAACTAGTAAGCAGAAATCTGCTAATTCTGCATATTCGAAGAAGGAAGATAAAGATGAGAAGAAATCAGAACAGTAGAAATTATTTTGTAAGTACTGTAAAGGGAATGATCATATCATAAAGAACTGTCCAAAACTGGCTGCTAAAGAGGCAAAGAAGAAAGAGGTTGGAATGGTTGTTGCAGAGGCCTCTACACGAAAAATAGATTCTGCTAATCTTGTGCAGGAAGAAGAATGGGCGTTTACTATTGTCTACAGTTTTGACCCATCTTCTCATGAGCAGTGCATGTCTGCAGTAGACTCAGATGTTTGGTATTTTGACAGTGGGGCAACCAAACATATTACCTCGTAGCATAGTTTCTTCTCTTCACTCGAGCGTGCCCCTACAGGGAATACTATTACATGCACCAACAACTCCTCTTATCCTGTTATGGGAGTTGGTAAGATCATTTTGACTACTGCTGATGGTAGTTCTTTCACTTTGTCAGATGCTTTATTTGTGCCAGGGATCAAGAAGAACCTGTTATCAGTTTTTCCATTAGCCAAGATTGGCTTCGTTGTGAAATTTGTTGATGATAGGTGTACAATTCATGATCTGTCAAATGGCGATGTGATTATTGCTTCTGGCATTTTATGAATTGGGCTGTATAAGCTCATAGACTATGAAAGATCTATAAATGATTTGACATGTGCAGTAAATGATTCTCAGGCTATGTCAGATGCAAAGCTTTGGCATGCATGCTTTGGTCATCTGAATTTTGCTAGTTTGCTATGCCTGCAAAAATCTGAAATGGTGTCCTCTTTGCCCAAACTTGAGGCACCTGGAAAACATGTTTGTGAAGGTTGTATTTTGGGCAAGATGCAGCATTCATCCTTTCCAAAAGATGGTTCAGTTCGGGCTACTCAGAAATTGCAACTTGTACATAGTGATGTCTGTGGTCCTATGCAGACACCTTCTTTTGGGAATTATCTTTACTTCGTGACTTTCATCAATGATTTTTCCAGGCATGCATGGGTATATCCATTGAAGGCAAAGTCCGAAGTGTTCATGTGCTTCAAACAGTTTTTGGTTTTGGCTGAAAATCTGTCACCATGTAAAATGGGCACCCTCCGTTCTTGTCGAGGGGGGATATATATGTCTTCTGATTTTAATGCATTTCTAGCTGAACCTAGGATAAAACACCAGTGTACAGTGCCGTATACACCTCAACAGAATGGAGTTGCTGAACAAAAGAACATGTCACTCATGGAGATGGCGAGGTGTATGGTCAAGAGTCAGGCTTTACCACATAGTTTGTGGCTTGAGGCTGTCATGTGTGCAGCATATGTATTGAATAGGTGTCCCACTAAAGCGATGCAGTCTATCACTCCATATGAGGCTTGGCATGACTGCAAGCCATCTGTTGCTTATTTGCATGTTTTTGGTTGTTTGGCATATGCATTAGTGCCTAAAAAACATCGCAAAAAATTGGATGATAAAGCAGTAAAAATGTAGTTTTGTTGGGTACAGTTCTGAAAGTAAAGGCTATCATCTGTATCATCTACATACTAAACGCATTCTGGTTAACCGTGATGTTGTTTTTGTGGAAGATGCTATTCAGCCGTTGCTTTCATGTACTAAGGAGACATCTGTTAGCTCCAAAGACATGTATGATACTTTGTTGCCTCTTTTTACAGGTGGAAAGTCTAGTGCTGGTCCTAATGAGGCAACTTTTCAGCCTTTGCAGGTTTCATGTGATGATGCAGATCATTCCATTTCTGATGCAGATTTACATGATGCACTAGTTGATGAGAGAGCTAATATTGAGCAGGCAAAAACTATGCCAAAATGGCTGGTGCAGACTTTGCATGATACCAAATTAGATGCACCTCTATCATATCGTACTCGATCAGGCTCTCATACTGCCTCTTTTGCATCAGATTGCTATACTATGGCTGCATGTATCTGTGATGAGAATGAGCCTGTTTCGTTTAATGAAGCACAAAATTCAGAAAATTGGATGGCTGCTATGCAATCTGAATATGATGCAAATAATGAAGAATGGTATTTGGTCTTTTTGTGACTTGCCACTTGGCAAGAAGGCCATTGGCACTAAGTGGGTATACAAGTTGAAGCATAAACCTGATGGTACAGTTGACATGTATAAGGCTAGGCTTGTTGCAAAGGGTTATGCACAGGAAAGAGGCATTGATTTTGATGAGACCTTTGCACCTACATGTGTATGACTACTGTTCGGAGCATTTGTGCACTTGCAGCCCATCATGGTTGGAATGTACATCAGTTGGACATTTAAACTGCATTTCTGAATGGTGACTTGCATGAAGAAGTGTATGTTTTTCAGTCCCGTGGCTTTGTGCAGAAAGGGCATGAAAACCAGGTGTGCAGGTCAAAGAAGGCATTATATGGTTTAAAGCAAGCACCACGTGCTTCGTATGAGAAGATACATGCCTATCTCATTGCACATGGTTTTGAGAACTATCCAACTGAAAGAACCTTATATGTTAAGTGTGCTAATGATGTGCTTCTGATCATTGTTGTCTATGTTGACGACATGCTGCTCATTGGTCCTATTGAGAAGCATATTGCTGATTTTGAGGCTGATTTGCATGCATCATTTGAGATGTCTGATTTGGGGCATTTTCATCACTATTTGGGCATTCAGTTTATGCAAGTTGATGGTGGAATGGCTTTGTGTCAAATGAAAGATATTGACACATTATTGCAGGATTTTGGCCTTGAAGACTATAAGCCTATTGCCACTCCTATGGAGACATGTTTACGATTGAGTCTTCATGATGTTGGATATGCATTTGATGTTGTCCTCTATCAGGAGGCTGTTGGATGCCTGATTTACTTATGCATTACTCGGCCAGATATTCAGTTTGCTGTCTTACAGATGAGCAGATTTATGCATTGCCCAAGTGTCAAGCATTGGCAGGCGGTTAAGTGCATCTTTCGCTACTTGAGTGGTACTCAGCTACTTGGGTTGTTTTATCCCAAGGGGGGATCACTACCGCCAGATTTGCATGCTTTTTCTGACTTAGACTGGGCTAGTTGCTATGACACTCATGTGTCCACTAGTGGCTTTTGCTTCATGCTTGGTAGCTCATGTATATCTTGGTTGAGCAAGAAGCAGCCTACTGTGGCTACTTCCAGTTGTGGGGCTGAGTATAGGGCAGCTTTCACAGCTACTGTTGAGTGTGTGTGGCTCAGACGCCTTATGGCTGATTTGGGTGTTGGTCAGTCTTCTGCCACCACCATCTTCACTGACAGTCAGAGCGCATTGGCAGTTGCGAGGAACCTTGTGTTCCATGCTCGCACTAAGCACATTGAGGTGCATTATCATTATGTCAGGGAGAGGTTCTCTGCTCGGGAGATCAGCTTGACATATGTGCCCACGTAGGAGAACATTGCAAACCTTCTCATGAAGGCTCTGCCTAGGGAGAAGTTTGAAGCTTTCCGCAAAGCTTTGGGCTTACTTCCTTTTGTGGAGTGATTTCCACATAGCTTGGCACTTCCTTATACATGAGTGCCAACTACTTGTTCACCGCATCACTCTAGGATGTGTGTGAACACTCTAGGACCGTCGGGACACTTTTTTCCCTCTTTAGGAGGCTTTTTTCCCCCAGCTTGTATATATGCCTATTGCCCTAATGGGCTACTAATCTTTGTACATTCTCTAGTAATACATTCAGTATTGTGTGTTGTGCTCCAAGCTTCTTCTTCTTCCTTGTGCTGTTCGCGTGCTTCCGCAGACATCTAACTCCAACAAGGTTTGCATGATGCAGGATAGAAATTACTCTATCCTAAATAGTTCTATTCATCTGTTCAAATACATCATTTTGTAATGGGGTATAAGGAGCTGCAAACTCTCTAGGAGTTCCTCTAAATTGATAGAAAAGATTAAATTCATGTGAGATATACTCACCCCCATTATCTGAATGTAAAGCCTTATACTTAGTTCCTTTTTCAGTCTCAATTGAAGCAAGCCATTTCTTGAAAGTAGGGAATACCTGATCCTTTGCTTTGATAGGATATACCCAGACTTTTCTAGTGGCATCATCTATGAAAGTGAAAAAATAAAGAGAACCATCTAATGGTCTTGTGGGCATAGGACCACACACATCTGTATGAATGGGATCTAAAGGTTGAAATGAAGAGTCAATGTACGTCTTTTGCACATTCCTAGTTTGCTTTCCATATTGACAATGCTCACAAAATGAAAAACCAAAGAAAGATAACACAAGTAAGTAGCTAGAACAAGAAAGATTTTGCATTCCAATACGTGATATATGACCCAAATGACCATGCCAAATACAAGCCATAGGCTGTTTAGTAGTAGCTAACAAGTGTTCTTTCTGTGATACAAATAAAGGATAAAGTGAGACAACTTTGCTTTCTTTTGCAATAACCATATTGCCCTTTAATATGCAAAAGGACTGGGCATAGAAAACCACCTTGTATCCAAAATCATCAAGTTGACCAATTGACATCAAACTCCATGATAATTAAGGTACATGGTGTACATTATGCATAGTAAATTTTAAACCATCAATGAATAGCACAACCACATCTCTGATCCCCACAACGTCACACTGGTACGAGTCTCCAAGTCTCACAGGTCCAAGAGACTGTACTGCATAATTAGAGAACCATTCTCTCTGTGGTGTCACATGGAAAGAAGCACTAGAATCTAGTAGCCACGTGTGGGAAAGAGAATCAACCATAAGAGCCTCAGCTGGCATAGTGCTATCGAGTGTTAATACATCAACATCATCAAAAATAACATTAATTTCTTCAATCTTCATAATCAAAGTAGATGGTGCATGTAGTTGTTTAACATGCCCATCAACATTCTCTCCTTTACCTCTACTCTTATTTCATTGACCATTCTTTTCCTTGTTCTTGTTCCTACCATGTTGCTGATTCTTTCCTTGATAAGAATCACGAACATTATATGCATCTCCACTCTGAGTACCAACCATATATTTTCTAGGAATCTCCTCACACAAGAGTGCTCCACATATGTCATCATAGACTAGTTTACCACAAGGTGCACTATTGCTAATAGGTGTGCAAAATGTATCCCATGATGATGGTAAGGTGCATATCAATGTGTTGACAGAGAATCTGATCTTGGAAGCAAACAAAAAAACTCCGAGGAGGACGACAAAATAGATCAGGGAATATTCATAGTTGGATAAACTGAGCTGAAAGAAACAAAGAAATGACATAGACAACTCAAGAAACCATGGAATACTGAAGTGTGCCTTCAACTTCTTTGAAATGCATGTGCATACACAAAAGAAAAATTGGTGTTTAAAGCTTTTCAGCAGACTTGCAAACATGTATAAGGACAAAGAAGTTGGCATATTTGAAGGATTTATAGGAAATTTTTGTACTTGAGCCAATATAAAGTAAGGTTTCTTTATAAGAATGAAGCTGGAATATTAGCTAGTCCAGATATCAATGTTCCTATAGATTCAAATCTCTATGGGCTTTTCTTGATTGCAGCAAACATTCTTTCTTGCAATGGCTCATAATTCACAATGGTTTATGGATTGGCCCTAGAGTTAGAAATATTTTATTTGATGGAGGCTTGCGTACATATTGTGGTAGTGTGGAAATTGTTTTCCACCTTTTCTTTGATTGTCAGCATGCCAAGAAATTTTGGCTCCAAGTGGAGCATTATTTGCGAACAAATGGTCTACCCAAACTTAATAAAATCGACGTGATGCTGGTTGCTGCAGAAATATGGACATTCTACTCTGGAGTTTTTGGAGAGGTAATATCTTATGGTTCATTTGGCTCAGCAGAAATAATACCATCTTTTGTAACCACAATAGGCATTTCCTCCCTACTATGCCTAAGATCTTGAAAAAAGCATCCTATGATTGTATTAAGCATATCTCTAAGGTCCCCTATGAGGAAACTGGGATACATAGACTGTTAGCCACAAACAACTTTACTAGATGGAAGAAGCTATTGCTCCCCTTGTACTCTGCGAAACACTATCCACGATATCCTTCTTGTAATTGTGGATGCATGATTGGGCTCTTCCCTACTACAAAGTATGTACATCTCTGTTAATTTAATTTCTATTTCTTAGAAAAAAAAACAATAGCATCTAGAAATCCTTTACTGAAAACCACAAAATAATCCTTTCCAAAACTTGCGGGATGCATAAAAAATCCTCTTCTATGCAATCGGCTAAGAATGAGTTTCTTCTTAAGGATGAGTTATGCAATCGGCTAAGAAAGTGTTGAGAGAGAGAGAACTATGATAAAACCTCTATACGAGTGAGTATGAACACGTCTATTCATAGATGATTTTGTTGTGTAAAATATGGTCGATCTAAGATGATGTCTCGTACAGAAATCTCAGAGAGAGAGAGAGAGAGAGAGAGAGAGAGAGAGACTCTGTTAGAGAAAATGTCTTGAGAAGGAAAGTCTTTGATGGAGAGAATGATTTGGGTTGTGTATTATGTGCGTGTATAGGATGCCCTTGTCGAGCTTGTCGCAAAGGCTCTTTGATCTGAGAACATTGAAGCTTTTTGCAAAATTTCTGCATTTACGTTTGGGTTGTGTTCGAGAGAATAACTTGGCTTATGTGCTTCTATAAGATAACCTTGTCGAGCTTGTTGCAAAGGCTTTTCGATGCGAGAACATTGAAGTTTTTAGCAAGATTTCTGGGTTTATTACTTTTGTGTACATTTTGAATGCATCATTCTTAGGAGAATCTGTTAACACATTACAGTAGTGAAGTGTGTGAACATTAAGGCTTGTGGAAATACTTTTTCATTAATTGGAAAGTTTCTGTCTTTGAGGCATGATATATCCACAATTCTGATGTACATTGCATACTTGCTAGGACCCATATTTGGGCTGCTCATTGGCCCTTTAATCTTTTTTTTTTTTTTAATATAAAGGAAGTTTGGCAATAGCCTACTCTCCCGGACTTGAATTAAATAAAGAAACAAAGGTACAATAGAAGGGGACTAGTGCCCACGGGACCCCCCAAATCCCAGAAAGGAGGGGAAGCTTGAATAAATCCTAGGTTGCATTACAGAGAAGGTTAATCACCCTCTCATCGCCCTCATGCGGGGCCCACTTGGGTTTGAGCTTGTTGTTGATCAAAAGGAGGACTTGATGGTGCCTGAAGGGGGGGGATTTCTTACTGTTAACAATCCTTTTGCCAAGGAGGAATAGTGATTTCTCAATCGACCACTCCCTGGGGGGATCGCAGAAGTTGAGAGCACACCTCTCCCGCCATATTTTCCACAGGACTTCCCCTCTGATGGCGTTCCAGAGTGTCGCAGAGCAGCCGATCGCTTCTCCCAAAAGGACTTGTTTCCAACTAAGCTGTTTTTGAAGTCTGATTTTCATTCCAACCGTCTGCCAGATTCTGTAGGAGTTGGGGCAAGTAAGGAAGATGTGTGGGACATCTTCGATAGCCCGGTGGCAGCGTTTGCACCAAGGAGGGATCCCACAAAGTTTGCTAGCCTTATGGTTGGTCCAAATTCCTCGATGAAGAATTTGCCATAAGAGGACAGACTTCTTAATCTCTATAAGGGGGTGCCAGATACCCATGAATTTCATGTCCCACCGAAGCCGCGTCCAAGACAGGCACCACTTCTTGTTGAGGTTGATCTGGTGGTCAGCCGTTTCTTTGATGTTCGGGATTTTGAATAGGCTATTCCCATTGTGCCATTTCAGACCAAGTGAGTTCGGTGTGTCGTGTCCCATGAGAAGGCGAGTCTTGTGACGATCCCATGCGAGGCATCTGCTTTGCAAAGTGTTCCATTCTTCGTAGGAGATGTTTATGCAAGGGTCAATATCCTCGAAGTTGATCCAGCTGTTGGTGTCATGTTTCCAGAGATGTTTCCATTTTTTGAATCCTTTGTTCCATAACTTCTTGGCATTTTGAATGTTCCACGACTCCACACTCCGGATGCCATGTATCGGAAACCAGATAGAGTCGTTTTGTCTGATTCCGGTCGCCCACTTCCAGTCCTCACTAATTCTTGTGAAGCTTTTGACTTTATTCCAGCCCTTCCAAAGGGAGCACACGAGATTGGAGCCTTTCGGGAAGATGGGGATCGGGGAGAATAGCAGGGTCAGGATGTCAAGATTCTTCCAGTTTGGGAACCCCATGAGAGCCAACTCATTCTTGTTTCTGAAGATCAGCTTGGCCCACGAGGCCTCCCTATTGCACCAAGCCTTAATCATCCATTTGGCTGCCAGTTTGTTAGCCATACACCCAATGTCCAGGATACCAAGCCCCCCGCAATCTCTAGGGCTAGTGTAGATGGCCCATTTGATTTTTGGCACCCCCCTTCTGTTATGATCGCCCGTCCAAAGAAAGTTTCTACAAATACTATTCAGTTTGGACAGGCCTTGCTCATTCGGTCTCCAACAAGAAAGGAAATAGATGGTAGAAGAGAGGAGGAACGTGTTGATAACCATCGCACGCCCAGCGAGATTGATTTGCATACCTCTCCAATAGTTAAGCTTGTTTTCGAGTTTGGCCAGCACCCAGTTCCATCGCTGCTCCATAGAGATGCCAAACCCCAAGGGGATTCCGAGAAGTCGAAAGATTTGGCCCTGCGGAATGATTTGACAGCCATGATCAATGAGAAGGCCAGGATGATGTCCCACAATAGCCCTAAAGGCGGTCTTAGAGTGGTTGATTTTGGATCCAGAGGCTTCACAAAAGGTAGCAAGACACCTCCAGAAAGTCTCCAGGCTGGTATTATCATTGTGAACGAACGCGTTCATATCATCGGCAAATAGTCTCATGATGATTTGACTGTGGTCGTGAGGCAGCCGGAGGCCTTTGATATTGCCAGCCTCCACATGATGTGCCACAAGTCTGCTCAGCCCCTCAGTGGCGATGGCAAAAAGAAGGGGGGCCAGAGGGCACCCTTGTCTAATAGATCTTCTAAGTTGGATGGCCTTCGAAAGTTTGCCGTTAACGTTAATTTGTGTCGTTGCGTTTCCGAGAAGGGTCGCGATCATCTTGGTGAATTTCTGACTACATCCGAGATCTTGGAGGGACTGCAGAATATAGTCCCATTCTAGCCTGTCGTAGGCTTTGTCAAAGTCGATCTTGAGGAAAACCACATCTTGATTAGACTCATTTGCAAATTGAATACCTTCCCAAATATCCATAATGGTTTCCAGGATAGACCTGCCTTTGATGAAACCTTTTTGGTCCTCACTAAGCCAAGTTCTCAGGTGGCACGAGATTCTGTTGGCAATGACTTTGGCGATGATCTTGTATCCTGTTTGGAGCATCGTAATAGGTCGCCAGTTCTCGATTCTGTTCTTTTCCCCCTTCTTGTGTATCAACTTGATAATTCCATTATTTAGACAAGAAGGAAGAGCACCAAACTTTAGCGCTTCTTGCCAAACCATCCGAAGAGGGGTGGCAACCACCAGCTTGAAGGATTTAAAGAACTCGTTAGTGAGTCCGTCGGGTCCCGGGCTTTTACCGAGAGGGAGGGCATCAATGACCTCAATGATTTCTGATTCAAAGATAGGGGCATGAAGCAGGGAATGGAGGTTGGGTGGTATCCTCCGGGGGGAAACCCTAGAAATGGCAGCCATACAGTCCCTTCTATGGTGGGAGAGGGGGTTCGAGGTTCCCAGGAGTCTCGTGAAGTGCCCTTCGATGATGCCAAAATTATCTTCTTCCGAATTGCATACATTGCCATGTGGATCTAGCAGTAGGGGGATCGATTCTCTGTTGTGTTTCCTTTTAAGGATACGGCACATCTCTTTGGTGGGTTTGTCGGCTTTGCCAGCCCACCACTCCTTGAAGAAAATTTGCAAGTTTTTCCTTTGTATTTCTTCCTCGTATCTCAACACCGCTCTGATTTTTCGGAGACCTTTCTGGGCTTGGTGTTTTCCTTTGTTCACTTCCGCCTCGAGCCGCCAGAGTCTGTGGTAAAGAGCTTCCCTACGAGCCCGCCGCACAGTCTCGAGCATCTTCTTAGTTCTGATCATGATCTTACGAGACTTGTCGACCGCACTTCTCCAGCACTTGGCTGGGGCCAAGCCAGAGGCGAACGCCACCTTCCACACTTCGGCAATTTCTTGATGGACAGAGGGGAGAGAGAAGGTGGTTGCATTGGCATGGAACCACGGAGCCTTGCGGATCTTGTTGGAAGGTTGAAAAGTGATAACGATCGGGTAGTGATCAGAGATAGTGAGGTCAGTGCGTTGCGTGATGGCAGGGTGGCCCCACTGATGAGTAAAGCTCTGAGAGATGTAGCATCTGTCGAGTCTAGCTTTCCTCAGGTCCTCGCCCGCTTGGAGATTCGACCAAGAAAAGCCATTCGAGTCTTTGAATTCAACCAAATCCAAGTGAAGTTTGGTCATGTCCCACGTTTCTTTCTCCCGACTGTCGATGACCCTGCCCTTGCCCATCCATCTGTCCATAGGGTCCTCCACCATGTTGAAGTCTCCACATATAAGCACGTTGTGGGGAAGCGAGTCTAAGGAGGCCCAAGTGTTCAGTCTCTCCAAATCCCCGTTAGGGGCGTACAAAGAAACCATAGTAACACAAAGAGGAGCACCAAAAGAAACAGCAATCCAACGGTGACTTACATCTTCAATGGAGTTCTCAAGCTTTTCAAACCAGAGTTGTTTAACACCGATAACCGTTCCTCCAGACCCCTGCTGGTGCTTTGTTGGGATCCACACATGGGCCGAGGAGACCTGTCTGAGCCGTTTCTGGAGGTCTTCTCCGTCAATTTTAATCTCTTGAATACATATAAAGTCTGGGTTTAAGCTAATGTCGCGAAGCCATTGACCAATGATGGTCGCTCTTGAGGGGTCGGTTAGCCCTCTAGCATTTAGCGAGATGACAATCATTTTTGTATTGATCCCTCTTTGCGGGAGGGAGCTTTATCCTTTCTTCTCTTGGCTTCATCTTTCTTTTTCGCTGGGATCTGATCCCGACTTAGGAATCGGTTCTTGTGGGGGCTTTTCCAGGGTAACTCCATAGGTTGTTTTCCTTTACGGGATGCCCCTTGCTGGGGAGACTTGGGCCCCGTGCTCGGCACCGTTTCCGGGATCGTCGATCCAATGATAGAACTTTCACTATCCATGTTGTCTTCGTTGCTAGTGGTGAAACCATCTTCTTTGCTTGTAGTGTAGCCCTCCTGGGGGGTTTCTTTATTGTCAGGGATCTCTAGGGCTTTGTCGTAGGTGTCTGCCTCAAGTAGCTTCCCACCTGGGTAGTCAAGCTCATTGATCTCCTTTCCTAGATTGCAATACAAATTGCTATAGGGGGTAAGTGGCAGGTTGTTTCTCTCACCGTTGGCCCTAGGGCTTCTTTTCCTTCTTCTTCTGACTTCAATAAAGCCATCAGCATCAGCTTGTGGATTAAGGAGGCCCTTGCCTTCCTCTTCCTTGGTCGAGTGGGTCAAATCGCCAATGTTGTCTTGAGCAGTTTTGGAGGCTTCTTGAAATCGCTTGCTTTTTTGCCTGAAAGGGCAATCTTTAATCCTGTGACCTTGTTGGCCACAACGAAAGCACGCGTTGGGAAGGTTTTTGTAGCTGATGTCCTGCTGCCATACATCTCCTTCGCCCATGTCCACTTTGATCATTGATGGAAGCGGCGTGCTGAGGTCGGCCTCGACACAGATTTGGGGGTGCCACCTAGCATTGAACGAGTGTCTTGCACCTTCATAGATGAGCCCACCAATGTCTTCGCGTGAAGCCAACGGCTTGCCGATAGGAGAGACAATGTCCCACACGAAGTTGTACAAGAAGTAAGGAAGGTTAGGGAGCTCAACCCAAAGAGGGTACCGAAGCGATTTCAATTTGTCGGGAGTAAAGTCCGGGGACCATCTGAATAGGCACAGGGTCGCCCGACCGAACTGCCAGGTGCCAATGCTTAGGGCTTGGAACGCCATCTCTTCATTTTCAAAGACTAGCAGCATGTGGCTCGCTGGTAAGAACTGACATTTGCTAACAATTAGTCCTCGAGGGAACCACTCTTTTCGAAGCCATTGTCGCACAGTTTCGAGCGGGGGCCTAGGGCCAAACACTTGGCCGACGAGGCAAATTTTCTTGAGCTCCTCCTGAGCTGACAGAACTGCGGGTCTACTGAGGGATACTATGGGGGATTCAACACTTTCGGGTGCCCCAGGGGCGGCACACGACCCCCCCTCCAGCAGAGCGGCCAGGATATCGGTCTCCCCAGGGGGAGGGGCCCGATTACTTTTCACGAGAGAGGATGAAGCCACATCCATGGCCAAAAGGAACTTGCACCACTTTTACTTTTCAATACCCAAAAGCAGCCACCTTTTTCTTTTGCTCTCCACGGAAACTTCTTTTTTAAACACAATCTCACGCGAATCGTCAAGCAGAAGAGAGAGAAGGACTGAGAGAAAGACTATCGCCACGGTGGCCTATCGTGCACAATTCCACTTTCCTTGAATAAGCCACGAGCACCTCACATTAAAGCAAAGCTCTATTTTTCTGTTCTATCTTTTCTTCTTTGGAAAGATTTATCTCTTGCTCCTCGCCCGTCAGAAAAAACACTAGTTAAAGCAATCACTTTTTAAATTTTAAGGTCAAACAATAAAAGCTTTCATGAGCGCCGGCCAGCTTTCTTCAGGCGAGCCGCGACACTCGAAATAAATCTAAAAAATCTATGGTCAGCCACGATAAATCAGAGATCACCGGGTAAAAGACCACTTGACGGGCACACAAACTAAGTCACGCTATCGCTTTCAGAAAAGGACAAACGACAGGTTCTATCGCACGATAGACAGATACGTATCGCGACAAACGGAGGGTGTCCGACTTCTGAGGCCGAGAGAGTATCGCACGATAGACAAAGGCGTAACGCGACAGACTGGAGGGTTTATCGCGATAGACGGGGGTTCTATCGCGACAGACGGGGGGTGTCCGAGGCCGAGAGAGTATTGCACGATAGACAAAGGCGTATCGCGACAGACTGGAGGGTTTATCGCGATAGACGAGGAAGGTAGGTGTCCGAGCTCTGCATCAGCGCCCTGCGAAGGAGTGAATCTCCAAACTCAACGTGCAGCGTGTCGGATCATAGCGTGGTGTGGCGCATAGGCTTGAAAGGATGACGACGGCGATGACGACCATCAGCAGCAGGGACCCATCAGAGCTCTACTCGTTGATGTTGAATCCTGAGAGTAAAAAAACAAACTCTCATCAGCAGCAGCGACCCATCAGAGCTCTACTCGTTGATGATGAATCTTGACGACGGCGACGACGACCCATCAGCAGCAGCGTACGTAAGGACCGCCCAAAATTAGTCCTTTAATCTTTTTTTTTTTTTGAGGCAATAGAAATGACCATTAAATTGATGGACGCTATTACGTTTTATGTAGGGAGGCAAAATCCCATAGAAAAAAAAATGGAAGCCAACCCTAACACAAGAGAAAGCAGTTCACTAAGCACAAAAGACAACCTTACACTAGTGGGCAACATCTCATACATAATACAAGGAGAAGACCATGATGAATCTCTCATTCAAGTATAAAGCTAATAGAGAATTGCTGAGGTTGGACATATGCGGAAGCACGCGAACAACACAAGGAAGAAGAAGAAGCTTGGAGCACAACACACAATATTGAATGTATTACCACTAGAATGTACAAAGAAAAAACAAGCAGGGAGAAAAAACCTCCTAAAGAGGGAAAAAAGTGCTCCGACAGTCCTAGTGTGTTCACACACATCACTACCTAAATATATCAACGAATCTCCCCCGGGAGTGATGTGATGAACAAGGAGCTGGCACTCATGTATAAGGAAGTGCCAAGCTATGTGTAATCAATCCACAAAAGGAAGTAAGCCCAAAGATTTGCAAAAAGCTTCAAACTTCTCCCTAGGCAAAGCCTTCATGAAGAGGTCCGCAATGTTCTCCTACGTGGGCACATATGCCAAGCTAATCTCTCTCGCAGAGAACCTCTCCCTGGCATAATGATAACGCACCTCAATGTGCTTAGTGCAAGCATGGAACACAAGGTTCCTCACAATTGCCGATGTGCTCTGACTATTAGTGAAGATGGTGATGGTAGAAGACTAACCAACACCCAAATCAGCCATAAGGCGTTTGAGCCACACACATTCAAATAAGTGGTTGAAAAGCTGATTGGAATCTTTGGAAGAATTATGAACACCTACGAACTAGAATGATGGAAAAAATCTTATATATACGTCAGTAAGATGCCATGGTAGTAGAATAAGCTTTAACAAATTTCAAGAGTGTTTTTTGAATTTATCTTGTAGCCATAGTATTCCTCCAATACCTCCAAGCATTTCACTTTACATATCCATATGTACACTTGTTTCATCATCAGCTTGAACTACTATGCATTGATGTTTGTCTATTGTTCAGCCTGCTGACTTCGTAGAGTCATTGAAGTGAAGCTATGGTCTCATTCTCTCAAAACGTGCATGGATCATGAAGGTAAACTTATTTTCAGTTTTTGTGTGCAAGGATTTGATAATTGAAGTTCTATGTGCAATGATTGAATCAATGTCTATGATTGTGTAAATCTATTATCCTCTCCCTTAAATGTTAGGATCACACCTATGACTTCTTAAGTATATTTCTCATATTCTAGGCCCTCTAAATTTAAGACATAACATTGAATAGATCACATAACTTCTTTTTAAATCTCCGAAAAAGGATTTTGATAAATTCTTGAGGCTCATAATCTACAAACAGTATGTCTTGATGCAAAATTTTCAGATCGTTATTGTAAACTAATATGGTCATATTTATGCATTATTAGCAATAAATAGGCAGGTCCAGTTTTTGCAAGGAACTCTCATCTCTATACTTTGCAATCACCACCTCACAAAAAGTACAATGTGAAGGGCTTGGTCGTCATGGGAGCCCTCAAGTGCCTATCCTGTCCTAGAAATGAAGGGAAGGAACAAGGATGAGACAATCCTAAGGCCAAATGAAGAGACTACTTTGTTTTAAAGTCAACCTTGCCGCAATGACCATGGCACATTTTCAACATTGTGCACTAAAGGACGCTGAAGGCCAGCTATTTCCCAAAACGACCTGGTTTAACATCTCATCATATTGTATGATGAAAAATATCATGATTGTACAGCCAAGACAGCTTGAATCTATGCCCCCTCTCAATAGAGGTGAATGCCTTACCCTCTTGAGCTAGCACAGCTGTCCGTACAGAAAAACATTTGTCAAGATATCTAAAACATAGGCATAAAAGGTGAGAACTCATGTAACATGAGGAGAAGTAGCTATGATCATTTAAATATATGAGTGAGATTTATTCTTATAAAGAAAACTTATTTGAGATTGCTCAAGTCAACAAAGGTGCTATTGATCCTTCAGATATACACACCTTTCTGCCCTTATACATGTTTGCAAGCGTACTGAAAAGCTCTAAAATCCCAGTTTTTATCTTGTCTATACATGTTTGTAGAAGCCATTTGATGTCACACCACCGTATTCTATCATGTCTGTCGTGACTCTTGAGCTGTGTGTGTCCTTTCTTTGTTTCTTTCAGGTCGTCTTGTCCCATTAAGAATCCCTACTTTGCTTTATCGTCCTCCACGGAGTTTTTTGTTTGCTTTAGCGATGAGATCATCCATAAACACATTGAATTGCGAGAGACTTCCTCCAATGTCATTACTGATCTAAGCACCTCCATTATTTCTCTCTCTATCTCTTTATTTCGTTACTTTGCTGTTTCCTTTTCTCTCTCTCTCTCTCTAGATATATATCTACACACACATATATCAGCTCGTGATTGTGGTTATTAGCTCGTGATACTATGATATAGGTACAACTTTGCCAAAGAAATAGATGTGCATTACCATTACATTTGGTAGAATGTTCTTGGAAAGAGGATCTATGTTGTGCTTTTTAGTACTCATGTCAAAATTGTTGACATTTCCAAAACATTTTTAGGTGTAGAGAAAGTAAAATACATATGGAGAACATGAGATTTGGAGTCACTGCCAATAGGAGAGTGTTGATAATTCAAGCTTAACATGTGACTCAAATGAATGATGAGTCACCTTCTTCAACTCGCATTGGCATTTTGTATGTATACATCAATTATTCTTCGTTTTAGTTACAACTACCTTTTTCGATTACATAATTGGCATATGCCCTCATCTACTCTATCTATGCATTAAATCTTAAAGTGTTGGTCCAAGTCTAATATATATATATATATATATATATATATATATTTATTTATTTATATAACACTTGGACCAAGAGAGAAAGAATGCACAAAAGGCACATACACAAAAGGCCTTATCGTGTTTGTCAAGAGAGAAAGAATGCACAAAAGGCACGTACACCCTACTTCTTTTGATCTGCATGTCTCACTCTCCATATATGCTCTACATCGTAAGTGTACTCCAATTTTTCTTTATGTTCCGTTGTGATTAATATCAAGGAGTGTGTACCTCAGAGAAGGAAAAAATCACAACATGGGAGCATCATCTCCCCTCATGAATTTTCGAATTTGGATTTAGTCCGCTATATTTGTTTATAAACATACATGAAATAATCTGGTTGAAGTGTCTATATTTTTTTGTTAAGCTTAGACACAAAAGACTTGCGGCTTGTTTCATGTTTGTCCGTCAATCCTCTCCCTTCATTCCGTTCAGGAGGTGATTTTTTAGGATCTGGATTGAGGCCTTTAGATGTTATACCTCTCCGGCTAAGTGTTGAACGATAGCGGTCAAGCAGTCCTAAGTTATCCTTGTCAAGGCCCAAAAAAAATCATTAACATTTGGTGGGTGAGAAGGGAGAATCTTTATGGTTCGCTATGATGTTTGGAGATGGAATTCAATAATGCTAATTCCTACCTCCAACTAGGACTCTGGAAATTAGAAGAAAACTAAGATACAAAGAGGAAATTCAAACAAGGAACATGCATGTTTATTTATTAAATTGGTGGGTGGGGAAAGTAGACAAACTGAGGAAAGAGATGTGTAAGGTCCTAAATAACAAACAATTCAAAGAAGAGGTCCCTAACAATGGGATGGAATGCACTTCTGTGAAAGAAAATATTTATTTAATAATTGACCACTTAACTCTTGGGGGTGTCCATGCCACTCACTTCTTAGAGGTCCCATTGCATGTCTGCCATCTCTAGAATCAGATAAAAAAGAATCCTCAAAACATCATGCATCTTCTTGACTCCATTATCACTAACACATTAGAAGTTATTGATGCTCTGGCTAGTGGTAAAAGTCCAAGTGTGGACGGTCTCACTAATGAGTTCTTCAAGACTTTCAAGAGTGACTTAGTGAAACCACCACTCTTGGTGTGGAAGGAGCCCTTAAACTTTGACACTCTTCCTAAATTCCTCACTGAAGGGGTGATTAGGCTAATTCACAAAAAAGAAAAAAAATACGATTAAAGCCGATGATCCATCAATATGTTGCAAACTGGCTATAAGATCTTAGCTAATGTTGTTGCGAATCACATTACCTTCCATCTCTGCTCATGGATCAATGAGGACCAAAACGGATTCATAAAGGACAAATCCAACTTGGAGGCTATTATTGATGTGTGGGAAGGCCTAGAATTTGCTAAAGAATCTTCCCAAGATGTCCTCTTCATCAAGATCCACATCCACAAAGCATATGATGGCCTAGAGTGGAGTTTCATTCGACAATCCCTAAAAGTCATCCGTTGTGGTCCTAAATTCATCAACACGATGCCTTAGCTCAAATTATTATCAATAATCAACTCTGAAGAAATGAAGCTAAAACAATCTATTAGATAGGTTTGTTGTCTGACTCCTCTTCTTTTTTCCATTGCCACCGATGGCCTTAGATGCTTGGCTAATCATCAGGCCCTTCTAGGTTAGATCAAGGGCCTTCGACTCTCTCATAGTCAGAAACCATATATCAAGGTTAATGAACATTGGAAATGGGTGGTCAGAATTAGGAAAAATTTGGTTTCCTACTAAGGAAATCAAAGACATTGAATTGAAAAACATCCAAAGAGAAATGAAGCTATAGAACAAAGGTTTTTGCAAGTGGAAACATCTCTAGAACCATGAGAGAGATCAATGGATAAGATTTGAGGACATAGACCCTATTAGGAGTGTTGAATATGATTATTAGTGCCTTCTCAAACACAAAATAAACTCTTCGGACAACTCAAAGTTTCATCTACTTATCGAGAATGACCCACCCCAAATTGAAGGATTAAGATGGTCAATGGTAATCAATTGGATAAAATTCTAAGGATCCATAAACACCTTCACTTGCATATCTCCCTTAACAGAAGATGGTGTCTAGCATCAGATGAAAACTTGTGTGCGGGGAGCTATGGAATCCTCTCATTGAGAATAGAAAATCTATTCTGATGTGGAAAATCCTTCATCTACGAATCTTGACCAATCCCAAAGCGAATAAACTCTGTGGGACCCCTCACTAGTGTAAGTGTTGCGTTCAGGGTAGAGAGAAACTTGGCCATCTTTTATTCTCTTTCCCTAGAAGTTACATGGTTGGGCGTTATCTCACCAAAATTTTGAGCTTAACAAGGAAAATCAAATAGAAAAAAGCATTACTTGGAGAAACAATTTGCTCCTCTTCTATGTTGTGGAAAGCCATCAAAGGGGAAGTGTGGTGGAAGATATGGAAAGAAAGATGTGCAATCAACTTTGATGCCCATCCAAAAGAGTGGTGAATTGAAAAATCTATCAACCCGTTAGGTAGAAGAATTTGTTGTTGGAGTTCAAGGTATGCGGAAGCATGCGAACATCACAAGGAAGACGAAGAAGCTTGGAGCACAACACACAATACTAAATGTATTACCACTAGAAGGTACAAAGATACATCATGTGTTAGGGCTATAGGCATATAAAAAAGCTGGGGAAAAAACCTCCTAAAGAGGAAAAAAGTGCCGAGCGGTCCTAGAATGTTCACACACGTCACTACCTAAATATATCAACAAATCCCCCTTGGGAGTGATGCGATGAATGAGAAGCCGGAACTTATGTATAATGAAGTGTAAAGTAAGCCCAAAGCTTTACCGAAAGCTTCAAACTTCTCCCTAGGTAGAGCCTTTGTGAAAAGTTATGCAATGTTCTCCTGTATGGGATCATATGCCAAACTGATCTCTCCAGTAGAGAACCTCTCCTTGACATAATGATAGTGCACCTCAATGTGCTTAGTGCAAGCATGGAACACAGGGTTCTTCGCAACTGCCAATGCACTGTGACTGTCAGTGAAGATGGTGGTGCTAGAAGACTGACCAATACCTAAATAAGCCATAAGGCATCTGAGCCACACACACTCAAAAATCACAGTGAAAGCTGCCCCATACTCAGCCTCACAACTTGAAGTGGCCATAATAGGTTTCTTGCTCAACCAAGATATGCATGAGCTACAAAGCATGAAGCAAAAACCACTGGTGCACACACAAGTGTCATAACAACCAGCCTCGTCAGATTCAGAAAAAGCATGTAAATCTAGTGGTAGTGATCCCCCCTTGGGATAAATCAATCCAAGTAGCCGGGTACCACTCAAGTAATGAAAGATGTGCTTAACCACCTGCCAATGCTTGACACTTGGGCAATGCATGAACCTGTTCATATGTGAGATAGTAAACTAAATACCTGTCCGAGTAATGCATACGTAAATCAAGCATCCAACAACCTGCTCATAGAGAACAACATCAAATGCATCTCCAACATCATGAAGAATCAACCATAAACCTGTCTCCATAGGAGTGGTAATAGTTTCATAGTCTTCAAGGCTAAAGTGTTGCAATAATGTGTCAATATATTTCGTTTGACGCAAAGGTATTCCACCATCAACTTGCATAAACTAAATGCCCAAATAATGATGCAAATGCCCCAAATCAAACATCTCAATTGAGGCACACAGATCAGCCTTAAAATCAGCAATATGCTTCTCATGAGGACCAGTGAGTAGCATGTCATCAACATACACAAAAATGATCAGAAGCAAATGATTAGCATGCTTAACATGTAAGGTGCTCTCAGTTGGAATGTTCTCAAATCCATGTGCAATTAGATAGGCATGTATCTTTTCATACCAAGCATGTGGTGCTTGCTTTAAACCATATAATGCCTTCTTTAACATGCATACCTAGTCTTTATGCCCATTCTGCACAAAGCCACAGGGCTAAAGAAAATACACTTCTTTATGCAAATCACCATTCAGAAATGCAGTTTTAATGTCCAAATGATGTACATTCCAGCCATGATGAGCTACAAGTGCACAGATGCTATGAACAATAATCATTCGGCAAGTAGGAGCAAAGGTCTCATCAAAATCAATTCCTCTTTCCTTAGCAAAATCCTTTGCAACAAGCCTAGCCTTATACCTGTCAATGGTTCCATCAGGCTTGTGTTTCAGCTTGTGTACCCACTTAGTGCCAATGGCCTTCTCTCGAAGAGGAAAGTCACACAAAGACCAGCTACCATTCTTCATTATAACATCATATTCAGATTGCATACCACCCATCCACTTTTCACAATTTGATGCTTCATCAAATGCTGATAGGCTCATTCTCATCACAAAGACTGGAGGCAGCCATAGCATAGCAATCTAATGCAAAAGAGGCACTATGAGAGCCTGAGTGAGTACGATATGATAGAGGTGCATCGAGTTTGCTATCATGCAAAGTTTGCATTAGCCATTTTGGCTTTTCTTTTGCCTCCTCAATATCAGCTCTCTCATCAACAAGTGCATCATGTAAATTTGCATAAAAAATGGAATGATTTGCATCATCGCATGAAACCTGTAAAGGCTGACAAGTTCTCTCATTTGGACCAACACTAGACTGTCCACCTGTAAAAAGAGGCAGTACAGTCTCATACATGTGTTTGGAGCTAACAAATGTCTCCTTCATACATGAAAGCAATGGCTGAATAGCATCTTCCACAAAAACATCATGGCTAACCAAAATGCATTTAGTCTATGTATGATACAGACAATAGCCATTGCTTTCAGAACTACACCCAACAAAAATAAATTTCACTGCTTTATCATAATTTCCTACATTTTTGTTTAGGCACTAATGCATATGCCAGACAATAAAAAACACGTAGATGAGGAACAGATGGCTTGAGATCATGCCAAGCCTGATATGGAGTGATAGACTACAATACTTTGGTGGGACACCTATTAACTACATATGCTGCACACATAACAACCTCAAGCCAGAAACTATGTGGTAAAGCCTGACTCTTGACCATACACTTGGCCATCTCTGTTGGTACAAGTCAAGCCTTCACATTTGGCTTGGACATCTACTTTGAAGACTCTACATGAAGCAAGGAGCATAGGAACACTAGCTTATGAGTTATTACCTTTTTACCCATTGTAAAAGTCTATATGACTTGGCGCATTATGCAATCACGCCTAATTGATTGAAAGTCGCGGAAAAGGTTGTTGATTGATTGAGAGAATATCTCAATCAACTCTTTTTAGGTGAAAACTTTTAGGAGATTGATTTGAATTCTAATTCAAGCTCTCACTCAACTCCTATAAAAACTACAAATCAAAAGTCGCAGTAGTTCTTCACTCATCCCGAGGCGTTACTGTATCAATCATTGAGTGTGTGAGGTCTACTCTATAGCCTACACCTCTGAGTACCATTGAGCTATGTTTATCAAGACAATGGGAATGTACATTTACATGATCTAATACAAATATTTACATTCATCATCTCTGTTATTCTCTGAGTGTACCACTTCAACTACTGTCAACTTCAAAGAGACATATCTCAGTGCCTACTGAACCAAATCAAGTGATTCAAAGCTTGATAGATTCAGCTCAAAGCATACCACAAGCATACAAAGTTTGAAGCAACTTGGTTCAGCCAATTTCAAGAAATCGTGGTCGAAGTGCTCACTGTTGTAGTTCTTACAGTAAACGAGTAATTTCCGGTAGAAGAACGAAGTAGATCTCGCAGAGTAATGCGAAGCTTTGTATGAGAGATAGCTCACTCTATAGCTAGACATCTCTACTTTTAGTTGATCAATCTTTCCGGTGAAAAAGATATGTACACACAGTACAAAGTCTGACCGGAAAGAGGCTGTCTGAACTATAGGAGTTTTTTTACGGTGTCAGTCCAGTGGCAGTCCGGTGAAATTTCGGTGAAATTTTTTCAGTAAAGTTAGAGCACAGTCTTATATGTTGAGTGCTAGACTTTGCTAAGCTATTGATTTATTACAGAGAATTTCTGAATCACTCTAACTTAGTTCTTCTTGGCGTGGCGGTTTCCGCAAGGCTCAGTCTTCGTCGCGTCATCAAGGAGTAGAATCGGAGAAAAGGATCAAAGAGGGCTGGTGCAAAGCAGGATTAGCAGTACCAAATCAATTTTCTGAGTGCATCCAACCATCTCTCCCAACAGTGGTATCAGAGCAAATAAGGTAACATGGGAGATGGTTTTCCTTCATTCATTGACAAATTGGACAGGAACAATTACCAAGCCTGGTCTCTAAGGATGAAGACCTATCTACAAGGAAGAAGCTTATTTGGATTCATATCAGGAGATGAGGAATTGCCCTCATTCAAAGCTAGAGGCCTACCCACCAAAGATGAACAAGAAAGGCTCAACACATGGTGTGCAAAAGATGCTTTGGCAAGGTCTTATCTTCTTAACTCTATATCTGATTTCCTTTTACCTCACATAAGGAATTGCAAGACTTCCCAAGAGACTTGGGAAACCTTGTCAACATATTTTTCATCAAGTACAAGGGCCAGAAAGAATCAACTATGGATTGAATTCACTACTCTTAGGAAGCAATCAAAGCAATCAGTTTCAGATTTTGTCACTAGGGTCAAAGACATTGCAGACCAACTGGCAAGTATTGGAGAGGAGATTGAAGAGGAACAAATAGTAAGGCAGGTAATCAATGGACTAAAGGCTGATGACAAATGGGAGAGCTTTACTACAGCAATGGACATATACATGGACATACATGCTCCTGATCTAACAACCCTGATTGGTCAACTCTTCACACATGAAGCAAAGCTTACAAAGAATGGAGAACAATCAAAAGGTAACAACCCCTCTGCTCTATACACTGATAAGAAGGTTAAAGATAAAGGTAAAAGTAAGAAGGTTGATGAAGAAGTCTCTACCTCCCAAGCAAACTATGCAGGGAGAGGTAGATCTTCAAGAGGTAGAGGTAGAGGAAGTAAGCAAGGTAGGGGGAGACCCTACAACTCATCACCATGCAACATTTGTGGATTGTCTAACCATACCACAGATGAGTGCTACAGAAATTATAAGAATCAGAGAGGAAGAGGCTATCAAAGAGGTGGATACTCTCAAGGTAGAGGCAGATTCAACCAACACCAAGGCTACAATGGATACAACAATCAGTACAACAACAATTACAACCACAACCACAATAGTAACTACCAAGGTGGATTCAGAAATAGAAGGGATTACAACAACTACACAGAGGAGCAAGATGACTCCCTATTGATCATGAATATGACCTCCAAGGAAGGTACAAATGATGATCATTTATTTTATATTGATTCAGGGTGTTCTAACCATGTAGCTGGTAATGTGGCACTACTCTCTGATTTGGAAGAACCCAAGGGCAAACATCAGGTACAGACAGGTGATGATACTAAGCATTTTGTTGTAAAGGTTGGTAATGTAAAGACTAGTGGTGGTAATCAGAACTTATTGAGCAGAGTACTTTATGTTCCAACTATTACCAAGAATCTAATGAGTGTTGGTCAGATTGTGGAGAAAGGTTTACAGGTCAGGTTCAATCAACATGGAGCATATGTGGAGGACCCAAGACATGGATTCAGAAGAATAGCCAAGGGAGAAAAATCAGGTAGATTATTTACTTTTGAGCTTGAAGACACCAAAAACATTGCTTTATACAATTACAAGGATCAAACACTTTCAGAATTAGAAATATGGCACAAGAGGTTAGGTCACATTGGTGAAAGGACCTTAAAGCAAATGTGCAGGGATCAATGTGTGCTTGGGATACCTAATGTATCCAAGCAACACATGATATACAAGTGTGGAGCTTGTCAGTTTGGTAAGTCACACAGATTGCCCTATTCAAAGAAAGGTTTTATGCATGGAGACTACCTTGACTTGGTGCACACAGATGTTTGGGGACCTAGCAAGGACCCTTCCATTTCAGGATCAAGGTATTATGTGTCCTTCATTGATGACTATAGCAGATGGACTGTGTTATACTTTATGAAGCATAAGAATGAAGTGTTTAATTGTTTCAAGAAGTATCTTGCACTGGTTGAAAACCAAACAGGAAGAAACTTGAAAAGGCTAAGGTCAGATGGAGGAGGAGAATACTTCTCAAATGAGTTTGAAGACTTCTTGCAGGAAAGAGGCATCAAGAGGGAGATAACCACAAGGTACTCACCTGAACAAAACGGAGTAGCTGAAAGAAGAAATAGACTCATTGTAGAAACAACAAGGTCTATGCTTAATGAAAAGAAGTTGCCAAATTATCTTTGGGCAGAGAGTGTATCTACTGCCACATATCTCATTAACAGGTTGCCATCAAAGACACTTGATGGAATGACACCTTATGAAGCTTGGCATGGTAAGAGACCATCTTTGGATCATTCCAAAATCTTTGGTTGTATTGCATATGTGCATATTCCCTCACAGGTAAGGGGAAAGCTAGACCCTAAAGCTGAAAAATGTATCTTCATTGGTTATGACTTGAACCAGAAAGGGTACAGATTCTACAACCCCTCAAACAAAGGTTTCAAGGTAAGCAGAGATGTCATCTTTGATGAGAATGACTCATGGTATGAAAATGAATGCAGGAAGGTTAGTCTACCTTATGACATAGAAGAAGACTTCCCAAAGCTCACCAAGGAGGAACCAATCAAGAAAGAAGACTCAAGTTCAGATGATGATGACACAATTAACCTTGAGGAATTCAAGGCATGGAAGTCCAAAGGAAAGATGAAAATGAAGAAGCTAGAGGATATACCAGAATCCTCAACTCAAGCAATGAGGAGATCTCAGAGAGAAAGTAAGAAGCCTATCAGATATGGGTATGACACTTCTCTTGTAACTAAGCATTCTGTATATCTTGCAAAGGATTTGTTGAATGAAGAACCAGGTACATATGAAGAAGCAATTACCAAACCAGAATGGAAAGGAGCTATGGATGAAGAAATAGAAGCTCTCAAGGAGAGTGACACTTGGGACTTGGTACCCAAGAAGGATTCTATGAAGGTGATAGGATCCAGATGGATCTACAAGCTAAAGAGGAACTCTGATGGAACAATTAACAGGTACAAAGCTAGGTTGGTAGCCAAGGGTTTTGCACAAACCCAAGGCATTGATTATGAGGAGACATTCTCTCCTGTGGCTAAGATGCCAACAATCAGAATTTTGGTGAGTGTAGCTGCATCCAAGAATTGGAACATGTATCAATTAGATGTCAAGAATGCATTCTTGAATGGATGGATATCTAAAGAAGTCTACATGTCACAACCACCTGGCTATGAAGATCCCAAGAAGGTAAATTATGTTTGTAAATTGAAGAAGGCTCTATATGGATTGAAGCAGGCACCTAGAGCATGGAACTACAGGTTGACAACATATCTCCAAGACCAAGGATTTGTGATGAGTAAGGCAGACACATCTCTATTCATAAAGAGGAGTAGTACAGAAGTAACCTACTTGTGTGTTTATGTTGATGACATCATCATTACAGGTAATGATGTCAGTGGGATTAGACACATCAAAGGACAGATGATGAAGGAATTCAAGATCAATGATCTTGGATTATAAAAATACTTCTTAGGTCTTGAATTGATTTATACAAATTCAGGTATCTTCATTACTCAGAAGAAGTATATTCAAGACATGTTGAAGAAGTTTAATTTGCAGGAAGCTAAAGTCTCAAGTACTCCTATGGAAGTCAACCTAAAACTTAGTGCTCATGAAGGTGATGAAGTCCAAAACATTACAGGATATCAAAGTATGGTAGGTAGTTTGAATTATGCTACCTTGACTCGAATTGACATAGCATATGGAGTTAGTGTGCTAAGCCAATTCATGCACAAACCAAGGGTACCTCACCTAGAGGCAACAAAGAAGATCTTGAAGTATCTAAAGGGAACTCAGAACCATGGTTTGTACTTTCCTTATACATCAGACATTGATATTAAAGTGTATTCAGATGCAGATTGGGCAGGATGCAAGGATGATAGGAGAAGCACATCAGGATACATATGCTTTGCAGATGATAAACCTATTTCTTGGTCAGCCAAGAAACAACCTACAGTAGCTTTGTCATCTACTGAAGCAGAGTATAGAGGGCTAGCCAATGCCACTCAAGAAGCTATCTGGTTGAAGCTTTTGTATATAGAGTTAGGCCTATATACAAGGCCACCAATTATCCTTGGTGACAACACAAGTTCTCTTCACCTTGCAGCTAATCTAATATATCATGCTAGGACAAAACACATAGAGGTTCATTACCACTATGTGAGAGAAAAGTTGCTAAGCAAAGACATTCAGTTGACTTATGTGTCTACTAACATGCAATGTGCAGATTTACTCACTAAAGCTTTGGATGGAAACAAGTTATGGAGATTCAAATCCATGATTGGATTGCAGGATGTGATTGAAGAATGAAGTTGAAGACTTGAGCCAAAATGTTTGGCTTGAGGGGGAGCTGTTGGTACAAGTCAAGCCTTCACATTTGGCTTGGACATCTACTTTGAAGACTCTACATGAAGCAAGGAGCATAGGAACACTAGCTTATGAGTTATTACCTTTTTACCCATTGTAAAAGTCTATATGACTTGGCACATTATGCAATCACGCCTGATTGATTGAAAGTCGCGGAAAAGGTTGTTGATTGATTGAGAGAATATCTCAATCAACTCTTTTTAGGTGAAAAATTTTAGGAGATTGATTTGAATTCTAATTCAAGCTCTCACTCAACTCCTATAAAAACTACAAATCAAAAGTCGCAGTAGTTCTTCACTCATCCCGAGGCGTTACTGTATCAATCATTGAGTGTGTGAGGTCTACTCTATAGCCTACACCTCTGAGTACCATTGAGCTATGTTTATCATGCCAATGGGAATGTACATTTACATGATCTAATACAAATATTTACATTCATCATCTCTGTTATTCTCTGAGTGTACCACTTCAACTACTGTCAACTTCAAAGAGACATATCTCAGTGCCTACTGAACCAAATCAAGTGATTCAAAGCTTGATAGATTCAGCTCAAAGCATACCACAAGCATGCAAAGTTTGAAGCAACTTGGCTCAGCCAATTTCAAGAAATCATGGTCGAAGTGCTCACTATTGCAGTTCTTACAGTAAACGAGTAATTTCCGGTAGAAGAACGAAGTAGATCTCGCAGAGTAATGCGAAGCTTTGTATGAGAGATAGCTCACTCTATAGCTAGACATCTCTACTTTTAGTTGATCAATCTTTCCGGTGAAAAAGATATCTACACACAGTACAAAGTCTGACCTGAAAGAGGCTGTCTGAACTAGAGGAGTTTTTTCTTAAACTTCAGAAAGAGTTCAGTAAGTTAAGAAAGTTCACGCGTCACTTCCTTACTTCATGTATGTTCACTTGAAGTAATTATAAACAGAATTGAAGTTCATTCCGGTACAATTCCGGTACGATTACGGTGTCAGTCCAGTGGCAGTCCGGTGAAATTTCGGTGAAATTTTTTCAGTAAAGTTAGAGCACAGTCTTATATGTTGAGTGCTAGACTTTGCTAAGCTATTGATTGATTACAGAGAATTTCTGAATCACTCTAACTTAGTTCTTCTTGGCGTGGCGGTTTCCGCAAGGCTCAGTCTTCGTCGCGTCATCAAGGAGTAGAATTGGAGAAAAGGATCAAAGAGGGCTGGTGCAAAGCAGGATTAGCAGTACCAACTCAATTTTCTGAGTGCATCCAACCATCTCTCCCAACAATCTCCATGAGCGACCTGTTTTTCCGTTCAGAAACTCCATTCTATTGAGGTGTATACAACACTGTACATTGATTTTCTTATCCCCTATTCAACCAGAAATGCATTAAAGTTAGAAGACATATACCCCCCATCAGAACTAAGGGTGCCCATTTTAAATGCTGACAAATTTTCAGCCAAACCCAAAAATTGTTTGAAGCACATAAAGATGCCGGAATTTGCTTTCAATTGATATACCCATGCATGCCTAGAAAACGCATCAATGAAAGTCACGAAGTAAAGATAGTTTCCAAAAGATGTTGTCTGCATAGGACCAAATACATCACTATGAACAAGCTGCAGTTTCTAAGTAGCTTGAATTGAATCATCTTTTGAGAACAAGGAATGCTGCATTTCACCCAAAATAAAACCTTCACATACATGTTTACCACATGGCTTGAGTTTGGACAAAGAGGACACCATTTCATATTTCTACAGGCATAGCAAACTAGCAAAATTCAAATGACCAAGGTGTGCATGCCAAAGCTTTGCATGTGACATAGCCTGAGAATCTTGAACTGCGTATGCTGAATCATTCATAGATTTTGCATAATCTATGAGCTTATACAACCCACAACATAAGATGCCAGAAGCAATAATGATGTTGTCGTCTGACAGATCATGAATTGTATATCTATCATCAACAAATTCAACAACCAAGCTAATCTTGGCGAATGCTGAAACTTATAACAGATTTTTCTTGATCCCTAGCATAACTAATGCATCTGACAATGTAAAAGAACTACCATGAATAGTAGTCAGAATGATCTTACCAACTCCCATAACAGGATAAGAGGAGTTGCTGGTGCATGTGATAGTATTCCATGTAGGGGAAGACTCAAGTGAAGTGAAGAAACTACGGTGCGAGGTAATATGTTGGGTTGCCCCACTATCAAAGTACCAAACATCTGAGTCTACTACAGACGTACACTTTTCATGTGAAGATGGGTCAAAACTTCAAATAGTAGTAAACACCCATTATTCATTGTGTAGAAGATGAGCAGACTCTATTTTGGGTGTAGAGGCCTTTGCAACAACCATTCTAGCCTCTTTCTTCCTTGCCTCTTTCTTCCTTGCCTCTTTAGTAGCTAGTTTTGGAGAGCTCTTGGTGCAATGACCATTTGCTTTACAATATTTTCAAGACAATTTCTACTTTTCTATTTTCTTCTCGTCTCTATCTTCCTTCTTTGATTGTGTAGAATTAGCAGAGTTTTGCTTGCTAGTAGAGGAACTCCATTTACCTTTGCCTTCTGACTAGCAAGCTTGATCTGCAACACACATAATGGACCTATTCTACCTAGATTGATCTTCCTGTAGTAGAACAAAGACTAACTCCTCAAATGTTAAGGCATTTGCATTGCCTTTCATCATCAAACAAAGAGTACAAGAGCAATTCTGATATGAATCGGGAAGATCGTTCAAAACAGTCTCCACAAGTGAATTGTAAGGCAAGACTTCATTAGTAGATATCAATTATTCCTTCAAATCTTTGATCTTTGTCAAAAAACTGTCCATGGAATCTCCTTCATTCATGTGCTCACTCTCCAACTATTTTGAGAGGTAAGCAACACGAGCTTCATTCCTTGCCTGGTATAAAGTGGTAAGTGTATCCCAAGCATCCTTAGCTATTCTCCAAGAGTGAATGTGAGGAATAAGGGCATGTTTGACAGACAAGGCTATCAATGCATGTACCTAAGCATCTCTGCCAACCCAATGAATTTGATCTACAGCAGGTGCAGCAGGAACCGCAACACGAACATGAACATAAAGAGAATCACTATCTTCAACGCCATCTACATCACCTTTAGCAACTGTGTTTGCGGGTGAAATATGACGTTTTTAAACACCTTGCACAATATTCCACAGTCCTTTTGCAACCAATACATGACACATCATATAAGCCAACAATGGGTAATTGGTACCATCCAGCTTATCCTCAACAGCCAACATGTGGAATACATCACTGTTTTCAGCCATGGCCACTGACTAAAATACCCTAATGTAGAAAAATGATTGTATCTAAAGAAGTTGAATAGAACTACCCTGATGAGTTCTGCTAAACCTATAGTAGACTTCAAGGTGCTTGTACTAGCGAACTGAAACTTGCATATATCTTTAGCACAAGAAGACGAAATGTCTTGCACAAGCACTACAATAGTGCGTTTCGAGATTGAAATGAGCTCAGATCACGATTTTGGCACCTATACATGTATGTATGTATATATTTATGTATCTATACATGTATGTATGTATATGTCATATCTATGTATGTATGTATGCATGTATGTATCTATGTATTCATGTATGTATGTATGTACGTATGCATGTATGTATGTATGTTTTCATGTGTGTCTATGTATGCATGTTTGTATCTGTGTGCATGCATGTATGTGTGTGTGCAGGCATCTATGTGTGTGCGCATATGAGTTGATTATCATGGACAGGAAATGGAAGTTGTAGATAGTGGAAACATCAAGACCTGTTTGGAGCGGCTTAGTGAATCTATCTGACATGGGAGTCTCATCATCTCCAAATCGGAACTCCCCAATGGCTATTCTGATCTCGTCCTCGAAAATTTTGCTACCTGGCCATGAGCGCATCGCCGCTCATCTCTCACATCCCCTTCTATTAGCTTGTGATAATATATCCATGAGTGTAGAGGATACTGCTTGAGCCTGACCCCCTAACATTGGTAGAGAAACAGAAGCTTTTGATGATGGCACATGGTGAAGTATGATCAATTGTTCAGACCAGCATTTGTGTACATTAAATAGAAAGTAAAAAAGTAAAAATATAGAATGCTCTGGCTTCAATCTGCCTCAACATCATGAGGGCCGCCACCTTGCTAGAAGTATCCAACTCAAGTTAACTTGAGTTAAGTTGAATGGAGTGGGATACATGACCGACTTAACCTTAGTGGATTGCGCCACATGGTATGTGTACATTTGCCAAAATAGGGCTCCCTAAAACTCATGGATATAAACTAGATGGTAGGAAGGTGAAAAACTCCCTCTTCCAAGTCGCATATTGCTATCCTAACGACAGTAGATGATGGTGAAACACAAATTAAGCAACGAAAAATGGCAAGTCATGTAGCTATGATGAATATATGAACGAGCTTCATTTTGAAGTCTTATAAACATGTGCGATAACAAACCTTAGTTTGCATTGGTTCAACTCAACAAAAATCCCACCTGTTGTCTAAGCTCGTGTAGCCAAGTGGTTTGATGCCTTGAGTCTCGGGAAGGAAGTCATGAGTTCAAGTCTTGGCTGGACATGTATTTATGAGTTCCTCAGATATGAGTGCCTCGACCTTACTAAGTTGGGTGTGTGAGTATATTTTCAATTCATTGTACTCTCAAAAAAAAAAGAAATCCCACGAGTCCAAATGTGCAGGTCCTTTGTTATACATGCTTGCAAGTGTACTCAAAAGCTCTAAAATACCACTTCTTTTTCTGTACACATGTTTTTTTGGAAAGTTGAAGGTACACTTCAGTATTCCGTCGCCGTGCTGATCTGTCTGTGACTTTTCTTTGTGTCTATCAGATCGTCTTATCGCATTCATGGCCTACTTTCCTTTGTCGTCCTCTGAGGAGTTTTCTCGTTTGCTTTGTCAACACATGACATGCGAGAGATTTCCTCCATCGCCCACTGTTAGTACAGGCGCCAAAGCCATTACTGATCTAATCACCTTCTCTATTCTGCATACATGGCTTCTTCAATCATCAAAAAGCTGAAGCCGCACTTCTGCAAGTGTACTTCAAAGCTCTAAAACACGGCTTCTTTTTGTGTATTTTTTTTCAAGATGTTGAAGCCTTCAAGGTAAACGCTTTGGTACTCCATCGCTGTTCTGAGCTTTCTGTGTATTTTCTTCGTTTCTGCCAGCTCATCTTATCCCAGCATGATCCCTTCTCTATTTTATCGCCCTCTTCGGAGTTTTGTCGTTTGCTAACTTCTACCACATCCTTCGTCAACACATTGATATGCGAGAGACTTCTGTGTCGCCCATTGATACGGCCACCAATGTCATTATTTACTAGTCTAATCACTTTCTCTACTACGTATCAACGGTTTCTTTAATCACTAAAGAAATTCGGCTCTCCGAATTCATCCCTCATAAGACTATACTACTTGGCTCGTGCATTTAAGTTACCCATTGAATGTATCCTATCTTGTGCATGCTACTGTCACACTGTTGTGCGACTCTTGATCCTTGGAACTTCAATCGAGAAGACAATATGTTTATCAATATGCATGTGAGTTTTGGAATATAAATATGTACAGATAATCTTAAGATTAAAGCGGCAAACAAAGGTGGGAAATTGATATGTGAGAGGAGTTTCACTACAAGGAATACGGAGGCATAGCAATGATTGATGCGACACATTTTTATCACTACATGATTATAAATTTCATCGAACTGAGTGTCGAGCGCACACTGTCGTTTAAATAACATTGACGTTGACATTATTTTCGACATTCTTTCATATGCTTGTAGCGACATTCAAGGGATTGGCACTTTTTTAGCGTCACTTATGCGATTAAAATGAGAGCATCACATATGCGATGCTATTTTGCGTCGTTTATGTGACACAACAGAGCATTGCTATTCCATGAATTGCATGATCACATACATGACACTTCTACATCGATTATGTGATGGTAAAGTTTGATAAAAATAAAAAGAAAAACATCGGATTGCTCTTCGATCATCATTCTACCTGCAGCTGATCGAAGAGCTGTCCAACATTTAGATTTGTGTTGCGGCTTATGAGCTCCAGCAATCTCTTTTTAAATCTCTCTCTCTTTCCATCTACCTCTTTCTCTTTCAATTTCTATCTCTTTATGTCTCTCTCTCTCTTTTCTTCTCCCTTTTGATCTCTCTCTCTATCTCTTTCTCTCTCCCTCTCTCTCTCTCTCTTTATTGTAGGTTATTCAAGAAGTTCACCAAGCATAAAATATGCTTCATTATTGTAAGTACAATTTTCATTGTTTGTATCTCATTTAAATTATTTTATTTCATTAATTATATCACACTCATTCATATGCATATATACAGATATACATGAACATGCACACTCACACATATACACACACATACATATACAGATACACACACACATAATGCACACGCACATACATTCATATACACTTACACATACACATACACATACACATACACATACACATACACATACACATACACATACACATACACATACACATACACATACACACTCATACACACACATACACATACACATACACATACACATACACATACACATACACATACACATACACATACACATACACATACACATACACATACACATACACATACACATACATGCATTATTGCATTTACACATACACATACACACATTAACACATACTAATTATACACATGCATATGCACATTCATATGCGTGCACATACACATGGATGCAAATGGAGATGCATGCACATGCACATGCATGCTCATACATATACACATGCATATATATACAAATGCACACACACACACACACACATACACACACATACACACACACACACACACACATATATATATATATATATATATATATATATGCACTCACACACACACACATACACACTTAGTACACATACACATACACATACACACACAACATACTTATACATACACATACATATGTACATACATACATACACACACATACACATACACATGCACACATGTACACACACATACGTAGATACACTTACACATACACATGCACATATATACATATACACACACATACACATACACATACATATACATACACATACATACACATACACACATACATGTGCACATACATACATATACACACATACACATACATATGCGCATACACACACATATGCACATACACTTACACATACACATGCACATACACTTACACATACACATGCACATACATGCATATACGCACTCATATACATACACATATACACATATACACACACATGCACATGCATATATACCTACACATACACATACTCATACATACATACACATGCACATACACATATACACATACACATGCACATACACACATAGACACACACATGCACATACATATGCACACACACATATGCACATATACTTACACATACACATATGCATACCTACACATACATACATGTATATGAATTAAACATATCTATATGCACATATATAAGCACAGAGATACATACATATACATGCATATAGACACACTTACACACACACACACACACACACACACACACACACACACATATATATATATATATATATATATATATATATATATATATATATATATATATATATATATATATATATATATATATATATATATATATATATATATATATATATATGCATACATACATTTTATACACACACAACTACACGCACATACATACATATATACACACAAACACACATATAATATGAATGAATTATATAATTAAAGTAATAAATCACATGTTAAATATAAACAACAATAAAAATCATTAAAGCAAGACTTTTCATTAATTAGTACCATAGCATAACTGAAATGAGAAAATATATAGATATAAAACATGTATTTATATCAATGTAGAATATATATCCAATGTAATATATTAGTCATAATGATCATCCTCATCCACATCATCCTGTAAGTCCTCAGCATCATGATCATCTGCATGATCTGATGTATTTGTAGTGGCATCATGGGTAGAGGTGTCAGCACTCTGTGATGATTGAGATCATCCCACCTATGTCTGTATCTCCACCTCATCATCCATATCTCCCTCTCCATAGTACTCCTCTATTACATATAATAAGCATAAATAAATAAAACATATAAAATATGAATAAAAATAAAATAATCATATGAAATTCAATAATAGACACAAAAGAGATTGGATGATCCTACATGTACTCATTTAGATGTCGATATCCACAATGTGTAGCAAAATCAATTTCCTTTTTCGTAGGATATTGACCATAATCCTTTCGCTACATTGAAACAAATAAAAACGATTAACGATTAGTGTTTTAACTAAAATAAAAAATATAGTTTCAATAATACATATACTTACAAATGTTGCTACAAAACCATGATGTCCGATTTGACCTAAGTGTGCTATATGTTGCGAGTCAATGCTCTTCTTTGCAGCTGCCTCCATTTATTCAATGAAACAAAAATACATAGTTAAATATAAAACATTTAGAAAACATATGAGAATAATTCATTGTAATATACCTTTTGCTAAGGAAATGATTCCTGAAGACATAGCTATCTATGAAAATAGTACCACGTCTCAGGTGGTATGTTAGGTTTGATCTTATTTTGTTCTACCATACAATATCTCCTATTATTTCAATCTCAAACAAACAAAGAATCAGAATATAAAAAAAACTTTAAATTTATAAGCATGCATATATAGACACACACACACACATACATATACACACACATACACACACACACACTTACATGCATACACATACACATATACATACACTTACACATACATATATGCACTTACATATACATACATACACACATACATGCATACACATATACATGCATACACATACACATGCACACACTTACACATACATATGTACCCACACATACACATACACATACACATACACATACACATACACATGCACATGCACATGCACATACACATACACATACACATACACATACACATACACATACACATAAACATACACATAGACATACACATACACATACACATACACATACACATATACATACACATACACATACACATACACATACACATACACATACACATACACATACACATACACATACACATACACGTACACGTACACGTACACGTACACGTACACGTACACATACACATACACATACACATACACATACACATACACATACACATACACATACACATACACATACACATACACATACACATACACATACACATACACATACACATACACATACACATACACATACACATACATGCATACACATACATATATGCATACACTTAGACATACATACATACCCACACATACACATACACATACACACACATACATGCATACACATAAACATATACATACACATATACATACACTTACACATACATACATGCACTTACATATACATACATACATACACACACATACATGCATACACATACACATATGCATACACTTACACATACATATGTACCCACACATACACATACACATACACATACACAAACACATACACATACACATACACATACACATACACATACACATACACATACACATACACATACACATACACATACACATACACATACACATACACATACACATACACATACACATACACATACACATACACATACACATACACATACACATACACATACACATACACATACACATACACATACACATGCACATGCACATGCACATGCACATACACATACACATACACATACACATACACATACACATACACATACACATACACATACACATACACATACACATACACATACACATACACATACACATACACATACACATACACATACACATACACATACACATACACATACACATACACATACACATACACATACACATACACATACACATACACATACACATACACATACACATACACATACACATACACATACACATACACATACACATACACATACACATACACATACACATACACATACACATACACATACACATATGCATGCACTTACACATACATACATACCCACACATACACATATACATATACATACACACACATATATGCATACACATACATATATACATACATACAAATACATAGTCAATACATAACCACACACATACATATATAGACACACATACATACATACACATACATACATACACATACATATATAGATACACTTGCACATACATACCCACACATATACATACACACATACATAATAAATACATGCATACACATACCCACACATATAGATATACACACATGCATAATAAATACATACACACATACACATACACACACATACATCTAGATATTTATACATACATACAAAAATCATACATTTATAGTTTTGTATGTGTATTTATATGTCAGAATATGTATTTGTGTGTCTGTGAATATGTGTGTATGTGTAAATGTGTATGTGAATGTGTATGTATGTAAATAATCAGATTATTAATATCTAGTACCTTTTTTTGCTACACAATTAGATTTTGATCAATCAGAGGGATCTCCACCACCATCTCCTAATCATGCAAGGACTACTTATTGCAATTATATCAAACTTTTAATTCTTATATTTGATAGATACATATATGACTAATATTTGGTTTTTTATTGTTATATTATTATCAAATTCTGATCAATCAAAGGGTACTCAACCACCTCTTATCCATGAAACGATGTCTTCACATGTGTCCTCCAATAGGAATTATGATGATTTTTACTATCGAGAGCATATTATATGTTGGTGTAAGTTTTGGTATGGCATGTATCGAAGACCAAGATTGGAATGTATTGAACATGAGGCAGAGTATGGTAGTTTTGAGCGTGCACCACCACCTGATCAACCTGATAGAGCTTGGCTATGTATTCATTCTATAAATTAATGTTATTATTTTAATTGAAAATCATATACAAAATCAAATCATACTTAATATACAGGAATATTTGCTCGATGACGATGATGATGATTCTCCTACTAATAATTCTAATATACCTCATACATGTCACGGACTTGATGCTCAGCAGCTACAAGTAGAGGTTTCTCAAAATCCTCTACCTCTTGGTTTACAGATTGAAATGTTTGAAGATTATCCATTGCCAACTTGTGATTGTCCTCTAGTACAAACATATGATAGAAGACGATATGAAGGATGGAATAGAGGACCAGTTCCTTTAGATGGAGAGGTTTTTAACTTTTGGGGTAATTGCTATATGATTGCTCCCTCCATTATTACTGGTGTTGGTCGTGGTCTCTTTATTGTAGAGGATTTATATGTCCCTTTGAACTATTAAGTCACTCTTATGTCATTTTGTGGTCCTATATATGGATGTGGAGATTGGCATCATTACAAGGAATATGGGCACATAGCGATGGTTAATGCGACATAATTTCATCACTATAAAATTGCATAAAGCATCACAACAAGCATTGAGCACGGAACATCAGTTAAACGATAAAAAATTCGACATTTTTATCAATGTGTGGCACGACGGGATATGTGATGCTCACATTAAGTGTCACTAAAGTGAGGATTAAAAAAAGCATCGCATAAGCGATGCAAATTTTCATCGCATAAACGATGCTAATTATCTTCGCTTATGCAATGCTATGTGCATGGGCATTTACGATGTGTTAGCATCACTTACATGATGGGTTTTCGACAAAAAAAATTAAAGCATTGGAGGCTCTTTGCTGTCGGCATCTACACGCATCTGATCGAAGAGCTCTCCAAGGTTTGCAATTCCGCTACGCTTAGGAGCTGAAACAATCACTTGTAGAATTGTTGATTTGTCTAATATTCATCTTATTGTCTCTCTCTCTCTCTATTTGTCTCTTTCTACCTCTTTCTCTCTTTGAATTATCTTTCTCTCTGTCTCTCTCTCTTTATTGCAAGTTATTCAAGAAACTAACCAAGCAAAAAATATGGCTAACTATTGTAAGTACAATTTCCATTCTTTGTATATCATTTAAATTGTGTTATTTTCATTAGTTAGCATACTCACACTTATTGATATGCACCTATACAGTTATACATGATGAAGATGCACGTTCACACATATACATATATACACATGCACATACATACATATATATACACACACATACATGTGAACATACACTTACACATACACATACATACACATGCATATGCACAAACATTTCTACAACCACATAAAAAGAATTGCATGCATGCATTATTTCATATATACATACACATAACACACATTAACATATACTTAAATACATGTATATGCACATCCACATGCATGCACATTCACATGCATGCACATGGATGCAAATGGAAATGCATCCACACGCACATGCATGTTTCATACATATACACATGCATATACATACACTTGTATATGTTTATACACATACACACACATATGCACATATGTATATATACACACACATACACATATATACACATATATATATGCACATATGTACACACACATATGCACATACACACACATGCACATACATACACACATGTACATACATACATATACACATATACATGCACATACAAACATATACACATACACTTACACATATACATGCACATACATATACACACACATACACATGCACATGCACATACACATATACACTTACACATGCACATGCACATACATACATATGCACACACATACACGGACAAGCACATACACATACATACACATATACACTTACACATGCACATGCACATACATGCATATACACATATACATATGTACATACATACGTATACACACACATATTACACACATATACATGCATATATGTACACACACATATTAGACACATATTCATGCACATACATACATACATATACACACATACACATGCACATGCACATACACATACATACACATACATACACATACATATACATACACATATACACTTACTGATGCATATGCAGATATATGCATATACACATATACATATGCACATACATACATTGATATATATACATAGATCCATACATATACATGCATATAGACACTGTAGCTCAGTGATGAGTAGCACCTCCTTTAATGTCAATCCGAGAAGACATGAGGATGGTATGAAGACCACGAGCAAGTGGAAGCACAAGTGCGTGAGTGAGAAGCACACAAGCATGCACACACATACACACACACGCGCACACACGGTAAGAACAAAGAGAGTAAGACAATGGAATCTCTTCTATTGCAAGAAAGTTCTCATACAAGCTCAAACTACAAGAAGCTAACCCCAAAAATGAGCTCTCTAGCTCTATTTATAGTTTTTGACTAGCTTTGGCCCTGTCCAGACCTAGTGTCTGGCCTAGTTAAAAATTAGGTTCCAGGGCTTATTTGAGGGCTCAAACGAGATCTAAAAATTATGAAAATTGGCCGGAAACTACTTCTAAGGCTCCTCAAGCTCGAGGACTCCTCGGCTTGTACAAAATGGAGCTACAAAAAAGTGAAAATGGTATTTACAGGGGTTTTTAGTGATGAGAATCACTTTAAAATGATGTAAGGGTTTTGAAAAAAAATGAAGGGTTGGCTTAGTGCTAGATCTGCATGTGTGTCCGTACTTGCTTCATCCCGTATACTGTCAACACTCTCCCCCCCTAGGATCTGTCGCCTCTGACAGACCTCTGTTCCACAGTTTGATCAATGTACTTCTGCAGGAGGTCGGTTGCCAATTCTTGTTCTTTGATTCTTAAACCTCTGATCAGGTCTCGTTGCAAAGCCTCCCAATCAACTGTACCAGGCATGTCAGGTTGTGGCATCGTGTAAAGCTCGGAATGCATTGTTTGCTCGCATGCAAAGAGGTGGAGTAAATGCGTAGGCCGTGGCGTGAATACCTCTGAATGTGCTTCCCAAAAGCCCGTGGTGAACATATCGTCGAATGTTTGCTTGTAGCAGGCAGGGAGATATCTTATGCGTGCATGCCATGCGTAAGCCACTCGTATGCTCGGGGTTGTGCTCATATCATATAGCAGGTCGTAGTTACCATTAATAAACCCGGGAATAGGAGGTTGAATACGGCATACATTGCGGAAAGTTTTGAATACGACCTGCATCATATCGAAGATCTTGAGCATCATCTGGGCAGCGACATCTGGCATGGGGTGGAGACGTGGTATCCAATGTCTGATGGTTGCAATCATGTATGACACTGTGGGAGTACCGGTTGGGGGGGCGATGGCGGGGTAATTGAGCCATTCTTTACAGTTCGCGTTATTCTGAACCTTGATTGCAAAAGCTTTCCATGATCTTCGTCTTTGCACTGGCCCAAAACACGGATTGTACTTCAAATGCATGGGGGCGTGATCCCATGTTCTAAGCATTTCTGGGTAAGTTTCGAGTAACTTCTGCCTCCAAGTTGGTTGGAATATGGCCCCTTTTCGTGCCGCTTCTGGTATATCTTCTGCTTCGAACTGTGTGGCAAATGTTGGGCACTTGTTGGTGACTCTTTTGATTTCTGCGTTGTAGTCGGCCAACAATACAAAATAGGGCTTGTATTGTAATTCTGAGCTAGTGATAAGGCGCCTAGAGGCAATATGCCTGAAGTACTCTGAGTGAAGGATGGTGTCCTCAATGGCCTTCATTACCAGCATCTGAGTGGAGATCCGTTCCTGATGAGTTTTCCCCATTTCCTCTACCTGTTTCATCCATGCTGATGGGGGTTCCTCATAGGTATCTTGACCTTCTTCTGTGACGCGTCCTCCTGGGAATGGTTGAGGCTCGTAGGTGTCGTCGAATGCTTCCTCCACTGGAATAATAACTGCTTCTTCTTCTAACGGTTGCTCTGGTGGGGAAGGAGGTCGCTCGTACTGCATCAACTTCAATTTTAATTCTGCAATCTGTTGCCGTAACTCCAGTACGTCATTGGTCGTTGAATGTTCAGGTTCAGGTGAAGTAGCAGCGTCGGTCATCTCTTTAGGTGCCCGTTGGTGTGGTGTAGACTCTTGGGGTCTCTGTAGGTCCTTCAGCTGGTCGGCAAGCTGATCATGTGCTTCTAAAAGATTGGCATAAGTTTCCAAGATCTGTTGTATGCTTTCTGAGGGAACAGCTTGAAATTTAGCCGGGTCTATGGGTGCTCCCGGGGTGTTCTCCATGGCAGCCTCGAGGTTCTCGTGGTTTTGTTGTTGAAGCCGTCTGTTCTCTTCTTGAGCTGCCGCCAGATGTCGTCGTAGCAAGGCCATGTTTCGTTGAAGCCTTGCATTGCGGCCCATTTGATCTCGCAGCTGTTCCTCCATGGCTTTGCTCTCTTCCATATGCCTCGCTTCGAGTTGCGCACTTGCATGTTCGAGGGCGGATATTTTGCTTTGTGACTCCGTATGACTGGACTCCAAAGCATTGACACGCTCTTGGAGTGTTGCTGAGAGGGTGCAAAGCTCCTTGTTATTTTCTTCCAATAATTTATATTCCTGCTTAAGCTGAGTGGCGGCTTCGAGCATGGTGTCGAGTGCAAGACTAAATGAGGTGGATGCAGGGGTAAGGATGGGAGATGCAGGGGGTTGGGAAGTGGGAATGGGAAAAGTGGATGTTGTGCCTACCGTGTGTGGAAGTGGCGATGTGAGTGTAATAACCTGTGATGGTGTTGTGAGAACAGTGGTGGTGGGTGATCCAGCGGAGGGTGAGATGTCCATGGGGTCGGACATGAGAGAGTGTGAGTCGTGAAATGTGAACACCGGGATGGTGGGTGGTGTGATAGTGGTGGTCGTGAATGTGGGGGAGTGGATTTGGGGGAGGGACTTTTTATTATGTTTATCAACCTGTTGAAGAATGTTTACAAGTTGGGTCCAGAAGGAGGGTTGGGTGATTAGTGTGGTGCCCGAGGCAGTTACAAGGGACGGGGTAGTTAGAGTTTGGGAGGGAGGAAATGGAGGGGTGGAGGGTAAAGGAAGGGAAAAAGTCTGACTAGTGACAGATGGTTGTCCAAAGGCAGGGAGGAAGGAAGGGTGACCTAGTTGGGGTTCAAAAATTTGGGTGACAGAGATGGATGAGGGTGAAGGAAGGAAAGTGGAAACGGGGGTGTGTACAATGGTCTCACTATAGGAGGATATTGGTTGTGTAGAAAGACACGTGGAGAGAGGTTTTGAGGGTGGGATAGGAGATGATGGGGGGGATGGTGCATGCGTAATTTCCTCCGGTTCATCATTGGGCCTAGGGCTAATCATGTGGACATCTTCTGACGTGGACGTAGCTAACGCGGTAGATACTTCCATCTGAATCATCTTTCCTTGTCGAGGCCGTGTATCAATTCTTCTTTGATCATAAGTAGGGTTCTCTCGATAGACCAAGGTTCTCATTGCTTCACTGATGCCACAGGTGTCCGCCAAAAGATTTAGCGATTCTACAAAATGGGGGTCGATATTCTCTGACTGCAGCATCTGGTTTACTAGGGCCCTATTTGCTTCTTCTGACATTTTATGGTGTCGTTGCACCTGCTTGATTGTTCGGTATAGTCGTTTGAGCTGCGCCGTATATGCAGGGGCTTCGTCTTCACTCTCTTCTGGGTCATCTCTTGGTGCCTTCTCCTGAGCTTGTGTGCTTAGTCTCTGAGGAAGTTGTGCCACTCCTATCTCCTGTACACTGCTTGTCTCGCCTTGTGCATGTTCTCTTTGGGCTGATGTCCCCGGATCGACATTGTCAGGGCAACCTTCACTGTCTGATAGATGGGCCGTCTGCAGGAATGTTTCAAAATCAAAGTTTGGGTCCTCGGTGAAGGTGGCCATAGCTGCAAATTCTGCATCGGTAGGTAGTGGAGGGGCAGAAGGAGTGGGCTGTACCACCTCTCTTGGTTGAGACTCTTGGAGATGGATTGTGAAAGGTGCCACTTGGGCTTCCTCGCTAGTGGAGACTTCGGCGGTGGCTTCTGGAGGGATCAGGACCTGTGAAAGGGATCCACGCATTCTTTTTGCAAGCTGACTCCCTGACTTTCGCCCTTTGAACAGCTCCAGGTGTGCATACTTTAGGGCTCGGGCAACTGGCACGTCATATGCAAGACATCTGTAGATGATTCTTGTCAGTGCACAACAACCATGTAAAGTGGGCTTCCTCACTCCCCGCTTGCCTGCCTCATACACTTGATCTAAGATCCATACCGGCATCTTAATGGGCAAGCTTCCGGTCTCTGCTAAATATAGCCCGTACCATATCTTCTTGTGAGGCTGCGTGAAATGGTCCTGAGCGGGAAATGCGAAATGCTGGAGGCACATCCGCAGAGGTATGGCAATGTTGGGGGTGAGGGCGCACATTTCTTTTAGTTTCTTGATTCTATTGCTTTTCATAGACTCTGGTATCAAGGGGTCGCGGTCAGAAGGTACATGCGTGCCATACATCTGAAGGGCTTCCCTGATTAACGTTACATTTAATTCGAACTTCCTCATTTCCTCCAGATTTGACAAGGAGGGCACCCAGAATGTGCCTGAATGATCCTTATCCCCTGTCGGCTTCAGCATGGCAATTAGGTAGTAGCACCTGAGGAAATCTGGTTTAGGCAGAGCTGCACTGAAATAAGTTTGTAATCCTGCTTTTTGCCAAATATCTTGAAGTGGAGCTGCATTTTGCAATGCTTCGAATTCTCGTGAGAAGAATTGGAAGGTCCACCACACTCCTCCACATTCCATCTTGGATTCCCAGATATGATCCGCGTCTCCCAAATCTCCTGGCATCTCATTGAACCAGTGAGAATGTCCCTTTACTCTCTCGGTTAGGCCGTTTGGTGGATCTGGGGCCAGATCCTGCCTGAGAGCTTGTGCCTGCCGCTGTTGCCATGAGAGTAGGTTGCTTATCTGCTGGAAGACGAAAGGCACATTAGTGTTGCATAGGAAACAAGATGTAAGGGTGTTCCCTTCACAATACTAACATGACAATCCCGGAGGTCAGTGGTTAGTGGTGAAGTGTTTGTGATAGGTGTGAGTGGTGCTTAAAGGTCAGTGTCATCCTAGATGCATACTTTGGTTATGCAATGGGCTCGGAATGCACCTGTGTTTAGTGTGGACGGATTTACAGAATAGGGTCAGGGGGTTTAGTACACAGTTTAATTCTCCACACTTTGATAGAGGAGTCGTAGCTCTTAGAGCTAAGGACAGGTGAAGATTTCTGTATGAGAGTGCGATGTATTTGGGACCTTCTGGGTACCCATTTCCAGACATTTTTAGGGTTGATGGGAGTGGGAACAGTGAGAGGTGTAGATATCTTGTAATTTTCTGAGTTGTTGGCCAAGAGTGCTCGTGAAAGTTGCTTCATCCTAGTGCCAGAAGGTGAAGTAATTTGGGCTTGTAAGCAGGCCTTGGGCACCCATATCTGTCTAGCATTAGGGGTAGCCTTCATTGACCGCTTAGGGACCCAAATAGAGATGGTATGCCTAGGGGCTATCCTAGGGGGCTTCTTCACTTCGTTCCTTGACGGTGAGGCTCGTTTCTTGTCTTCTTGCGAGTCTGTTATTAGAGTTGTGGGTTTTCCATCCTTGCGTATCCAGATCTGCTTCGCGCCCCGAGGTGCTCTGTGTTGCATGGGTTGGCGCTCCTGCCTCTTGATCAGCAGCCTCCTTCGTGTAGAGTGATGTTCGGTCTGCTCGTTTAGAATCTTCTTTGGATCAGTTAGGAACTCCTTATTGGCTCCTGAACCTTCAGTAAGATTGACATTCCTCTGCACCATAGAAGTTTGGACAAGCACAACATTGTTATCTTCATGTGGATTCCTGGAGGGACCAGGAGTTGGTGCCTGTTCTATTGGTTTGAGTGCTTGATTTTCTAATTCAATCGTGAGGCGGCTTTGGCCTACCCAAGCCTGAAGAAGTCCACTTCTTAGGTTGAGGTTGACTGCATGATCATAGATCGAGTCTTGGCCTAAGACAAGAGGTTCGGTCAGATCCTCGTCTTCACACACTAGCACTTTTGCTGTCATGAGGACCTCTTGTATGTAGAGGGGAAGATCCACCTCTCCCATGCAAGGGGTTTCAACACCTCCTAATCCTATGAGGTATGCTTCTAGGGGTTTTACCTCCAATTGCAACTGGTGGCAATAAGAAAGCCGAACTGCACTCGTGGCTGCTCCTGAATCAATTAATGCTCTCACGCTTGTGCTGCTGTCTCTTTGTCCTATTTCTAGGGTCACAAAAGGTCGTCGGTCCACTATCTTATGGGTACGTTCACCTGCAGTCTCACACATGGCCATGTGATAGCCTGGAGACTCTTGAGTGTCAGTCATAGGCTGATCCCTCCCTTGTCTCCTCAACTTCATTCGTCTGATACGCTCTAAGGCCTCTGCCTGTGCTTCTTCTCGAATTCGTTTTTCCTCCTCTTTACGTTGCTTAGCAGTATTGAGTCGACTTAGCATTTCCTCTGTGAGGGGTTCCTGATACAACTTGACTCTGCATCCGCTAATATAGTTTGGGAGGACATCCCCCTCTAGAGTGGCTAGTTGTACTGCTCCACTCGTGGAGATCCTATTGATGATCATAGGTCCGTAGCCTCTCTTTTCTAGCTTTCTTGCATGTTGTTTCAATGTGTAGACTAAAACTAGATCTCCTGCTTTCAAGCCCTTATCCTTCACATGGGCATCAAAGTATGCCTTTTGCCGTTTCTTTGCAGCATAGATGCCTGCTGCAGCTCGTAGCCTTGTCTCACCTAAATGCTCTAGATCCAAGATCCTAGAGGACAACTCATGTCCATTCCACTCATGCTCTTGTGCTACTCTTAAAGCTGGGATTAGGAAATCTAGTGGTAGCACTGCATTCTGTCCGAAGACCATCTGAAATGGGGTGGCATTGAGTACCGTTTTGTAGGCAACTCGGTATGCCCAAACAGCATGATGAAGTTGTTTGTCCCAATCAAAGCGTTTATTATTTACCAGTTTCGTCAATACGTTACATAGGATCTTATTCGTGCTCTCGGCTTGTCCGTTAGCTTGTGGGTGATAGGGTGCAGACTTCTTATGTATCACCATGAATTCTTGAAGGAGATTTTCAATGACCTCATTCAAGAAGTGCGTACCTCTATCACTAACCAACTCTATTGGTAACCCATATCTAGTGAACACATTTTCGAATAAGAACTTAGCCGTCGTTTGAGCATCATTCTTTGTCGTGGCCTTTACTTCCACCCACTTTGTAAGATAATCTGTGGCTACAATAATGTATTCTGCATGGGAGTTTCTAGCTGGGGGGTTAATGGGACCTACAAAGTCTATACCCCACTTTGAAAATGCACGTCCTCCCATCATTGGTCTTAATGGCATTTCATCTTTTCTTATCGGATATTGGGTACGTTGGCATGTGTCGCAACTCTTCACATAAGTATGTGCATCCATATGAAGAGTGGGCCACCACAGTCCCGAGAATAGAATGGTCTTAATTACTCTGTCAGGCCCAAAGTGTCCACCTGCAGCACCGCTGTGTGCCGTTTCTAAGACTTTCAAGTAGTCTGATTCATGAACGCACAGTCTTAGGTAACCATCCTTGCCTCTTCGATATAGGTTGTCTCCTACTAAGGCATAGTCTTTAGCCTCTTGCTCCATGCTCCGTTTTCTTGCAAGACTAGCCTGATTGGGTAATGTTCCCGATCTCATGAACTCGACCAATGGAGCACTCCAATCTGGGATTAATGACACGTGATAAAGAGTGGCATGCTCCACTGGGGGTCTCTCCTGGCACCCTGGACAACTCTGGATCCACTCTTGTATTTCTTTGTCCATGCTAGGCCAATACACTCCTAAGCGTTTTAGATTCTGCAATGTTCGTTGTTTAGAGTAGTGATTCCCTAGCAGTCCCTCATGGGCTTGTTGCACCCAACTAGCATGTTCATCATCCTCGACACAACAAGCTAATACGCCCTCGGTATCTTGCTTGTACAGACTTCCGGCCAATATTTGATACTTTAACGATTTTACAATTTCCTCTTTGCTTGTTTTAACATTTTTGTTTGCAGGCCCGAAGGTTAGGACTGGTACCAACTTATTTGCCCATTTAGGAACAACTTCTAAATTGAACAGATAAGCATCGGGCAATTCATCAGACACTCCTTGCGGTGGCTCTCCTGAAGTGATGCGAGAAAGATGGTCTGCCCTAAGATGGGTTCTACCTTTCCTGACAACAACTTCAAAGTCGTATTCCATTAGTAAGAGGAACCATCTTACTAAGCGGCCTGTATTGCAAGGTTTATTGACCAAATATAGTAAAGCTTGATGATCAGTGAAAAACTTGAACTTATTGGCCAATAGATAGTGTCTAAACTTCTTCACAACATATACCATACCTAGGCCTTCTCTTTCCGTTGTGGTATAATTCCGTTCAGCTGCATTTAATTGCCTACTAGCATATGCTATTGGCAAATCCAGGTTTCCCTCACCTGTGGGTTGTGCTAGTACGCATCCTATTGCATGATTGGAGGCATCTACATGGACATGGAAGGGTTTGCTCCAATCCGGAGTAGTCAATATTGGTGCTGTGCACAGACGTCTCTTCAGCTCGTTGAAGGAAGTCTCGCATTCCTCACTCCACTCAAAATTTGTTAACAACCCATAGAGAGGTTTAGCTATGATGGCATACATGTGGATAAACCTACGGTAATATCCACAATGGCCCATAAAGGCTTGTACCTCTTTCACATTCCTTGGTCTGGCCAATTCTGCTATTGCTCTTACCTTGTCTTCATCTGTTGATATTCCATTCTTAGAAACAATGTGACCTAAGATCTTACCTTGTCGTACCATAAACACACATTTCTCTGGATTCAGACACACTCGATAATCTCTACACTTGTTGAAGATTTGCCTGAGCTCAGGGATGTGGTAACTTCTCTCTTGGGAATGAGCGCACAAATCATCCACATATACTTCTAAGCTCTTTCGCAAGAACTCTTTGACGACATGACACATGAGTCTTTGGAATGTTGCAGGTGCATTGGTGAGCCCAAATGGCATCACACGAAATGCAAAGATTCCCCATTCCGTGGCAAAGGCCGTTTTGTGTTGATCTTCGAGGGCAATGGCTACTTGGTTGTAACCTGAAAATCCATCAAGGAAGCTGTAAACTTCCTTGCCTGCAACACGCTCCAATAGATGTTCGGTGATTGGAAGAGGATAACTATCTCGGATCGTAGCGGCATTGACTTTTTTAAGGTTAATGCACACTCGCAATTTCCCATTCTTCTTGGGCACCACTACAATGGGGGACACCCATTCAGTGTGCTCAATCTCATAGATGAATCCGGCTTCGATCAGCCTGTCAATTTCCTCTTTTATTTTGGCGGCATAATTGTCATTATATGTGTAGGGCTTTTGTTTGGTGGGCTTGGCATCAGCGGTCATCGGAATCGTATGAGAGCAAATCTCTGGATCTACTCCTTTCAAGTCTCTATAGTGCCATGCGAACACATCCCTATACTCCCTTAATAGAGCTACAAGCTCTGCTTCTTCTTCTGCACTTAGGTCGTCTCCTATGTACGTACATCGCTCTTCGTTCCCTTCAATGGTCACTACAATTTTTTTGGTCTTTTCTTTATTATCATATGCTTCTCCTATAATGGCCTCTCTCTTAGGCATTCGTACCAAAATTTTCCGGTCTTCCACTTCATATTTCTTGAAATTTTCTGGTACTTCAAACAATGATTCTTCCTCTTCTTGTCTCACTGCTTTTCTTTTCTTTTTCTTTTGACCTCCTTCACTTCCTTTCTTTGAACTTATCGTTTTAATACTCGCACGGGGTTCTTCTTCCTTTTGGGTTAACACTCCTAGGTCTTCTAAGTAGTGTTCCTCTGATTCAAAGTATGTATCCATCACAATGGATTCTAGATCATCGTCATTCTCTTCTTCTTCTATGAACTCACTAGGATCACACTCTTCCAACAAGGGCTGACACATGAACACTGAAATGTCATAACCCTCCTCATCACAATGGGGTGTCCATTGTTCCTCATTAACTGCAATGTCCATGGTAGCTAGGATTTCTGCCCAACCATGAGGCTCAAATTCCTCATCTGGAAATATCATTGGTGTATAGGCTGGGTCTTTTATCGGTCTATCTCCTGGGGGAGTTCCTTCTTCTCTCGCTTTTAGGCGCTTTTCCTCTTCCTCAGCGACCTTGCACATCCACAGGTGAGTATCTTCATGCAGCCAGGATGGTTCCGGTGAACTTCCAGAATGCACGGAGATAGAATCTTCTTTCGCTTTGTGGATAGGATTCCACTGTAGGGGTGGTACATCTCTGAAGGTGTAATCCTTCAGATTGACCTTGGTGGTGACCCCTAAGTGCTGTAAGTACAAGGAGTTGGTTCCCCAATCCTGTACTATTTGCAATTGTCGTAGGAAGGGTCTTCCTAGGATCATCTCGTAAACATTATTTTTCTCAAAGTCACATATAGCAAATGTATGTTCAAACTCTACGCCACAAGTGGTTAGAGTTATCCCTTCAAGCAATCCGAGAGGTCTTTCAAAATGACCATCTGCCATTTGAAGTTTCATTCTCGTTGGTCTTAAGGTGGGTTTGCCCCATCGCTTCCACAAGGAGGTGGTCGCAATAGCAACACCAGCACCCGAATCCACAATTGCTTTGGTTGTGTAACCTTGATAGGAGATCGGAAGATAAGTGTTACCTTCTTCACCTTCGCTCATGTCTCCTATCTTGTCGAGAGGTATCTCAGGAACTTTCTGCTTAGAGCCTACTTTTGGTATATTGGATTCAAGTTCTGGAACCTGATCCTTCACATGATTCCAGAGCTCCGGTTTTGCCTTGAGGAGTTCCTCTACAGTGAGGTGACATTGAACCTTAGTGTTCTTCACAACATCAGTGTTCCTGGGAATCACTGAGTCTTCCTTTCTCACCAATATTGTGGGAGCTCTGATCTGGAGAGATTCAGATTCCCATGGGCCTGTGAACTGAGGCAACTCTTGTAAAGAATTAGATTCAAAATCTAATCTCTCATCCTCTTGTTGCTCTGTTTGATCCCCATAGATAGAGGGAATGTCTTGGGGAAATTGATCACGAAGATCATCAATCTCAGGAATAGGAGGGGAATCACCCTTCTCCTTGGCCCATTTCTCTTCTTGTATTTCCCGCAAGAACTCTTGAGAGTACTGTTGAATTGAAGGAGGTATTCCAGCATCCGTGGAATTAGGAACATAAGCTCCCTTAGGTGGTGAGCTTCCTCTTTCAACAACTGGTTGAGCCTGTGGAGGTAAAGAAATTTGTGATTTGTTTACCAACTGCTCTAATCTTTCTAGTAAGCCTTGGAAATGCAAATCCGGCTTGACAGAGTTTGTCTGATTGAACTTTTGACTAGTCTCAAGTATAGCTTGAGCTTGTTCTACCATTTTCATGCACATTTTCATCCGTTCAATCTCTAAATCTGCTCTAGGGTAACTCTTGTCTAGGTTTGCAGCTGTTGGCCCTTCTTGAAGTCGAGCCTGGTAGGCCTTGAACATCATGTCCAAGCCTTCAGGAGTGGGGTCAGCTAATACTGATCCTACTCGGGGTGGTGGGTGGGTTACGAGGGGTGTATTAGAGGGTGGAGAAATGGAGGATGCTGGGGATGGTAGTGGTGGACGTGTGTGGTAGTGCGGTTGAGATGTGATCTCTGTGATTTTTGCCTTGGTTTCTCTCACGCTTTCTTCAAGTTCGTTTATCTTTTTTGCCCATTGCCTCTTCATTCTTTCACGACTATCCTTCCAGGCGCTAGTTCTCTTTTTGGTTATGCTCTCTGTTTCACTCACCTCGGGGCTCTTTTCGGGACCAACACCTTGGTGTTGTTGAAGAGCCTGGGCTCTTGTGATCACCTGCACAGGTGCAGTGGAAGTCACACTCCCTGTGGAGTCTACAACTAACCCAACAACATTGATAGGAGTGATTTTAGGCATGTTATTAGGGTTCTTCGGGCAATCTCGTAGGAGATGCTCTTTCCCACAGTCTTGACAGAAGCCTTGAATGGTTACTGGTTGAGGCTGTGTAGGGGCAGGCAGTGGACAATCACGTATAAGGTGATCTCCCTGACATCTGAAGCATGGTCCTCTAGGCAATGGGGGTCGTACCTGCCTAGGTTGAGGTCTAGAGTTGGGGTTTGTGTACATAACATTAGAATACTCAGGTTCCCCACTATTTTCACTTGGGTTCTCATAATAGTATGACTCGTTATGCTCGGGTGACTGCATGTAGTAAGCATGTGGGCTATCAATATGTGTGGAGTCAAAACTATGGTCACTTGGATCACTGTCTGATAGCAATGGGGTGACTGGAACTATGGCTCTATTCGGATTTTCTTCAGTAGATGCATATTTCACTGGGATCACATTGGTTGGAGCAGGGGGTTGCTGCACTAGGACTGGTTGAGGTCTCTGCTGCCCTTGGTAAGGTGGCTGATAAGTTTGTTGTGGTCTGTTGTATTGTGGTGATGGGTACTGATTCTGGTACCTACCATGTTGTGGATATGGCTGAGGATAATTTTGCCTAACAGTTTGTTTGTTATATGGGCAGTCTTGTGCCGTGTGATTGGTGTACCTGCGCTCTATGGTGCAGTACTGGCTACTAGGATTCGCCTGAGGCTGGGCCATAATGGGACATACACTTGCCATATGTTCACCGCCACAATTGTAACACCGCTTAACTGGGGCAAATCTTGGAATTTGCTTGCTAGAGACACCTAGTTTTTGGGCTACCTTCTCTGCAAGTTCCTCGATGGATGTGGATTGACCAGATGCCATGTTACTAGAGCTATCAGAATCCTTATAGATTTTTGATAGTTCTAATTCCTCACCTAGATTGTCCTCAATGTCTATGCACATGCGCACGCACTCCTCTATCGTTCTGGGGTCCTTCAGGTACACATATGACCTGAGCTTAGTGCTCAACAATCCGTCTAGGAACAAGGCCACTTGTTTGGCTGGTGTGGGTAACTCCGGCATCGGGCATCTCTCCAGGTACTGTCTAAACCTTCTTCCAGCTAGTCTGACCGTCTCTTGAGGTGTTTGTTTGAAGCTATGAATTAGTGAGGAGGTGTTATGCCTGATTCCACTCTTAGAAAACTCAACAATAAATGCCTCTAAGAGTTGGTCTATAATTCTGAAATGCCTCTCATTCAGTGGTTGGAACCACGTAAGGGCAGTGTTCCTAAGGGTTAGACCGAAAGCATTATATTGTGTGAATAGGTCCTCTACCTGTTCAGCTTTCAACACTTGTCGAAATTCTGCCACATGGTCATAAGGGTCTCCCGTGCCATCGAAATAATTCTTCATGGACTTCACCAGTTGAGTTGGTCGTAGGGTCATAGTGTGTTCTCTCGGCCTTGGCAAAGGAAAATCATCGATGTCCCGGTGATTCCATGGGGTTCTATGTCTCTCAGGTTCTACCCTATTCCTTTCTGTTCCCGTTCTTTCTCTTCCCAAGGAGTTGGCGAAACTTACCTCAGGTTTGTCTCTACTTCTATCTCTCTGAGCCCCATGAGCTTGGGAGGTCCCAGCTCCTTGGTGACCAAAGGACACATTAGACCTTGGTTGGGGGAAAACAAATTCTCCCTTCCATGTGTAGGCATGTCTGCCATGCTCAGTGACCACGAAGATTCTCTCTGATGCATTGTCTAGGTAGGTTACTCGACCTGGGCTATCCGGGTCTTTAAACTCATAGATTGTGAGGGCACTCACTTCCTGAGATTGAGAAGATTTATATCTCCAAAAAGCCTCATCGGTTTCTCGATTTAAAAGCAGATCTATGCTTTTATTATCCTGTGGAATCCACTCTGGAGTCATGATTTTGGTCAAGACAGATTTACCACGGGGAGTTCTTGGCTCTCTCTCTAAGTTCCCTTGCTCTATATCACCCATGTCGGTCTCCGCAATCACATTTCCAAACTCATCAGTTCTATCAGGAAGAGTGGTGACTACATATATAGTCCCCTCTTTATCTAGGTATGCTCCATTCTCAAACTTGACTACCGGGTGGTCTATTCCATGGGGTTGATCGGGGTTCTTAATCTGGACCACCGATCTTCTCAGTCCGTCTTCGTAGATGCGAGCACCTAGACGATTCGTCCTGATATATTCCAATTGAGTCTTATAAGGCCCCTCTGGCTTTTCTAGATAAGCCAACCCTGAACTACCTACTGGTCTCTCCATGTGATAGGACATCTCAGAATCACTTGTTTCTGATCTGGGAGTGTATGGGTAATCACTCAACTGCTGGGCCCAAGACCTGGCAGTGTGATTGACACTAGCTTCAGAAGATCTGAGGCTTTGTCTGTCTCGGCCTAAGTGTCTGCCTGATCTAAGGTTCATATGCCTGATTTATTTACCCCCTGGAACCCAAGCACACTCTCGTTGCAGGTTGATTTTGCACCAATCACTTTGTTCTTTTTAGTTGAATATTATGTTTATAGTCTTGTCTGAAATTTCGTCGTCAGGAGTACTTAAGTGAATTTCCGCACTTGATAAGTGATCGATTCCTGTTTACCTTTTGTCCCTTAGGGTTTTCGCACTTAAGACCTATTTACTTCTTGCACTTGGTTGATTAATACTCTTGGACTTGATTCGTGCCTAACGTTGCCCTAATTAATTACCACACCTAAGTCGTACTTAGCCTAGGCTAGGAATTGACAAAGGAGGGTTGAGAGATCTTCCAACCTCAATTAGCTGGTTGACCAGACTGCTACACAAGCCCAGGAAGCCTTCTCCCAAGCTTGGTACTCACCCTTGCTAGCTTGATTTGGATTGCCTTGAGCGCACACCAAGTTCCTGCAAAAGCTCACTCGTTAGTATAGCTCTATTGCCACAAGTAATTGAAAGACACACTTCAATAATTTTAGTCCCCCTGGAGTAACTCACTGTACCCCCTGAATCTGAGAACAACTTAGTTCCACCTAAAGGTCAACTTAAAACTGCATGTTCTAAAACTCCGCGTATGATTCTTACAAAAACCAGTCGAGGTCCACGTAGGATTCTCAACGAGCTTTCCAACGAGACCAAAATCTCATCAATCGGAGTTCGTATGGTCAAGTTATGACCATTCAGGCACTATAGGGTCAAAACAGGCTCTCAGGGTTCAGGAGATCCCTCTCTGGTTTCTAGGTCTTTTGCCCACTTCCAAGGTTCTAAAGTTATACCAAGGTGCCTAAAATTAAGCTCAACTACCCTTCAATTCACTCAAAATTAACCCTAACTTTTCATGCGTTAAAGGCCGTGTATCGCGATAGGTCGGGTCGAGGTGTCGCGATAGGTGGGAAGTGTCGCGATAGGTTGAGGTGTCGCGATAGCTCGTGAAGTGTCGCGATAGGTCGGAGTGTCGCGATAGCTCGTGAGGTGTCGCGATAGGTCGGGGTGTCGCGATAGCTCGTGAAGTGTCGCGATAGGTCGGGGTGTCGCGATAGCTCGTGAAGTGTCGCGATAGGTCGGGGTGTCGCGATAGCTCGTGAAGTGTCGCGATAGGTCGGGGTGTCGCGATAGCTCGTGAAGTGTCGCGATAGGTCGTGAGGTGTCGCGATAGCTCGTGAAGTGTCGCGATAGGTCGAGGTGTCGCGATAGCTCGTGAGGTGTCGCGATAGGTCGAGGTGTCGCGATAGCTCGTGAGGTGTCGCGATAGCTCGAGGTGTCGCGATAGCTCGTGAGGTGTCGCGATAGGTCGGGGTGTCGCGATAGCTCGTGAAGTGTCGCGATAGGTCGTGAGGTGTCGCGATAGCTCGTGAAGTGTCGCGATAGGTCGAGGTGTCGCGATAGCTCGTGAGGTGTCGCGATAGGTCGAGGTGTCGCGATAGCTCGTGAGGTGTCGCGATAGCTCGAGGTGTCGCGATAGCTCGTGAGGTGTCACGATAGGTCGAGGTGTCGCGATAGCTCGTGAGGTGTCGCGATAGCTCGTGAGGTGTCGCGATAGGTCGGGATATGGTGAATTTTTCTGTTCTGTCTAGTGATCCTGGAAGCTCTAGGCCTGCGCAGTGTCGTGGTGCACTCAGAATCGTGATTGGGTGAAATTTTCGGAGTGTCGCGATAGCTCGAGCTCAACGCCTCGGGGACTGTGCAGACAAATTCTGTACCTGCTGAGCTTGCTGGAGATGATGATGGAGCTGCCACCTGCAAGAAACATGCAAAAAACACACAAAGACAAGCACATACACTCGCTCTCTCTCAAACTCGCACACAACAAATGAGGGAATGATAAGGAAGAGGGAATATGTAGTGGAGAAGGAGGTGGAGATGGAGGTGGAGGTGAAGATGAAGATGAAGATGGAGAAAAATCAGAAATTTACCTACTACTTACCATTCCAACGCGTCCTCTCTACGTCTTACCATCACACGCTCATCCTCAAAGCTCGATCCCCGGCAACGGCGCCAAAATTTGGTGTAGCTCAGTGATGAGTAGCACCTCCTTTAATGTCAATCCGGGAAGACATGAGGATGGTATGAAGACCACGAGCAAGTGGAAGCACAAGTGCGTGAGTGAGAAGCACACAAGCATGCACACACATACACACACACGCGCACACACGGTAAGAACAAAGAGAGTAAGACAAGGGAATCTCTTCTATTGCAAGAAAGTTCTCATACAAGCTCAAACTACAAGAAGCTAACCCCAAAAATGAGCTCTCTAGCTCTATTTATAGTTTTTGACTAGCTTTGGCCCTGTCCAGACCTAGTGTCCGGCCTAGTTAAAAATTAGGTTCCAGGGCTTATTTGAGGGCTCAAACGAGATCTAAAAATTATGAAAATTGGCCGGCAACTACTTCTAAGGCTCCTCAAGCTCGAGGACTCCTCGGCTTGTACAAAATGGAGCTACAAAAAAGTGAAAATGGTATTTACAGGGGTTTTTAGTGATGAGAATCACTTTAAAATGATGTAAGGGTTTTGAAAAAAAATGAAGGGTTGCCTTAGTGCTAGATCTGCATGTGTGTCCGTACTTGCTTCGTCCCGTATACTGTCAACAGACACCCTTACACATATAGATATATACCTACATGTTCATATATACATTTTATATACACACAAGCACACATAAATATGAATGAATTATATAAATAAAGTAATAAAACACATGCTTAATATAAACAATAATAAAATCAATAGAACAAGACTTTTCATTACTTAATACCATACACACAATTCAAAACATAACTAAAATGAACAATATATATATATATATATATATATATATATATATATATATATATATATATATATATATATATATATATATATATATATATATATATATATATATATATATATATATATATATATATATATATATAATGTGAATACATATCCAATGTCATAATCAAGAATCTTAATCATCATCATCATCATCATCATTATCATCATCATCGTCATCATCATCATCATCATCATCATCCTCATCCTCATCATCACGATCATCTGCATGATCTGATGTATTTGTGTGAGCACCCTATGACGATCGAGATCATCCCTCTTGTGTCTGTCTCTCCACCTCATCCATATCTGCCTCTCCATAATACTCCTGTATTACATATAACAAACATAAATAAGTAAAACAATTAAAATATCCATAAAAATAAAATAATTATATAAAATTTAATAATACTCACAAATGCATCCGGATGATCTCACATATACTCGCTCAAATGCCGATATCCAAAATACGTAGCATACTTGATCTCATTTTTCATAGGATATCGACCATAATCCTTTCTCTACATTGAAACAAATAAAAAAGATAAATTTCTTGCATATTAACTAAAATAAAAAAACACATATACTTACAAATGTAGCTACAAAACCATGATGGCCCATTTGGCCTAAGTGCGATGTATGGCCAGACTTAACTCTCTTCTTTGCAGCAGCTTGTTTATTTAAAGAAAAAAGAAATACATAAATTAAATGTAAAAAATTAATAAAACATATGAGAATTATAAATATAAACTATGAATTTGTATACCTTCTTCTGAGGAAATGACTCCTAAAGACGTAGCTATCTACGAAAAAACTGCCACATCTCAGGTGGTATGCTAGGTCGCCTCTTTTTTTTTCCGCCATACAATATCTCCTGTTATTTTTATCTCAAACAAAAAAAAAAAGAATCAGAATACATACACATATATACACACACATACCCACATACACATATACATGCAAACATATACACATATATATATGCATACATATACACATATACATACATATTACATAAACACACATATCCACATATATACATACACACATACACATGCATGCATATACACACATTCATACAAAATACATGCATTTATCCCACAATAATGTGTATTTGTGTATATGTGAATATGTGTGTATGTGTAAATGTGAATATGTGTGTATGTGTAAATGTGAATGTGTGTATGTGTAAATATGTATATGTGAATGTTCATGTATGTAAATAATCAGATTATTCATATCTAATACCATTATTTGTAGATTCCGATAAATCAGATGGAACTCCAACACCGTCTCCTAATCGTGCAAGGACTATATACTGTAAGTATATCAAACTTTTAATTTTAAATATATTTGATAGATACATAACTGATATTTCTTTTCTTGTTATAATCACATTTTGATCAATGAGAGGGCACTCCACCACCTCCTACCCATGCAACGACTTCACATGTGTCCTCTGATAGGAATTATGATGAATTTTAATATCGAAGCATATTATATGTTGGTGTAACTCTTGCTATGGCACGTATCAAAGACCATGATTGGAATGTATTGAATATGAGGCAGAGTATGGTACTTTTGAGCATGCATCGCCACCCAGGCAACATGATAATGCTTGGGTATGCATTTTTTCTATAAAATTAATGTGATTATTTTATTTAAAAACCAGATACAAAATCAAATTGATATACAGGAATACTTGCTCGATGATGATAATAATTCTCATACTGATAATGTTAATATACCTTGTAAACGTCATGGACTTGCTGTTCATCAATTACAAGTAGACATTTCTAGAAATCCTCTACCTCCTGGATTAGAGACTGAAACGACTGGAGAATATCCATTGCCAGCTCATGTTCATTCTCTAGTACAAACATATGATAGAAGAAGATATGGAGGATGGAATAGAGGACCAATTCCTTTAGATGGAGAGGCTTTTAACTTTTGGGGTAATCGCTATATGATTGCTCCATCCACTATTACTAATGCTAGTTTTGGTCTCTTTATTATAGAGGATTTGTATGTGCCTCTAGACTCTGATGTCACTCTTATGTCATTTTGTGGTCCTATATATGGATGGGGAGATCGGCATCGAATTGCATGTTATGTTGAAAGCATGAGTACTTATGTAATATGCTTGAATGCAACATCCCTTACTAGTAGAAGGATTTCACATGCGGAAAATGAAAGATTATATATTGATGGAAGACCTTACATGCATGGAAATATAGTAGGTTTAATTAATAGTAGTCAAGGGTTACATAATAGTTCAAGGACTAATTGCACATTTGAGGAGCATGAAAATAGCCATGATTCACCATACATGAGTAGAGATGTATCAAGATACATAGCTGTCAATGCTATTACTAGATTACATGTTGGTGATGAATTATTAGTGAATTATGGATGGCATAGACCTCCAAGAGCACCTTTTAACTAGAGAGAGAATGAAAATTTTCTATCCATATTGAATAACTTATATATTTAATTTTATGTTTAAAGTTTACTTTTTATTTATTTATGGAATATTAATGATTTTTATTCATGTGTGTGGATTCCAACCTATGATGTTGATGATATTCCTCCACACCATTCACAATTGCCAGTAAGACCTCATTTATCAGAAGCTTCTATGAGGAGGCTATGCAAAAGTGATATTGTGGAATATGCAATGTTGAAAGACCTATATTCAAAAGAAGATGAGTACAAGATTTGTGCCACAATGATGAAGATGATGGCATGGTAGATTTTATTGAGGATTGGTATCAAAATGACAATGAGAACATTGATATTTCTAAAAATGAGAAATACCTTCGTGAGGAATGTCTAAAGCATGTATATGAAGGAGGTTGTTTGACACGACTAAGTGTGAGCTTACTTTTTCTCAATCTTCAAAATCTTTTTGGATGGAATAATGTATCTGTTTCAACATTATTAAGGTATAATTTTTAATTTTCTATCTATTTATATATATACATGCATAAATATATACATATAAATACATGCATAAATAGACATACACATATATACATGAATGTATACACACATATAAACATAAAAACACATATATGCACATGCACATGTTATGAGAGTAAAGTCAAATTATACATACCTGTATCAAATAAGATATTTTTTCCATCTAGCCTTTGGAATTGTTCGCCCAACCTTTTGAATCTTCTTAACACATATGCTTCTCCTATTCTAGTCAACCTAATACCTGTGCTTCTAACCCTTTTATGAACTTTGCATACAAATATTAAGTATGAGTTATCTATGGAGGTATTAAGACGTTTGAAAAATAGAAGAAGTAAATTTATCTCAAAGATTTTGAAGGATGGACGGACAAAAAGTGTCCATTCAGTGTAGGTTTTTTTTTTAACCTTAGCTAAGGTAAGAACAAGAACTTGCATTGAATGAACACTTTTTGTCCGCCCATACTTTAAAACTCTTCATCCATCTTCCAAAATCTAAGAGAGAAATTTGCTTGTCTTATTTTCCAAATGACCTAATACCTCCATAATTAACTGATATTTAATCCGTGTAAACAAATATGTAAGTCTTAGTTAGCAAGGTAGGTAATAGATTGACTATAAAATGGGAGACAGCCAAACTATTCAGTAGTCTAGATATCTTGATGAAAGTCTGCAAACCACAATAAACAAAAAAAAATAAAAAAAACCCAAATCAAATATACACATCTACACATGCATACATACATATACATACATACATACACATTCATACATACACACATATATATACACACATACACATACATATATGCTTACACATACACATACATATACACATATAAAACACATATACACACATAAATACATATAAACATATGAATACGCATGCACATGCATATACACATCCACATACATATACACATACACATAAGCATACACCATATATAAACTTATATATACATATATATATGTATATTTATTTTTTTATTTTTATTAATATGTCTTTCTTTCATGAAATTATAGGTTATTATCTAAAAAGTTTTTACAAAGTCAGAATATTCTTCCTACGTCACATGATGAAATGAAGAAGATAATCAACAATCTTGGTAAAGATTATAAATGTATACATGCATGTCCAAATGATTTTATTTTATATAGAGGTGAATATGTAGACTCTTTGGCATGTCCGAAATGTCAATCTCCTCGATATAAGGACAAAGAAGGTAAAATCCCAAGAAGGGTATTGAGACATTTTCCATTGGCTCTAGGTATTAGACATATGTTTCAAAGCCTCGAATTATCAAAGCTTTTGACATGGGAACATGATCATAAAAGTACTGATGGAATAATCAGAATTCCTCAAGATAGTGTTGCTTTTCAACATATTGATTCTATATGGCCTAATTTTGCATAAAATCCACAGATTCTAAAGTTAGGAGTTGCATTAGATGGGGTTAATCCATTCTCCTTGAAATCCAGTAAATGGTCAACATGGCCAATGGTAGTCATAAACTACAATCTTCCGCCGTATCTTAGCATTAAAAAGGAACATTTAATGCTTTCACTTTTAATCCCAGGAATAAGTTAAAGATATGAATATATATCTTGCTCCTCTCATTGACGATCTCCAAGAGTTATGGAGAGGTATTAGTGAGCATTGATGTATCGAAAAGCATCAATGAAAGATATATTATGGTTCACAGTATTGTGGCTTCCAAGATATGGTGTTTGTTCAGGTATTCATATAACTTTTTTAGTCAATATGCATACAAATAGATGTGAGTTAATTTGATTATATTTTTATCATTTTCATGATGCATGAATATCTTCTAAGGGTTATAAAGCTTGTCCATATTGTGGTGATTGGTTGAGATCAGTCTATAGTAAGAATCTCAACAAAAATATTTATCTTCGACATCGATGATTCTTGCTTGATGATCATCCATTAAGATCTAAAAGAGAAGCCATACATTTAAATGGAAAGCTTGAAACAAGTCAGTGTCAAAAACCTGTGATGCCTATGGATTGGTATAAAAAATGGACAGATGGATCTCTGATAGATCTAGAATTTTAAATCTTCAGTGATGATGAAAATAATGAGAATGTGAAGAGAAGTAAAGGAAAATTTGCACTCGGAGAGAATATATCAATATGGTATTCTTTAGAGTATTGGAAAGAGTTAAAAGTATGTCATCTTATTGATCCTATGCATATATTCATGAATACTATTTATTCATTATGACAACATCTTCTTGGACTAAAAGATACAAATAACATCAAGGAATGATTTGAAGGATCAAAACTCAAAACCAAAGTTATGGCTAGTTTTTGATAGACATTGACAGGAAACGACTTATGCACCTGGTCCTTGGGTACTTACGACAAAAGAGATATAGATTATCAACAATAGGACTGAATCAATTTGGACTCCTAGAGGATATGGCGCATCTTTCTAGAACATGTTTACTATGGATGATAAGAGCTTATCTGGGTTAAAGACCCATGATTTGCATAACTTTTTGAAACATGTTTTACCTTTGGTTATCGATAGATGTACAATGAAAGGAGTAGGAGATGTGATCTATCGTCTTGGATCACTTATAAGGTAATTATGATACTTTTATATTGGAAAAACATTTTTTTTTATAAAAACCCAGATGCTCATCCTTGGATCGTCTTCCTAGGCATATTGGAAAAGCATTTTTTTTTTATAAAAACACAGATGCTCATCCTTGGTGGCAAGTCATTCATGTTCAACCTAGAGGTAGGTCATTATTTGAACAGTTTATTGTTATAGAGATCGAAGAAAGTCCTCCTGATGATTCACCATCAAATACTTATACATCAACATATCAAATAGAAATTAGAATCATTATACATGATAATGATACTAATCTTTTTGGTGAAGATGATAATACTCTACATGCTGATTCTACTGATGATGAAGAGGAATTACCAGAAATTGATATTAATCCATCAATAGATGATATCATTCATGAAAACACAGATTTAACAATAGAAGAAATAAATGAAATCAATAAGGATAATGAAGATGAGACTATATTGATGTCTTACCAAAATGATGGCAATAATGAAAACATATATATGAGCAGATTAGATAGTAAATCCTACTCTAGTTATCGATCAATATCTTGAATCATTTGAATGGATATCAAATAATGGATTCTTCTTTATTCAACTAGAATATCCATGAATCCTAATAGAGGGATGAAATCATGTTCTTTTAAGTTAGAACATGAAGCTTGGTGGTAGGCCTAATTATTTTATATATAGCTTTATCTTTGAGGAGAAAATTTTTATCATGTATGGTATGCATATGTGTGTGTATTCATATGTATTATATGTATACATGTGTAAGTATGCACATATATGTGTTTCATGTATATGTATGTGTGTGCATGTGTGTGATATATGTGTACATGTGTTAGTATGCACACATGTATATATGCATATGCAGTTGTGTAATATATGGAAGTGTGTTTATAATTGTGTATGCATGTATAAGTATACATGTGTGCATGTAGGCATGTATATGTGATGTGTACATGTATATATGTATATGTGTATATGTGTATATGTGTATATGTGTAAATGTATGCATGTAAATATGTATGCATGTATATATATACATGTGTGCATATAGGCATGTATGTGTGATGCATAATGTATCTACTCCATTTTATATTTATGCATGTGTATCTACATGATGTGTATGTACCTTTACATATATAAAGATCCTCGTTGATTCGAGTAGCTGTATGTAGAGACACACACACACACACACACACACATATATATATATACATACATACATACATACATACATACATACATACATACATACATACATACATACATACATACATGCATACATACATACATACTATATGTATATGTGTCTATATGTGCATATGCATGTGTGTGTATGTATGTGTATCTATATGTGTGTATGCATGTGTTGTGTGTGTGTATGCATGTCTATGTGTGCCTATGTATGTAAATATGATTATGTGAGTCTATGAGTGTGTACATATGATTATGTATGTGTATGTGTATATGAGTATGTGTATGTGTATGTGTCTATTTGTGTTTTCATTATATGTATGTAACTGCATGCATGTGTATGTGTGTGTGTAAATGTGCATGTATGTGTGTGTATGTATAAATGTGCACATATGTGTATATGTGTGTAAATGTGTAGGTATGATGCATATGTGTGTATGCATGTATTTGTACCTCTAGGTGCACTATTTTCTCTACTCTGTCATATACATACATACATACATAAACACACATACTCATATCCAAATATATAAACATAAAAGCAATGCGTATCGTGCATTATCACAACGATGAGCCATAAGTGTTTGCATCTCTTTTAGAAACCATTTATGCAACCATCCTCTCCCAAACTCAGTCTCAAGTGAACTAAGTACGTATTTTTTATCCCTCTCATCTTGCTCACTACAAAAGTAAAAAACCTCATGTAAATAAAACATAAGATATTTATTTCAATTTATATGTAAAACTTTTACTTACTTCCACTGCAAGTGGGCAAGGCGCAAGTAAGAGTCGCATAATGCTCGCATTCTTCTCTTGAACTCCAATCCATTCCCTATATACACTATAATCCCCTCTCGCTCTATATCGCACTCTAGCCCTAAGGTGCCTATGCATGTCCTCATAGGCACCTATGCTCTGCTCTAATGATCTGGAGGTGGTATAGGTGTCCTAAAAATAGATAGATCAAAATAAATTAAAATATGTGTTATAATATCATTAAAAAAATTGCGTGTGTATATGCATGTGTATGTGTGTGTGTGTGTAAAACTGTGTGTATGTGTGTGTGTATGTGTCTATGTGTGTACATGTGTGTGTATGTGTCTATGTGTATACATGCGTCTATGTGTGTACATGTGTGTGTATGTGTCTATGTGTGTGTGTAAATGTGTGTGTATGTGTGTATATGTGTATGTGTGTGTATGTGTCTATGTGCATATATATGTGTGTGTATATGCATGTGTATGTGTGTGTGTCTATGTGTGTGTGTATGTGTGTGTGTATGTGTGTGTGTGTATGTGTGTGTGTATGTGTGTGTGTATGTGTGTGTGTCTATGTGTATATGTGTGTGTGTGTCTATGTGTGTATATGTGTGTGTGCATGCATGTGTACTTTTGTGCATATGTGTGTGTGTCTATGTGTATGTGTGTGTGTGTGTCTATGTGTGCATGTGTGTGTATGTGTGTGTGTGTGTGTCTATGTGTCTATGTGTGTATGTGTGTGTGAATGTGTGTATGTGTGTGTATGTATGTGTGTGTATGTGTCTATGTGCATATATATGTGTGTGTGTCTGCATGTGTATGTGTGCGTATGTGTGTGTTTGTGTGTCTATGTTTGTATGTGTGTGTGTCTATGTGTGTGTATGTGTGTGTGTCTATGTGTATATGTGTGTGTGTGTCTATGTGTGTATATGTGTGTGTGTATGCATGAGTACAAGTGTGTGTAAACCTGTGTGTGTATGTGTGTGTGTGTGAGCATACATTTGTCTGTCCTTGAGGTTGTGTGTGTGTAGCTCGATCTCTCTCTCTCTCTCTATCTCTCTCTCTCTCTCTCTCTCGTCTCAATCCCGACACAAATGTGCCGAGACAAATTGGAAATTTTTTTAACATTCAAGAGCGTCGCTTATGCAGCACTCTAAAATATCAGAACGTCGCTTATGCGATGCTCCACCATCACAGGCAGTTTTCCAACATCAGCAGGATCTAGCAATGCTCTTTGAGATGGGCATTTTGAACATTGCTAAGTGATGTTGTGCATCGCTTATGTGACAAATCGTCTTTAAAAAAAAAAGTTTCGTCGCTTATGCAATGCTGTCGTCACATAAGCGATGAAACCTGCTTATTTTTTCATTGGGGGCATCGCTATGCCCCCTTATTTCTAGTAGTGCATCGACTTACACATTATGTTCAAAGCATGACTACTTAGGGTTATGCCTGAATGGAGCTTCTCTTGCTAGTAGATGGATCACACATGTCAAAAATGAAAGATTATATATTGATGGAAGACCTTATACACATGGAAATATAGCAAGTTTAATAAATACTAGTCAAGGATATAATAGTTCAATGACTAGTTGCACATTTGAGGAGCATGAAAATAGTCACGAATCACCATACATGAGTAGAAATGTAGCTAGGTACATAGTTATCAATGCTATTACTTCATTACATGTTGAGGATGAGTTATTAATGAATTATGGATGACATAGACCTCCAAGAGAACCTTTTAGCTAGAGAGCAATGAAAACTTTCTATCCACCTATCTTGTGCTGCGTTGAAAACTCTAATAGATTCAAACTCTTTTTAAATTAACTTACATATTTAAAGTTTTTTTTAAGTTTACTTTTCATTCATTTATGGAATACCAATGATTCTTATTCATGTGTGCAGATTCCTATGTATGACATTCATGATCTTTCACCACACCATTGAGAGTTGCCAGTAAGACCTCATTTATAGAAGCTTCCATGAGGAGGCTACACAAAAGTGATCCTATCAAATATGCAAGATTGAGAGATCTATATTCAAAAGAAGAAAAAGAACAAGATTTTTTGGGATAATGATGAAGATGATGTAATGGAAAATTTTGCTGAGGATTAGTATCAAAATGACAATGAAAGCATTGATATTTCTAAAAATGAGAAATATCTTCGAGAAGAATTTCTAAAGCATACGTATGAACGAAGTTGGTTGACACGACTAAGTGCAAGCTTACTTAATCTCAATGTTGAAAATTGTTTTGGATGGAGTAATGTATATATTTTGGCACTATTAAGGTGTAATTCTTAATTTCACATTTATTTATTTATTTATTTTCAGTCATATCACTTTTTCATGAACTTACATGTTACTATTTGAGACGTTTTTACCAAAATAAGAACATTCTTCCTACATCACATGATGAAATGAAGAAGATAATAAAAAATCTGGGTATCGATTATAAATGTATACATGCATGCCCTAATGATTGTATTTATATAGATGTGAATATGCAAACTCTTTGACATGTCCAAAATGTCAATCTCCTCAATATAAGGTCAAGAGGGTAAAATCCCAAAAAAGGCATTGAGATATTTTCCATTGGCTATAGGAATTAAACATATGTTTCAAAACCTTGAAGTATCAAAGTTTTTGAGATGGGGATTTGATCATAAAAATACTGATGGAGTAATGAGAATTCTAGCTGATACTACATGTTTTCAACATGTTGATTATAGACGGCCTAATTTTGCACAAGAGCCACAAAATCTAAACTTAGGAGTTGCATTAGGTGGGGTCAATCCGTTTTTTATGAATCTAGTAAATGGTCAACATGGCCTATGGTAGTCATGAACTAGAATCTCCCACCATACCTTAGCATTAAAAAGGAACATTTAATGCTTTCACTTTTAATCTCAAGGAAAAGAAACATTAAAGACATGAAGATATATCTTGCTCCTCATTGAAAATCTCCAAGAGGTATGGAGAGGTATTAATGTCATTGATGTATTGAAAAGCATTAATCAAAGACACATTATGATTTGTGGAATTGTAGCTTGGACTATGCACGATTTTCGATGATATGGTCTCTTTTTAGGTAATGATGTATTTTTTATTTAATATGTATACAATTGTATGTGAGTTAATCTGATTATATTTTTATGGTTTTCATGATGCAAGAATATCTACTAAGGGATGGTTCTTGCTTGACAATCATCCATTAAGATGCAAAAGAGAAGTGATACATTTTAATGGAAACATTGAAACAAGTCAGTGTCCCAAACCAATGACACCTATGGATTGGTATAAAGAATGAACTCATAGCCTCTTATAGATCCACAATAAAAAATAATCAATGATGATGAAAATGATGAGAACATAAAGATTAGAGCTAAAGCAAAATTGGAGCTAGTAGAGAATATGTCAATATGGTATTCTTTAGAATATTGGCGAGAGTTAAAGATCTGTCATCTTCTTGATCCTAAGTATATATTCAAGAATATTGGTTATTCATTATGGCAACATCTTCTTGGATTAAATGAGACAATAGCATCAACAAATGCTTTAAATGATCAAAACTTAAAACCAAAGTTATGTTCAATTTTCCATAGAAATCCACAAGAAACAACTTATGCACCTGCTAATTAGATACTTACAACAAAAGAGATACAATCTATCAACAATAAGATTCAATCGATTCAAACAACTACAGGATATGGATCATCTTTCCAAAACATGTTTACTATGAATGATAGGAGCTTATTTGGGTTCAACACACATGATCGGCATAACTTAGTGAAGCACAGTTTACCTCTAGTTATTGATGGACGTACAACGAAAGGAGTATAGGATGTGATCTATAATCTCGGATCACTTATCAGGTAACTATCATACTTTTATATTTAATATATAAGACCATTTTTTTCTTCTATTTACAAAATAATTTCTTTATAAATTAATTTATGATAATAATCAGTGGATTACATCAAAAGAGATTGACAAAGACTCAATTCCACAAAAGAAATGTGAATGCAGATACACACACACACACATACATACATACAAACATACAGACACACACACACATACATACATATATATATATATATATATATATATATATATATATATATATATATATATATATATATATATATATATATATATATATATATATATATGTGTGTGTGTGTGTGTGTGTGTGTGTGTGTGTGTGAGTGTGTATGTATGTGTATATATATATATATATATATATATATATATATATATATATATATATATATATATATATATATATATATATATATATATATATATATATATATATATATATATATATATATATATATGTGTGTGTGTGTGTGTGTGTGTGTGTTTGTATGTATATGTATGTATGTATGTATGTATGTATATCTATACATACATACATACATACATACATACATACATATATATATATATATATATATATATATATATATATATATATATATATATATATATATATATATATATATATATATATGTATATATATATGTGTGTGTGTGTATGTGTGTGTTTGTGTGTGTGTGTATGTATATATGTGTCTGTGTGTAAAAACCATAAACCCTAAATATATGTGTGTGTATATATATGTATGTGTGCGTGTATATATATATGTATGTGTGTGTGTATATATATAAACCCTAAACCCTAAATATGACAAATAAACGCAATGCATACCATGCATTATCATGACTTTGTGCCATAAGTATTCGCATCTCTTTCACGCACAACTTATGGGACCACCGAGTGTCAAATTCTATCTCCAATGAGCTAAAAACATATTTTTTTGTCTCTCACATCAAACTCACTATAAAATTAAAATAAATCATTTAAGTAAAACATTAAATATTTATCTCAATTTATATGTAAAACTTATACTTACTTCCATTTCAAGTCAACAAAATGTAGGTAGGAGTCACATAAAGCTCTCATTCTTCTTTTAAACTCCAACCCATGCGTCATGTACACTATACTCCCCTCAAGGTCTATATCGCACTCCAACCCTAGGCTACCTATGCATGTGCTCACATGCACCTCTGCTGTGTTGTCACAAGCTGGAGGTGGTATAGGTGTCCTGAAAATAAATAGAAAAAAATGAATAAAAAAATGTGTGATAATATCATTAAAAATATTAATTTATGAAAAGAAACATACCTATGGGCAGATAAGTCTCTTCGTGCATATGGAGATGTAGAGGAGCCTTTCTCTAGCCGTTGGGTGAGCATCCGTATAGTGAAGTCTAGTTCCTTATTGGAGATGTCTCCATACTCATGCATGACAACCCCTAAGGAATCTGGCGGAACTTTCCCTCTCATAAGATTCTTTATGATAGTAAGTTTTACCTTTCTATCTCTACTACAATCCATAATATATATATATATATATATATATATATATATATATATATATATATATATATATATATATATAGATGTGTGTGTGTGTGTGCATGTGTATGTGTGTGTATGTATATGTGTGTATGTGTAAAAACCATAAACCCTAAATATATGTGTGTGTATATATATGTATGTATGTATGTGTATTTATATATATATATATATATATATGTGTGTGTGTGTATATATGTATATATGTATATATATATATATATATATATATATATATATATATATATATATATATATATATATATATATATATATATATATATATATATATATATATAAACCCTAAACCCTAAATATGACAAATAAATGCAATGCATACGATGCATTATCATGACTATGTGCCATAAGTATTCGCATCTCTTTCAGGCACCACTTATGGGACCACCAAGTGTCAAATTCTATCTCCAATGAGCTAAAAACATATTTTTTTGTCTCTCTCATCAAACCCACTACAAAAATAAAATAAATCATATAAGTAAAACATAAAATATTTATCTCAGTTTATATGTAAAATTTATACTTACTTCCATTTCAAGTGAACAAAATGTAGGTAGGAGTCACATAAAGCTCTCATTCTTCTTTTAAACTCCAACCCATGCCTCATGTACACTATACTCCCCTCAAGGTCTATATAGCACTCCAACCTTAGGCTACCTATGCATCTCCTCAGAGGCACCTCTGCTGTGTTGTCATGAGCTAGAGGTGGTATAGGTGTCCTGAAAATAAATAGGCAAAAAAGAATAAAAAAATGTGTTATAATATCATAAAATTATTAACTTATGAAAATAAACATACCTATGGGCAGATAAGTCCCTTCCTGCATCTGGAGCTGTAGAGAAGCCTTCCTCTAGCCATTGGGTGAGCATTTGTATAGTGAAGTCTAGTTCCTCATTGGAGATGTCTTCATACTCATGCATGACAACCCCTAAGGAATCTAGTGGAACTTTCCATCTCATAAGATTCTTTATGATAGTAAGTTTTAGCTTTCTATCTCTACTAGAATCCATAATATCTCTACATATAATACAAAATGGATTAGAAATCCACATACATACATACATACATACATACATACATACATACATACACACACACACACACACAAACACACACACACACACACACATATATATATATATATATATATATATATATATATATATATATATATATATATATATATATATATATATATATATATATATATATATATATGTATATGTATATATATATATGTGTGTGTGTGTGTGTGTGCATGTGTGTATGTATATGTTTATGTGTGTGCATGTTTATATAGCTATGTATGTGGGTGTATGTATGTGTGTATATGTGTGTGTGGGTGTGTATGTGTGTGTATGCATGTATGTATGTATGTATTCATATGCATGTGCATTGTGTATGCATATGTATATATATGTGTGTGTGTATGTGTATGCATGTCTCTCTATGTGTGTGTGTATATGTATGTGTGTGTCTCTATGTGTGTGTATGTATATGTGGATGTATGTATCTATGTGTGTGTCTCTATGTGTGTGTATGTATATGCGGGTGTATATATCTATGTGTGTGTTTTTATGCATGTATGTGTGTATGTTTTTGTGTATGCATGTGTATCTGTGTGTATGTGTGTCTCTATGTGTGTGTGTATGTGTATATGTGTGTTGCTATGTGTGTGTAATGTGGGTGCATGTATATGTGTGTGTGTATGTATATGTGCTAGTATGTGCAAGTATATATATTTATATGTGTATGTGTATGTGTATGTTTGTATGTGTATGTGTGTGTCTCTATGTGTGTGTGTATGTGTATGTGCGTGTCTCTATGTGTGTGTATTTATATGTGCGCGTATGTATCTATGTGTGTGTCTTTATGTGTGTGCCTCTATGTGTGTGTCTCTATGTGTGTGTGTATGTATATGTCCGTTTATGTACCTATGTGTGTGTTTTTATGTGTATATGTGTGTAAATTTGTGTCTATGCATTTGTATGTGTGTGTATGTGTGTGTGTATGTGCATATGTGCATCTCTATGTGTGTGTAACATGGGTGTATGTGTATGTCTATGTGTGTGTATGTATACGGATGTATGTGCAAGTATCTATATGTGTATGTCCATGTGTCTGTGCATGTGTATCTATATGTGTGTGTATGTGTATGTGTGTTTCTCTATGTGTGTGTATGTGTATGTGTGTTTCTCTATGTGTGTGTATGTATATGTGGGCGTATGTATCTATGTGTGTGTCTCTATGTGTTTGTATGTAAATGTGGGTGTATGTATCTATGTGTGTGGTTTTACGTGTACATGTGTGTACGTTTGTGTGTATGCATGTGTATGTGTGAATCTCTATGTGTGTGTCTGTATGTGTATATGTGTGTTTAATGTGGGTGTATGTATATGTGTGTGTGTGTGTATTTATATGTGTGTATGTGAAAGTATCTATATGTGTATGTGTATGTGTGTGTATGCATATGTATGTATAGTGTGTGTGTGTATGTGTACATGTGTATACTATTGTATGTGTGTATATACATGTATATAAACGTGTATGTGTGTGTATGCATATATATGTGTAGTGAGTGTATGTGTGTTTTTATATATGTATGCGTATGTACATTTGTGTGTATGCATGTTTATATGTGTGTATGTGTGTCTCTCTATGTGTGTGTATGTGTGTATCTCTATGTGTGTAATGTGAGTGTATATATATGTGTGTGTATGTATACATGTGTATGTGCAAGTATCTATATGTGTATCTCTATGTGTATGTGTATGTGTGTGTATGCATATGTATGTATAGTCTGTGTCTGCGTGCGTATATGTGTGTATATGTATGTACTGTGTGTATATGTGTATGTGTGTGTCTCTATGTGTGTGTATCTGTGTGTCTCTATGTGGGCGTATGAATATGTGGGTGTATGTATCTATGTGTGTGTATGTATAAATGTGTGTATACACATGTATGTATGGTATGTGTATATGTGTGTATTTATACATGTGTATACATGTGTATGTGTGTGTATACGTGTATGTATGTATGTGTATGTATATATGTGTATGTGTGTGTATGCATATGTATGTATAGTGTGTGCGTATGTGTGTTTTTATATGTGTATATGTGTGTATGTCTGTGTGTATGCATGTGTATGTATGTGTATGCACGTCTCTCTATGTGTGTGTATGTGTGTGTCTCTATATGTGTGTATGTATATGTGGGTGTATGTGTATGTGTGTGTGTATGTATACGTGTGTATAGGTTTATGTATATGTGTTTATAGCATGTGCATGTGTGTGTATACATGTGTGTATGTATGTGTATGCATGTGTTTGTATGTGTGTGTATGCATCTATTTGTAGAGTATGTTTGTGTGTGCATATGTGCATATATGTGTATGTATGTGTGTGTATACATATGTTTGTATGTGTGTGTGTATGCATGTGTTTATATAGTGCGTTTGTTTGTGTATATGTGCATATGTATGTATGCATGTGTGTCTATGTATGTGCATGTGTGTGTAAGCACATGTGTCTATGCATGTGTATGTATGCATGTTAGTTTATGTGTGTGTGTCTATGTGTATGTATGTATATGTGCAAGTATCTATATGTGTATGTGTATGTGTGTGTATGTGTATGTGTGTGTATGTGTATGTGTGTGTATTTGTATGTGTGTGTATGTGTATATGTGTGTATGTATGTGTGTGTATATGTGTATATGTGCATATGTATGTGTGTGTATATGTGTGTGTATACGTGTGTGTGTGTATATGTGTGTATGTATGTGTGTGTATATGTGTGTGTATATGTGTGTGTATATGTGTATATATATGTATATGTGTGTGTATATGTGTATATATATGTATATGTGTGTGTATATGTGTATGTATGTGTATGTATATGTATGTATGTGTATATATGTGTATGTATGTGTATGTATGTGTATGTATATTGTATGTGTATGTATATGTGTGTACTTATATGTGTGTATGTATGTGTGTGTATATATATATGTGTATGTATATGTGTGTATATATGTGTGTTTTTATGTGTGCGTATGCTTGTGTATGTGTGTGTATGTATGTGTTTGTATATGTGTGGATGTATATGTGTGTATGTATGTGTATGTATGTGTGTACATGTGTATATATGTGTATGTATGTGAGTGTATGCATATGAGCATATGTATGTGCATGTGTGTATGCATATGTGTGTATGTATGTGTGTGCATATGCATTCATACCTTTGCAATGCTTGGTCGCTTGCTCACTCTTCGGTAGCGTGCTCACTCTTCAGTTGCTCATTCCTCTTCGTAATGCTTGATCCTAGCACAAATGTTCCATGAGAAAGCAAATTCTTTTTTTTCTTGCAATGTCGCCTATACGACACGACAACATCGCAAGCAATTTTCCCCCATCGCTACAAACATCACTAGTCTTTGATGATCACAGTGATGGTAGGCTTAAGTATCAAATAAGATATGCTAGGCATCACATATGCGACCGTCTCCATTTATTTTTTTGGTTTTTTTTTTGAGACTTTGCTTATGGGATGCTTTTTCAAAGAAGCATCGCATAAGCAATGATGCCCGATTTTTTTTTCAATTGGGGGCATCACTATGCCCCCGTTATTCTTGTAGTGTTTGGCAAGAGGAGCTATGGAACTCTATTGCAGGTTTGTTCCCTACATTCGCCCCCTTTGTGCAGGTCATGTGAGATCAAAGATATGATTAAGGCTGCCTTGGGAGGTTTACGGAGATTGCTTCAACGACTAAGTAAGTGTGGCCTACCTCTCCATGTCCTATGTTTCTCACAGTGTTGTGCTTAGCCTCCCCCATCGGGGGAGAACACATCTTTGTTCGACACTCTTAGATATGGAATGGCAATAGTAAATGAAGTGGATGCTATTGACTGCTCTGAAACATGTAAGGCCAATGCTATTGTTGATTCAACTAGCCCCAAAACTTATGTTGATATGGATAAGTGCACCATTCAATGTCCTTCCCTATCAGGTATGTCCCTACAAGGTCCAGGTAAGTGCCCTAACCCAACTCAAGTAGATGATCCCAAACTGAAAGGTAATGTAGTAGATGATCCCCACTTTCTCAATGTGGGTAGCCAAGAGGTTGAAGACAACGAGGCTATAGCTAATGATAGAGATGCTTTGAGCCTTTGACAAAACCAATTAGCCAAGAAAGTTGTTATTGGCCTCTCTCACCATTCAAGACTCTCTCATGAGGCTCTAAAACTTTGGATTCAGACCCATTAGTAAGCTATAGGGGTGTTTTCTGAGGCAAATTCAGTATCTTCCGAATGACTACTTCCTGTTTTTTTTATGACTCAAAAAATTCCTTGAAGATTATTTTTGAGGGTCAATGGCTTATGTGTAATATCTATCTCCTTTGTTCGGTGGTATGTGGGTTTAAACACACCCAATCAAGCTTCTAAACCTACCAGAATTCTGATCTAGGTGGACTTTTCTGACATGCTTATGGAGTTTTACCCATGGATTAAGATCCTTTGCAAAGCACATGGCCAAAAGACTAGATGGGGAAGTATTAACCCTAAATGGGACCCCCATTTTATGATGGAAATTTATGTGTCCAAGCCTATCATGTCCTATTTTTGTATTAAAGATTTTGATAGTGTTCTGCTCCATGAGCAAAATGTTAGTTATAGAAATTTTACTAATGCTTGCTTTAAGTGCTATCAACAAGGTCACTTGATTAAGGCTTGCCCTTGTTAAGTACTAATGCTTCGAAGAATGTCGTTGAAGATTCAAGATTGAAGTCTGCCAATTTCAAGAGGGATAATGGTCATGAAGCTTCCCAAGTTAATGAGTCCTCTAGAAAGAGGAATACTCTTAAAAGTAGTAAGAAAGAAGGTGAGAAATCATCTAATCCCTTTGATTTCCATTTAGAGGAAGTTTATAATCCTTGCTTTGATGAAGGTAAAGAAAATAGATAGCTTAATAATAGTGATGAAGTTGGTACTTCTACTAGTAAGTCAATTTCTGTAGATGGTGATGCTAGTGAGGATTCCAATGGCTGGCAAGTTGTTATGGCAATAGAAAATCTTCTACTAAAGGAGGCTCTAAGGAGGATAAGAGTGATGTTTCCTTCACCAAGGAATTGAATAGATTAGATAGATCTTTAATGTCTAACTTGCTCAAGATGAGGGCTTTCATGATGACTCTAGCATCCTCCACAGTAAGGTTGATCAAATTGTTAACCAACTTCAAGGTAAAAGAAAAGATACCCTAAGGACCTCTGGCTCTCTAATTAAGCCTACCAAAGCTATTAGGAAGTAAAGCTTTTGGTGAGTTTTCACCCTCTTATTTTGTATGAATTCCATTTACATGCTTTCATTAAATTCTAAAGGTTTGTCAGATTCTATCAGAGGTAAAAGTAGTTAGTGCACGTGGAATTTTTTTAGGTCTTGTCGTGACTTCATCTATTGTAGGAAGATAAAGTTGGTAGAAATAAACTTAATTTTGAGCTTAACATTCTTTCCTCTATCCGTTATTGGTATTATACTGATCACCCTCATGGTAAAGGGGGTGCAGTGATGGGTATAAACTCCGCCATTAATCATTGTTTCAAAAGTGTTTTGAAAAGCAAGAGTCACCAATAGATTGCTTGACTTCTTGATAGTCCCACTAGCTTTACTATTATTTGTGTTTATGCTTATAACTTCAGCCATTTGAGAAAAGATTGTTGGGAAGAGATGAGTGACTTGATTGGCCCTATTATTATGCAAGGTGATTTCAATATGGTTACTAATCTTAGTGACAGACTTGCCAACAGATGTAATTGCATCAGCGGTTTGAAAAATCTTTCCTGGTTCAAAATGTGTAATTGTCAAGGACTTATTGACATGTCTGTTAGCTTTTCCTTCGATTGGTCGAATAAATAAAGTGGTAGTAATGCCTTCGCTGCTAGAATTTATAGGAGTTATGGTAATGCCTCCCTCCTCTAGGGTTTTTGAAATATTAAATCCCAAGTTGATCCCTCATTCTTGCTCTCTGACCATAAACCTCTTACCATCTCCCTTAGGAAGGGCTCTTGCATGTTCAAAGGTAGCTATTCCCACCTTTTTGCTAATTTACTCAAATGTACCCAAGTCATCTAAGCTCCCTATGATTGGAAATTTAAACTCAAATGGGCGGGAAGGTGTCAAAGGATCTGTTATAGATGTTACTCATGTGCTTGGCATAGGAAAATGAATCGTAAATGGAGGTAGAGTCCTTACCCCTGAGGGTGAGTTGTCTGGTGTCACGATCACACTTCTCAGTTGTATGTAGGGAAGTGTGCCTCTCATTCTTTTTGGTTGTAGTGCTGATGCCTTCCTACTCTTGAATAATTGTATTTGTGCCTAGTTAAGGGCTCTCTCAATGGGTACATTGTATGCCAACCATTTGTAGATGATACGTGTAATTTCACAACATCCATTCAGCACACGCTTGTGTAGCCATCTTTTATGGGATGGTACATTGTATGCCAACCATTTGTAGATGATACGTGTAATTTCACAACATCCATTCAACACACGCTTGTGTAGCCATCTTTTATGGGATGGATAGAGTCTATCGATTATCCATTGAGGGAGGTTGATAGTCATGCTTGTAGTCTCTACTAATGAGATTGTCCTGCCCTCAAAAGGGAAAATGCTACATGCACATCCTTAGTGGCACTGATAAATTTGGAGTTATGGCTGCCATGTCTTCAAGCTTCACCACATTCTAGTTCTTCATAGCCTTTGGTATTAAGGTTTCCTTGTCTAATGGAATGTGCTGCATATTGAGGGCTTCGTGAACAAAAATCAAGGATAGCTTGAATCACTTCATCTCTTGGTTACATGACAAGGATGGGATTATGAAAGTTCCATGTTTATCTTCACCTGTTCGTGGTTGCAGAGTACAACTAGCATCTCATCATGTCTAGACTTGATAATTCATCACTAAATTATTATGCTTATCTTGTCTGCTACCGACCGGCTTGTAGCTCTAGTGTGTGCTAGAGCTCCTCAAACTCCATAAAGAATTATTGGAAATTTTCCTAGCTATTGTTGAACTCACACTTAGATTCCGAAATATGTGCAACATCTCCTAGTGGCCCAACTAGCACACAGTAGTATTGTCTAAGAAACCTAGTGAGACCTTGTTCCCTGTACGATAAAAACATGTGTCTAATCCTTAGCATGTAGCTCTCTAACAATGGCCCTTTATCCTCAAACGCCACTTGTGTCTTGATGTAATGGGGGCTTGCCCATTGTACAGATTGTAACATTGCCTTTCAATACACTTCTTTCCTTGTTTCCTAAAACAAAAAAAAAGAGAGTTATTATGTATCTTAATGCTACTTATGTCATCGTACATAGTTGTAGCTATATCCATAGTACTACGAGCTGATGTGCGGATGTTTTAATAACCACAATCCCTCAGGTGTTGTTGTAACCACAACCCCTCACGTGCAACCATATATGTTTCACATTTAGTATGCTCACTATCTGCGTTGCTAGTTAATTCTCTTTTCCTTTTACTTTCTGTGCGTCTTCCCACTCCTCAAACTTCACACACGCACACATGTATACACACACGTGCACACGCACACATACACACACACACACACACACACATATATATATATATATATATATATATATATATATATAACTTTTATGGGGATGAATTGATCGGAGAGCCTCATTTATCTACTTTCTGGACAAATCTCTCTATCAAAGTTCTGTTTTCTGGAAGATTTTAAATCTGCTAACATGCATGAAAAGGGTTTCTATAATGGAATAGTATGCACAGGAGCCGCTGATTGAAGAAAACAAGAAGCCTTCTCAATTGCAAAGAGATAGCACATGTGGAACATGACAAGGAGGGGAAACAGTGGATAAAGAGAGAGCTTACAATGTTTCTGGAAAAGAGACAAAGTGTGGCTTCAACTTTTCGTTGACTAAAGAAGCATAACAGAGGAGATGATTAGATCAGTAATGGCATCGGCGAAACATGAGGTCTCTCGCATATCAATGTGTTGACAGAGAATCAGGAGGAGGATAAAACAGATTAGGGGACGAGCTGAATGAAAGAAAGAAATGACAGCTCAGATAGTGATGCAATCAACTTGCTTGAAATATAGGTATACTTGCTTGTTTGAGCTGAAACAGACAGCTCAAGCAGCGATGGAGTACTGAAGTGTGCCTTCAACTTGCTTGAAATATATTTATAGACAAAAGAAAAAGTAGTATTTAGAGCTTCTCAGCACACTTGCAAAAATGTATAAGGACAGAGAATTTGGCATATTTGAAGGATTAATAGGAGTTTTGTTGACTTGAACCAATGTAAAGTAAGGTTTCTTTATAAGAATGAAGCTCTTTTGCATATTTAAATTATACATGAAGCTCTTTTGTGTACTTTTCCTCGTGCTACATTAGTTGTCATTGTGCTTAGTTTTTGGTTTTACCATCATCTACTATCCTTTCTGTATCATCAGAATATAGCGTCTCGAATTTGATGAGAATCGATGGAACGTTTTCTTTGGATTCAAGCTCTAAATGAAGAAAACATGACTTGGACTTCGTAGATGTTCCACATCCGCAATTGGATGCTCTTTAGATAATGTGGTTTAAGGTGCTAATTGTAGGATTAATTGCTAATTAATCCTTTGACGTCGAGAGCCACATGCACATCGATACTCCATATTTCTCTCTCTGTGCAAAGAGATGAAGAGTGGAAGGTTCCTTGAAGCTCATGTTAAACTTCAATCAAGGAGATCCACACAAGATGGTTTGTGAGAAAAACAGAGAAAAGTTCTTCAAAAGATTCACACACGATGATATATATATATATATATATATATATATATATATATATATATATATATATATATATATATATATAGAGAGAGAGAGAGAGAGAGAGAGAGAGAGAGAGAGAGAGAGAGAGCAGACCACTTCCAATCATCATTGATGATGAGGTCAAGTCTTATCTTGTTCCAACTTTTCCATAACCGACAAACTAGATGCAAGCCTTTGGGGGTAACTAAGAAGGGGGAGAACAACAACGTGAGTAAGTCGTTCCCCTTCGCCCTCAACTTGCTTTTACATATTGTAGAAGCTCTCAAACCATAAAGTTCGAGACTTAAGTTAAACCTAAAATGTGCAAAATTCATGAGGCATATTTGAATTCAAGGTTCAAATGAGTAGATGAAAAGCTGATTGAAATCTTTGGAAGAATTGTGAACACCTACGAACTAGAATGATGAGAAAAACTTATATATACTTCAGTAAGATGCCATGGTAAGAGAATAAGTTCTAACAAATTTCAAGAGTGTTTATTGAACTTAGTATCTTGTAGCCATATGATTCCTCCAATACCTCCAAGCATTTTACTTTACGTATCAATACATACACTTGTTTCATCATCGTCTTGAGCTACTATGCATTGATGTTTGTCTATTGTTCAGCCTGCTGATTTCTTAAAGTCATTGAAGTGAACCTCTGGTTTTCATCCTCTCAGAACGTGCATGGATCACGAAGGTAAAATTATTTTGAGTTTCTGTATGCAAAGATTTGATAATTGAAGCTCTATGTGCAATGATTGGATCAATGTCTATGAATTTGTAAATGTATTATCCTCTCCCTTAAATGTTAGGATCACACCTATGGCTTCTTAAGTATATTTCTCACATTCTAGGCCCTCTAATTCAAAATATAACATTGAATAGCTCACATAACTTCCTTTTAAAATCTATGAAAAAGATTATGTTAAATGCATAGTAGGTTGAGACTAGTGAAATTTTTTTGAGTGCTTTCTTTCGTAAATAGAAGGTTTTTTCTTCCTGCGTATAATCTACAAACAATATGTCGTGATGCAAAATTTTCAGATCGTTATTGTAAATTAATATGGTCATATTTATGCATTATTAGAAAGCTTAGGAAGTCTATTAGTGTGTGAAAGCAATAAATCCGAGCCTGCGTAGCCTAGTGGCTGATGCCTTGAAGCTGTAGGAAGATGTCCTGCACTACAACATATGAGGGGCATACCGACGTTTCATATACGGACGGTCACAGTCGACGTCGGTATAGGCCTCGGAAAATCTCACTAAGAGATACCGATGGTCAAGTACGAGCCTACGTAGCCTAGTGGCTGATGCCTTGAAGCTGTAGGAAGATGTCCTGCACTACAACATATGAGGGGCATACGGACGTTTCATATACGGACGGTCACAGTCGGCGTCGGTATAGGCCTCGGAAAATCTCACTAAGAGATACCGACGGTCAAGTGACCATCGGTATGACCGTTTTAAATGGATCCTCGGTGTGGCCCGCAACCGCAGGTATGCGCATCGATATATGCGTCGGTAGAGGCGTGGGTATGAGCGTCGGTAATTTAGTGGGAACTACCGGCGCATATACCGGCGCCTATACCGGCGACGAGTTTTAAACATACCGCGAACCCGAGAGCAAAACTTCACATTTTTGTGCGTGTTTGAGTACTGCTGGTCTTCTGTCGAACTTGCACGCGCGAACCGAATTGCGACGTGCATTGTTTTGTGCACACACACACACACGGATCTCTCTCTCTACACACACACACTCTCTCTGGGCTTAGATCTCACATCTTGGTAAGTGTTGTGCGTACTGTTAGCATTTGTGTTTCTCTATGCTTTAGGGTTTGTAATTTCTCTTTTCTTTGATTATGCAGAAGTTCTTTGGCGTCGATTATTTGGAATTGGACGATAGACGACCTACATTACGCTTTGACGACAACGATTCAAAAGAGGGACATACTTGTAAGTGATTCTTTTATTCTCTATTGATAGAGAGAGAGAGAGAGAGAGAAAGAAAGAGAGAGAGTTCCCCTTTTTGGATCTGTCGATCGTTCCCTTTTATCTAGCTTTCCCTTTAATCCTTTCTTTTCCACTTGCTTCCTACTTCCCATGTAGATACACATGCATACAAAAATATACATATTTTAGATTTAAATATTTAAGATTAGGGTTTTAGGGTTTAAACACCTACATAACATATATGCACACATACACATGCACATATAATACATATATACATGCATATACACATGTATACAGAAATATACGTATTTTAGGTTTAGATATTTAAGATTAGGGTTTTAGGGTTTAGTATTTTAGATTTAAGTCTAAGTCTTTCTGATCAGGGTTTTAGGGTTTTAATACGTAGATAACATATATACACAAACACACATATACATATAATACATACATACATGTAGATACACATGCATACAAAAATATACATATTTTAGATTTAAATCTTTAAGATTAGGGTTTTAGGGTTTTAACACCTACATAACATATATGCACACATACACATGCACATATAATACATATATACATGTATATACACATGTATACATAAATATACATATTTTAGCTCTAGATATTTACGATTAGGGTTTTAGGGTTTAGTATTTTAGGTTTAAGTCTAAGTCTTTCTGATTAGGGCTTTAGGGCTTTAATACGTAGATAACATATATACACAAACACACATATACATATAATACATACATACATGTAGATACACATGCACAAAAAAATATACATATTTTAGATTTAAATCCTTAAGATTAGGGTTTTAGGGTTTTAACACCTACATAACATATATGCACACATACACATGCACATATAATACATATATACATGTATATACACATGTATACATAAATATACATATTTTAGGTCTAGATATTTAAGACTAGGGTTTTAGGGTTTAGTATTTCAGATCTAGAATTTTAAGATTAGGGTTTTAATTAAATATATATAATTAAATATATAAAATTAAATATATAAAAATATAAATATAAAAAGAACTAATGTTTTAAATAATTTAATTAAATTTTTATAATTAAATATATAAAAATAGGATTACGTAAGGAAAAAAATCTGAATATATAAATAAATATATATATAAAATAAGATAATTATATACATAAATAAATATAAAAAGAACTAGTGTTTTAAATAATTTAATTAAATATTTATAATTAAATATATAAAATTAAATATATAAAAATAGGATTACGTAAGAAAAAAAATCTGAATATATAAATAAATATATATATAAAATAAGATAATTATATACATAAGTAAATATAAAAAGAAATAGTGTTTTAAATCATTTAATTAAATATATATAATTAAATATAATTAAGTAAGGAAAAAATCTGAATATATAAATAAATATATATATAAGGTAGGATAATTATATAGATAATAAAATATGATAAGAACTAGTATTTTAAGTAAATAAATGAAATATATATGATTAAATATATAAAAATAGGTTTAAATTTAATCATTTCAAATAGAGTGAATATATATACATTACACAAACACACATACTTATATACCTATCTATATTCACATATATATACATATACACATATATATACACATGCATACATATATATACATGTTTTAGTTCTAGGTCATTTGGATTAGGGTTTTAGGGTTTTAACACCTACATAACATATATACACATATACACCTACATAACATATATACACACATACACGATTTAGAAGCCATCAATATAGAGATAGATATTCTCGATGCATCGGATCTTCAAGAGGATACTAGAATAGAGGACTTTTGAATAAGACACTTGTACGTACTAATTTTTGGTTTTTTTTTTATTCCCTATATTATTTTTCTTATCCCATGCTAATTATTTGAGTTCTTTTATTACAGAGCAGCAGACTCCTGATCGATATCGCCAGCAGCGAAATGCCGCAGCCACACGTCTAGACACGATTGGACCGTCACATTTGGGCAGCGGCGGATATGAAACGATGCATCATGAGTTTGTAAGTACCATTTCATTTATTGAATTTATTTGTGTTGAATTTCTCATATATGTTTCTCTAATCTTTTTATATTTGTTTCAGGAGCTAGCAATGGGTCATCCTCCAACATGAACGGAGGCGTCTTACGGATATAGTCATGGGTTGACTGCACTATTGCAGGACTTGGAGGGACGCGATGCAGTAGTTTCATGGGAGCATTTGCGATGAGGTAATTAATTTATAAACTTGGTTTTTACTTGTTGTTTGTAATTTTCATGTGAATTTATCTCATTCCATTAATGTTCTTTGTTGCAGGACTATTGATATGGAACGTTCTTTGCATGTGTATGGCAGTGGAAGACCAATATTTTGTATGTGATTTCCATATGGCAATACATTGCTTTGCCACATTTTGTAAAAGCGTCATATATGACAGTGGTTTGCCACACTCTTGTACATGCTTCATTATTGAAATATATAACTTCTTTTGTACATGGTTCATTGTTTATTCTGATTATCTTTTTTGTGTACAATAATACTCTGTTTCATGAAATCATATTTCGGTTGTCATTAGAGTACACATCACATGTACTCGGTTTTTTTTGGGCAGAGTGTATTGTCTTTTGTTAAGAAACATCATGGTAATGTTGCTGTAGCAAAAGACAAAACACTCTGCTCAAAAAAAAGTTTGCAGGTATGGTCGTCGGTATACGCGATGGTACTCCCAATAGTGTCATCGGAATAACCGTCGGTACACCCAGAAGGCGACGGTATAGGCGACGGTGCTTCCAGCAGAAGCCTCGGTATGTACGCCGGTATTACCGATGCATATACCGACGCATATACCGATGCATATACCGATGCCTATACCGATGCATATACCGATGCATATACCGATGCCTATACCGACTCTTTGGTACCGACGCGCAAACCGACCTTTACACCGGCGCCGCGGCAAATAAAGCCGCGTTCATTTTCCTCGGTAAAAACCTCAGTATACCATCAATCTGTTGTAGTGTGAGTTCAAGTCCTGGCTGGACACATCCATGAGTCTTTCATGAGGGGTGCCTCTACCTTAAGAGGTTGTATTTCCAATTCATTGTTCTCTCAAAAAATAAATAAATAATTACATAAATAGGCAAGTCCATTAAAAAAAAATAACGGAAGTGCGGCTTAGCCTTATCTCCCGAACTTGAATTAAATAAAGGAAAAATACAAAAGAAGGGGACTAGTGCTCATGGGATCCCTTGAATCCCAGAGAGCGGGGAAAGCTTTTACAAAGTGTAGCTGGCTTTACAAGAAAAAGGTTAATCGCCCACTCATCACCCTCAAGTGGGGCCCACATGGGTAAAGTGTGTTACATGGAGTTATAGAGGAGGTTGATAAACCTCGCATCCCCATCATGTGGAGCCCACTTGGTTTTAAGCTTATTGTTGACATACTGTAGCTCTTTGTGATGTCTGAAAGGGGGGGGGTTTCTTACAGTTAACAATTCTTCTACCGAGAAGGAAAAGGGACTTCTTGATCGACCACTCCTTAGGGGTATTGCCAAAGTTTTGAGCACATCTTTCTCACCAAATATTCCAAAGGATCTCTCCCCTAATTGCATTCCACAATGCCGTAGAGCAACCGATCGCTTCTCCAATGAGGGCTTGCTTTCTATTGATTTGTTCTTGGAGTCCCAAATAACGACCAAGCACCCTCCATAACCGAAGGGATTTAGGGAAAGCAAAGAACAGATGACCTATATCCTCTTTGCGAGGAACTCTCATCTCTATGCTAATTTGCAATCATCACCTCACAAAAAGTACAATGTGAAGGGCATGCTAGACATGGGAGCCCTCAAGTGCCACACAAGCAGAGGTACAACGCCTATCCTGTCCTAGAAATGAAGGGAGCTTGAATGTCCCTAAGGGTAGGAACTAGGATGAGACAATCCTAAGGCCAAATGAAGAGACTACTTTCTACTAAAGTCAACATTGCCGCAATGACCATGAAACATTTCCAACATTGTGCATTAAAAGACACTGAAGTCCAACTACTTCCCAAAAGGAGCTGGTTTAACATCTCATCATATCGCATGATGAAAATATCATGCTAGTACAGCCAAGGCAACTTGAATCTATGCCCCCCCTCTCAATAGAGGTGAATGACTTAGCCACTTGAGCTAGCACAGCTGGCTGGCCGTACAAAAAACATTTGTGAAGGTATCTAAAACATAGGCATAAAAGGTGAGAACTCATGTAACATGAGGAAAAGTAGCTATGATCATTTAAATATATGAATGAGATTTAGTCTTATAAAGAAAACTTACTTTACATTGGTTCAAGTCGAGAAAAGTGCTATTAATCCTTAATATGCACACCTTTCTGTTTGCAAGTCTACTCAAAAGCTCCTTACATGTTTTTCTCTTGTCTTTACATGTTTGTCGAAGCCATTTGATGGCATACCTCCGTATTCTATCACTGTCGTGACTCTTGAGGTATATGTGTCCTTTCTTTGTTTCTTTCAGTTAGTCTTTTCCCATTGAGAATCCCTACATTGCTTTGTCGTCCTCCACGGAGTTCTTTTGTTTGCCAATTGATATGCGAGAGACTTCCTGTTTAGCCCATTGATACGGCCTCTAATGTCATCTCTGATCTAATCACATCCTCTATTTCTCTCTCTCTCTCTCTCTATATATATATATATATATATATATATATATATATATATATATATATATATATATATATATATATATATATATATATATATATATATATATATATATATATATATATATATATATATATATATATATATATATATATATATGAGCTCGTGATACTATGGATATAGGCACAACTTTATAGGATGACATAAGTAGCCGTAAGAAAGAAAATGATCTTGTTTGTCATGCTTAGCCAAAAAAAAAAACAAATGTGCATTACCATTACATTTGGGAGAATTTTCCTGGAAAGAGGATCTATGTTGTGGATGTTAGTACTCATGAAAAAATTGTTGATATTTCTAAAACATTTTTAGGTGTAGCGAAGCTAGAAAAGTTAAAATAAATTTGGAGAACATGAGATATGGAGTCAATGCTGATAGTAGAGTGTTGGGAATTCAAGCTTAACATGTGACTCAAATGAATGATGAGTCACCTTCTTCAACGGGCATTGACATTATGTATGGATACATCAATTATTCTTCGTTCTAGTTACAACTACCTTTTTTGATTACATAATTGTCATATGCTCTCATCTACTCTATCTATCCGTTAAATCTTAAAGTGTTCTCCAAGTATAAAAAACACACACACACACACACACATATATATATATATATATATATATATATATATATATATATATATATATATAGAGAGAGAGAGAGAGAGAGAGAGAGAGAGAGTTGTTGTTTTGTGAAGAGAGAAAGAATGCACAAAAGGCACGTGCACCCTACTTCTTTTGATCTCTCTCACTCTCTCCGTATATGCTCTACATCATAAGTGTACTACTCCAAGTTTCCTTTATGTTTCGTTGTTGTTAATATCAAGGAGTGTGTACCTCAGAGAAGGAAAAAATCACGACATGTTCCGTTGTGATTAATATCAAGGAAAAAATCACAACAGGGGAGCATCATCTCTCTTTATGAATTTTCGAATCAGAGATATAGTCCACTATATTTGTTTATAAACATACATGAAATTTATCTTAGACACAGGAAGACCCCCTGATTTCATGTTTATCTCTCAATTCTCTCTCTCTTCCTTCCATTTAGGAGGTGATATTCACAACCCTAAGTGAGGCCTTTAGATGTAATACCTCTTGGGCTAAGTGCTGAAAGATAGCGATCAAGCAATCCCAAGTTATCCTTGTTATAGCCCAAAAAAACAAATCATTAACATTCGGCAAGTGAGAAGGGAGAATCTTTATCGTTCGATCTGACGTTTGGAGATGGAATTCAATAATGATAATTCCTACCTCCAAATAGGACTCTAGAAAATTAGAATAAAACTAAGATACAAAGAATAAATTGAAAAAAGGAACATGCATATTTATTTTAAAAAATGGTGGATGGGGAAAGTAGAAAAACCAACCAAAGAGATGTGTAAGATCCTAACGAAGAAGCAACTCAAGGAAGAGGTTCCTTACATGGTAGACAAAAATGGAATGGAATGCAATTTTGTGAAAGGAAATATTGATTTAATAACCAACCACTTAAATCAACTCTTAGGGGTTTCCACCCTACTCACTTTTTAGAGGTTGGATTGCATGAATGCCATCTCGAGAATCAGATCAAAAAGAATTCCTCAAAACATCAAGTGTCTTCTTGAATCCCCTATCACTAACACATTAGAAGTTATTTATGCTCTAGATAGTGGTAAAAGCTGAGGTCTGGGCAGTCTCACCAATGCATTCTTGAAGACTTTCAAGAGTGACTTAGTGAAACCGCTACTCTTGGTGGGAAAGGAGGCTTTACACTTCGACACTCTTCCTAACTTTCTCACTGAAGGGGTGATTAGGCTAATTCATAGAAAAGAAAAAATAATATGATTGAGAACGATGACCCATTACTATGTTGCAATCTAGCTATAAGACCTTAGCTAAGGTTCTTGTGAATCACATTACCTTCCATCCATGCTCATGGATGAATGAGGACCAAAAGGTCTTCATAAAGGGAAAATCCAACTTGGAGTCTATTATTGATATGTTGAAAGGCCTAGAATTTGCTAAGGAATCTTCTCAAGATGACCTCTCCATCAAGGTCAACTTTGAGAAAACATACGATGGCCTAGATTGGAATTTCATTCTACAATCCCTAAAAGACCTCTGTTGTGGTCCTAAATTCATCAACATGACCTCTATACTTATGGGAATGCCGCCGCTCAAATTAATATCAATGTTCAAGTCTCTCAAGCAATCAAGTTAGAACACTCTATTAGATAGGGTTGTCATCTGGCTCCTCTTGTTTTTTGCATTCCCACTGATGGCCTTAGCTGCTTGGATAATCAAAAGTCCCTTCTTGGATAGATCAAGGGCCTTTGGCTCCCTCATAATTAGAAACCATAAATCAAGGTAAGATTGGAAATGGGTAGCCGGGATTATGAAAAATGATTCTATTTGGTTTCCTATTGAGGGAATCAAAGATGTTGAATCCGAAAACATCGAAAGAGAAAAGAAGTTATGGAACAAAGGTTTCGGCAAGTGGAAACATCTTTGACACCATGAGAGCGGTCAATGGATAGGATTTGAGGAAACATACACTACTAGGAGTGTTAACTATGATGATTGGTGCCTTCTTAGACACAAAATCAACTCTTGGGGAAACTCAAAGTCTCACCTACGTCTTTGGAATGACCGACCCCGAATTGAAGGATCAAGATGGACCAACTATAATAAATTGGATAATATTCTAAGGATCCATAAGCACCTTGACTTGCATATCTACCTTAACAAAAGATGGTCTCTAGCATTAGATGGCAACTTGTGTGTGGGGACCTATGGAACCCTCTCATTGAGACTCAAAAATCTATTCTTATGTGGAAAATCCTCCATCTTGGAATTCGTACCAATGCCAAAGCTAATAAACTTTGGGGGACCTCTTAGTGGTGTAAGTGTTGCATTTGGGGTAGAGAGGAACTTGGCCATCTTTTTAAGCTACTCGGTCTCGCACTATGTGGGATCTTGATTAATCTATTACATGGACTTTAAGGAACCATGCTCTTGAGTTTATAATATTCCACACTTCATCTCTTTTCACCACCTATTATAGATTAGAAAAATCTCTGGAAGTAAGAGACTATGAATGCACATATACAAAAGTGAAAATCAAGATCTTCTACTTAGAGATATGAGAAGTCGAAGGGCATTCTTTGACTTCGACACAATCATCACCTTGTGACACATCATATGAACATCATCCAATTGCAGATGTGGCACATTTGCAAGATTTGAGTCAAGTCTTCTTCATCTAGAGCTTGAGTGAACGGGTGATGTTCCATCTATTCTCGTAGTTTGATGATAAGATAAGGATAGTTGTCATAAATTAAGTCTTGGAATAGTTAGAAGCCAAGAAAATTTTAATATATTCGAAGTTGTAGGCAAGTTAATATATTCAAAGTCGTAGGAAAGATACCCTAAGGACCTGATGTTCCTTGCTTAATTCTACCAAAGCTATTAGGAATTAAATCCTTTGGTGAGTTTTCTTCCTCTTGTTTGCTATGGATTCCATTTACATGCTTTCATTAAATTCCAAAGGATTATCATTTCCTATAAGAGGAAAAAGTATTCACTACTAGTGGAAATCTTTTGGATTCTGCACTGACTTTATCTGCTTGCAAGAAGTTAAATTTAGTAGCAATAAACTTATGTCTTAGCTTAAAATTGTTTCCTAAATCCACCGTCATGGTAAAGGGGATGTTATGATTGGTATATACTCTACCATTAATCATTGTTTCAAAAAATGTCTAAAAAGCAAGAGTCACCAATGGATTGCTCTAGTTCTTGTTAGTCCCTTTAATTTTACTCTTATTTGTGTTTATGCTTCTAAATTCAGCCATTTGAGAAAAGATTGTTGGGAAGAGATTAGTGACTTAACTTGCCCCATTATTATGCTAGGTGATTTCCATATGGTTACTAATCATAGTGATAGACTTGCCAATAGAAATAATTGCATAAGTGGTTTGAAAAACCCTTTCCTAGTTCAGAATGTGTAATCATCATGAGCTTATTGACATGTCTATTAGCTTTGGCTTCACCTCGTCGAATAAACAAAGTGGTAGTAATGTCTTGGCTGTTAGACTTGGCAATAGTTATGGTAATGCCTCCCTCCTCCAGGGTTTTTGAGATATTAAATCCCAATTGGATCCATCCTTGTGTTTTTTCTAACCATAAACCTCTTACCATCTTGCTTAGGAAGGGCTCTCCCATGTTCAAAGCTAGTTGGCCCCACCTTCAAAGCTAGTTGGCCCCACCTTGATGATAAGTTACTCAAAATCTTGAGTTTAGTTAGGAAAATTAAGGAAACCATTGTATAGAGCTTTTCCCAAGGTCTCTCTTCCTTTAAAAGTTGGGAGTGTCCTATCAAGGACATCCATAAAGGCTTCACCTACTATAAGAATATCTCTAAAAAGATTAGAGCCCAAAGAAGGAACTCCATCCTTGAGGCCTTAAAAGACCGTGATGTTAATAATTTGTCTAAGGACGTAATTGACCTTCAATGCAAGTTAAGATATAAGCAGTATCTTGAGGCTGGTATGGATCTTGCTACTTCAAGAGATTTTTGGGTTGGGAAGTTGGATAGATCTATGAAGAGAATGCATGATTTGATGAAAAAGAAGAAAATTAAGGATTACATAACTTTGCTTGCTAAGAGAAATGGTGGGACAGCTATTAATATGGCAAAAAATTTGTAGGAGGCCTTGTGCTTCTTCACTTATGTTTTCTCTAGTTCTTCCAAGTGGGGGAGAACATCCAGAGGGACTCTATTGCCTTAAAGAGGATGAAAATGATCCCTCCCAGCCTCGCTTCCCTTTTGTATGTATGTATGTATTTATGTATCTATATATGTATGTATGTATTTGCCATATCTATGTATGTATCTGCCATATCTATGTATGCATGTGTTCTTATGTAATTTTTATGTATGTATTCATGTATGTACATATGTACATATGTATGCATCCATGCATGTATATATGTATGTATTTATGTCTTTATATTTTCATGTGTGTCTATGTATGCATGTGTGTATCTGATTGCATATGACTTGACTATCATAGAATGGAAATGGAAGTTGTAGATAGTGAAAACATCAACACCTATTTGGAGCGGCTTAGTGCATCTATCTGACATGGGAATCTCATCATCCCAAAATCAGCACTACCCAATGGCCACTCTGCTCTCCTCCTCCTCCAAAATTTTGCTACTTCGCCATGAGCACATCACTGCTTATATCTCACATCCCCTTCTATTAGCTTGTGATAATAAATCCCTAAGTGTAGAGGATATTGCTTGAGCGTGACCCCCTAATGGTGGCAGAGAAACAAAATCTTTTGATTGTGCCACATGGTGAAGTATGATCAATAGTTCACATGAGTATTTGTGTACATTAAATAGAATGTAAAAAAGTTGTTAATCGAGGATGGAACTCAAAGGTGGCCAAAAGTGAAGGATACCTAATAATATGGTTCACCTTTTCAACAATAGTCAACAAAAACTCAAATTACCCCCTAGTAGTCTAATATGGTGAATTGAAATGTGGTAAAAATTAAGAGCACCCAATGTCTCATGTTCTACTCTTGATTAATTTGTTACATGAATTGCTATGTGAACTTAAATTTTCATGTGGGATCTTGATTTATCTATTACATGAACTTTAAGGAACCATGCTCTTGAGTTCATAATATTCCACTCTTCATATCTTTTTACCACCTATGGTAGATAAGAAAAATTTTTGTTGGAAGTAGAGACTATGAATGTGCATGTAACTAACTCTGAGAAGTGGAAGGGGCATTCTTTGACTTTGACACAATCAGCACCTTGTGACATATCATATGAACATCATCCGATTGGAAATGTGGATCATTTTCAAAATCATAAGAAGCTAAACCTATTCATTAAGTGAATGTAATGGGAAAGAGGAGGAGGTCTGGAGTTGCAATTCCCACGAGTGGTGCGTGAGAGTATTTTTCCGTAGAGGACTTCCACCTACTAGAAGCATCCATTTTAGGCTAACTTGGGTTAATGTGAGTGGAGCGGAACACATGGCCGGTTTAACCTTAGTGGATTGAGCCACATGACACACATGTGCACACTTGTTAAGGTGAGATCCCTATCCTATAGTTCACGCTATATTTTAGATGGTTGGGAGGTGAAGAGCACCCTCTTCTAAGCCCTAGGAACTATTGGTTAAGTTAATGGGATGGGAAGGAGGAGGCCTTGTTGAAATACCTTTTGCTCCTACTGGTGTGGCAAAGCTTTTTGCTCTGAGGACCTCCACCTTGCTAGAAGCATTCAACTCAAGTTAACTTGAGTTAAGTTGAATGCAGTGGGATACATGACAGACTGAGCCACATGGTACATATGTGTACATTTAATATAAAGGAAGTTCGGCAATCGCCTACTCTCCCGGACTTGAATTAAATTAAGAAACAAAGGTACAAAAGAAGGGGACTAGTGCCCACGGGACCCCCCAAATCCCACAAAGCAGGGGAAGCTTGGTTGATTCCTAGGTTGCATTACAAAGAAGGTTGATCACCCTCTCGTCGCCCTCATGCGGGACCCACTTGGATTTGAGCTTGTTGTTGATCAACAGGAGGACTTGGTGGTGCCTGAAGGGGGGGGATTTCTTACTGTTGACAATCCTTTTGCCAAGGAGGAATAGAGATTTTTCAATCGACCACTCCCTGGGGGGGTCGCCGAAGTTGAGAGCACACCGCTCCCGCCAAATTTTCCACAGGACTTCCCCTCTGATTGCGTTCCAGAGAGCCGCAGAGCATCCAATCGCTTCTCCTAACAGGATTTGTTTCCAACTAAGCTGTTTCTGAGCTCTGATTTTCACTCCAACCATCTGCCAGGTTCTGTAGGAGTTGGGGCAAGTAAGGAAGATGTGTGGGACATCTTCGATTGCACGGTGGCAGCGTTTGCACCACGGAGGGATTCCACAAATTTTGCTTGCCTTATGGTTAGTCCAAATTCCTCGATGAAGAATTTGCCATAAGAGGACCGACTTCTTAATCTCTATAAGTGGGTGCCAGATACCCATGAATTTCATGTCCCACCGAAGCCGCGTCCAAGACAGGCACCACTTCTTGTTGAGGCTGATCTGGAGGTCATTCGTTTCTTTGATGTTTGGGATTTTGAGTAGACTATTTCCATTGTGCCATTTGAGGCCACGCGCGTTTGGAGCATCATGTCCCATGAGAAGGCGCGTTTTGTGACGATCCCAAGCGAGGCATCTGCTTTGCAAGGTGTTCCATTCTTCGTAGGAGATGTTTATGCGAGGGTCGATATCCTCGTAGTTGATCCAACTGTTGGTGTCCTGTTTCCAGAGGTGTTTCCATTTTTTGAATCCTTTGTTCCATAACTTCTTGGCATTTTGAATGTTCCACGACTCCACACTCCGGATGCCATGTATCGGAAACCAGATAGAGTCGTTTTGTCTGATTCCGGCCGCCCACTTCCAGTCCTCACTAATTCTTGTGAAGCTTTTGACTTTATTCCAGCCCTTCCAAAGAGAGCATACGAGATTGGAGCCTTTCGGGAAGACAGGTATCGGGGAGAATAGCAGGGTCATGATGTCAAGGTTCTTCCAGTTCGGGGACCCCTTGAGGGCCAACTCATTTTTGTTTCTGAAGATCAGCTTGGCCCACGAGGCCTCCCTATTGCACCAAGCTTTAATCATCCATTTGGCCACCAGTTTGTTAGCCATACACCCAATGTCCAGGATGCCAAGTCCCCCGCTATCTCTAGGGCTGGTGCAGATGGCCCATTTGATTTTAGGCACCCCCCTTCTGTTATGATCACCCGTCCAAAGAAAGTTTCTGCAGATGCTATTCAGTTTGGACAGGCCTTGCTCATTCGGTCTCCAGCAAGAAAGGAAATAGATGGTAGACGAGAGGAGGAACGTGTTGATAACCATCGCCCGTCCAGCGAGATTGATTTGCATGCCTCTCCAGTAATTGAGCTTGTTTTCAAGTTTGGCCAGCACCCAGTTCCATCGCTGCTCCATAGAGACGCCAAACCCCAGAGGGATTCCTAGCAGCCGAAAGATTTGGCCCTGCGCAATGATTTGACAGTCATGATCAATGAGAAGGCCAGGTTGATGTCCCACAATGGCCCTAAAGGCGGTCTTATTGTGGTTGATTTTGGATCCAGAGGCCTCACAAAAGGTATCAAGACACCTCCAGAAAGTCTCCAGGCTGGTATTATCATTGTGAACGAACGCGTTCATATCGTCAGCAAAAAGTCTCATGATGATTTGACTGTGGTCGTGGGGTAGCTGGAGGCCTTTGATATTGCCAGCCTCCACATGATGAGCCACAAGTCTGCTCAGCCCCTCAGTGGCGATGGCAAAGAGAAGGGGGGCAAGAGGGCACCCTTGTCTAATTGATCTTTTAAGATGGATCGTCTTCGAAAGTTTGCCGTTAACGTTAATTTGAGTCGTTGCGTTGCCGAGAAGGGTCGCGATCATCTTGGTGAATTTCTGACTACATCCGAGGTCTTGGAGCGACTGCAGAATATAGTCCCATTCTAGCCTATCGTAGGGTTTGTCAAAGTCGATCTTGAGGAAGACCACATCTTGATTAGACTCATTTGCAAATTGAATACCTTCCCAAATATCCATGATGGTTTCCAGGATGGACCTGCCTTTGATGAAGCCTTTTTGGTCCTCACTAAGCCAAGATCTCAGGTGGCACGCCAGTCTGTTGGCAATGACTTTGGCGACGATCTTGTATCCTGTTTGGAGCATCGTAATTGGCCTCCAGTTCTCGATTCTGTTTTTTTCCCCCTTCTTGTGAATCAGCTTGATAATTCCATTATTTATACAAGAAGGAAGAGCACCAAATTTTAGCGCTTCTTGCCAAACCATCCGAAGAGGGGTGGCAACCACCAGCTTGAAGGATTTAAAAAACTCATTAGTGAGTCCGTCGGGTCCCGGGCTTTTACCGAGAGGGAGGGCATCAATGACCTCAATGATTTCTGATTCAGAGATCGGGGCGTGAAGCAGGGAGTGGAGGTTGGGTGGTATTCTCCGGGGGGAAACCCTAGAAATGGCAGCCATGCATTCCCTTCTATGGTGGGAGAGGGGGTTCGAGGTTCCCAGGAGTCTCGTGAAGTGCCCTTCGATGATGGCAAAATTATCTTCTTCCGAGTTGCATACATTGCCATGTGGGTCAAGCAGAAGGGGGATCGTCTCTCTGTTGTGTTTCCTTTTAAGGATACTGCACATCTCTTTGGTGGGTTTGTCGGCTTTTCCAGCCCACCACTCCTTGAAGAAGATTTGCAAGTTTTTCCTTTGTATTTCTTCCTCGTATCTCAACGCTGCTCTGATTTTTCGGAGACCTTTCTGGGCTTGGTGTTTTCCTTTGTTCACTTCCTCCTCGAGTCGCCAGAGTCTGTGGTATAGCGCTTCCCTACGAGCCCGCCTCACCGTCTCGAGCATCTTCTTAGTTCTGATCATGATCTTGCGAGACTTGTCGACCGCACTTCTCCAGCACTTGGCTGGGGCCAAGCCAGAGGCGAACGCCACCTTCCACACATCGGTAATCTCTTGATGGACGGAGGGGAGAGAGAAGGTGGAAGCGTTGGCATGGAACCACGGAGCCTTGAGGGTCCTGTTGGAAGGTTGAAAAGTGATAACTATCGGGTAGTGATCAGAGATGGTGAGGTCAGTACGTTGCGTGATGGAAGGGTGGCCCCACAGATGAGTAAAGCTCTGAGAGATGTAGCATCTATCAAGTCTAGCTTTCCTCAGATCCTCGCCCGCTTGGAGATTCGACCAGGAAAAGCCATTCAAGTCTTTGAATTCGACCAGATCCAAGTGGAGTTTGGTCGTGTCCCACGTTTCTTTCTCCCGACTGTCGATGACCCTGCCCTTGCCCATCCATCTGTCCATAGGGTCCTCCACCATGTTGAAGTCTCCACATATAAGCGCGTTGTGTGGAAGCGAGTCAAGAGAAGTCCAAGTGTTCAGCCTCTCCAGATCCCCGTTAGGGGCGTACAAAGAGACCATAGTAACACAGAGGGGAGCACCAAACGAAACCGCAATCCAGCGGTGATTTACATCTTCAATGGAGTTCTCAAGCTTTTCAAACCAAGGTTGTTTAACCCCGATAGCCGTTCCACCGGACCCCCGCTGGTGCTTTGTTGGGATCCACACATGGGCCGAGGAAACCTGTCTGAGCCGTTTCAGAAGGTCATCTCCATCAATTTTAATCTCTTGAATGCATATAATGTCTGGTTTTAAGCTAATGTCGCGGAGCCATTGACCAATGATGGCCGCTCTTGAGGGGTCGGTTAGCCCCCTAGCATTTAGCGAGATGACAATCATTTTTGTATTGATCCCTCTTTGCGGGAGGGAGCCTTGTCCTTTCTTCTCTTGGCTTCATCTTTCTTTTTCGCTGGGATCTGATCCCGGCTTAGAAAACGGTTCTTGTGGGGGCTTTTCCAGGGAAACTCCAAGGGCTGTTTCCCTTTACGAGATGCCCCCCGCTGGGGAGAATTGGGCCCCGTGCTCGGCATCGTTTCCGGGATCGTCGATCCAATGATGGAACTTTCACTATCCATGTTGTCTTCATTATTAGTAGTGAAACCATCTTCTTTGCTTGTAGTATAGCCCTCCTGGGGGGTTTCTTTGTTGTCAGGGATCTCTAGGGCTACGTCATAGTTGTCTACCACAGGTGGCTTCCCACCTGGGTAGTCGAGCTCGTTGATCTCCTTTCCAAGATTGCAATACAAATTGCTATGTGGGGTAATTAGCAGGTTGTTCCTCTCACCGTTGGCCCTCGGACTTCTTTTCCTTCTTCTTCTAACTTCAGTAAAGCCATCGGCATCAGCTTGTGGATTGAGGAGGCCCTTGCCTTCCCCTTCCTTGGACAAGTGGGTCAAATCGTCAGAGATGTCTTGAGCAGTTTTGAAGGCTTCTTGAGATCGCTTGTTTTTTTGCTTGAGAGGGCAGTCTTTAATCCTGTGACCTTGCTGGCCACAACGAAAGCACGCGTTGGGGAGGTTTTTGTAGGTGATAACCTGCTCCCAAACATCTCCTTCGCCCATGTCCACTTTGATCGTTGTTGGAAGCGGCGAACTGAGGTCGGCCTCGACGCAGATTTGTGGGTGCCATCTAGCATTGAACGAGTGTCTTGCACCCTCATATATGAGACCACCAATGTCTTCGCGTGAAGCCAACGGCTTGCCGATAGGGGAGACAATGTCCCACACGAAATTGTACAAGAAATATGGGAGGTTAGGGAGCTCAACCCAAAGGGGGTACCGAAGTGACTTCGATTTGTCGGGGGTAAAGTCCGGGGACCATCTGAATAAGCACAGGGTCGTCCGACCAAGCTGCCAGGTGCCAACGCTTAGGGCTTGGAACGCCATCTCTTCATTTTCAAAGACTAGCAGCATGTGGTTTGCTGGTAAGAACTGGCATTTGCTGACAATGAGTCCTCGAGGGAACCACTCTTTTCGAAGCCATTGTCGCACGATTTCGATCGGGGGCCTAGGGCCAAACACTTGGCCGACGAGGCAGACTTTCTTGAGCTCCTCTTGAGCAGTCAGAACTGCGGGTCTACTGAGGGACACGATGGGGGATTCAACACTATCGGATGCCCCAGGGGCGGCACAAGACCCCCCCTCCAGCAGAGCGGCCAGAGTGCCGGTCTCCCCAGGGGGGGGGGGCCCGATTATTTTTCACGAGAGAGGACGAAGCCACAACCATGGCCGAAGGAACTTGCACCACTTTTAATTTTCAGGACCCTCCAACATAGAGAGAAAGCGGACCACAGACAAGGAAAAAAACCCCCCCACCGATCACATCGCATCCAAAAACTCCGCTTTTCAGGGGGAAACAAAAAGGGCAAAAATCCCACAGAAGAGGGGACCACACAACTACTTCTACTTTTTTTGAAACTTTTCTAATTACCTTTTTCTAATTTCCTTTTTCTTTTTCTTCTTTTTTTTTTTTTTCCCTTTTCTTCTTTTTCTTTTCTTTCTTCTTCTTTTTTTTTTTCTTTTCTTCTCTTTTTTTTTTTTCTTTTCTTTCTTCTTTTTTTTTTTTTTTCCCTGCTTTATCTAAATCAAGCTATAAAAACCTTCCTATCATGGCGGCCTGGCGGAGGGAAGGAGCCAAGCCAGCGAGTCAAACCGTCGTTGACCCGCCAGACGAACGGCGAGTCAAACCGTCGTTGACCCGCGAGTCCTGTCCCTCGCCGCGGGGGCCTCAGTCAGTCGCCGACGGGCCGCCGAAGGACCCTGCAGCTGTCAATCGCCGTCCTCCCTCGTGACTGGAGCCAACCAGCCGATGGAAACCCCGTCAGTCGCGACGCTCACGCCCCAATCCCCGTCAGTCGCGACGCTCACGCCTGCTGTCAATCGTCGATCGTCCCTACCGTCTATCGTCACCTATGTCAGTCGCCGAATGGGCCGCCGAAAAACGCTCGCGACGGACTCCCTCGTGTCAATCGTGACTGGAACCCGTCAGTCGCGACGCTCACGCCTGCTTCACGATGGACACCCACCTATCCACGATGGACACCCGCCTGGACACCCGCCTGCTTCGCCTGCTGCCATCGCCATTTGCACACTGGAACCCGTCAGTCGCGCCGTCCCCGAAAAACGCTCGCGACGGACTCCCTCGTGTCAATCGTGACTGGAACCCGTCAGTCGCGACGCTCACGCCTGCTTCACGATGGACACCCACCTATCCACGATCAACATGCCTTCTGAGGCAATATTTTTGCAGGGGGAGGCTTTTCAAACATTCATATGTGTACATTTGCCAAAATAGGAGTCCCTATAATTATGGTAGGAAGGTGAAAAACTCCCTCTTCCAAGTAGCGTATTGATATCCTAACGATAGTAGATGATGATGGAAAACAAATGAAGAAAAAAAACAAGCAAGTCTTATATAAATGAGCTTCATTTTGAAGTCTTATAAACATGTGTGATAACAAAAATCCCACGAGCATAGTTCGCTAAATATTGTCTTAGTCTATATTTGTGCCAGTTGGAAATCTTAAATCCCTCTTTTTAAATACTTCAAATGGGAATCCTGAAAGATAAATAAACCATATAAAAAGAAAATGTTCTCTTTCTGCTTATAATCAGAGGGAAAATTTCTTGCTCAAGAGTATATCCAAGAGGAGACATGCCCTTTCTTAAAAGAGACAAGAGGATATTTATAATTATAGTATATAAGATAGTAATTTAAGTTATAGTAAATATTTGTAATGTTAAAAATGTTCACATACCATTGGTCAATGGTAGTTTGAGATGCCCACATGCCATGGAGTAGGCGCCAATGCCAAGTAAGTATAATGCAATTTGTAAAGTGTAAGATTATAGTTATAAACTATAACTTATAAGTTATAAATTCGTGAATCTTGATGAACATGGTCATGCGTTGTGGCCTATGTGGCATGTGGCATTCAATATACTTTTGAATGTGCATGTCACAAGCCAATGCACATAGAACTCGAGAAGCTCTTTGCACTTACATTACTATGTTGAAGTTGAAGGATTCATGAAGGTGTTAACATTCATTCTTATTACTCTCTCCCCTCCTATTGAGTGCACAAAGATTGATATATTGATTTTTATTTCTAAGAAGCTAAGCAACAAAGGGACAAAATATAGAGCTCCCATTATATAATTGTAGCTTATTCACGATGGCCTTTAAAGAGAGGTTTGTAGGCTCTTGCTCCTTGTCCTCTACAATGTACGTTTTGACGTTGTATGCTCGCTCAACAACATGGGGAACTCTATTCTTTAGAGGCAAGTACAAGTATCCCCTTGGAGTTCTATCCACACTCCTTTGAAGAATATTTCATTATAGTGTCTTTGTTGTAGTTTCATAGTAACAAAAAATTACTTAGTGCATGTAAGGTTTTACATGCTCTCATCGTAATCTCTAAATTTGAGTGGAATATTCTACTTGGAAATTGTTTGATTGGTATGTAGGATGACTCTGGAAGTTTACATGATGCTTGATCTATGTTTGATTGACTTGAAGCTTCCAATGTTGTCTCATGGAGCAGCAAACTTGCTACTCCATGCATAAGGACATCATGCGAGTTTAGCAGATGTACAAAATCGTTTTGACTGGATCCCTCATTTGGATGTTCCTGGGACACACCAATAAAATTGGTTAACCAATATGGTTGTATAGATGAAACTAGATCAATCTTTAACAAAATGCCCCATAGATACATTGTTTCATGAAATGCTATGATTGTCGCATCTTCTCGACCAACCAAATATAACTGCCATGCTCTATTCTATTTTTTGTGCATGCCAATTGAAGGTGTTTTCATAAAAAGTTCATGTTTTCTTCTATCATTGATGTGTGCTCACCTTTGAGATCTCTCCATGCAAGAAAGATTTTTCCTGATCATACTATCAACACGGACATCGCACATGAATCTATGGTTGAAATAGCCATTATTAACCTCTATGATAATTTCTAACTCTTAGAAGAAGCTTTTAATGCCTTCAAAACAGTTACCTACATTGATGCCATTGCATTGATAACAACAATTTCTTGTTTTTCATATAGGGAACAAGAAAAGAAGTCGTGAGGTTTTTTCAGTCAATCCTCCCACAGGCTATGCAACCTAATAAAATAACATACATTTATACACTTGATGCATGCAGTCGCATATCAACGATTGATGCAGGAAAGGAGACATACTTTGTAATTGTGCGGGTGTGTAGAGAGGAATCCAATAATACAAACAACATTAATCAACATGGAAGGTAAATGGTTTAGCTTATTTGAAGGAGTTTGGATCTTCTGGAATATACCGAATAATGCTATCCCTTTGAGAGTTATGATTAGAGCCTTAGCTAAGAATGAGGAACATGAGAACCTTATAGGATGTATTCAAATGGATTAAACCCAAATACGATTACATTCATTTGTGTGATCAACATTTGTGCTTTCTTGGCTATGTTGTAAGAGGTAAATTCGATTCATAGTGCCAGAGATTACATTCATTTGTGTTCTCAACATTTGTGCATTCTTGGCTATGTTGAAAGAGGAACATTCGATTCGCAGTGCTGTCCTGGAGGAATGTTTAGATCAAAATGTTGTCCTAGAAAACTTTCTTATAAATATGTATGGGAAATGTGCATGCTTGGATGAAGCTATTTTTTTTAATAGAATGCTTTTGAGGAGCACAAAACATGGAACACATTACTTGGCTCTATACACTTGGAGGGGAAATATACGGAAACTATAGTGCTCTTCGAAGATATGATGAATAAAAACAAAGAGGTTGATAACATAACTTGTCTTTGTGTATTAGTGTGACTCATTCACAGATTTTTGAATTCGGTATGTTCTTATTTGCATCCATGTACTTGTGTCATATAATTACATAGATGAAGGATCACTATCTTTCCACAATTAATATTTTGGGTTGATTTAATGGACACTTAGATGAAGCGAAGGCTTTTATTCACATATTTTCCAATGCTATAGTTATGTTTGCTACGTACGTGTAGAGCTCATGAAGATCTAGAGCGTGGGGCTACTTCTTTGACGAGTGCATTACTTAGGATCCAACAATTCTTGCACCTTGTATTGCATTGATAAATATTTATTCTCGGTTGCATTTGGAGAATTTAGATCAATAATGACACGTCCATTACATTGACGAATGCTTGTCCTAAGAACTCCACTTTTTAATATGTTTTCTTCACGATGCATAAATATGCTCGGCTACCTCCTTATGTAGGTACTTTTTTTAGTTTAAATATATGTATATAAGTGTATCATGCACATGATCTCTTATGTTTGTGTGCATTTGGTTGTCAATGTATTTGTATGTGATTTGTTTTGTACATGTGTGTATGGTTGTTTATCAATGTGTTTCTCATTGTATATGCATATGTATATGTAGATGTATCCAAACATGTGTATGAGGTTGTTGTAGAAATATGTATACATGTGTGGTGTATGTTGCTATGTATGTTATGCATATGCAGTTATGTATATAATTTAATTGTTCATGTCTGTGAATATGAATTTGCATGTGATTGTGACTTTGTGCTAGAGCCCACGAATGAAGATCCATTATTTTAACTTTATGCCTTTTGAAATGGGAAATCTTTCACCTAAGTTTTTGAGAAAAGGGAAGACGCTCCTACCAGAAAGCCTTTCTTTCAAGCCACATGAAAGGGGAATCCTATGTAGTTGATGTTTTGGATTTTCCTGAACAGTGCCCACGAGTCTAAATGTGCAAGTGTACTCAAAAGCTCTGAAATACCACTTCTTTTTCTGTACACGTGTTTTCTTTGAAAAGTTCAAGGTACACTTCAGTACTCTATCGCTGTGCTTGAGCTGTCTGTGTCTTTTCTTTGTGTCTATCAGACCGTCTTATCGCATCCATGGACCGGCCCCACTTTCCTTTATCGTCCTCTCAGGAATTTTCTCGTTTGCTTTGTCAATACATGATATGCGAGAGATTTCCTCCGTCGCCCACTGTTAGTATAGCCACCAATGCCATTACTGATCTAATCACCTTCTTCAATCATTAAAAGTTAAAGCCACACTTCATAGCCAAGTGTACTTCAAAGCTCTAAAACACGGCTTCTTTTTGTGTATTGTTTTTCAAGATGTTGAAGCCTTCAAGGTAAACGCTTTGGCACTCCATCGCTTTCATGAGCTTGTTCTGTGTATTTTCTTCGTTTCTGCCAGCTCATCTTATCCCATCATGATCCCTACTCTCTTTTATCGTCCTCTTCGGAGTTTTGTCGTTTGCTAACTTCTATGACATCCTCCGTCAACTAATTGATATGCGAGAGACTTCTGTGTCGCCCATTGATACGGTTCCCAATGTCATTACTGGTCTAATCACCATCTTTACTACGTATCAATGGTTTCTTTAATCACTAAAGAAATTCGTCTCTCCGAATTCATCCCTCATAAAAGTTCACTACCTAAATCGTGCATTTGAGTCATCCATTGGATGTATCCTATCTTGTGCATGCTACATTCCCTCACTCGTGTGTGCACGTGATTGTTTTGTGGAAATTCAGTTGCCGACCTACTCTTCTATAAAGTTTGAAATTTAGAGAAAACAACTCATGCGTCTTGGAGATCCCTTCTATTTGTCAGTTTTAAGGGCTAATGTCAGCCTGGAGTGCAACTCTTGAACTTTAGACCTTCAATTCACAAGACAATATGTTTACCAATATGCATGTGAGTTTTGGAATAGAAATATGCACAGATAGTCCTAACATTAAAGGGGCAAACAAAGGTGGGAGATCGATATGTTAGAGGAGTTTGGCGAGAGGAGCAACGAAACCCTAGAGTGGGTATGTTCCTTGCATTCTCCCCCTTTGTGCGGGTCGTGTGAGGCTAGAGCTGTGATTAAGGCTGCCTTGGAGGTTTATGGAGATTGCTTTGAAATCTAAGTAAGTGTGGCCTACCACTCCATGTCCTGTGTTTCACACATTGCTGCGCTTAGCCTCTCCTGTCAGGGGAGACCTGGTCTCTATTCAATGCTCTCAGAGATGGAATGACAATAGTAAATGAAGCGGATGCTATGGATTGCTCTAAAATGGGCAAGGACAATGCCTTTGCTGATTAGAGTACCCCCCAAAGCGTATGCTAGTATGGCTAATGCCATTCAAAAACATCTGTATAGTGGGTCAAGAAGGATTTTACCTTTTCAAGGAGCCCTGGGTGGCTCCACAACCAAGTGGCCACCAAAACTGGACGATTATTATCTTGAGTGCCTAATTGTATTTCTTTGAAAGGGTTTCTCTCTACCATATTATCTTCGTGCTCATCTCCATCCTTGTTTTCTTCCGCAAGCTTTTCGTGCATTGTTTCATAAGCAGGGGTATTTTGGATCTCAATGCATTCCTCCTTATCCTCCATCCATCTTGCAAGGATTTCTTGAATTGGGAAAGAGCATTCTTCACTAGTATGTTTTACCTTGTCTTTAGCTTTAGAAACTTCCTTCTCTATTGTTGTTACCTCCTCCTCCAAGTTGTATTTGAGGGGTGTCTTCCTGCCCCTTCTGTGGTCTGTGATGGGCTCTCCTAATCCATCGACCTGAACTTTCTCCTGATTTTCATCATAACCTTCAGTAGTGCAAGAATTATTAAGAAAAATTCCAAAACAAGAGGAAGAGTTGCCTGTTTGGAGCCAATTTAGAATATCCTCTTCTTCCTTGAAATCTATTTGGGGTTGGTCCTCTGTTTTTGGTTCCATGCAAATGCCAATTGTTTGCATCATGATGGTGTTCCCTTGATTATCTGGGCCCTCTTCTAAATGCATCTGTGTCAGCTCTTGCCCTTTCTTTTGTACCCACATAGTGTCTTTGCCCGAATCATGGATGACACTTGCATGCCTTAGCCATGGTCTTCCAATTAAGAGGGGAAATCCTCCTTCAACCAGGGGTAGTCTTAAAACCACAAAATCCAGAATGAAGAGATTACCTTGTACTTCAAGTGGAACTTTTGGGATCACTCCCAAGGGCCTTACTTTGCTTTGATCTGCCAAAGTAACAGTGAAATTTGCAGGCCTTGAAGGGTGTAGTCCAATCTTTTCCATTGTATATTCAGGCATCAAGTTAATGCCCGAACCACCATCCACAATAACTCCTTGAAACTCACGACCGTTGATAGATACTGTCAGCTGAGGACTCTTATAATCTGTAAGGGGTGCTTCCCCTACAATTTTACCTTTATGTATAACCGCAGTATTTGCCACCAAACTTGTAGTGGAAGCCTCATCAATTATCTGCAAGAGTTCTGACCTGAATTTCCCATCCATCTTTATTAAATAAAAAATACTAACCTCTTTTTTCATGGACTTGAGTAGTTTTGAAGCCTCGGATTCCTTAAGAGCATGGGCTCCAATTGACTTATCAAACTCCTCATGAGCCCTATTGAATGCATGCCCAATGGCATCACTGGTACATATGAGATCTCCTTTTTTCCGTGTATCTGCACATGCGGTGGCCTTGTCTTCAAGTGTCTCTTTGTCTTTGATCAATCCATCAATTTTGATTCTTGAACTATATCTACTTGAGCCTTTCCCTTGTTTCTTGTCTGCACTGTAAAAGATTATATTTCTTCTAATTGCACCACCTTGGTAGATGGTGATGGCTCATTGAATTGATCTAACATTTCTTCTTTGTGCACAAAAATCATTTGAATATGGGGCCCGGATGAAGAGGCTTGATTCTTCGGACAACAATTTGTATAGTGGTCTCTGGCCTCTGGGCAGTTTTTGCAAGGAGGGGCATTTTCTGGTAGAGTGCACCTACTTTGTTAGTGCCCACATTCTCCACACCTGAAACAAATTATTGGCCTTCTAGGCCCATTTCCAAAGTTATTCCTCTATCTAGGGTTGTAATTGTTACCTTGATTGGGTGCAGCCACCATTACATTTGTTGTTGATAGGGGTCCTCCTTGTGTCCAATATGTTGTTGTAGGTATTCCCCTTGATTGGCATTCCTGGGCCTCATGACTAGTTTTCCTGCATAATTGGCAAGTCACACTTAACAGAGGACATTCACTTACTATATGACCTTGCTTGCTGCACATGGTACAACAAAGTCCACTCTTGATGCCACGTCCTTTGAGTTCCTACAACTCCTGTCGCAGCTGAGCCAATTCCTCTACTTGGACCTCATCCTCCTTTTGGAGTTTTAATGCCTCAATCTCCCTCCTCAACTGAGTGACAACATTCTCCTCCTCTTTGTGGGGCTTATTCCTTTTTAAGCCCTCCAGCTCCTTCCTTAGCTGGATTTCTCGATCCTCCATTTCTGTAGAATATGGTAGTTGAGGAGAAAGTGCTCCATACTATTGCCTTATCTGCTCCAGTCGTGTAGCTGTGTTGATGAATTCCTCTATGGAGGCTGTAGGCAACATTAATTCCTTGATTTTACATTGGGTGGTCACTGGAAGTGGCTTAAGCTAACCATTTCGTAACAAAAAAAATCATGTGGTGGATCTGGTAATTTATCCATTAGTGCCTTGGCCCTAGTCACAAACTCTGGGAACTTTTCAGCTAGACCCAATCTCAAATTCTCTAATTCATCTATGATGATCTCTGCAGTATTTCCATGCTGAAATTGATTTTTGAATGCATCTTTCATTAAGTCCCAAGTTGTGAAATGGTTCTCAGCAAACTAGCTGAACCATTTATGTACTAATCCTTCTAATGTAGCAGGGAAGAGTATAAAAGAGGCATCCTCTCTTCCCATAAAGCCTCTAGTTTTGCATAGTGCTAAAAAAACTTCTAATATGCTCGTCCGGATCTTCCTGAGCTAGGCCTTTGAAAGAAGGAAATTTTATATTTAATCTTGATAGTAGGGTTCCCAAGTCTACCTGACCAGCCATACTCCTTACCGATGAAGTTGATGAAAGTGGACTAGATGATCTTCTAGCAGCCTTCCTCCTTGTTTGCTTGCAGGTGACCCTCAATGTTTGGGACCGAGTTGCGATCATGAGCTTCTCATAGCCCTCTAGTTAGTATGAGATAATTGATAGGAATATGTACCTTTTAGCCCAATGAAGTAGTATTGTCGACACTTGAATAGTGCTTCTCCACACTACCAGATGTCTTCTCCTATGCTCAAATCTCCTTGGAGTCCCACCGAGTGTGCCAAATTTTGTTGGAAGATTCTTGGACAAGAAGGGATTTGAGTGTGTGTAGGAGAAAAGGGAAAGACAAGAAGAAAGATACACACTGGAAGCCTCTGCCGATTGATTATAATAAGACAAATACAATGTTGAAGCACAATACAATCCAATGCTTTTGTGCAAAATCCCATAGAGTGCTTAATTATAAAATACCAAATACCCAAGGGACTTGTTGCTGCCGACCTCCTCTGCACCAAACCTCCACCTTCTCCAAGCCTGCACTTGTGCGCACCTTGCACCAAGCTTCCAATAAGGCGGAGGGATGGATACCTTCTGTCGGCACGCGCACACTTCAATAAGACCTTGGGATCCTTGGGGGACTAGCTTAGCAATTCTCTGCACACTTCCTTGGTCACTCTTCATGCACACCTTGCACTTCACTTCTCTACGTCGCACACTGTGTGTCTCTTGCACTTCTCTCTCTTGCCTTGCTTAGACTATGCTCACTCTTGCTTACACTTAGAATAGTCCAAGAATAGCCCTTGCCTTGATTTTAGTGTTGATTCACGTACGCTCCTAACTGCAAGAGTATCTTGGTGCTCACTTTGATGTCCCAAGATTGACTCCACAAGAGGCAGCCAACGAATCCCTGTTTTGTCTTGTAGTGACTTTAGGCTAAAACACAATTTTAATTGGGGGGGCCATCTTTCACTTCTGTGTACGTTGCCGCTTCACATACCTTCACATTTTCCTTTTAAGTCTTCACTTTTCCACATAAGAGAGGGTTCACCTGAACCTTCCAAAACACTTTAAAAACACTTTGAACCTTAGGGAAATTACAGAAATACCTTTGCAACCTACAACCCACTTTCTCAAATTTACCCTTTGTGGACAATTAATTGTGCACTACCAGTGCACTTTGACACCTGCACTTTAGCACTTTTACTTTCCACTTGTTGACTATGACCTTGAATTTGTTGACTTTGACCAGCTTGACTTTGATGTTTTGACTTTGACTGTAATTGAATTTGATTGCGCTTGACTTTGACGAATATGACTTTTATGGGCTCAACAGAACTAAAAGGACTTCTTGACTCCTTATCTACTCTTGATTTGTCTAGAGGCTACTAGTAAAGGTACTCTTCCTATCCACATTATCAATAGGTTTCTCAAGACAGGGGAAAAAGAGGTTATCAACAACTAGAGGCCCATCATTTGCCTTAACTCTCTTTATACGATCTTTGCTTCACTTTACCTAGGAGACTTATTCATATTATGAACAATATCATTCTCCCTGAGCAAAAGGGTCTTATCAAAGGTAGATTTATCCTTGATGCTATCATTTCCATCTCGGAAGGTCTAGACTATGCTGATGAGATAAGGCAAGATTATTACTTCTTCAAAGTGGATTTTGACAAAGCTAATGATAGGATTGAGTGGGACTTTATTTTGCAATCCCTTCATGATATAGGTGCTCATAGGATTTTCATTAGATATGTTAGTTTCATTTTTGGTAACACCTACTCTAGAGTCTCCATGAATGGGCACTTGTCTACCCCTGTGAAACTTTGTAGATCCATCAGCTGGGTTGCTCCCTTGCTCCACTACTATTTGCTTTAGCTTATAATGATGCTCTTGACTGGCTTGTGAAGTTTGAAATGCATAATGGTAACATTCAAGGGATCAAAATTTATAATTCTTCTTCCTAGCTTGGTTTGTAGATGTTTTCTTGTGATACTTACATGTGTATTAATGCTGATCCTATTTTTGCTTCTTCTTTCTTGTAATATCTACATGCTTTTTGTTTGGCTAGCGGTTCCCAAATAAATCATCTCAAAACTGGTTTTAAATCTTCTAATAACATCATCCCTTATTGTGTTGCTAGTGCTGGTTGCATTATTTTACAGGAGTAGGTAGTATTCAGATTGCTTGGCATTCATATGGGATTTAAAATCTCATTTCAAGAGAGGTGGAATTGGGTCAAGGACAAATTCAAAAAAAAAAAGCCTTGATGTGGTATAACTTTCACTCCTCTTTGGCTCATAGATCCTTTGTTCTCAACTTGTTACCTTGTACCACCTATTTTTTATCTTGTTGGATTCCATCAAAAGCTCAGCTAAAATAGGTCTCTACCTTGGCAAGGAGATTTTTATGGGATGGTTATGAGTTTATTAACAAAATCCTCAAAGTTGCCTAAGATACTTGTTGCCAGCCAAAACAAGAAGGAGGTCTTGGTATAATTAACCCTATCAAGATGGTAGACAATCTCACTGCAAAATAGATAGCTAAGAGTGTAAATTCCACAGATATCTAGGCTCTACTGCTTAAAAGAAACATACATGTATTTTATGTCAAAAGCTACATATCTTGGGTGAATAACCATATTTGGGATGTGGTTGTTTCCCCCAAATCTTTTGTCCTGTTGGGAGTGTTTTGTCTTGCAGATTTTGGAGGGCTTGGATGAAGTTCAAAAGACCCTATATTCCTAAAAAAGAATTCATTGGTAATATCAACTTTTCTTTGCAAGAGTCTCCCTGGCTAGGTTGGATGGCTATGTGGAGTAATTTGCAATAGTCCGTCTATCTGAGAACACAAATGCTTTAAGTTGGGAATTAGGACTTGGAAGTGGTTCTTCCACAAAGGTGAGATTTTATCTGATCAAGAGTATAACAATCTCATTCGTTTATCTACTACCTATTTATAGATTATCATCAAGTACAAATAGTTGTTGACCCTGAAGGTGAAGGAGTGCAGAGATTTCCACATTGAATATATTTTGGAGATTGCGTCTGACATGCTAAAGGATTTCAAGAGGAATAAAGGGTGTGTGTCCACTTTGGTGTCCAAACATAATCTCATATGGAAGGTTCAACGGTCCAATGGTCAATGGAGATACAAATTCAACTCTTTATGGATCTTCCCTATCAATATCAAGCACTCTATTCTATAGTGGCTCATTATTCATAATGGTGTCTTGTCTCACAACAAATCTAAGAAGATTAATGTCAACAATGATAGTAGTGCACTTTGCGGTAGAGAAGAGGGTTTGGCCTACATTTTTGTCAACTGCTCCATTGCTAAGAAATTTTGGCACCTATTGCTTCCCTACCTCAACATCAGGAATCTCCCCCAATTAGGGTATAAAGAATGCTATAATAAAATGGACCTTGTGTTGTGGCACACTTGGAGAAGCCATATCCTTTGGATTTTTTGTCTTAGTAGAAATCAAGCTATTTTTGGGTCTGGTAGGAAGAATTTCATCATTCCTCCCAAGAAGATCCTTTTCTCCACTAGTAGTGAAGACTTGGAGTGTATCAGGGATGCTTTGGATAGTCACTCTACCGTGTTCTTTTTGTTATCCAAGCTGCCTCCTCACAAGTGGAGGGATTCTTTGTTTGCTTTGTACTCGAATGAGGGATTCATCATGGCCTTCTCTTTGTATTATGTATGAGATGTTGCCCACTAGTGTTAGGTTTCTTTTGTGCTTAGTGACATGCTTTCCCCTGTGTTAGGGTTGGTTCCCATTTTTTCTTTTGTGGGATCTTGCCTCGCTGCATAAAATGTAATAGCTCCATTAATTTAATCTTCATTTTTGTCGCCTTAGAAAAAAAAAGATTAAAGCGGCAATGAGCAACCCAAATATCGGTCGTACCAAGTATGGAATGTACAAAGACATGTAGTCCATCGGGGCAGTACATCAGAATTGTGGATATATCATGCGTCAAAGAGAGAAAATTCCCAATTAATGGAAAAGTATTTCACAAACCTTAATGTTCACACACTTCACTACTGAAATGTGTTAACGGATTCTCCTAAGAGTGATGCATTCAAAATGTACACAAAATGTGTTAATAGATTCTCCTAAGAGTGATGCTTTCAAAATGTACAAATTTTGCTAAAAACTTCAACGTTCTCACACCGAAAAACCTTTGCGACAAGCTCGGCAAGGTTATCCTGTACACGCACATAAGCAAAATTATTCTCTCCAACACAACCCGAATGTAAATGCAGAATTTTTGCAAAAAGCTTCAATGTTCTCACATCGAAAAGCCTTTGCGACAAGCTCCACAAGGTCAACGCACATAACACACAACCCAAATCATTCTCTCTATCAAGGACTCTCCTTCTCAACACATTTTCTCTAACAGAGCTTCTCTCTCTCTCTCTCTCTCTCTAGCTGTCTAAGATTTCTGTACGAGACATCATCTTAGAGCGACCACAATTTACACAACAAAATCTGGGTAATTTAGCCTCATTTATGAATAGACGTGTTCATACTTAGTTGTATAATGCTTTCATCGAAAAGCCTTTGCGACAAGCTCGGCAAGGTTATCCTATACATGCACATGAGCCAAGTTATTAAGTTATTCTCTCCAGCACAACCCAAACGTAAATCCAAAAATTTTGCAAAAAGCTTCAACGATCTCACATCGAAAAGCCTTTGCGACAAGCTCGACAAGGTCATCCTATACACGCACATAATACACAACCCAAATCATTCTCTCCATCAAAAACTCTTCTTCTCGAGATCCTCTGACAGAGTTTCTCTCTCTGATCTCTCTCTCTCTCTCTCTCTCTCTCTCTCTCTCTCTAACTGTCTGAGATTTCTGTACGAGACATCATCTGAGTGACCACATTTAACAGAAAAAAATCAGGGTAATTTAACCTCATCTATGAATAGACGTGTTCATACTCAGTCGTATAATGGCTTCATCGAAAGGCCTTTGCGACAAGCTCGAAAAGGTTATCCTATACACGCACATAAGCCAGTTACTCTCCAACACAACCAAAATGTAAATCCAAAAATTTTGCAAAAAGCTTCAACGTTCTCACATCGAAAAACTTTTGGGACAAGCTCGACAAAATCATCCTATACACGCATATAATACACAACCCAAATCATTCTCTCCATCAAAGAATCTCTATCTCAAGATATTTTCTCTAACAGAGTTTCTCTCTTTCTCTCTGTTTCTTCATCTCTGTCTCTCTCTCTCTCTCTCTCTCTCTCTCTCTCTCTCTCTCTCTCTCTCTCCGTAGCTGTCTAAGGTTTCTGGACGAGATATCATCTTAGAGAGACCACATTTTACATAACAAAATCTGGGTAATTCATCTATACTCAGCCGTATAGAGGTTTCATCACAGTCCTCTCTCAAGACTTTCTTATCAAATTGCATAACTCATCTTCAAGAAGAAACAACTATTATCGTCTACATGAACGTGATCTGCTTATAACGGAATTTTCGAGGATAATTTAATGCATCGCGCAAGTTTTGGAAAGAATTATTTTGTGGTTTTAGTAGAGGATTTGTAGATGCTATTATTAGTGAGATGTTTGCTTCAGGAAACAATGATTCGGTACGATTTATGTAGTATATGGATTATTTATTGCAAAAGAAAATCTATGATTTTGTTTATCATTATTATTATGTATCCGCATATATACATATGCTGATTAATGCCATATAGATTTTGAAAAAGAAGACATTACGTGGTAGACGGCTCAATTATCTAAAATTTCATGAACAATTGAGCTTTTAGATAATTGAGCTTTTAGAAATATGCATACACACAATTGCACATACACACACATGTACATACCTTAAACCACATCATCTGAGGAGCATCCGATCATGAATGTGGAACATCTACGAAATCCGAGTCACGTTTTCTTCATTTAGAGCTTGAATCCAAGGAAAATCTTCCATTGTTTCTCCTAAAATTGGAGAGCTAGATTCTGATGATACAGAAAGGATAGTAGATGACGGTAAAATAAAAAAATAAGCGGATTGGCAACTAATGTAACAATGAGGAAAAGTAGCTTTGATTATTTAAATATACAAAAGAGCTTCATTCTTATGGAGAAACGTTACTTTACATTGGTTCAGGTACACAAAAGTCCTATTAATCCTTCAATTATGCCAAATTCTTTGTCCTTGTACATGTTTACAAGTGTGCTGAAAAGCTCCAAATACTACTTTTTCTTTTGTGTACACATGCATTTCAAACTAGTTGAAGGCACACTTCAGTACTCCATCGCTGCTTGAGCTGTCTGTGTCATTTCTTTATCTCTTTCAGCTCGGGTTATCTGACTATGAATATTCCCTAGTCTGTTTTGTCGTCCTCCTCGGAGTTTGTTCTTTTGCTTCAAGGCTCAGATTCCCTGTCAAGAGATTGATATGCGAGAGAACTCCTGTTTCGCCGATGCGATTACTGATCTAATCATCTCCTCTGTTATGCTTCTTTAGTCAACGAAAAGTTGAAGCCACACTTTGTCTCTTCTCCAGAAACATTCTAAGCTCTCTCTTTATACACTGTTTCTGCTCCTTGTCATGTTCCACATGTGCTGTCTCTTTGCGATTGAGAAGGCTTCTTGTTTTCTTCAATCAGCGGCTCGAGCGCATAGTATTCCATTTTAGAAACCCTTTTCATGCATGTGAACAGATTTAAAAACTTCCACAAAACAGAACTTTGATAGAGAGATTTGTCCAGACAGTAAATAAATGTGGCACTCCGATCAATTCATGCCCATAAAAGTATTCTCTCTCTCTCTCTCCCTCTCTCTCTTTCTCTCTCTCTCTATGTATATATATATGTGTGTGTGTGTGTGTGTGAAGTTTGAGGAGTGGGAACACGCACAGACAGTAAAAGGAAAAGAGAATTAACTAGCATTGCAGATAGCCAGCATACTAAATGTGAAATATATATGGTTGCACGTGAGGGTTTGTGGTTACAAGAACACGTGAGGGATTGTGGTTCTTAAAACATCCGCACATCAGCTCGTAATATTATGGATCTAGCGACAACTTTGTATGATGACATGAGTAGCATTGAGATAGCAAATAATCTCTCTCGTTGTTTTTAGAAAACAAGGAAAGAAGTGTATTGAAAGTTTATGTTACAATCTACAAAGGGCAAGCCCCCATTACATCAACATACAAATGAACTTTGAGGATAAAGAGCCATTCCGAGAGAGCTACATGACAAGGATTAAAGGCATGTTGGTATTGTAAATGAAACAAGGTCTCACTAGGTTTCTTAGACAATACTAATGTGTTCTTCTTATTATAGCAGATCCATGAAGCACTCTACACTTAGCAGTAACAAATGCACATTCCAACTCTGGATCCCCCTTCTAGATAGAGCGAGCATGTGAACACACACTCATAGTGGTTGAACGAGCTAGTTGGGCCACTAGGAGATGTTGTAGATATTTGGGAATCCAACTGTGAGTTCCAAAATATCTAAGGAAATTTCCAATACTTCTCTATAGATTTTGAGCTCTAGAACACACTTGAGATAGGCCATTTGGCAGCAAGAAAGATTAGTAGAATACTTTAGTCATCAATTGCCAAAGCTAGACATGATGAGATGCTAGTGTACTCTGCAACCACGAATAGGTAAAGACATAACTGGAACTTTCATAATCCCATCCTTTTCATGTAACCAAGAGATGAAGTGATTCAAGCTTTCCTTGAATTAGGCTCGGGAAGCCCTCAATATGTAAGCTTATTCCATCAGAATAGGAAAACTTAATACCAAAGGCTACAAAGAATTAGAATGTGGTGAAGCTTAAAGACATGGTAGCCATAACTCCAAATTTATCAGTTCCACTAAGTATGTGCACTTAGCATTTTGCCTTTTAAGGGTAGGACAAATTCACCCAACCTCACAAAAAGATATGGTTCGGTCTACACTTGGTAGATACTACTGGTCTAACTATCAACCTCCCTCATTGGATAATCGATAAACTCTATGCAGTCCATACAAGATGGCTACACAAACCTCTGCTGAATGGATGTTGTGCAATCACACATATCATCTACAAATGTTTGGCATGCAATATACCCGTTGGGAGAGCCCTTAACTGAGCACAACTATAGTTATTCAAGAATAGGAAGGCATCAAAACTACAACCAAAAAGAATGAGAGACACACTTCCCTGCATAACATTGTGAGGTGGGATCATGACATGAGACATATCACCCTCATCGCAAAGGACTCTAGCCCCATTTATGATTCATTTTCCTAGGCCAAGCACAAAAGGAACCTCTATAGGAGATCCTTCGAAACCATTCCACCCATCTGAGTTGGAATTTTCAATCATATGGAGCTTAGAAAACTTGGGCACATTTATTTTGAACAAATTCTATAGGGAGTCCAACTTTTCAACATAGACATCTACTCTAAAATAGAAGTCACTCTACAACCAACAAGAAGGACTATCAAACATCAACCAACTGAAGAGCGTCATGTTCACTAGGAACAAGAGCAACATGCTACTTGCACACACGAACATGAGAGACCATATGAAGAAGAAGATGAAGAAGAAGAAGAAGATGAAGAAGAAGAAGAAGAAGAAGAAGAAGAAGAAGAAGAAGAAGAAGAAGAAGAAGAAGAAGAAGAAGAAGAAGAAGAAGAAGAGGAGGAGGAGGAAGAAGAAGAAGAAGAAGAAGAAGAAGAAGAAGAAGAAGAAGAAGAGGAAGGAGTGCCCACATACACATATGAAGAGCATTCAAGCCCACGACCACCTTTCTATGCGAAGAAATGGTGTGCTTATGGAACATGTATTAGAAGCAGAGGAAGTCGATCAACACTTCATAGAGTCCCTATAGGCATTATAAAAAATTATCGGTGTAATAGAAGCAATTGAACATATGTTGCAAAGGCCATGAGTATAGTACAATGATTGACATATCCACACATGCCGATAGTTGGGTAAAAATAGTCATATTCCAATAACCTTAGCGACAACAACAACATATTTCCCTGTCAACATAGATACGATGTCCACTTCCATACCAACTAACATCCGTACATGCTATCAATCTAACTAATGAAACCATTGTACAAACTCCCCTAGTCTCACCCCTTCCCATTCCATCACCCATTAGAATCCTTGAACCTCTTCCTACAAAACAACTAAAACACTTAGTCACGCTATAGAACCCATCCTCCATACTCCGAACTCAGCCCTAGAGCAATAGAATCCATTCCAATCACAATCATAGAAGTTCAGGTAACTAGCCACATCCACCACTGATGTATGCCTTTCCATTGATGGGGTAACTACATTCCCTACTTTTGCATTTCATAGACTCGTCTCACACTCAAAACTTTTTTCCTTCATCGGAAACTCACTACATAGTGCCTCCAAATCAAAACACTCCCAAATCCTATATGAATGAGTTCTTGTATCTACAACCACCATCTCTTCATTCATTGAACAACTCACATTTTCCCCAATACCACTCACTCAACCATAATCTTTGTCTATGGCTTACTCATCTCCTTTTTCCTCCATGTTTCAAACACAACCACCTCAACCCTCCTTTTCAAAGTTACTTGGTGCTTCTTATGTGCACAAAGGTCCCTTACCATCTGAACCTTCCACATCTTCTCAATTGTTGTCAAGCACTACACACACAATCCCTGTATTTGTGATGGCCACCTCACTCACAAGCATGTATGACCCCATGGACATTTCACCACCACTTACTGTAGCTCATCCACCCCATAATTGCACCATCCCTGATCCACCCTGCACCAACATTACCCCCACTCACTGCATTTCTCTCCATTACATTCATTTGTCCTGTTCCCCCTCCCTTCCCCTGCATTAAACACTTTCCAAACTACATCCACTATAAATAATTCCATAGTCGACTCTATACTAGCATTAATGATCAACTTTGCTAATCAAATAGAGAAGGAGTAACAAATACTAGCACAACAAAACATAGTGCTTTAAGATCAATCCATGCACCTTTAGGCAAGGATTTTTGACTTGGTAGCTAGCAATGTTGTTTTGCAGATTAGTTCAATACCTTACAAATCTCCCATAATCAACTAGAGGCAAAGATACAAAATATGCATCATGAAGCACTCAAAGCAATTGAAATCCATCTACACACACAAATGGAGTGCATTGTGAAGCTTACATGCAACATGGCACTATTAAGACAACATTTAGCTACTGTTGAAGAGGAGAACACAGAAGAATACAACAAAAAATCAAGATAACTTGGAAGCAACCATCGAGAATACACTAGGAGCACCTATAAGTCCATCCAAGTTCCAACTCATTCCTCCAAAGAACATTCAAATTATTCGTGAAGAGATGCACACGACAAAATCTCTGAGGAAGTAGGACAACTCAAACAACAACAACAACAACAATGAGCAACAACACCCCTCTTAGTCCCAAAGACCACAGTAGCCACTTCTTAATCAATTGAATTGGCCGATCTACAAAATCAGATATAGAACTCAAAACTAAGCTCCTCCAATATGAAAGACTTCCATTGTCCCTAGAGGTACCTTAAGCCGAAGAAAAAGTAGAGATCCCCATCGAGCAAACCTTCAAAGAGGAATATGAGCCTGAACCAGTACCAGGGGGCTAGGTTACAAAAGAGGGATAGGAAATATTTGAAGCAGCTAGGCCACCTTGGTTAAAATATGTTGAAGATATCTGATGCACCTAAGAAGATCACCTCACCATACAAATCCAAGCAATGATGAACATGCATGAAGAAGTGCTCAAGTCAGAGTATTTTCAAAATTTGGCACACAAATGATTAATTAGCACCTCAAAGCTTCATTATAGGCCATATTTCATCATCCTTGCTGATTACAATGCATAAGTGACATAGATAATGGGAAAATCACCTACTTTTTCAACCATTCCAATCAGAGGATGTACCGAAGAAAGCACAAAAAGTTATCATCTTCCGGCCTAGCAAGCAAAAACAATGACTAGAGAAATATCCAAAAACACTATGCATGTGGTCCCATAAGCCACTCCATATCTTATACAACCTATGCCATGGACCAATCCCCAGGTCAAGATCATGGCTCACATTTGCCATTAAGGTCAAGAATAATGCACGTTTTGTGGATAGGGTCAACTATCATTATCCTACACCATCCCAAGGATCATCTAGTGTCTACCACATGATTTATCATTAAACACTGGATGCCTCATCTGAAACCAATGCCAGACGTTGTAGTCTAGATGCTCTTAAAGATATTTGATTTGATATTGGTAGTTTTCAAAACTTTCAAAAATATTCAAACGCCACATGTTTTTGCATGAAGTTTTGAGAATGGAACTTTGACTTGGTATATGATTTGAGCACTAGTTCCATCTAAAGCTTCTATACATGCATGCCACATCAAATAATGTTATCGTTAGTGTCCATGTGAAAGGCCGAATGGCCATTGGACACTTTTTTGTATATGCTCCTTATTACTTCACTAGTATCAGAGCAATTCGATGCAAAGCTTTGTTCCTTTTGTGCGAGTGAAGCGAGCACCCCCCGGCTTTCTCCAAGGCTTATGACTAAGGTGGCAATCAAGGAATTGACCCTGGCATACCTTCTCATTGGAGTCACTGAAGTCACCATTGGCACCGTTGGCTATGCACGAGGGAGGACCTCAACGATCAAGGAAGATAGAGGTTCGCGGTACTTCCCAGGAGATCATCCATCCTAGTATTGTTCCCCCTAGAGGTTGCTTAACCATGGAAATCTTTTGCCACTAAGCTACACTCTTGTGGTGTTTGAAGAAGGGGAAAGACTAAGGTTAACATTACCTTGAACATGTTTTGGTCCCTAAAATTCTTTTCTTTCAAAGCCTATTTTTGAAGCATTTTTGCAATGTCTTTTGGCGCCATTTTGGATTACTTTCGCATAGAGTACTTTTCACACAGGTCCTAGAACATCACAAAGAGTGTTCTTTGTACTTCTTTGACAATAAATATCAATCTTTGGGCCTATGTTTTCATCCACACTTGTAAAACTATAGGTTTCTCGAAAGTTTTTTTCACTTTTGGTGGGAGTAACCACTGCAAGTTTATGGAGGTTTTTGAGCCTAAAACATCAGAGTTGACAGACACTTGCAGGTGTTGTTGGCTAGTTTTTGGGCTGTGCATTCAGTCTTCTAGTGTCATTTTACTACATATATTGAGCACATACACACCATGTACGCTTCTGTGGATACTGATTATGTACATCCATGTGGTCGTTGATGTAACGGTTACGTTTTCTGCATAAAGTCTTTTACATTTGATAAAGAGGGTCCTGATGAGGTTTTCTTAAGTGGGAGACACCCAGATGTCAGGGTCTCTTTGGTGATGCAAGTGAAAGACTTACCCAACCTCGCCATAGGAGATTTCTGATAGTTTTTCATAGGTGCTCAATAAGCCTAGTTGGCTTCTATTGGGTAACTGATTATATGCAGTGGAGTCAGTGATTCACTATGTGGTAAACATGTCAGTACTTACAATTTTATCATAGTTTGACACTAGTCATATGCTCATTTTTCAGAGGATACTCTATCAAAATTTTTCCAGACTTTTGGTTTTGTCAACTATATAGTGGTCGATTTTCTCCTTGATACACTTATTCATTGGTGTTTGGACTCTTCTAGATTCATTATCATTCTATTCAGTTCTTTATCATCATGGCATCAGAGGTCTCATGCACATGTGGTGGGTCACAATCTAGTGTGAGTGTTCCAAGGAGGAGCTATGACTTGCAGGGCAAAGACCATTTTGAGATCCAAAAATTTGATGGCACAAACTTAGCTCTATGGAAGAATCAGATTAAAGATATGCTGATTCAAAGGAGGCAATGGAAGCCAGTAAATGGGATTTCAAAGAAGCCTGCTAACATGGATGAAGATGATTGGGATGAGTTAAATGAAATGGCCAAGTCTACCATTCGCTTGCACCTGACAGATAATGTTTACTTTCTAGTATTAGACCGTGAAAGTGCAGAGGAGATTTGGAAGAAGTTATGAAATACATATGAAAAAGAGACAACAACAAATAAAGTGTATCCGATGAGAAAATTATATGATCTTTGCATGAAGGATAGAGATAGTGTTGATGCTCATCTAAATGAGTTTGATGCTATATTCTCCTAGTTACAGGCTCAAAAAATGGATATGGATAGTGAAATGAAAGCAGTATTGCTGTTATGCACCCTACCATCATCATGGGATAGGTTTTGCACAACTATTAGCAATATGACACCTGGTGGTAAACTTGACTATGATGACATATGTGGAGTACTCTTGAGTGAGGCGATTCGTAGAAAATCTATGGTTGGCACTCAGAGTGGAGATGCATATAATGTTCGTGATTCGTACCAAGGAAAGAATCAGCAACGTGGTAGGAGAAAGAACAAGGAAAAGAATGGTCAATGGAATAAGAGTAGAAGTAAATCAAGGAAGAGGGATATCGAATGCCATTATTGCCATAAGAAAGGACATATGAAGAAAGATTGTTTTGCATTGAAGAATGCTAAAGATAAAGGACAAAATGTTGATGGGAATGTTAAATAGTTAGCTGCACCATCTACTTTGACTATGAATATTGAAGAAATTAATGCCATTTCTGATGATGCTGATGTGTTGACACTTGATAGTATTGTGTCAACTGAGGTTCTTATTGCTGATTCTCTTTCCCACACATGGCTGATAGAATCTTGTGATTCTTTCCATGTGACACAACACATAGGGTGGTCCTCTAATTATGCAGCAAAGTCTCTTGGTACTCTGAGACTTGGTGACTCTTACGAGTGTGACATTGTGGGGATTAGAGATGTGGTTGTGTAGTTCATTTGTGGTTCAAAATTTAATATGCATAATGTACGCCATGTACCTTAGTTATCATGTAGTTTGATATCAGTTGGTCAACTTGATGACCTTGGTTACAAGGTGGTCTTCCATGCTCAATCCTTTTGTATATCAAAGGGCAATATGGTTATTGCAAAAGGAAGCAAAGTTGGCTCACTTTATCTTTTATTTGTATCATAGAAAGAAAACTTGTTAGTTGTTACTAAGTAGCCTATGGCTTGTATTTGGCATGGTCGTTTGGGCCATATATCTCATAGTGTAATGGAAAATCTTTCTCGTTCTGGCTACTTACTTGTGTTATCTTTCTCTAATTTTTCATTGTGTGAGCATTGTCAATATGGAAAACAAACAAAAAATGTGCATAGAACACACATTGACTCTTCAGTTCAACCTTTAGATCTCATTCATACAGATGTGTGTGGTCCTATGCCCACTAGGTCGTTAGGTGGTTCTCTTTACTTTGTCACTTTCATAGATGATGCTACTAGAAAAGTCTGGGTATATCCTATCAAATCGAAGGATGAAGTGTTCCCTACTTTCAAAAAAAGGCTTGCTTCAGTTGAGACTGAAAAAGGAACTAAGCTTAAGGATTTATGTTTAGATAATGGGGATGACAATACCTCACATGAATTCAGCCTTTTTTGTTAGTCTAGAGGGATTCGTAGAGATTTTAGAGCTCCTTATACCCCACTATGAATGATGTAGCTAAAAGGATGAATAGAACTATTCAAGATAGAGTAATTTCTATGTTGCATCATGCAAACCTTTCAGAAGGCTTTTGGGTAGAAGCAGTATTGACTGCAATTCATGTGATTAACCTTTCACCTAGTACTACCAAAGGTCTAAAAGTGGCACAAGAGTTATGGATAGGGAAGCCACCGTATTATGATTATCTTCGAGTTTTTGGGTGTGCAGAATAGTTCATATACCCAAGAGTCTTAGACAAAGTTGTACCATATGTCAAAGAAGTGCATTTTTCTTGGATATGGTCAAGAAGGACACTTTGGATATCGCTTATGGGATCCTGAAACATGGTCCAATGATCAAAAGTAGTGATGAAATTTTCAAGGAGTCTAAGATGCATAAATAGCCCATTAAGGAGGTTGAAGTGAGAAGAGTGGTGTTTGAGGATACTAGTCCTCCAGTTACCATGCATACAAATGCTGCACATAAGGATGTTCAAGAGAATGTTTGATCAGATGAGTCTGCACATGGTCCTGTTCAACAACCATTGAGACGCTCTACACGTGTCTCACATGCACTTGATAGATATGTTTTGGGTTTAGATTTTGTTATGCCAACAAACACTAGTGGGCCTTCTTGCTACAAAGCGGCTATGCAAACAGAGGATCATGTCAAGTGGGAGCATGCCATGAAGAACGATTTGGATTCTATTGACAAGAATGGTACTTGGGATTTAGTACCTTTGCCAAATAGAAGGAAAGCTTTACCATGTAAATGGGTATATAAGCTAAAACTCACATCAGATAGTGCTTCTCCAAAGTATAAAGCACGACTTGTTGCAAAGGGTTTTAAGCAACAACATGGTGTTGATTTCGAGGAAATATTCTCTCCAGTGGTCAAGATGACTACCCTGTGCATGTTGCTTGGATTCAATGCAATGGAGGACTTAGAGCTAGTCCAAATGGATGTGAAAATTGCTTTCTTGCATGGAGATCTTATAAATGAGATCTATATGGAACAACTAGAGGGTTATGTAGTTCCTGGCAAGGAAAGTCTAGTTTGTAAGCTCAAGAAGAGCTTTTCTGGACTTAAATAGTCCCCTATACAATGGTACCAAATGTTTGATGCCTTTATGAAGTCTCAAGACTATTCTCGAAGCAATGAGGATAATTGTCTCTACACAAAGAGATGCTCAGATGGCAGCTTGATATGCTTGATACTTTATGTCAATGATATGTTGATTGTTGGGAAGTCCTCTTATGACTTGTCAATTCTCAAAAAGAAGTTGAGCCAAACATTTGATATGAAGGATTTGGGGGATGCCAAACATATTCTTGGCATGTGCATTACTCGTGATAGGAGTGAAATATGCATATACTTGTCTCAAAGTGAGTACATATCCAAAGTACTTCATAGGTTCAATATGCAAGGTGGAAAAGCATTGAGTACACCTTTACCCACATATGTGAAATCGAGCAAGGATGATTGCCCCAAATCAAATGATGAAAGGGAATTAATGACCAAAATTCCCTATCAGTCTGAGGTTGGTAGTCTCATGTATGCTATGGTAGCTATGAGACTAGACATTGCATTTGTAGTGGGAGTTGTGAGTAGATATATGGCTAATCCTCGCAAGAAACATTGGGAAGAAGTCAAGATGATTTTGAGATATCTGAGTGGCACTAAGGACAAGTTTTTGTGCTTAGGTAGAGGGAAAGCATCCATTATTGGTTACAAAGATTCTGACTATGCTGGTTGTGTAGACAATGCTAAGTCTATCTCTTGGAGATCTCATCTTCAAGAATGTACAATGGTTTCCACCACCAAAGCAGAGTATGTTGCAGGAAGTCAGGCATGTAAGGAAGCATTGTGGCTTTCTGGTCTTGCTTGTGATATGGGTTTACCTTATCATGTACCTCGTTTGCTCAATGACAGTTAGAGTGCCATTGCTTTGGCTAAGAATCCAGTCTATCATGCAAAGACCAAGCACATTGAGGTGAGGTATCACTTCATTTCTTAGCCACTGAGCACATTATTCTTGAGAAGGTTCACACTCGAGATAATTCTCTAGATGCTTTGAATAAACCTCTACCACATGATCTCTTTCACAGTTGTCACTTGATGGGGGTTACTTGATTCATGATCTTACACTGTCACTTGTATACTATGTAACATGCCCATCAAGTGGGAGATATAGTTTGTATACTTATACTCAGGTATTCTTTATCATTCTTTATTTTTTCTCCCATAGTTACTTTGGCCATATTGGCCTTTAGTGGGAGATTGTTACCGTTAGTGTCCATGTGAAAGGCCAAATGGCCACCACACACGTTTTTGTATATGTTCTTTAATAAAACATATAGTGGTCTAGTCAGACACAGATTGCAAGTTAGACCGCACTTGTAAGACCTAAGAAGTGTATCTTTGTGCTCACTGTGTACTATGTATTTCTACGTATTCTGTAGCCTCTATGCGGAGTACTATGTGCGACCTTAGGAGCTCAATTTTCTACTCAAAGGATATCATCGTGGAGCTCTCGAGAAGGAGAGTAGACAATGGTGCATCGCCAACGAATTACTTCAAATACCTCCCAACTGATTAAAAGCAAAGGTTCAAAGGCATGTTCACCACAAGCTTTTGGGAATATCATTCAGAGGTCTTCATCTCCAAGCTCATCCACCTCCTACAATTATTTGCACGCGAGCATGCAAATGAAGTACTATCCGATGCTGCACCCAGAACTCCCACACACTATAGATTAGGAATGTTTGAAAATTGATCTCGCAAAGGGACTTAGGCTAGAAGAACATGGGTTAGCAACAAATCTCCTTCATAACTACACAGACAAACCCATCCGAATCAAAATGAGTGTGATGATCAACTTATATCAGCACTCATCCCCATGACCAAAAAGAAATCCAAGTATCAGATAGAGGATTGAATAGGTAAGGAGGTCAACATAGATCTGATAGAGAATAGGCCTATACAAATTTTCAATTATAAATTTTCATAAAAAACAATGATTTTTATCACTATATATCATTGTAAATATCCATTTTGGTAGTTTCAACTCCATTTTATGCAAGCCGAGGAGTCCTCAAGATTGAGGAGCATTAGAAGAACACACATATCAATTTTCTTTTTTTTGGGAGCTCATTTGAGCCCTCAAATTAACCTAGGAATCTATTTTTTAGCTAGGTTGGACACTAGGTCTTAAGTAGGCCAAAGCTAGTAAAAACCTATAAGAGGAGCTATAGAGCTCATTTTTGAGAGGTTATCTTGATAGGGAATTGAGATTTGTAAGAGCATACTTGTAACTTCAATTGATAATAGGAGATTACATTGTGCAAACTCTTTGTTCTACCTTGTGTGCACACATGTTTGTGTATGTGTGCACATCTCTCACTCACGTACTTGTGCATTCCTCTCACTCATGGTCATAATACCATCCTCATGTCTCCATGGATGGACATGTACCTAGTCGACCTTCACCACGGTGGTACTTCCATTGTCCTAGAGTGATAGTGCCTAGCATCACTAAGAATCTGACAAGTGTGGGATGGATTATGAAAAAAGGATTTCAAGTGAGGCTCGGAAACTATGGTGCTTATGTAGAAGATCCATATCAGGGATTCAAGAATATAGAAAAATATTAAAAGAAAGGTAGAGCATTCACCTTTGAACTCCAAGACACAAGTAACATAGCATTGTTCAATTATGGCACACAAACTCTATCAAAATTAGAGTTCTGTCATAAAAGCTTGGCTTACATTGGAGAGAAGACCTTGAAACAAATTAGTAGATATCAAAGTGTACTTGGACTACCTAATATCACAAAGCAACATATGATTTACAAATGTAGTCCATGTCCATTTGGCAAGTCACACAAGCAACCTTTGACAAAGAGGCAATACATGCATGGAAACATCTTGGAGCTTGCCCACACAGATGTTCGGAGACAAAGTAAGGAATCAACTATCTGAGCGTCAAGTTACTATGTGTGTTTCATTGATGATTGTAGTAGATGTAGTATACTCTATTTCATGAAGCATAAGGTTTGAGTGTTTTGTTGCTTCAAGAAGTATCTTGCACTTGTAGAGAATCAAAGAGGTAGAACATTGAAGAGGGTAAGGTGTGATGGAGGGGAAGAGTATTTCCTCGAGGATTTTGAATCCTTGCAAGAAAGAGGAACCAAAGGAGAGATCACAACTAGTTATACACCTCAGTAAAATGGTGTAGTAGAAAGAAGAAATAGAACCATTATGGAAGCAACTAGATCAATGCTTGATGAAAAGAAGTTTCCCAATTAGCTATGGGGTAAGGGAGTATCCACTGACACTTATCTTATAAAAAAGTTATCCTTAAATTCTATAGAACCTATGGAACCTTATGAAGCTTAGAATGGAAGAAGACCAAGCTTATATCATTGCAAGTTTGGTAGATGTAGCAAGCTGAGGAGAAGCACATAGAATCCAAGGAGGAAGAGAAGGACTCATTATTTAAAGTTCTAGAGAACTTCAAGAAATACACAATGGATGAAAGGAATATCCATGTTGAGATGCCTAAGAAGTAGGTAATACTACGGTAGGTTGAACCTTGGAACTAAGACAAAACATCAATTTGGTTTTCTCTTGCTCCTACAGGTGGCATGGTGCATATTTGGATGAAAAGGTGATTTTGTGAGGTGATATACTTGTAGTACATGTTTAGTTCAATATATGATGCATTAGCTATCATATATGTGCACATGATTCTTAGCACTTGACTAGGTCTAGTCTTGGTTTGACAATTTGACATGGTAGTCAAGCCACCACTTGAATGTGCTTGTGGATGATCTAGTTGTTAAGTAGGATCATTTTTTGCAAATCAACATTATTACACGCATTTTTGGCACTATAACAAGGACAAGGGCCTATGTTAGGGTGGCTACATAGCATTGTTGTGGAAGGGTAGGGTCATAATCTTGGAACTTGCAGAACATTCTATTCCTAGTAAGTTTCTAGATCAATTTAGAAGGGATAGGATAGTTTAGGGCATGAAGCATTGGGGAAATTGATTAGTAAGGGGTAAGATAGTTAGGGTTAGTAATGTCATTAGAACAAAGAAATAAAAACTTTAGAGTTTTTTTTTTAGTGTATGATTAAACCTAGGGATCATAAGCCCTAGACGACACTTGGATGCTCATTTTTTTGTAGGAGGGGTGTGGGAAAGAGCCCAAAAGAATTTTTCTATGAGAGCTTTTTGAGGGCCTTTGCGAGCTACACAAAGAATATTTCTACTTACAAACTAACCTATTAGGCCACTAAGGTGTGCTCTACAAGCCCATGGAATTGTTTTTGACAAACAGATACCACATGGGTAGAAAGGACAGGATCTAAATGTCATGAGGCACATAAGGGGCTTAATAGACATCATTAGAGTGATATAGACCCATAGGGAATAAGGGAACAGTAAAGGAAGCACCCTAGGCTAGGTCAAAACGCCAAATAGTGAAGGAAAGTCCAAGCCTTGCAACACTTGGTCAATTTAGGTGTCGTCGACACTAAAGTTCTGAGTATTGATCACACCTTAGCAATGTTTTTGATACTCCATGAATTTTAGGACACCTTTTTGGTATCGTTGATACGTACTTGGTGTACCTAACACTTGGGTGGTACCACTTACACTCCTATGGTGTCATTGATACTACCTAGGTATCACAACACTTTGGTAGTATCATGACACTTGGGTATCATGTAAGTGGTGTCATCCACACACATCTAGTGGTATCTTTGGTACTCATCTGGTGTCATCAAAACTTGGTTGGTGTCATGATACTTGGGTCCCCTGGGATGGTGTCACTGACACTTCAGTGGTGTCATGAAACTTCCTCATCGGTGGTGCTAGTGACACTTCATTAGTGTTGTGAAACCATTACTAGGAAAAATTGAACCCTGCATGGGGCTTTTAGATTAAGGAGTGATTAGTGATGGACCAATTAGAAGAGGGTGGTGGCCACAATCTTTTCCCTATAAAATACTATGCTGAAAGGGGGAGAGGGGATATATTTCTCCCTTATTTAATGAGCTACCTCTAGAGAGAGAAGGAATCTCGTAACTTGGATGGGACCAAAAATTCAAAATTTCTAAAAAGTTTAGAAACTCACCATAACACTTGAGAATGGACCCCCTATTACTTTTTAGGGTCAAAAGTACTCTTTTTGACCCCAAATTCAAACTCATGCATGTTTTGAGTTGAAAAAATGATTTTTTTTCAAAAATACTCAGAAAAGAGTTATTTCCCTCCTAAACCTCACATTTTCATACCCAAGTCCCAAAAAGTCATCTTTTTCCACTACTTTCTCTTTGTATCACAACATTGAAGCTCTTGTTTCTACATTCATACCTACTTGCATCTCCTATCTCGAACTACTGTTGTAGCTTGAAGACCTTCAACTTCACTGGCAACATCTAAGGCATCTAGGTGACCAAAAGATGAAGTCCTCAATTAAGATGTCACAATATCAAAGCTTTAGATGGACAATGGCTAACGCATGGGTACTCTAAAGGTGCATGGGTGTACATGCAACCCTCTAGAGTTGGGCCTCATCACGTTAGAGATCCTAGAAACTTAGATCTTCATTGGAAGGGAAAGTTACTTGGCTTCAAGAAGCACAAAGACAATGGGATGGTTGCTATTGTACAACATGTTTTTACAATGGAAACTATGAAACTCGAAAACTCCATTAGAATGAGATATCTTGTGAATTGTAAGTATTACTCTACAATATTCTATGTTTTATAGTATTGAATATATTTTTTAACTATTTAGATATGATTTTGTTTGTTTCATATATATTTCCTTCTACTTTGGTGGAAGAGCAACCACTTCATAGTCTTACAAGTACTTTGCAGGCATTGCATGCAGATGTTGGTGGACTAGTCTTTCCAAAAATATCTCCTACTAAACTTTACGATGATAGAGTTTTCTTCTGCACACATACATATGTTCTACCATCTATAATGAATGGTTTTGTAAGGTTATAAAGAATTTAAGTACATTCTCTTCTTAGCTTGGAGTGGCTAAAACCGGATGTATGGTCTGTATCATCTTTGAAGCACAAGATGGTAATGGATATACATACTCTTTGAAATTCCCAAAAGTTTCTAGATCTGTAGGTTTGCACTGGTCTTTTCCCATCCATTGTTTTGTATATTTCTTCCAAGAATTCTCATTCCAAGAGACTTCCACCATGTTCATGTGTAAAGATATCACATATGAGCAAGTCGAAAGTTTTCTAGGTGAAAATTAGGTTTGGATAGAAGGAATTGCAAAAGGTGATAAATATCTTTGTAAAATAGGTGGAACAGGTATATAATTTCAATATTTTAAACGACGTACTTCATTATACATTAGATTATACTATGATCGTTGGATGTGCAAACTTGGCCAATGGATACCATTTCAAAGTTTAGAGGAATCTTTAAATTCATTTGAAATTAAGCTTAAATTTCCCAACAATGAAACAAAAACTATTTTAGTGAATCATCATTGGACCTTGGATAATCTGAGAGAACACTTGGTGATTATGGGGTTTGTGGGACTAACTCAATCCAAATTCAAAGTACAAGGACATAAAGTGAAAAATGTCTTGTGATTTTGTAAAGGTAATCTTTTCATTATTGTTTATTTTAGTTTTATAACTTCAATTTCTTGCAAACTGATTACAAGTTGGAAGAAGATTGGAATACAAAATGAAAGTTCCTGTAGATATAGATGGTGATAGGCTTTTGCACTGCCATACCTAAATCTGCAAGTAGCATCTCCAGCCATGATGCCTCACATGCTGCCATTGCAGCACCTCTATACTCAGCCTCTGTACTCGACAAAGCAATAGTGGATTGCTTCTTAGTGCTCCATGTAATAACTGCACTCCCAAGTGAGAATAGAAAACCACTAGTAGATCTTCTATCTAGAATGCTACCAGCCCAATATGCATTGGTGTATCTGTGAACTTGCAAATCTACACCAGCTTCATAAAACAATGCATAATCCAATGTAGCACTCACATAAAATAGAGTGCACCTCAACACATCCAAATGTGGCTTCTTGGGATCCGGCATAAATTGACTTTCAAGTCCAATAGTGTAGCTTAGATCATGCCTTGTAATTGTGAGATATATCAAGCTTCTCACAGTTTTCCTATACATAATAGTATTTTCGAGTGCTTCACCTAATGTAGTATCCAACTTCAAATCCTGATCTAATGGCATGGAAATTATCTTGAAATCAGCCATACCATACTTTTGCAGCATATTCAAGGCATATTGCCTTTGTGACATCCACATACCTATTTTTGTATGTATAAACTCAATGCCCAAGAAATAGCGCAACACACCAAGATCTTTCATATCAAATTCCTGCATAAGAAGTTGCTTTACCTCTTTGATGTTGTCTTCATTATCACCACCTACAATCAAGACATCAACATAAATAGCCACAATCATGATGCCGTCATCACCCTTCCTTGCATATGGTGAATGATCTACGTCACACATAGAAAACCCAATGGTGGCTAAGTAATTAGTAATTCTTGCATGCCCTGAATGAGGAGCTCGTTTGAGCCCATACAAAGCCTTTTGCAACCTTGAAACGTACTGTGGATGCTTTGAATCTTCATATCCTTGTGGTTGGTCCATGTGTACTTCTTCCTGTAGCTCACCATGTAGGAAAACATTCTTCACATCCATCTGATGCAAAGTCCATCCTTTTGTTGTAGCTAATGCAACAAGTGTTCTGAAAGTAGACATTTTAACTACAAGGCCGAATGTCTTCTCATAATCAATTCCATATGTTTGTGCATATCCTTTTGCTACCAGTCGTTCTTTGTACCTACTTATGCTACCATCAGCATTATGCTTTACCTTGCAAACCCACTTCTAGCCTATCGGTTTCTTTCCTTGCGATCATGGAACCTGCTTCCATGTATCATTTCTATAAAGTGCAGCCATCTCATCATCCATAGCTTTTTCCCAATCTTCATTTTCAATTGCATATTCAAAACAAGAAGGTTTAGTGTCTTGTACTACCTTTGTCATGTAGGCACAATGACGAGCCATGTGACTATCATATGTCAATCGTTGGAGTGAGTTTTGCATCCTCCCATATCTTCTTGGTGCTAGGTCACTTCTCCTTGTATCATCTGCATGTGCTTTTCTTACTCCTTGAGTCTTTATGGAGGGAAATCCAAGTTCCTCATCAAGACTCTTTTCTGATATGCTTGAATCTCTATCAATGTCTTCAAAACCTACACATATTTTACTACCAGCATAAAGCTTCTCTTTACATTTCTTGGATGTATTTGATGAATTTGCTAGATTGAAATTTCCATGCAATCTTCCACTCCATAGATTTGAGTTGGAATTGTTGCTTGGTGATGCATCCGGTCCACTCAAAACTTGAGATTCTGCACTTGATTTTTCAACATTTTCTTTGTCATTTGGTTCAAGACTCATTCCTTCTTTGGCATCTTCATGGAAGCTTGACATTTGATCAAATACAACATCTTTGCTCACCTTCACCTATCGTGTGAGTGGTTTATTATATTTATATTCCTTTTGCTCAAGGCAATACCTAATGAGGATACATTTTTCTGCTTTTGGATCATGCTTCATCCTCAACTCATCTACAACATGTACATATGCAATACAGCCAAATACTTTCATATGTGATATTTTTGGCTTTTTACGTGTAAACTTCTCTTTAGGTGTAACTTGATGTATAGTAGTAGTCGAAGTTTTGTTCATGATGTATACAATAGTATGCATAACTTCTACCCAATAACAATGAGGCATATTCTTCTTAGCCATCAAAGCTCTTGCTATTTCTACAATATGTCTTTTTTGCGTTCAGCAATGCCATTCTATTGTGGTGTGCACCTGCATGAAAACTAACATCAAATTCTATGATTTTTAAGAAATTTGTTGAACTCACACTACAAGGAATACAGGCGTATAGCGACGGTTAAGGCGACAGAATTTCATCGCTATAAAATTGCAACTTGCGTCGTAATTAGCGTCGGGCGCGGACCGTCGATTAGACGATGCAAAAAACGACGGTATTTGTGACTTGGATTGCGACACTCCCGTACAACGTCGCTAAAACGACGCTATTTAAACGCGTCGCTTAAGCGACGCTTTTTTGCATCGCATAAGCGACGTCGATAGCCGTCGCATAAGCGACACTTTTTTGCATCGCATTAGCGACGTTAGTAGCCGTCGCATAAGCGACGCTAAAAATGTCGCTTATAGGACGACGAATAGCATCGCTTACACGAGGATCTGTTGACGGACAAAAATTAAAACGTTGGAGGCTCTGCAATCCGCATTTTCACGCATCCGATCGAAGAGCTCTCCAACGTTCGCAATTGCGCTGCGCTTACGAGCTGAAGCAAGTATATGCAGAATTGTTGTTTTGCCTAAGCTCTCTGTTATTGTCTCCCTCTGTCTTTGTTTCTCTCTTTCTACATCTTTGTCTCTTTGAATTCTCTCTCTCTCTCTCTAGATCTCTCTCTCTCTAGATCTCTCTCTCTAGATCTCTCTCTCTAGATCTCTCTCTCTCTCTCTCTCTCTCTCTCTCTCTCTCTCTCTCTCTCTCTCTCTTCTTTCTCTCTTTATTGCAGTTTATTCAAGAAGCTAACCAAGCAAAAACTATGGCTAACAATTGTAAGTACAATTTCTATTATTTGTAGATCATTTGAATTGTGTTATTTTCATTACATACCATACTCACACTTATTGATATGCACTCATACACTTATACATGATGAAGATGCACACACACATGCATATACCTACATATACACATATACATGCACATACACACACATACACATAGAGTTATACATATACATGCATATACATATACACACACATACACAAGAACATGCACATATTGATACATACATATACACTTATACATGCACATGCACATGCACATACATACATATACACACACATACACATGCACATACATACATATACACACACATACATATACACTTAGGTACACACATATGAATGAATTATATAATTAAAGTCTTAAAACACATATACACATGCACACACACATGCACATACCTACATATACACATATATATGCACATACACACACATACACATAGAGTTATACATATACATGCATATACATATACACACACATACACATGCACATGCACATACTCATACACACATATACACTTATACATGCACATGCACATACATACATATACACACACATACACATGCACATACATACATATACACTTAGGTACACACATATGAATGAATTATATAATTAAAGTATTAAAACACATATACACATGCACACACACATGCACATACCTACATATACACATATACATGCACATACACACACATACACATAGAGTTATACATATACATGCATATACATATACACACACATACACATGCACATGCACATACTCATACACACATATACACTTATACATGCACATGCACATACATACATATACACACACATACACATGCACATACATACATATACACACACATACATATACACTTAGGTACACACATATGAATGAATTATATAATTAAACTATTAAAACACATATACACATGCACACACACATGCACATACCTACATATACACATATACATGCACATACGCACACATACACATAGAGTTATACATATACATGCATATACATATACACACACATACACATGCACATGCACATACTCATACACACATATACACTTATACATGCTTAATATAAACAATAATAACAATCAATAGAACAAAACTCTTCATTACTTAATACCATACACACAATTCAAAACATAACTGAAATGAAATATATATATATATATATATATATATATATATATATATATCAATGTAAATACATATAATCCAATGTCATAATCAACTAAAATCCTAATCATCATCATCATGATCATCATCATCATCAGCAATATCATGATCATCCTGATCTTCCTCATCCTCATCGTCATGATCACCCTGTGACGATCGAGATCGTCCCTCCTGTGTTTGTCTCTCCACCTCATCCATATTTGTCTCCCCATAATACTCCTGTATTACATATAACAAACATAAATCAATAAAATAATTAAAACATTCATAACAACAAAATAATTATATAAAATTTAAAAATACTCACAAAGGCATCAGGATGATCTTGTATATACTCGCCCAAATGCCGATATCCAAAATATGTAGCATACTCGATCTCATATCGGCCATAATCCTTTCGCTGCAATGAAACAGATAAAAAACATTAGTTGCTTGCATTTTAACTAAAATAAAAAATATACTCACAATAACACATATACTTACAAACATAGCTACAAAACCATTATGGCCCATTTGGCCTAAGTGCGATGTGTGGCCCGACTCCACTCTCTTCTTTACAGCAGCCTGTTTATTCAAGAAAAAAAATACATAAATTAAATGTAAAAAAATTACTAAAATATATAGAAATTATAAATATAAACTATTAATTTGTGTACCTTCTGCTGAGGAAATGACTCCTGAAGACGTAGCTGTCTACGAAAAAACTGCCACGACTCAGGTGGTATGTTAGCTCGCCTCCTATTTTTTTCGACCATACAATATCTCCTGTTAATTTAATCTCAAACAGAAAAAAAAGTCAGAATACATACACATATATACACACACATACACATACACATACACATACCCACATACACATATACATGCAAACATATACGCATGCATATATGTATACATATACACATATACATACATATAACATAAACACACATATACATATCCGCATATATACGTACACACACATGCATGCATATACACTCATTCATACAAAATACATGCATTTATCCCACAATAATATGTAGTTGTGTATATGTGAATATGTGTGTATGTGTAAATGTGTATATGTGAATATGTGTGTATGTGTAAATATGTATATGTGAATTTTTTATTTATGTAGATAATCAAATTATTAATATCAAATACCATTATTTGTAGATTCTGATCAATCAGATGGAACTCCACCACCGTCTTCTCATCGTGCAACAACTTTATACTGTAAGTATATGAAATATTTAATTTTAACTATATTTGATGGATACATAACTTATATTTTTTTTTATGTTTCTTATGATGTGCAGATTCTGATCAATCAGAGGGTACTCCACCACCTCCTACCCATGCAACGACTTCACATGTGTCCTCCGATAGGAATTATGATGAATTTTACTATCAAGAGCATATTATATGTTGGTGTAACTCTTGTTATGGCACTTATCGAAGACCACGATTGGAATGTATTCAACATGAGGCAGAGTATGGTACTTTTCAGCGTGCACCATCACCTAGTCAACGTGATAATGCTTGGGTATGTATTTTCTATATATATTAATGTCATTATTTTATTTAAAAACCATGTATAAAATCAAATTATTATTGATATACAGGAATACTTGCTCGATGATGATGATGATGATGATTTTTCTCATAATGTTAATATACCTCGTACACGTCATGGACTTGTTGTTCATCAATTACAAGCAGAGGTTTCTAGAAATCCTCTACCTCCTGGTTTAGAGAATGAAACGGCTGGAGATTATCCATTGCCAGCTCGTGATCGTTCTTTAGTACAAACATATGATAGAAGAAGATATGGAGGATGGAATAGAGGACCACTTCCTTTAGATGGAGAGGTTTTCAACTTTTGGGGTAATCGATATATGATTGCTCCATCCACTATTACTAATGCTGGTCGTGGTCTCTTTATTGTAGAGGATTTGTATGTGCCTCCGAACTCTGAAGTCACTCTTATGTCATTTTGTGGTCCTATATATGGATGGGGAGATTGGCATCGACTTTCACGTTATGTTCAAAGCATGAGTACTTATGGAATATGCTTGAATGCAGTATCCCTTACTAGTAGAAGGATTTTACATGCTGAAAATGAAAGATTATATATTGATGGATGACCTTACACACATGGAAATATAGCAGGTTTAATAAATAGTAGTCGAGGGTTACATAATAGTTCAAGGACTAATTGCACATTTGAGGAGCGTGAAAATAGTCATGAATCACCATACATGAGTAGAGATGTATCAAGATACATAGTTGTCAATGCTATTACTACATTACATGCTGGTGATGAACTATTAATGAATTATGGATGGCATAGACCTCCAAGAGCACCTTTTAGCTAGAGAGAATAAAAATTTTCTATCCATATTTAATAAGTTATATACTTAATTTTATATTTGAAGTTTAATTTTTATTCATTTATGGAATACTAATGAGTTTTATTTATATGTGTAGATTCCAACGTATGATGTTGATGATATTCGTCCACAGCATTCACAATTACCAGTAAGACCTCATTTATCAAAAGCTTCCATGAGGAGGCTACGCAAAACTAATCATGTGCAATATGCAAAGTTGAAAGATCTATATTCAAAAGACGATAAAGTACAAGATTTGTGTGACAATGATGAAGATGATGACATGGCAGATTTTATTGAGGATTGGTATCAAAATGACAGTGAGAGCATGGATATTTCTAAAAATGAGAAATATCTTGGAGAGGAATGTCTAAAGCATGTATATGAAGGAAGTCGTTTGACACGACTAAGTGCGAGCTTACTTATTCTCAACCTTCAAAATCGTTTTCGATGGAGTAATGTATCTGTTTCGACACTATTAAGGTATAAATTTCAAATTTCTATCTATTTATATATATATGCATAAATATATATATATATATATATATATAAATACATGCAGGTTTTTATTCTTACTTTAGATAAGGTAGGAACAAGAACTTGAATTGAATGGAAACTTTTTGTCCGCGCATCTTTTTAAACTATTAATGCATCTCTCCAAATATTTGCAATGGTGACCTGGATGAATCGCATGCACAGAGGTTACTCAAGAGACAGCAATCTGGTTATAATGGAGTAGTCCACTTTGTATCCTAAAGTTCAGATGCTCATCATTGACATGCAAGAGGTTTACTGCATACCCGAGAAATCCTGCTCTATCTTGAGTAACCTCTGTGCATGCGATTCATCCAGGTCACCATTATATGAACATATGTGTGAATTGACAGGATACGATTGTTTGGATGGCAGGATACGATTGTTTGGATGGCGGGATATGATTGTTTGTTTTGGAGGATATGAATGATTTTTCGATTCACACATATGTTCAGTTTGAAAGTGTGAATCGACAAATCATTCAATGAAGGTACATACTTCATATCATCCAAAACAAACAATCGTATCCTGCCATCCAAATTTTGCATAAATATTTTGCAAGATGCATTAATAGTTTTAAAAGATGCACGGACAAAAAGTATCTATTCAATTCAAGTTCTTGTTCTTACCTTATCTAAAGTAAGAATAAAAACCTGCATGTATATATGTATATATATTTATTTACCTTTTTTAATATATCTTTTTTTGATAAACTTACAGGTTATTATCTGAAAAGTTTTTACCAAGTCAAAATATTCTTCCTACCTCACATGAGGAAATGAAGAAGATAATCAACAATCTTGGTATAGATTATCAATGTATACATGCATGTCCTAACGATTGTATTTTATATAGAGGTGAATATGTAGACTCTTTGACATGTCCAAATGTCAATCTCCTCGATATAAGGGTGAAGAAGGTAAAATCCCAAAAAAGGTATTGAGACATTTTCCATTGGCTCCATGGATTAGACATATGTTTCAAAGCCCCGAATTATTAAAGCTTTTGACTTGGGGACATGATCACAAAAGTACTGATGGAATAATCAGAATTCCTCATGATAGTGTTGCTTTTTAGCATATTGATTCTACATGGCCTGAATTTGCACAAAATCCACAGAATCTAAAGTTAGGAGTTGCATTAGATGGGGTTAATCCATTCTCCATGAAATCGAGTAAATGGTCAACATGGCCAGTGGTAGTCATAAACTACAATCTTCCGCCATATCTTAGCATTAAAAAGGAACATTTAATGCTTTCACTTTTAATCCCAGGCAAAAGACAAGTTAAAGATATGAATGTATATCTTGCTCCTCTCATTGACGATCTTCAAGAGTTATGGAGAGGTATTAATGTCATTGATGTATCGAAAAGCATCAATGAAAGACATATTACGATTCGTGGTATTGTGGTTTGGACTATTCATGATTTTCCTGGATATGGCGTTTGTTCAGGTATTGAGGTAATTTTTTTATTCAATATGCATGTAAATAAATATGATTTAATCTAATTATATTTTTATCATTTTCCATGATGCAAGAATATCTACTAAGGGTTATAAAGCTTGTCCATATTGTGGTGATTGGTTGAGATCAATCTGTAGTAAGAATCTAAACAAAAATATTTATCTTCGACATCGACGATTCTTGCCTGATGATCATCCATTAAGATCTAAAAGAGAAGCGATACATTCTAATGGAAAGCTTGAAACAGGCCAGTATCCAAAACCTATGATGCCTATGGATTGGTATAAAAAATGGACAGATGGACCTCTGATAGATCCAGAAGCAGAAATCTTCAGTGATGATTCAGATAATGAGTATGTGAACAGAGGTAAAGGGAAATTGGCACTCGTAGAGAACATATCAATATGGTATTCTTTGGAGTATTGGAAAGAGTTAAAAGTATGTCATCTTCTTGATCCTATGCATATATTCAAAAATATTGGTTATTCACTATGGCAGCATCTTCTTGGACTAAAAGATACCATAGCATCAAGGAATGATTTGAAAGATCAAAAATCCAAACCAAAGTTATGGCCAGTTTTTGATAGACATCGACAAGAAACGACTTATGCATCTGCCTTGGGTACTTACAACAAAAGAGATACAGACTATCAACAATAGAATTCAATTGATCAAGACTCCTACAGGATATGGAGCATCGTTTCAAAACATGTTTACTATGGATGTTAAGAGCTTATCTGGGTTAAAGACCCATGACTGGCATAACTTTTTGAAACATATTTTACCTTTGGTTATCGATGGATGTACAACGAAAGGAGTACGAGATGTGATCTATCGTCTTGGATCACTTATAAGGTAATTATGATACTTTTATATTTAATATGTATGAATATTGGATATCTTTTATTTTCTAATTAACTTCTTTATAATTGTTTTTATGATTTGTATAGGTGGATTACATCCAAAGAGATAGATAAAAATTCGATCCCACAAAAAAACGTGAATGCAAAGAGCTACTATGTTTGATGGAAAAAGAACTTCCTACTTCATTTTTTGATATTGAGGTTCATTTATTAGTCCATCTTGTAGATGAGATAGAGATTGCTGGTGTTGTCAACACTCGATGGATGTTTTGGGTCGAGCGATTTATGGGAATACTAAAAGGTTACATGCGACAAAGAGCAAAACCAGAAGGATCCATGGCAAAGGGTTGGATACTTGAAGAGTGCATGTATTACGTTAGTGAGTACCTTGAAAGAGTTCATGAAGAAGCTCCACATGCATGGACCAACGAGTCTTCTTCAAAAATAACAGATGAGGTATTATCAGGTAAGGGGGTTCCATTCTTATTTACATTTCAAGAAAAAAATGATGTTTCTACTTTTGTAGCATATAATAGCGAATGCATGCAAGCATTCCTTAGCGAGTATGAGGAACTTCAAAGTCTCCGAAGTAAAAGGCGAAAAAAAAAAGATCTAGATGTAATCTCGATAATAATGAGATTACAGATATACCTTCTTTCACGGATTGGCTATATAGTCGTTTACAACGCGCCAACGCAAATAATGAAGAAATCTTAGATGAGCAAAGAGAGTTGATGATAGGTTGTGAACGAAAGGTAATTTTATTAAAATATATATTTTATTTTTTTCATATATGTATGTTAGTTTTTATTTACTAATTGAATTTATTTTGCAGGCTCGAATGTTCACTAATATGTGGGCTTTTGGACAGCATATTAGAATCAAAGCCATTGATTCTTTACGGAAAACAGAGGATTCTAGTATTGTTGCTTGTTTCAAGCAACTATCACGTGCTAGCTCAAGAGACACGAACCTTATAGATAGCAAACTTATTGTTGGTATCTACGAAATTTCATTTCGTACATTCAAACAGGTAGAAAAAAGTTTATATATATTTTTTAGAGTTAGTTATTTTTTTAAGCACCTAATAATGGGACGTTTTTGTTGTTATATATTTTGATAGGTCATTTTGAAGGTTGATTGGTATCGAGCGGAGTATAAAGGTAGTAATTCTACAATAAGAAAGGAATTATCTGGGTTTTGGGCAATTGATTCTTCCAAGGTAATGCGATCTACTAAAGAACCATATATTCTTCCTAGGCATATTGAACAAGCATTTTTTTATAAAAACCCAGATGCTCATCCTTGGTGGAAAGTCATTCATGTGCAACCTAGAGGTAGGTCATTGTTTGAACAGTTTATTGTTAGAGAGATTGAAGAAAGTCCTCTTGATGATTCAGCATCAGATACTGATACATCAACATCTGGAATAGAAATTAGACTCATTATACGTGATAATGATACTATTCTTTTTGATGAAGAGGATAATTCTCTACATGCTGATTCTACTGATGAGGAAGAGGAATTACCAAAAATAGATATTAATCCACCAATAGATGATGTGATTCATGAGAACATAGATTTAACAATAGAAGAAATAAATGAAATCAATAAGGATAATGAAGATGAGACTATATTGATGTCTTACCAAAATGATGGCAGTAATGAAAACATATGAGCAGATTATATAGTAAATTCTACTCTAGTTATCGATCAATAACTTGAAGCTTCTGAATGGATATCAGATAATAGGTTTTTTTTATTAACTTGAATAACGATGAATCCTACTAGAAAGATGAAATCATGTTCTTCTAAGTTAGAACATGAAGCTCGGGGGTATGCCTAATTATTTTATTTTTTATATAAAGGAAGTTCGGCAATAGCCTACTCTCTCGGACTTGAATTAAATTAAGAAACAAAGGTACAATAGAAGGGGACTAGTGCCCACGGGACCCCCCAAATCCCACAAAGCAGGGGAAGCTTGATTGAATCCTAGGTTGCATTACAGAGAAGGTTAATCACCCTCTCATCGCCCTCATGCGGGGCCCACTTGGGTTTGAGCTTGTTGTTGATCAAAAGGAGGACTTGATGGTGCCTGAAGGGGGGGGACTTCTTACTGTTACCGATCCTTTTGCCCAGGAGGAATAGTGATTTCTCAATCGACCACTCCCTGGGGGGATCGCCGAAGTTGAGAGCACACCTCTCCCGCCAAATTTTCCACAGGACTTCCCCTCTGATGGCGTTCCAGAGTGTCGCAGAGCAGCCTATTGCTTCTCCCAAAAGGACTTGTTTCCGCCTAAGCTGTTTTTGAAGTCTGATTTTCATTCCAACCGTCTGCTAGATTCTGTAGGAGTTGGGGCAAGTAAGGAAGATGTGTGGGACATCTTCGATAGCACGGTGGCAGCGTTTGCACCAAGGAGGGATCCCACAAAGTTTGCTAGCCTTATGGTTGGTCCAAATTCCTCGATGAAGAATTTGCCATAAGAGGACAGACTTCTTAATCTCAATAAGGGGGTGCCAGATACCCATGAATTTCATGTCCCACCGAAGCCGCGTCCAAGACAGGCACCACTTCTTGTTGAGGCTGATCTGGAGGTCAGCCGTTTCTTTGATGTTCGGGATTTTGAGTAGGCTATTTCCATTGTGCCATTTGAGACCAAGCGAGTTCGGTGTGTCGTGTCCCATGAGAAGGCGAGTCTTGTGACGATCCCAAGCGAGGCATCTGCTTTGCAAAGTGTTCCATTCTTCGTAGGAGATGTTTATGCGAGGGTCAATATCCTCGAAGTTGATCCAGTTGTTGGTGTCATGTTTCCAGAGGTGTTTCCATTTTTTGAATCCTTTGTTCCATAGCTTCTTGGCATTTTGAATGTTCCACGACTCCACACTCCGGATGCCATGTATCGGAAACCAGATAGAGTCGTTTTGTCTGATTCCGGCCGCCCACTTCCAGTCCTCACTAATTCTTGTGAAGCTTTTGACTTTATTCCAGCCCTTCCAAAGGGAGCACACGAGATTGGAGCCTTTCGGGAAGACGGGGATCGGGGAGAAAAGCAGGGTCATGATGTCAAGATTCTTCCAGTTCGGGAACCCCGTGAGGGCCAACTCATTCTTGTTTCTGAAGATCAGCTTGGCCCACGAGGCCTCCCTATTGCACCAAGCCTTAATCATCCATTTGGCTGCCAGTTTGTTAGCCATACACCCAATGTCCAGGATACCAAGCCCCCCGCTATCTCTAGGGCTAGTGCAGATGGCCCATTTGATTTTAGGCACCCCCCTTCTGTTATGATCGCCCGTCCAAAGAAAATTTCTACAAATACTATTCAGTTTGGACAGGCCTTGCTCGTTCGGTCTCCAACAAGAAAGGAAATAGATGGTAGAAGAGAGGAGGAACGTGTTGATAACCATCGCACGCCCAGTGAGATTGATTTGCATACCTCTCCAATAGTTAAGTTTGTTTTCGAGTTTAGCCAATACCCAGTTCCATCTCTGCTCCATAGAGACGCCAAACCCCAAGGGGATTCCAAGAAGTCGAAAGATTTGGCCCTGCGGTATGATTTGACAGCCATGATCAATGAGAAGGCCAGGATGCTGTCCCACGATAGCCCTAAAGGCGGTCTTGGAGTGGTTGATTTTGGATCCAGAGGCATCACAAAAGGTAGCAAGACACCTCCAGAAAGTCTCCAGGCTGGTATTATCATTGTGGACGAACGCGTTCATATCATCAGCAAAAAGTCTCATGATGATTTGACTGTGGTCGTGAGGCAGCCGGAGGCCTTTGATATTGCCAGCCTCCACATGATGAGCCACAAGTCTGCTCAGCCCCTCAGTGGCGATGGCAAAAAGAAGGGGGGCCAGAGGGCACCCTTGTCTAATCGATCTTCTAAGATGGATCGCCTTCGAAAGTTTGCCGTTAACGTTAATTTGGGTCGTTGCGTTTCCGAGAAGGGTCGCGATCATCTTGGTGAATTTCTGACTAAGTCCGAGATCTTGGAGTGACTGCAGAATATAGTCCCATTCTAGCCTGTCGTAGGCTTTGTCAAAGTCGATCTTGAGGAAAACCACATCTTGATTGGACTCATTTGCGAATTGAATACCTTCCCAAATATCCATAATGGTTTCCAGGATAGACCTGCCTTTGATGAAACTCTTTTGGTCCTCACTAAGCCAAGATCTCAGGTGGCACGAGAGTCTGTTGGCAATGACTTTGGCGATGATCTTGTATCCTGTTTGGAGCATCGTAATAGGCCGCCAGTTCTCGATTCTGTTCTTTTCCCCCTTCTTGTGTATCAACTTGATAATTCCATTATTTAGACAAGAAGGAAGAGCACCAAACTTTAGCGCTTCTTGCCAAACCATCCGAAGAGGGGTGGCAACCACCAGCTTGAAGGATTTAAAGAACTCGTTAGTGAGTCCGTCGGGTCCCGGGCTTTTACCGAGGGGGAGGGCATCAATGACCTCAATGATTTCTGATTCCAAGATAGGGGCATGAAGCAGGGAGTGGAGGTTGGGTGGTATCCTCCGGGGGGAAACCCTAGAAATGGCAGCCATACAGTCCCTTCTATGGTGGGAAAGGGGGTTCGAGGTTCCCAGGAGTCTCGTGAAGTGCCCCTCGATGATGCCAAAATTATCTTCTTCCGAATTGCATACATTGCCATGTGGGTCTAGCAGTGGGGGGATCGACTCTCTGTTGTGTTTCCTTTTAAGGATACGACACATCTCTTTGGTGGGTTTGTCGGCTTTGCCAGCCCACCACTCCTTGAAGAAGATTTGCAAGTTTTTCCTTTGTATTTCTTCCTCGTATCTCAACACTGCTCTGATTTTTCTGAGGCCTTTCTGGGCTTGTTGTTTTCCTTTGTTCACTTCCTCCTCGAGCCGCCAGAGTCTGTGGTAAAGGGCTTCCCTACGAGCCCGCCGCGCAGTCTCGAGCATCTTCTTAGTTCTGATCATGATCTTACGAGACTTGTCGACCGTACTTCTCCAGCACTTGGCAGGGGCCAAGCCAGAGGCGAACGCCACTTTCCACACATCGGCAATTTCTTGGTGGACAGAAGGGAGGGAGAAGGTGGTTGCGCTGGCATGGAACCACGGAGCCTTGCGGATTTTGTTGGAAGGTTGAAAAGTGATAACGATCGGGTAGTGATCAGAGATAGTGAGGTCAGTGCGTTGCGTGATGGTAGGGTGGCCCCACTGTTGAGTAAACCTCTGAGAGATGTAGCATCTATCGAGTCTAGCTTTCCTCAGGTCCTCGCCCGCTTGGAGATTCGACCAAGAAAAGCCACTCGAGTCTTTGAACTCAATCAAATCCAAGTGGAGTTTGGTCATGTCCCACGTTTCTTTCTCCCGACTGTCGATAACCCTGCCTTTGCCCATCCATCTGTCCATAGGGTCTTCCACCATGTTGAAGTCTCCACAGATAAGCACGTTGTGGGGAAGCGAGTCTAAGGAAGCCCAAGTGTTCAGTCTCTCCAAATCCCCGTTAGGGGCGTACAAGAAACCATAGTAACACAAAGAGGAGCACCAAAAGAGACAGCAATCCAACGGTGACTTACATCTTCAATGGAGCGCTCAAGCTTTTCAAACCAGAGTTGTTTAACACCGATAACCGTTCCTCTCGACCCCCGCTGGTGCTTCGTGGGGATCCACACATGGGCCGAGGAGATCTGTCTGAGCCGCTTCTGGAGGTCTTCTCCGTCAATTTTAATCTCTTGAATACATATAAAGTCTGGGTTTAAGCTAATGTCGCGAAGCCATTGACCAATGATGGTCGCTCTTGAGGGGTCGGTTAGCCCTCGAGCATTTAGCGAGATGACAATCATTTTTGCATTGATCCCTCTTTGCGGGAGGGAGCTTTGTCCTTTCTTCTCTTGACTTCGTCTTTCTTTTTCGCTGGGATCTGATCGCGACTTAGAAGTCGGTTCTTGTGGGGGCTTTTCCAAGGTAACTCCATAGGTTGTTTTCCTTTGCGGGATGCCCCTTGCTGGGGAGACTTGGGCCCCGTGCTCGGCACCGTTTCCGGGATCGTCGATCCAATGATGGAACTTTCACTATCCATGTTGTCTTCGTTACTAGTGGTGAAACCATCTTCTTTGCTTGTAGTGTAACCCTCCTGGGGGGTTTCTTTATTGTCAGGGATCTCTAGGGCTTTGTCGTAGGTGTCTATCTCAAGTAGCTTCCCACCTGGGTATTCAAGCTCATTGATCTCCTTTTCTAGATTGCAATACAAATTGCTGTAGGGGGTAAGCGGCAGGTTGTTTCTCTCACCGTTGGCCCTAGGGCTTCTTTTCCTTCTTCTTCTAACTTCAATAAAGCCATCAGCATCAGCTTGCGGATTAAGGAGGCCCTTGCCTTCCCCCTCCTTGGTCGAGTGGGTCAAATCGCCAATGTTGTCTTGAGCGGTTTTGGAGGCTTCTTGAAAGCGCTTGTTTTTTTGCCTGAGAGGGCAATCTTTAATCCTGTGACCTTGCTGGCAACAACGAAAGCACGCGTTGGGGAGGTTTTTGTATGTGATGTCCTGTTCCCATACATCTCCATCGCCCATGTCCATATAGCTTTATCTTCAAGGAGTAAATTTTTATCATGTATGTATGCATATGTGTGTGTATTCATGTGTATTATATGTATACATATGTTAGTATGCATATATATGTATTTCATGTATATGTATGTGTTTGCATGTGTGTGATATATGTATACATGTGTTAAATATGCATATGTGTATATATGCATATGCATTTATGTAAAATATTCATGTATTCATGTACGTAATATATGCAAGTGTTTATAATTGTGTACATGTATATATGTATATGTGTCTATGTGTAAATATGTACATGTAAATATGCATGCATGTATATATATGTTTATGTGCGCATGTAGGCATGTACATGTATGTGTAAATATGTACATGTAAATATGTTAGTATGTATATATATATTTATGTGTGCATTTAGGCATGTATGTATGATGCATAATATATCTACTCCATTTTTATATTTATGTATCCTATCTACATGATGTGTATATATCTTTACATATATTATGATCCTCGTTGATTCGAGTAGCTATATATAGAGGCATAAGGTTGGGAGGAGAGACATCTCTCTAGTAGGATGTCGGAGGTGTACATATACTTCAAACATATGACTAAAATGTTGAATTAGAGTTTTTAAATTAAGGATTTCAAAACCCTAATATCGAGATTAGTGTTCTCTCTCTCTCTCTCTCTCTCTCTCTCTCTCTCTCTCTCTCTCTCTCTCTCTCTCTCTCTCTCTCTCTCTCTTTCTCTCTCTCTCATATACATACATACTGTGCATTGTCGCGACGATGAGCCATAAGTGTCCGCATCTCTTTTAAACACCACTTAAGCGACCACCCTGTCCCAAACTCCGTCTCAAGTGAACTGAGCATGTACTTTTTATCCCTCTCATCATGCTCACTACAAAAATAGAAAACATAATGTAAATAAAACATAAGATATATATTTCAATTTATATGTAAAACTTTTACTTACTTCCACGGTAGGTGGATAAAGCGCAGGTAAGAGTTGCATAGTGCGTGTATTCTCCTCTTGAACTCCAATCCATTTCCTATGTATACAATGTTCCCCTCTAGCTCTATGTCGCACTCTAGTCCTAACGTGCCTATGCATGTCCTCATAGGCAACGTCTCTGCTCTGCTATCACGTGCTGGATGTGGTAAAGGTGTCTTGAAAATAGATAGATAGAAATAAATAAAAATATGTGTTATAATATCATTAAAAACATTTATGAAAAAAAAACATACCTATGAGCAGATAGCTCTCTTCCTGCGTGTGGAGCCGCAGAAGAGCCCTCGTCTGATCGCGTAAGCATCTGGATCGTATAATCCAGCTCCTCATTAGACATCTCTGCGTAGTCCCGCATTATGGCCCCTAGAGTATCAGACGGAACTCTTGCTCTCATAAGACTTTTTATGAGAGTGAGTTTCGCCTTTCTCTCTCTACTAGGATCCATAATACCTAACATATAAAACAAAATGGTTAGAAATCAATATATATACGTGTACATATGTAAATGTGTATGCATTAAGTATGTGTATGTATGCATGTGTGTGTGCATGTATGTGTGTGTATATGTGTGTATGCATGTGTATGTGTGTGTATGCATCATTATGTGTATATGTGTCTATGTGTGTATGTGTGTGTATATGTATGTGTGTATGTATGTGTATATGTGTGTGTGTATGTATGCATGTATGTATGCATGTATGTATGCATATGCATATGCATTATGTATGTATATATATGCATGTATGTGTATGTGTGAGTATGAATGTGTATGTGTTTATGTATATGTATGTATCTATGTGTGTGTATGTGTCTATGTGTGTATGTGTATGCATGTATGTATGCATATGTGTGTGTATGCATATGTATGTGTGTGTATGCATCATTATGTGTGTCTATGTATGCATGTGTATGTGTGTATGCATCATTACGTGTGTATGTGTCTATGTGTGTATGTGTGTGTGTATATGTGTTTGTATGTGTGTATGCATGTGTATGTGTGTGTATGCATCATTATGTGTGTAAGTGTCTATGTGTGTTTGTGTGTGTGTATGTGTGTGTGTGTGTCTATGTGTATGTGTGTGTGTCTATGAGTGTGTATGTGTTTATGTGTATGTATGTATCTATGTGTGTGTATGTGTCTATGTGTGTATGTGTATGCATGTATGTATGCATATATGTGTGTATGCATGTGTATGTGTGTGTATGCATCATTATGTGTGTATGTGTGTATGTGTGTATGTGTGTATGTGTGTATGTATATGTGTGTGTTGTCTATGTGTATGTTTCTGTGTCTATGAGTGTGTATGTGTTTATGTATATGTATGTATCTATGTGTGTGTATGTGTCTATGTGTGTATGTGTATGCATGTATGTATGCATATGTGTGTGTATGCATATGTATGTGTGTGTATGCATCATTATGTGTGTCTATGTATGCATGTGTATGTGTGTATGCATCATTACGTGTGCATGTGTCTATGTGTCTATGTGCGTATGTGTGTGTGTATATGTGTTTGTATGTGTGTATGCATGTGTATGTGTGTGTATGCATCATTATGTGTGTAATTGTCTATGTGTGTTTGTGTGTGTGTATATGTGTGTGTGTGTGTCTATGTGTATGTGTGTATGTCTATCAGTGTGTATGTGTTTATGTGTATGTATGTATCTATGTGTGTGTATGTGTCTATGTGTGTATGTGTATGCATGTATGTATGCATATGTGTGTGTATGCATATGTATGTGTGTGTATGCATCATTATGTGTGTCTATGTGTGGATGTGTCTATGTGTGTATGCATCATTACGTGTGTATGTGTCTATGTGTGTATGTGTGTGTGTATATGTGTTTGTATGTGTGTATGCATGTGTATGTGTGTGTATGCATCATTATGTGTGTAAGTGTCTATGTGTGTTTGTGTGTGTGTATATGTGTGTGTGTGTGTCTATGTGTATGTGTGTGTGTTTATGAGTGTGTATGTGTTTATGTGTATGTATGTATCTATGTGTGTGTATGTGTCTATGTGTGTATGTGTATGCATGTATGTATGCATATGTGTGTGTATGCATGTGTATGTGTGTGTATGCATCATTATGTGTGTATGTGTCTATGTGTGTATGTGTGTAGGTATATGTGTGTGTTGTCTATGTGTATGTGTGTGTGTCTATGAGTGTGTATGTGTTTATGTATATGTATGTATCTATGTGTGTGTATGTATCTATGTGTGTATGTGTATGCATGTATGTATGCATATGTGTGTGTATGCATATGTATGTGTGTGTATGCATCATTATGTGTGTCTATGTATGCATGTGTATGTGTGTATGCATCATTACGTGTGCATGTGTCTATGTGTGTATGTGTGTGTATATGTGTGTGTATCTATGTGTATGTGTGTGTGTTTATGAGTGTGTATGTGTTTATGTGTATGTATGTATCTATGTGTGTGTATGTGTCTATGTGTGTATGTGTATGCATGTATGTATGCATATGTGTGTATATGCATATGTATGTGTGTGTATGCATCATTATGTGTGTCTATGTATGCATGTGTATGTGTGTATGCATCATTACGTGTATGTGTCTATGTGTGTATGTGTGTGTGTATGTGTGTGTATGTGTGTGTGTGTCTATGTGTATGTGTGTGTGTCTATGAGTGTGTATGTATTTATGTGTATGTATGTATCTATGTGTGTGTATGTGTATGCATGTATGTATGCATATGTGTGTGTATGCATCATTATGTGTGTATATGTGTGTCTATGTGTGTATATGTGTGTCTATGTGTGTATATGTGTGTCTATGTGTGTATGCATGTGTATGTGTGAAAATGCATCATTATGTGTGTATGCGTCTATGTGTGTATGTGTGTGTATATGTGTGTGTATGTGTGTGCGCATCTATGTGTATGTGTGTGTGTCTATGAGTGTGTATGTGTTTATGTGTGTGTATGTGTCTATGTGTGTCTATGTGTCTATGTGTGTATGTGTCTATGTGTGTATGTATGCATATGTGTGTATGTGTGTGTATGCATGATGTGTGCATATGTGTGTGTATGCATTATGTATGTGTATGTATGCATGTGCATTATGTATGCATATGCATTATGTATGTGTATGTATACATGTGAATTATGCATGTATATGTGTGTGCATGTGTATGCATTATGTGTGCATTTGTGCATGTGTGCATGTGTATGCATTATGTGTGCATGTGTATGCATTATGTGTGCATGTGTGTATGTGTATGCATTATGCATTGTGTATGTGTGTATATGTGTGTGTATTTGTGTGTATGTGTGTGTGTGTCTATGCATATGTGTGTGTGTCTATGCATATGTGTGTGTGTGTCTATGCGTGTATATGTGTGTGTACATATGTATGTGTGTGTAAGTGTGTGTGTGTGCGCATACCTGCCAATGGTCTCGCTCTCTCTCTCTCTCTCCCTCTCGCGCGCGCTCTTTCTCTCTCTCTCTCTCTCTCTCTCTCTCTCTCTCTCTCTCTCTCTCTCTCTCTCTCTCTCTCTCTCTCTCTCTCGGTCTCTCTCTTCTTGCTCGCGTCCAAGTCCCGGCACAAATGTGCCGGGAGAAATCAAATTTTTTTTTACATTCCAGAGCGTCGCATATGCGACGCTCTGCAGTTTGCCAACGTTGTTAAATTCGTCGCTAGGTAGCGACGGTGATAGCGATGCTTTTTAAGTAGCGTCCCTTATGTAACGCTATCGTCGCTTATGCGACGAGGGTCGGGCAAAAGAAAAATTCAAAATTCCTACCGTCGCTTATGTGACGACCTCGTCGCATAAGCGATAGTTCCCGTTTTTTTCCCGATTCGAGGGCGTCGCTACGCCCCCCTTTTTCTTGTAGTGTCATTCGACATGTATTCAGCTCCTCCCTCAAACCTTAATGTTTGAATATACTTTCTTATGTGCTTTTCAACCATGGCCTTAATATTCTAGAAGTGAGTGAACACCTCACTCTTCTCTTTCATGAAATATACTCATACTTTTTGTGTATGGTCATCAATGAAAGTAACATAAAACCTGCAATTGCCCATAGATGTGGTCTTTGCATGACCCCAAACATTTGTATGTACTATTTATAGTACATTATTACTAACATGCTTGTCATGCAAAAATGATGCTCTTGACTGTCTACTAAATTGACATGCTCCACATACCTTGTGCATTTATGCAACTTTGAAATTTAGTAGTCCATTGAAAATCTCCTTTGACTGCATCAATTTCTGCCTTTCCAAATTTGCATGTCCAATTTGTTTGTGCTAGATCTCTATATCAGCAATAACTCCTGCACCTTTTGCAAACATGGCTGCATTCATTTCACGAATTTTCACATTTGAGGTAAGCATCCTACCCACTTTGTTTCCTTTGGCAATCAATCGTCCATCCTGTTTATACTCTTCTACATATAACCCATCAACATTGAATCTGATTTGTAATCCATAGTCAACCATTTGTCCAATAGAAACCAGATTCTTTGTTATATTTGGAACATGTAGCACATCAGCAAGACGTTTTACCTTTCCATCCTCCATAGACAGTGTTATGTTTTGTGTATGCTCAATAGGGTGTAGTAATGTGTCATCACCTATTTCAACATATCCAAGAACTCGCAATTTTAGCAAAGTACTAAACCAATCTACATGACTGGTCATGTGATTTGAACCACCTGAAACAACATACGAGACATTATCATTCAATCTTGAAAAATTAGCTAACATCATATTCATCATGTGATGTTGAACCATGAATAACTTCTTAGAATCATCTGCACTTGTGGATGCATAGTTGTGTTGCTGCCTTCTGTTATTTTGATTCTCCAACTTGCAATCACATTCAAAATACCCAAGTTTACCACAATTCTAGCATCCTTTACTATCATTACCTAAATCATTTCTTTGGAAATTTTTGTGCCCTCTTTGGCTCCCCTTGCCTTGAAATCGCCCTCTACCTCCTCCATGATTATGTTGTTGACATTGGTCTTGGTTATTGTGTCCTCTTCCACATCTTGAGCCTCTACCTCTACCTCTTCCTCTGCCATACTAGAATACTTGCTCAGAATTAGGTTTTCCTTGGGAGTTGGAGTTCTCACAAAGTAACCAACATGTGGACACCAGATCATCAAAATTTGGAATGCTTTTCCTAGTTTGAATAGACATTCTAAATTGCTTATATGCAGCTCCTAAACCACAAAGGCGTACTTCCACCTTATCATCATCATCATCTACATTTACACCAATAGATGCAAGTGACTCACATATCCTTTTGATTTTCAGGGTGTCGTCCCTTACCAACATGCCCTTTTTCTCTAGTGTATGTAGCTCCTTCTTGAGTTGCAATTTCAGTGCCTTTGTATTGGTTTCATACAATGTGGCCAGACTGCTCCAAGCCTCTTTTGGAGTCTTGGCATCTTGTATGTGCCCAATCATGCTATCCTCTATGCTAACAGATAGCCAATACATTACCTTTCGTGCTCCTTGATTCCATTGTTCATACGCTCTTAACTGGTCTACAGTCTGATCTCTCTCTAGTAATTGAGGAGCATTTTGTTCTCTCCTTCTATGTACTTCCAGTAGCCTTTTCCTATCAAGAAATTCGTCATTCTGAATCTCCAAGCATGGAAGGTGTTCTTGTCTAGCTTATCGCTCATAGGTTGACTCATTCCATCTGCATTTGTCATTTCTATAGCAATTCACAACACTACAAAACATTACAAGCAACACTTCTACTTGAGCACTATCACATTATGACGTGAGAGTTTGATCTCAAAAAATCACAGTTTTTGTGTATCAATAGTACATGGAATCTCTTGAAATTCTAGATCTCAAATCTATGAGTGTTGGAAAATAGGGTACAAGTTACAATTTTTCAAATTGACCTGGTTTTTCTATGGGCCCCACCTTGTGGGCTCGAAATGGAGGTCGAGATGGCTTTGGAACTTTTCATAGCAATTTGAGATCATTTTTTAATCACGCTTTCTCCACGCCTTCTCGCATACTCTTCACCGTCGGCCTTCTCCATGAGCTCTCTATAGCCATATTGGCTCTAATACCATGTCATGAGGAAGGAGATAAGGAAGAGAGCTCACACACACTCTCACAATCAAAGAGAAGCTCACACACAGATTGAGGTAAGGAAGACTAATCTTCTTCTACTTCTTCTATCACATAAAAGGAATGTACAAGAATGAGCTAAAACAAGACTACAAAAAGTGCAATATATGAAGAATAGTACATAAGGAAAATCCTAATGTCCACAGAAGAGTGAGTTGGCAAGAAACAAATGTGCCATCATTGTCGGTAGATAAATCTAATAAAGCCCAATCAAGTGTCCCGTTACCACTATACATGTTAGAGAAATGAAAAATGATACGTGTCATCGTGGATCATCACATGTTGAGCTTTATATCTCAACAGTATTGTTGATGATGCACTTATGTCTTGAATAAATGACCTACACAATGAAAGATTCCATTACAAACCCTCATTAAAACATATAAAAGTAAAACAAACACTCACCTTATTGCATATATATGCCGTTTGTAACAAACACTCACCTTATTGCATATATATGCCATTTGTGTGCTGTGCCACTTATTGAAAGAGCTCAAAGGATGACAGTACTCTTTTCCTATATCTCATACCAAGTGGAGTCTCTTTGAACTGCTGAAGATTGGCATTTAACTTTGCAATTCCGCTTTCCTTTGCTTCCATATCTTGTTCAAAATTTGCAAGAAATTTTTGTAAAGATATGATTGTGCTTTCTAAAGTGACCACCTTCATATGATGGAGTTGATATTGTTGGAACCAATACTTAGCAATAGCATGTGAATGTGTAGATAACTCCTTGCAATAACCTAACAGTCCAACTTCACCCGCACCAATGAACTGAAGTAAAGTTGAGAGTTCATGGAATGTTGGATGGTACGAAGATATTCGATCAGGAGGATATAGTGAACCATGAGTCCAAAGATCAATACTCTTTTCTCCAACTACGTGAAGTTCATTTTGAGAATCGACATCATTGTTGCATTGTGTATTTGGAGAAAACTCTCTAGGCACATGAACATGGATACTTATTGATGCAAGAGCATGAGGACCTTCTAGTGTGAAGTTTGTAATACATGTCAACACCATCTTTGCTAACGACCAAGAATATCAAAAACAAAGTGGAAAACTGGTTAGAAGGGACTCTAAAGCATATCTTTTGCTCAGAAAATGTGTTTTCTTATTTGTGTATGGGTTAAAGTGTATTTTTCTATTGTGTATGGCTGAAAATGATGAAATTTGAAAGAAGTCATTTTTGGGGGAAGCATAGTCACGGATTTGATGATGTGGCACTTACTTTTAGAGGCCGCTTGAGAATTATACTTTTTCTAAAAAAAACTTTAAAAAATGAGTCCAAAAAAGTGACTTCTGAGATATATATTAAAAATGGGCCCCTTTGATTAAATATACACTGAAAATGAGACTTTAAAAAATTAATTTTTTTATTCAAATACATGGACGAGTTTGATGATGTGGAAAGTAGATTCTCTTGCTCTCTCTCTAGAAGAAGAAAGAGAGGTGCCTAGGAAAGCCTAAAAAAAGTGTACTCTAGCCTACTAGAAAGTGCACTATTAAATTCACTGTTCCCTTAAATAAGAACAAAGTTAAGCTTAATCCCTAAAATTTAGGGATCCTTACAAGGCCCATGCAAGGTTCATTTTTTCGCTAATGCTTTCTCATGTGTGGTGTTGATGGAGAGTGTTGATCTCCAAAAGAACAAGCTATCCTTGATGTGAAAGCACCTCTATATCAAGAATAACTTAAAACCTTTACCAATTTGGAGGATCAATACTCAATTATCAAAATCTTGAACAAACTGTGAAGTAAGTTGATACTCAGAAAGTCTGCTTCAAATAATTCATTCATTGACTGATCAAATGTGTAAAGTTTTTTATAAAACTTTACACAAGGTGTTGCCTATAGATTGCACACCTTCAAGCTCAATCATTCCAAAAGATTAAGTATATCTTGAGAAATGAATCAAACAGTTCACCTATGTCTGAAACTCTTCTTCAATATAGTCCACTTTGACACCTGTAACTTCTAAAGCATGGTTCTCCCAAAGTACAACCCATTTATTCAAATGCTTTTAGCCATAGGTAGCTTACCTTCCAACTTAAAGAATAAGTGCTTGATTGCTCAAAACTTTACACTGTGGAAGGAGAACTAACCAAAACATTAGCATCAAATTTTGTGCATGTTGCAACTTCACTTATTTACATTTACACATGTAAATGTTCCTACTCTCAATTCTCTCATCCTGATCTTAATTAGGATCTGAAAACTCGTACAGAGATCAATCAGCTATAGACTTAGACTTGTACAAAAGCATTTCACAAAAGATTAAACATAGAAGGCGTACTAAGCAGAAGATCGGGTGCAAAATTTCTTCATTCTTGAAAAGTTTCACATCTAAGTGATGAGAGAGATCTACCTCATTTCTAAAATGTCTAGTGGCTCTTACAACATCTAATTCTTCTCTTCACATGATCTCTCTTATTTGCCCGACTTTTTACTTGTATATATTGGCATATATGTACAAGCTCATAACCATACAAAAGGTATATGTGAGCTAACTACAAAGTAATGTACATATGTATACAAGTCTTCATCTTCTAAACATACACTATCTTTAAGCTGCATAAACCAATCTTTTCTTCATTCTTTAACTTCAAGTCTTTATCCAAAACATCAATTGGTGATTTTCTTGCACCAACAGCTCCCCCTCAATCATCAATTGAGATTTTCTTTATCTTCTTTATACCTGCCATTTCTTTGAATCTTTGTAGCTTTGGTCCATCCAAGCTTTTTGTTAACATATCGGCAATCTCAACTTTTGTTGAAGTATGTATGACTTGAATCTCCTTATCCATCACCTTCTCTCTTAGAAAGTGATAGTGAATCTCAATGTGTTTAGTTCTGGCATGAAAAACAGGGTTAGCAGCTAGATACAATGAACTCGTGTTATCTCCATAAATAGTGGGTGTACTCTGAATGATGTCAAAACTCTTCATAATTGTCTTGAGCCATGTGACTTCCTTTGCAGCTTCAACCATACCTTTATACTCTGCCTCTGTAGATGATAAAGCACTTGTATGTTGCTTCTTTGAGTATCCATAAGTTGATCTCCTATCATTAGGATTCCCTGCCCAATCTATATCACTATAAATCTTGATGTTTGTATCTGATGTAAAACCATAATACAAACCTTCTTTGAGTGTACCCTTAATGTTCCTCAACACCCTTTGTCCTGCAATCCAATGTTCTTTCCTAGGACAATGCATGAATTGAGACAATACTCCAACTACATATGAAAAATCAGGCCTAGTTAGAGTTGCATAGATTAGACTACCAACCAAACTTTGATATAGCTCAATGTCCTTGAATTCTTCTCCTCCATATCTGCTCAATTTGTGATTCACCTCCATTGGAGTGGGTGCTACCCTGCAATCTTCCATTTTAAATTTGATCAACAAGTTCTTCAAATACCTTTCTTGAGTTACATACACTCCATGTTAAGTGTATGAGAACTCCATGCCCAAGAAATATGACAAGTCTCCCAAGTCACTAATCTTGAACCTTTGTATGCCCTTCTCATCTGTACCTATAAGATCTATGTCATCAACATATATGCACATGTAAATGAACCCATCATCACTTGCTTTAACAAGCAAGCTACTATTTGCTTTAGATACTTGAAAACCAAGTTCCTTCAAGAACTTCACAAGTCTATAATTCCATGCCCTTGGGGCCTGCTTCAAACCATACAAAGCTCTCTTGAGCTTACATACATGATCTGGATACCTTTCATCTTTGAATCCTTGTGGTTGCTCCATGAAAACATCATCTGAAATATAACCATTTAGAAAAGCATTCTTCACATCTAATTGACATAATCTCGAACCTTTACATGCAGCAATGGCTATGAGTGTCCTAATGGTTGTCATCTTTGCCATAGGACTATAAATCTCATCATAGTCTATTCCCTATGTCTAAGCAAACCCTTTCACAACAAGTCTAGCTTTATACCTAGACACACTTCCATCTGCATATCTCTTTGTTTTGTTGACCCATTTGCATCCAATGATCTTCTGACTATTTGGTTAAGGCACCAAAACCCAAGTCTCATTTTCTATTAATGCATCATATTCTTCCTGCATAGCTTTCTCCCAATTCTCCTTACCTTTTGCCACTTCATATGTAGAAGGGTATTCATCTACTTTTACCAAGTAAGCATAGTCTTTAGTAGCCAGAAAAGAAGTTTCATAGCTATACCTTGTAGGTTGCCATTTGTGTCATGACAATCTTCTAAGTTCTCCACTTCTTGAAGTTTCTGGTTAATAAAATTTTGGATCAAACCTTGGCACTTCTTCAAATTCAACCTATACTTCATTGTTCTCTTCTTCATCAAATATTTGAACCTTTGATTTACCTTTCTTCTGATGTACAACTTCTTCATCACCTGCATTAATATTGATTGTACATGCATAGCAAGAACCTTTCTCATCAAATGTAACATCCTTTGACACAAGAAATTGCTTTGTGGATGGACTCCACAACCTATATCCCATCTGCTTATCATCATATCCAATGAACACATACTTTTTAGCTTTATGTTCCAATTTATGCCTCAATTGAGATGGCACATATGCATAAGCCAAACATCCAAATACTTTGCAATGATCTAAGATAGGTCTCTGACCCCACCATGCCTCATATGGTGTCATACCCTGCAAAGATTTACATGGTAATCTATTGACCAAATATGTAGCTATATTTACAGCCTCAGCCCATAAGTAATTTGGACAATTTTTCTCCTTCATCATGGATCTTGCAAACTCAACAAGAGTTCTATTCCTTCTTTCTGCTATACCATTTTGTTGAGGATAGTACCTACAAGTAACTTCCCTTTTTATACATGTACTCCATAAGTAATCACTGAACTCATTAGAAAAATACTCTCCCCCTCCATCTCACCTTAGTCTCTTCAACTTTTGACCTGTGATTCTTTTTGCATACACATGATAATGATTAAATGTATTAAATACCTTTGATTTATCTTTGATCACATAGATACTGATCCACTTGGTAGCATCATCAACATAAATCACATAATATCTTGAACCATTTATACTGAAATCCTTTGATGGTCCCCACACATCTGTGTGTACCAATTCAAGCTTATCTGAATACATGAAACCATGCTTAGAATAAGATTGCTTATGAGCCTTACCTAATTGACATGCCTCACATCTGTATGTCATATATTGACCTGCAACATTAGGCAATCCAAGCACTGAGCCATTGTTAACCATATCCTTAATACCTCTTTCATTAAAATGTCCAAGCCTTTTGTGCCAAAGATCTAACTCAGAGATCTTATGTTCTCCATAAGTGAACAAGGCATGACCAACATTACCTTGAATCTTCAAGGTAAAAAGTCTTCCTTCTTTTTCCCTAAAACAATTTGTTTATACCCATTGCTAGGGTCTTCCACAAAAACTCCATCATTATTGAACCTTACTTCACAAACTTTTTCAAAAATTTGTCCTACACGTATGAGATTCTTTGGAATTGTAGGAACATACAAGACCTTACTCAGAAGAGTACTTCCATCCTTGGCCTTCACTGATCCAATTGACTTCACATTGTTCTTTGTATTATCACCTGTTTGAACTACATGATTAGTTACCTTATTCTCCAAGTCAGTCATCAAAGCTATGTTACCACTTAGGTGATTGCTACATCTTGAGTCAATGTAGAAGACTCTTTGGTCTTCACTTTGTCTTTCACAAGTTGCATTCATAATCAAGGTTGAATCCTCCTTCTGATATGAAGCATAATTGTAGTAGGTATTGTTGTAGGATTGACTTTGGAATCCTCTACCTGTATTTCTTCCAAAGTAACCTCTATTACCTCTATTTTTGAAGTTATCTCTTTGATTTCTGCCACCTCTTCCTCTTGAATTAAAAAGTTTTGATTATATCCACCATTATTCTGATTATCATGCCAACAATCATGAGCTGAATGATTTGTCTTACCACAAATCTAGCAAGCTTTGGCTCCATCTTTATTGCTTCTACCTCTTCCTCTACCTTTGCCACCTCCTCTTCCTCTTAGGAAGTTAGCTTGGCTAGTTATACCTTCATATTCATTTTCTTGTTGTTTACCTTTGCTATTCTTCTTCTTATCCTTTGAATACATTGCTTGACATGTACTCTTATCACCATCACCTTTGAGATCCTGCTCAAAAGTTAGCATGTGTCCTAGCAACTGATTTAAATCAGGAGTGAAATGATCTAGTGACAATTTAGTAGACAAAATAAATTGCTTCCATTTCTCATCTCCTCTCAAACCTGTGAGGATTTGCCTTACCATTTATCCTCCTCAATATCTTCATCAACTGCTCCCAATGCATCTGCAATGTCCTTCATCCTTGTTACATAATCAGAAATAGATTGAGAGGCCTTCTTCTCGAATGTGGTAAAATTTTCCCACAAAGATGCTTTCCTTTACTTTGTAGTGTTTTGGAAATGCTCCTCCAAAGCATTCCATATATCACTTGAACTTTGAAGACCTCTAATATGAGGTAGCAAGTAGTCATTTACTCCCATGTAGATAATGCTCCTAGCTTGAGCGTCTATCTTCATCCAAGTCTTCCAATCTGATAGTTCATCCCTAGTTGGAACACTAGGATCTCTGTATTGTGGCTTTTCTTCTTCACCTCTAATGTAACCTATCAAGTCTTTGCTCATGAGATGAGCTTCCATCCTCATTGACCATGCTAGATAGTTTTCTCTATCCAATTTCTCTATTTGAAGAGAATCTCCCATCCGTTCTTCACCTATGTATTAAATTCTTCAACCTTTATGAGGAATAAGTGTACCTTTACTTCGAATGAAGTTCCTTTTGATCCTCTTGATATCTTTAGGCCTCCTTCTCAAGCTTTCACTTCAAACTTTCACCTTCTGAATCTTCAAGTGTTGATTTTTGTATGACTGCAGCACTCGAGGTCCTCCTTTCTTCAACTTTCATGATTCTTGCTCTGATACCACTGATGGAGAGTGTTAATCTCCAAAAGAACAAGCTATTCTTGATGTTGGAGAACCTCTATATCAAGAATGACTTAAAACATTTACCAATTTGGAGGATCAATACTCAATTATCAAAATCTTGAACAAACTATGAAGTAAGTTGATACTCAGAAAGTCTGCTGCAAATAAGTCATTGATTGACTGATCAAATGTGTAAAGATTTTGATAAAAATTTACAGAAGGTGTCGCCTATAGATTGTGCACCTTCTTCAAGTTAAATCATTCCAAAAGATTAAGTATATCTTGAGAAACGAATCAAACAATTCACCTATGTCTGAAATTGTTCTTCAATATAGTTGACTTTGACACCTGCAACTTCTAAAGCATGATTCTCCCAAAATACAACCTGTTGAATCCAATGCTTTTAGCCATAGGTAGCTTACCTTCCAAGTTAAAGAATGACTGCTTGCTTGCTCAAAACTTTACATTGTGGAAGGAGAACTAACCAAAACATTAGCATCAAATTTTGCACCTGTTGCAACTTCACTTATTTACATTTACGCATGTAAATGTTCCTACTCTCAATTCTCTCAGCCTGATCACAATTAGGATTTGAAAACTCGTACAGAGATCAATCAACTATAGACTTAGACTTGTACAAAAGCATTTCACAAAGATTAAACATAGAGAAAGTACTAAGCATAAGATTGGGCACAATATTTCTTCATTCCTGAAAAGTTTTACATCTAAGTGATGAGAGAGATCTACCTCATTTCTAAAATATCTAATGACTCTTACAACATCTAATTCTTCTCTTCACATGCTCTCTCTTATTTGCCCCAACTTTTTACTTGTATATATAGGCATATATGTACAAGCTCATAACCATACAAAAGGTATATGTGAGCTAACTACAAAGTAATGTACATATGTATACAAGTCTTCATCTTCTGAACATACACTATCTTTAAGCTTCATAGACCAATATTTTCTTCATTCTTTGACTTCAAGTCTTTATCCAAAACATCAATTGGTGTTGTCTTGCACCAAGAGGTGTCACTAAAGAGGACATTGGAAGGTGAATGAACTTGAAATCATGAAGAGTCGTAAGTAGCAATGAGAGTGTAATCTCATTAGTAGAGAGCACTACCAGTAGGAGTCTACGATCAATTTACTGAGAATCATCAAGTGATTTCCATAGTGAGAGTATGAAAGATTTAAAGGAGATGCAATATCCCAATATGAGTATGGAGACTATTGAGGGAGAATGTAGGACCTCCCTACAATATGTATCCACTAACCTATTAGGATTTCTTGTATATTTGGATGAATTTAATAGATCAATGCTAAAGTTGAAAGACTCTAGATTGACGGACACAATCCATAGACTAGAAGTGAATTTTGAAGCTAATTTATATATGGACAAGAATGGTATTTTGTACATTTTCATAGATAATTTAGATAGGATTAATGACACGGGATTAATCGAGGATAATTCTAAGCTAACAAACCCTACTGGAGGAGAGATATTAACAACATCAAAGGAAAAGACCATGGTAATTAATATCTTGAGAGGATATCCCATACCTCAAGATGATGAATTGGCTGAAGTATACTTGCTTGAGGGAACTAATAGGGTAGTGGAGTCAACCACACCTGTTTTGAGAACTCTTGCAAATCAAGCTACTTGTATCAACTACAAGATTGAGAGGATCCCATGAGGATAACTTATTTGAATTATTATAAGAAGACATATCAGAACCTACAAGATGCACAAAAGTCAAAGTTTAAGCACATGTAATTTCTCGTGTTTCCACTCATGGAATAAGCATTCTCGTTAGGCCATCTAAGTGGGGACCATGGAGTCATGATAAGCTTACTTTTGGATAGTTCAATTGGAACAATTTCCAATATCGGCCCCAAGTGAAGTCCACTACTCCAACCACTACTGCTATGCTTTACCCAAGCCTACAAGGATGTTGAAGTTCCAATTCTTTGGAAGCACACAAGGTGCTATGCCCTATGCAATCCTAGGAGGATGTTGGAGTTTGAAATCTATGGAAGCACACAAATTGCACAAGGAAGAAGAAGAAGCTTGGAGCACAACACAATACTAAATTTATAACCAAGTGAATGCATAGAGATAAGTGACCCATTAGCATTGTAGTTTTATATACAAGACAAGGGAAAACCTTCTAAAGAGGAAAGAAGGTTTCTCGTGTGGCACTCATGTATAAGGAACTGCCAAACTATGCAGAAAGAAATCCATCCACAAAAGGAAGTAAGACTAAAGTTTTGGAAAAGCCTTCAAAGTTCTCTTTAGGGAGAGCCTTTGTGAAAAGTTCAACAATTTTATCATGTCTGGGCACATAAGCCAAGCTTATCTCTCAATCAAAGAACCTCTTCCCCACATAATGAGAGTGCACCTCAATGTGCTTTATGTAAGCATGGAACATAGGGATCCTTGCAATTGCCTATGTGATTTAATAAATGTGATTAAAAATGGTGGTGATAGAAGGTTGACCACCACCCAAATTAGCCAAAAGATGTCTCATCCACACACACTCAATAGTCACTATGAAATTTGCACTATACTCAACCTCATAACTAGAAGTGGCCATAGTAGGTTTCTTCTTCCTCAACCAATATATGAACGAGCTACCAAACATGAAGCAAAAACCATTGGTGAATGCATGAGTCTCATAGCAATAGACCTACTTTTGGGTAAAAAAAAGCATGTAAATGTGAGGGTAATGATCCCCCTTGGGATAAAACAATCCAAGCAACCGAGAACCACTGAAGTAGTGAAAGATGCAGTTAATCACATGTCAATGCTTGACACTTAGGCAATGCATAAACTTCTTGATATGAGAGACATCAAACTGAATATCAAGCCAAGTTAAGGATTAGTAAATCAATCATCCAATAGCCTATTGATAGAGAACAATATCAAATGCATCTCCAAGATCATGTAGACTCAACTATAGACCTATATCCACGGGAGTGCTAATAGGTTTGCAATCTTCAAGGCCAAATCATTGTAATAATATGTAAATGTATTTTTCTTAACACAAAGTTATTCCCCCATCAACTTGCATAAATTGAATGCCCAAATAATGATGCAAATTTCCCAAATTTAACATATAAAAAAGACATGAAAATCATCCTTCAATTCAGCAATATGCTTCTAATTAGGACCGGTGAGAAGTATCTCATCAGCATATACAAAAATGATCACAAGTACATCATTTGCATGCTTAAGATATAAGGTGCTCTCAATTGACTTGTTCTCAAAATCATGTTCTAGCAAGTGGGCATGTATTTTCTTATACCAAGCATGTGGTGCTTGCTTCAAACCCTATAATTCCTTTTTCAATGTAAACCATCATTCAGAAATGTAGTTTTAATGTCCAACTGATGTACATTCCAACCATGATAAACTGCAATTGCATAGATGCTATGAGCACTCATCATTCAAAATGTGGGAGCAAAGGTCTAATCAAAATCAATGCCTCTCTCTTGAGAATAACCATTGCCAACAAGCCTAACCTTATACCTATTAATTGTTCTATCAAGCTTACATTTCACCTTGTATACCCATTTATTGACAATGTCTTTTTTCTTGGAGGCAAATCACATAAAGAACGGGTACCATTCTTGATAATAGCATCATTTTTTATTGTATACCAACCATCCAAGTTTATGAATTCTATGCTTCATCAAAAGAAACACACTCATTCTCATCACAAAAACTAGAGACAACCATTACATAAAAATTTGATGCAAAGGAAGCACTATGAGAGCATGGAGAAGTATGATACATAAAAGGTGCATCTAATTTGCTATTTCTATTGGTCTACACCAACGATTTAGGCATAGCCTTTTCTTTCTCTATGTCAGTCCTCCCACCAACAAGTGCATCATGTAAATTTGCATCAGAAACGGAATGATATGTATCATTATTTGAAACTTATAGAGCCTAAGAGATTTCCTCATCGAGACAAGCACTTGATTGACAGCCTATAAAAAGAGGTAGGAAAAGTATCATACACATCTTTAGAGCTAGTTGTTGTCTCCTTGGTACATGAATTGCATCTTCCATAAAAACAACATCATCGCTAATCAAAATCCAGTTAATCTATGCATGATATAATTGGCGGCATGTGATATCAAAACTATACCCAACAAAAATACATTTCACTACGTTATCATGTAGTTGTCTATGTTGTTGTTAAGACACTAATGCACACATCACACAACCAAAGACATGAAAATTAGCAACAAATGGATTGTGATCATGTTAAGCCTGATATAGAGTGATCAATTGTAGTGATTTAGTGGGACACCTATTTAGTACTTTTATTGCACACATAAAAACCTTAAGGCAGAAGCTATGTAGTAAATCTTAACTTTTGACCATACACCTTGCCATTTGCATGAGTGACCTGTTCTTTCTTTTAGAAAATCCATTTTGTTGAGGTTTGTAGATCATTTTACACTGATGTTTTATCACATGCTCAATGAGAAATACATTAAAATCAGAATACATGTACTCCCCTCGAACAAAATGGAGTGTGCCCAATTTACATGTGACATATGTTTAGACATAAAAAGGAACCATTTAAATTACACAAACACTCTGGACTTTTCTTTTACTCAATAGACCCATGCATGCATGGAGAAATCATCAATAAAATTCACGAAGTACAAGTAGTTCTGAAATGAAAGTGTTTGCATAGGACCACAAAACATCAATATGAAAAAGCTTCAATTTATGAGCAGCTCAAACTCAACCATCTTCTCAAAGGGAGGAACACTACATTTTTTGACCAAAATACAGCCTTTACACACATGTTTACAAGGGTCCTCAAGTTTGCTAAGAAAGGACACCATATTGAGATTTCTGCAAGGAAGCAAACTAGAAAAACTTAGATGACCAAAGTGTGCATGCCAAAATTTGCATCTGAGATAGCCTAAGAATCCTCAATTGTACATTTTGAATCATCCATAAAATTTTTCATAGTCTATAAGTTTATACAACCCATGAAACAAAAAGCTAGAAGCAATAATACCATCACGAGATGACCAAAGTGTGCATGCCAAAGCTTTGCATCTGAGATAGCCTAAGAATCGTGAATTGCAAATATTGAATTATCCACATTGTCAAACTTTTGCATAGTCTACAAGCTTATAAAAACCATGAAATAAAATGCTCGAAGCAATAATACCATCACCATTCAAGAGATCATGGATTGTACATCTCTCATCAACAAAAATGACAACCAAGCCAATCTTCATTAATGTGGAAACTGAAAACAAATAATTCTTGATCCTTAGCATATATAAAGTGTTTGAAAATGTGAAAGAACTACCATGAACAGTGGTCATAATGATTTCCAACTCTCATTAGAGGACAAGAGGAGTTGTTAGCATAAGGGATAATATTCCCTATAGAGGTAGGCTTAAGTGAAGTGAAGAAATTGCATAGTGAGGTAATATGTTTGGTTGCATCACAATCAAAGTACCAAACATCCAAGTCTAGAGGAGACATAGGCTACTCATGTAAAGATGGTTCATAGCTACAAACAGTAGTAAATGCCCATTCTTCATGTTGAACAAGATTAGTAGACTTGGTTTTAGGTTTGAAGGCCTCTACAACAACCATTCTAGCCTCTTTCTTCCTTGCCTCCTTTGTGTATTCCTTTTTCGGAATATAGGAGATTTCGACCTTCATCCAAGCCATCTAGAATCTTCAAGACAAAACACACCCAATAGGACAAAATATTTGGAGGTAAACAACCACATTCGAAAAGTGGTTATTCATCCAAGATCTGTAGTTTTTGACATAAAACAGATGTATATTTCTTTTAATTAGCAGATCCCATATATCTATGGAATTTAAAATCCTAGCTCTCTATTTCAAAGAGATATTGTCTACCATGTAATCTTGTCTAACCCTTGCTTCGTGAGATATGAGGGGTCCCGCGGGTATTATGTCCATTCATTTGTCTCCGAAGAGGACGATAAAAGAGAGTAGGGATCATGATGAGATAAGATGAGCTGGCAGAAACGAAGAAAATACACAGAAAGCTCAGGACATCGATGAAGGCTTCAACATCTTGAAAAAAAATACACAAAAAGAAGCCTTCAAGGTACACTTGCAAAAGCTGCAAGAGATAAAGTGCGGCTTCAGCTTCTTGATGCCATGTATGCAGAATAGAGAAGGTTTCCACTCTCATAGAATTTCAAAAGGCATAAAGTTAAAATAATGGATCGTTATTCGTGGGCTCTAGCACAAATTCACAATCACATGCAAATTCATATTCACAGACATGAACAATTAAAGGTATGTATGTGTGTATTTAAATATGTATGTATGTATGTATTATGTATGTATGTATGAATGTATGTATGCATGTATGTATAATGTATGTATGTAAGTATGTATGTATGCATGTATGTAACTATGTATGTATGTATATATTTTTGTATGTATTTATGCATATACGTATGTATGTATGCTTGCTTTTATGTATGTATGTATTCATGTATGTATGCATGTATTTATGTATCTATACATGTATGAATGTATGTCATATCTATGTATGTATGTGTACTTATGTAATTTTGTATGTATGTATTCATATATATATATTCATGTATGTATATATGCATGTATGTATTTATTTATGTATGTTTTCATGTGTGTCTATGTATGCATGTGTGTATGTGTGTGCATGCATGTATGTGCTTGCATGTGTGTGTGCCTATGATCTGACTATCATAGACCGGAAATGGAAGCTGTAGATAGTGGAAACGTCGAGACCTGTTTGGAGCAGCTTAGTGCATCTATCTGAGATGGCAATCTCATCATCTCCAAATCGGCACTACCGAATGGCCACTCTGCTCTCTTCCTCATCCAAAATTTCGCTACCTGGCAGCTCATTTCTCACATTCCCTTCTATTAGCTTGTGATAATATATCCATGAGTGTAGAGGATATTGCTTGAGACTGACCCCCTAATGGTGGAAGAGAAACAAAAGCTTTTGATGATGGCACATGGTGAAGTATGATCAATTGTTCAGACCGGTATTTGTGTACATTAAATAGAAAGTTAAAAAGTTTTTGGAAGGGTCCACGAATGCTCTGACTTCAACGTGCCTCAACATCAATATGCTCACTTGTTGCCTTTCTTCCCTTTTTTTCTCCATTCATGGGCACACATTTTTTGCGTCCTTCTATGGAAATCCACAAGCTTCCCCATGTAATATTCTGAGTACTCAAAGGGCAATTTCTCGTAAAAGTGTAGAGAAAAATGTTCAATTCTCCTTCACATCTCGGAAATACATGTACATGCTTATTGTTTTACATCTGATTTCTAAGCCCTGATTTTTAGACCATGAGTTGGACAAGTATGAAATTCTCTCTGAAACCTTGATAAGATCTAGTTAGTGATGCATTGATAAAATGGTAGGTGCATTACAATAAAGTTATGCCTTCCTCAAAGATTTTAATGCTCTATTATCATTCCTACTTATGTAGGTTTAAGCATGAACTCTTGTATATATGCTTTTATCTCAATCTAAGAATTTCTATGAAAATAGACACTGCCTAGGCCATAATTAAGCTTTTGATAAGACCTTCGCAAATGTTTATTCTCGTTTTTTGAGTGCCAAGGGGCATGCCAATTGCGAGCCTAATATAGTGAATTCTAATGTGGTAAGAACCAAAAGCACCCGATGACTCATGTTCTACTCTTGATTAGTTTGTTACATGAACTGTTACATCAACTTAAATTGTCATGTGGGATCTTGATTAACATATTACATGAACTTTAAGGAAGCATGCTCTTGAGTTCATAATATTCCACTCTTCATCTCTGTTCACCACCTATTACAGATAAGAAAATTCTCTGTTGGAAGTAGAGACTATGAATGTGCATGTAGCTAACTTTGAGAAGTCGAAGGGGCATTCTTTGACTTCGACACAATCAACACCTTGTGACACATCATATGAACATCATCTGATTGCAGATGTGGCTCATTTTCAAAATCATAAGAAGATCAGCCTATTCATTAAGTCAATGTAATGGGAAGGAGGAGTATGTCTTGAGTTCCAATTCCCTCGAGTGGTGGAGGAAAGTATTTTTCCCCAAAGGACCTCCACCATCTAGAAGCATCCATTTCAGATTAACTTGGTTTAACATGAGTGCAGTGGGACACATGGCCGACTTACCTTCATGGATTGAGCCACATGACGCACATGTGCACACTTGTGAAGGTAAGACCCCTATCCTATAGTGCATGCTATATTTTAGATGGCTCAGAGGTGAACAACACCCTCTTCTAAGTCATAGGGACTAGTGGTTAAGTTAATGGGATGGGAAGGAGGAGGCCTTGGGTTGAAATAGTTTTTGCTCCTAGTGGTGTGGGAAAGCTTTATGCTTCGAGAGCCTCCACCTTGCTAGAAGCATCCAACTCAAGTTAACTTGATTTAAGTTGAATGGAGTGGGATACATGACGGACTTAACCTCAATGGACTGAGCCACATTGTACATATCTGTACATTTGTCAAACTAGGACTCCCTATAACTCATAGGAGGAAGGTGAAAAAATACCTCTTCCAAGTGGCGTATTGCTATCCTAATGATAGTGGCTGATGATGGAACACAAATTAAGAAAAAAAAACGGCAAGTCTTGTATGAATGAGCTTCATTTTGAAGTCTTATAAACATGTGCGCTAACAAAAAATCCCACGAGCATAGTTCGCGAAAATATTGCCTTACTCTATTTATTCCGGTTGGAAATCTCAAATCCCCCTTTTTAAATACTTCAAATAGTAATTCTGAAATATAAAAAACCATAGAAAAAGAAATGTTCTCTTTCTTTTTATAATCAGAAGGAAAAATTCTTTTTCAAGAGTATATCCAAGAGGAAACATGCCCTTTCATAAAAGAGGCAAGAGGATATTTTTTACTATAGTATATAATATAGTAATTTAATTTATCGTAAATATTTATAATGTATTACAAATGTCACATACCATTGGTCAATGGTAGCTTGAGATGTTCACATGGCATAGATTAGGCCCCAATGCCCAGTAAGTATAATGCAATTTATAAAGTGTAAGATTATATTTATAAATTATAATTTAGAAGTTATAACTTCGTGAATCTTGATGAACATGGTCATGGGTTGTGGCCTATGTGGCATGCACCATTCAATATAATTTTGAATGTGCATGTCACAAGCCATTGCACATAGAACTCCAGCCGCTCTTTGCATCTACATAGCTATGTTGAAGTGGAAGGATTCATGAAGGTGTTAACATTCATTCTTATTGCTCTCTCCCTTCCTATAGAGTGCTCAAAGATTGATATATTGATTTTTATCTCTAAGAATTTAAGCAACAAACCGACAAAATATAGAGCTCCCATTATATGATGGTAGCTTATTCACGATGGTTTTAAAGAGATCTTTGTAAGCTCTTTCTCCTTGTCCTCTACAATGTACGTTTTGATGTTGTATGCTCGCTCAACAACATGGGAAACTCTATTCTTCAAAGGTAAGTACAAGTATCCCCTTGGAGTCCCATCGACACTCCTTTGAAGAATATTTCATTATAATGTTTTTGTTGCAGTTTCATAGTAAGAAAAAATTACTTAGTGTATGTAAGGTTTTACATGCTCTCATCATTACCTCTAAAATTGAGTGGAATATTCTACTTGGAAATTGTTTGATTGGCATACAGGATTACTGTGGGTCTATGTTTGATTCACTAGAAGCGCCCAGTGTCTTCTCATGGAGCAGTGAACTTGCTACTCCATGCATAAGGACATCATGCGAATTTAGCAGATGTACAAATCTTCTTGAATGGATCCCTCATTTGGATGTTCCTAGGACACACCAATAAAATTGGTTAACTAATGTGGTCGTATGGATGAAAACAGATCAATCTTTGATAGATAGCCCCATAGATACATTGTTTCATGAAGTGCTATGATTGCCGCATCTTCTCGACCAAATGAATATAACTGCCATGCTCTATTCTATTTTTTGTGGATGCAAATCGAAGGTGTTTTGCTTACAAATTCATGTTTTCTTCTATCATTGATGTGTGCTCACCTTTGAGATCTCTTCGTGCAAGAAAGATTTTTCCTGATCAGACTATCAACACGGACATCACGCATAAATCTATGGTCAAAATAGCCATTATTAATCTCTATGACAATTTCTAACTCATAGAAGAAGATTTTAATGCCTTCAAAACAATTATCTACATTCATGTCATTGCATTGATAGCAACGATTGCTTGTTTTTCACATAGGGAACAAGAAAAGAAGATGTGAGATGTTTTTTATTCCATCCTCCCACAAGTATGCAACCTGATAAAATAACATACATGTTTGCACTTGATGCATGCATTGGCATATCGACACTCGATGAAGGAAAGGAGATACACTTTGTAGTTGTGCGGGGGTTAAGAGAGGAATCCAATAATACAAATAACATTAATCAACATGTAAGGTAAATGGTTTAACTTATTTGAAGCAGTTTGGATCTTTTGGAATATATCGAATGATAATGCTACCCCTTTGAGAGTTATGATTAGAACCTTAGCTGAGAATGGGGAACATGAGAACCTTGTAGGATGTATTCAAATGGATCAAACCCAAATAAGATTACATTCATTTGTGTTCTTGACATTTGTGCCTTCTTGGCTATGTTGGAAGAGTGACATTCAATTCACAGTGCTAGAGATTACATTCATTTGTGTTCTCGACATTTGTGCTTTCTTGGCTATGTTAAAAGAGGGACATTCGATTCACAATGCCATCTTGGAGGAATGTTTAGATGAAAATGTTGTCCTAGCAAAGTTTCTTATAAATATGTATGGGATACGTGGATGCTTGAATGATTCTACTTTTTTTTTAATAGAATGCTTTTGAGGAGCACAAAACATGGAACACATTACTTGGGGGGGAAATATATGGAAACTATAGTGCTCTTCCAAGATATGATGAATGAAAACAAAGAGGTTGATAACATAACTTTTCTTTTTTTATTAATGTGCACTCATTCACGGCTTTTTGAATTTGGTATGTTCTTATTTGCATCCATGTACTTGTGTCATATAATTACATACATGAAGGATCACTATCTTTGCACAATTAATATTTTGAGTTGATTCAATGGACACTTAGATGAAGCAAAGGCTTCTATTCACATATTTTCCAATGTTGTAGTTATGTTTGCTACGTGCATGTAGAGATCATGAAGATCTAGAGCGTGGGGCTAATTCTTTGAAGCGTGCATTACTTTGGATCCAACAAATCTTGCACGTTGTATTGCATTGATGAATATTTATTCTCAATTGCATTTGGAGAATTAGATGAATAAAAATTTACAACAATATGACATGCCTATTTTTTTATATAAAGGAAGTTCGGCAATAGCCTACTCTCCCAGACTTGAATTAAATTAAGAAACAAAGGTACAAAAGAAGGGGACTAGTGCCCACGGGACCCCCCAAATCCCACAAAGCAGGGGAGGCTTGGTTGATACCTAGGTTGCATTACAAAGAAGGTTGATCACCCTCTCGTCGCCCTCATGCGGGACCCACTTGGGTTTGAGCTTGTTGTTGATCAAAAGGAGGACTTGATGGTGCCTGAAGGGGGGGGATTTCTTACTGTTGACAATCCTTTTGCCAAGGAGGAATAGAGATTTTTCAATCGACCACTCCCTGGGGGGGTCGCCGAAATTGAGAGCACACCGCTCCCGCCAAATTTTCCACAGGACTTCCCCTCTGATTGCGTTCCAGAGAGCCGCAGAGCATCCAATCGCTTCTCCCAAAAGGACTTGTTTCCAACTAAGCTGTTTCTGAACTCTAATTTTCAGTCCAACCATCTGCCAGACTCCGTAGGAGTTGGGGCAAGTAAGGAAGATGTGTGGGACATCTTCGATTGCACGGTGGCAGCGTTTGCACCACGGAGGGATCCCACAAATTTTGCTTGCCTTATGGTTAGTCCAAATTCCTTGATGAAGAATTTGCCATAAGAGGACAGACTTCTTAATCTCTATAAGTGGGTGCCAGATACCCATGAATTTCATGTCCCACCGAAGTCGCGTCCAAGACAGGCACCACTTCTTGTTGAGGCTGATCTGGAGGTCAGTCGTTTCTTTGATGTTCGGGATTTTGAGTAGGCTATTTCCATTGTGCCATTTGAGACCACGCGCGTTCGGAGCATCATGTCCCATGAGAAGGCGAGTTTTGTGGCGATCCCAAGCGAGGCATCTGCTTTGCAAGGTGTTCCATTCTTCGTAGGAGATGTTTATGCGAGGGTCGATATCCTCGTAGTTGATCCAGCTGTTGGTGTCATGTTTCCAGAGGTGTTTCCATTTTTTGAATCCTTTGTTCCATAACTTCTTGGCATTTTGAATGTTCCACGACTCCACACTCCGGATGCCATGTATCGGAAACCAGATAGAGTCGTTTTGTCTGATTCCGGCCGCCCACTTCCAGTCCTCACTAATTCTTGTGAAGCTTTTGACTTTATTCCAGCCCTTCCAAAGAGAGCATACGAGATTGGAGCCTTTCGGGAAGACAGGTATCGGGGAGAATAGCAGGGTCATGATGTCAAGGTTCTTCCAGTTCGGGGACCCCGTGAGGGCCAACTCATTTTTGTTTCTGAAGATCAGCTTGGCCCACGAGGCCTCCCTATTGCACCAAGCTTTAATCATCCATTTGGCTGCCAGTTTGTTAGCCATACACCCAATGTCCAGGATGCCAAGCCCCCCGCTATCTCTAGGGCTGGTGCAGATGGCCCATTTGATTTTAGGCACCCCCCTTCTGTTATGATCACCCGTCCAAAGAAAGTTTCTGCAGATGCTATTCAGTTTGGACAGGCCTTGCTCATTCGGTCTCCAGCAAGAGAGGAAATAGATGGTAGACGAGAGGAGGAACGTGTTGATAACCATCGCTCGTCCAGCGAGATTGATTTGCATGCCTCTCCAGTAATTGAGCTTGTTTTCAAGTTTGGCCAGCACCCAGTTCCATCGCTGCTCCATAGAGACGCCAAACCCCAAGGGGATTCCAAGCAGCCGAAAGATTTGGCCCTGCGGAATGATTTGACAGCCATGATCAAAGAGAAGGCCAGGTTGATGTCCCACAATGGCCCTAAAGGCGGTCTTATTGTGGTTGATTTTGGATCCAGAGGCCTCACAAAAGGTATCAAGACACCTCCAGAAAGTCTCCAGGCTGGTATTATCATTATGAACGAACGCGTTCATATCGTCGGCAAAAAGTCTCATGATGATTTGACTGTGGTCGTGAGGTAGCTGGAGGCCTTTGATATTGCCAGCCTCCACATGATGAGCCACAAGTCTGCTCAGCCCCTCAGTGGCGATGGCAAAGAGCAGGGGGGCAAGAGGGCATCCTTGTCTAATAGATCTTTTAAGATGGATCGCCTTCGAAAGTTTGCCGTTAACGTTGATTTGGGTCGTTGCGTTGCCGAGAAGGGTCGCGATCATCTTGGTGAATTTCTGACTACATCCGAGGTCTTGGAGCGACTGCAGAATATAGTCCCATTCTAGCCTATCGTAGGCTTTGTCAAAGTCGATCTTGAGGAAGACCACATCTTGATTAGCCTCATTTGCAAATTGAATACCTTCCCAAATATCCATAATGGTTTCCAGGATGGACCTGCCTTTGATGAAACCTTTTTGGTCCTCACTAAGCCAAGATCTCAGGTGGCACGCGAGTCTGTTGGCAATGACTTTGGCGACGATCTTGTATCCTGTTTGGAGCATCGTAATTGGCCGCCAGTTCTCGATTCTGTTTTTTTCCCCCTTCTTGTGAATCAGCTTGATAATTCCGTTATTTATACAAGAAGGAAGAGCACCAAAATTTAGAGCTTCTTGCCAAACCATCCGAAGAGGGGTGGCAACCACCAGCTTGAAGGATTTGAAAAACTCATTGGTGAGTCCGTCGGGTCCCGGGCTTTTACCGAGAGGGAGGGCATCAATGACCTCAATGATTTCTGATTCAGAGATCGGGGCATGAAGCAGGGAGTGGAGGTTGGGTGGTATTCTCCGGGGAGAAACCCTAGAAATGGCAGCCATGCAGTCCCTTCTATGGTGGGAGAGGGGGTTCGAGGTTCCCAGGAGTCTCGTGAAGTGCCCTTCGATGATGCCAAAATTATCTTCTTCCGAGTTGCATACATTGCCATGTGGGTCTAGCAGTAGGGGAATCGTCTCTCTGTTGTGTTTCCTTTTAAGGATACTGCACATCTCTTTGGTGGGTTTGTCGGCCTTTCCAGCCCACCACTCCTTGAAGAAGATTTGCAAGTTTTTCCTTTGTATTTCTTCCTCGTATCTCAGCGCTGCTCTGATTTTTCGGAGACCTTTCTGGGCTTGGTGTTTTCCTTTGTTCACTTCCTCCTCGAGTCGCCAGAGTCTGTGGTAAAGCGCTTCCCTACGAGCCCGCCGCACTGTCTCGAGCATCTTCTTAGTTCTGATCATGATCTTGCGTGACTTGTCGACCGCACTTCTCCAGCACTTGGCTGGGGCCAAGCCAGAGGCGAACGCCACCTTCCACACATCGGCAATCTCTTGATGGACGGAGGGGAGAGAGAAGGTGGAAGCGTTGGCATGGAACCACGGAGCCTTGTGGGTCCTGTTGGAAGGCTGAAAAGTGATAACGATCGGGTAGTGATCAGAGATGGTGAGGTCAGTACGTTGCGTGATGGAAGGGTGGCCCCACAGATGAGTAAAGCTCTGAGAGATGTAGCATCTATCAAGTCTAGCTTTCCTCAGATCCTCGCCCGCTTGGAGATTCGACCAGGAAAAGCCATTCGAGTCTTTGAATTCGACCAGATCCAAGTGGAGTTTGGTCATGTCCCACGTTTCTTTCTCCCGACTGTCGATGACCCTGCCCTTGCCCATCCATCTGTCCATAGGGTCCTCCACCATGTTGAAGTCTCCACATATAAGCACGTTGTGGGGAAGCGAGTCCAGAGAAGTCCAAGTGTTCACCCTCGCCAAATCCCCGTTAGGGGCGTACAAAGAAACCATAGTAACACAGAGGGGAGCACCAAAAGAAACCGCAATCCAGCGGTGATTTACATCTTCAATGGAGTTCTCGAGCTTTTCATGCCAGGGTTGTTTAACACCGATAGCCGTTCCACCGGACCCCCGCTGGTGTTTTGTTGGGATCCACACATGGGCCGAGGAAACCTGTCTGAGCCGTTTCAGCAGGTCTTCTCCGTCAATTTTAAGCTCTTGAATGCATATAATGTCTGGTTTTAAGCTAATGTCGCGGAGCCATTGACCAATGATGGCCGCTCTTGAGGGGTCTGTTAGCCCCCTAGCATTAAGCGAGATGACAATCATTTTTGTATTGATCCCTCTTTGCGGGAGGGAGCCTTGTCCTTTCTTCTCTTGGCTTCATCTTTCTTTTTCGCTGGGATCTGATCCCGACTTGGAAATCGGTTCTTATGGGGGCTTTTCCAGGGTAACTCCAAAGGCTGTTTCCCTTTGTGGGATGCCCCCCGCTGGGGAGAATTGGGCCCCGTGCTCGGCATCGTTTCCGGGATCGTCGATCCAATGATGGAACTTTCACTATCCATGTTGTCTTCATTATTAGTAGTGAAGCCATCTTCTTTGCTTGTAGTGTAGCCCTCCTGGGGGGTTTCTTTGTTGTCCGGGATCTCTAGGGCTACGTCGTAGTTGTCTACTACAGGTGGCTTCCCACCTGGGTAGTCGAGCTCGTTGATCTCCTTTCCAAGATTGCAATACAAGTTGTTGTGTGGGGTAATTGGCAGGTTGTTCCTCTCACCGTTGGCCCTCGGACTTCTTTTCCTTCTTCTTCTAACTTCAGTAAAGCCATCGGCGTCAGCTTGTGGATTGAGGAGGCCCTTGCCTTCCCCTTCCATGGTCAAGTGGGTCAAGTCGTCAAGGTTATCTTGAGCGGTTTTGGAGGCTTCTTGGAATCGCTTGTTTTTTTGCCTGAGAGGGCAGTCTGACATGCCTATTACATTGACGAATGCTTGTCCGAAGAACTCCATTTTTTAATATGTTCTCCTCACAATGCATAAATATGTTCGGCTACATTCTTATGTACGTGCTTTTGTTCATTTAAATATATGTATATAACTGTATCATGCACGTGATCTCCTATGCTTGTTTGTGTGCATTTGCGTGTCAATGTATCTGGATGTGATTTTTTTTGTACATGTGTGTATGGTTGTTTATCAATGTGTTTCTCATTGTATATGTAGATGTATGCAAACATTTATATGAGGTTGTTGTAGAAATATGTATACATATGTGGTGTATGTTATGCATATGTAGTTCTGTATTACATACACACAAAGTTACATACATATATAAATACGTAGATCCATACATACATAAAAAACCATACATAAATACATACATATGTACATATACATATACATATATATATTTTACATACATACATACTTACATACAAAAATACTTCACATATGCTCATACATACATAGATACATGCATGCATACATACATGCATACATACGTACATACATATAAGTGAGACACATATTGGTGGGATGTATTTTTATAAGTGGAATTATTTGTTGTAGACTGTTCTACGGAATGCATGCCTTTTGGTTTATGGCATGAGTGCATTTTGGTTTATGGAATTAGTGCTTTTATGATTTTTTCTTTAAGCTCCCTACTTTAGGGAAAATGTTGCCTTTTTTTTGTGATATCTCATTATTTATGGCATGCATAGCTACATATACTAACACGTGGATAGATACATACAAACGTACACATATATATGAATGCATATATAGATACATACATACATATACATATGCATACTTACACACAGACATGCATACATACATTCATACATGCATGCATGCATACATACATGGATGCATGCATACATATATTGGAGATACGCCGTTGATTGAAGGAGTGCGAATTTTCCTACGTCTTGATTCTATTATTGTAGTGAATTACTAGTAACGCATAAGTATTACAAATAGTTTACTCGCATGAATTGAGAATATTTTCAATGTAGGGTAAAATTATTTTATCAATATAAAGCTCTTGAGTTAAACATGTACATTACACGTAGATATTCTTAAGCATGCGCAAGTGTGGGAGGGTCTTTTTTTTCATATTAATGATGCTTATACTCACACAGATATGCCAATGGTTATATTGATGCATATACCGATATTTGTTTTAGTTTTCTTTTTAGAAAATAAAATTTCTTTTTATTTGTTCTATATAGTTTTCAACGCCAATGTGGACAATTGGGTGAACGTGTATAGGACAAGTGGAATCCCTTTTTTATTTTTTCTAAAAAAATGGCATAGATGTGGTTATGGATGCACGTATCAAGGTAAGTGATAGAATCGCCACTAGTAACTAATGCACCTTTAGATGCATATGTTTCTGGATGTTTCCAAAGTGATGTGTATTTAGAAACGAAAACCACAAATAACTGTCCAAAAATACAGAAAAAACACATATTAGTTGTGGTAAAGTTCGAAACACAATAATAAGTCAGAGTATGCAATCCTATCGTAAGAGAAAATTCAATCTTTTTTTTTCAAAGGGAATTGCTGATGATGCCTGATCTTCCATGCTTGAATTAATAAAACAACAATTAATACACAATCAATAGGCTTACTGCCCTTGGGATCACATGTATCCCACAAAGCAGGGGTGATAGCTATGACATCCAAAATTGGAAGGATACCTAAGATATGAGGGGTGAAAAATGTTTAAAGGGTGTTACTAAGAAGTTTAATGATTTTTGTTGCACTCATGAGCCGCCCACTTGCGTTTGATCGTTTTTTTCCAACATTAGGGAAAAAATGAGCCTTGCATGGGCCTTGTAAGAATTCCTAATTTTTAGGGATTAAAAGGCTAAATCAAGGAGATTAAGTGCACATGAAACCACTAGTGGTAGTCGCCAATAAAATAATATTTGATACACAAATCAATTTCAATATTTCTTAAAGGGAGTAATTTGTAGCGTTTGGATGCTTGAAATTAATGGCTTGGATTTAAATGGATGGGAGGAGATAGAAGATATCAGACACGTGGGAATAAAAAAATGATCATGCATAGACTTGGACACTCTCTACACATTTTTGGGCCATCGGATGGACTTCAATCCAATGGATGCCCTCATTTGGGGCTTATCTTACTTTTTGGTGTGCTTAGAGCCCTTAGATCTCTGTAAAATCTAACGGTATCCCCATGTTTGGGGCTAATCCCATTTTCGGATGTGTTGGGAGCCATTAGATTCATGCTATATCCAAGGGTGGAAAACAAAAGGAGTGGATCTATGAGGTTCTAGGAGTGGATCTACAGGTAGGTCTGGAGGAGGCGGCTATTGTGGAGGCAGTGCGATGGACATTGTGTCACCCGCTTCTAATCCTAGGACGAGTACCTCAGATATAGGTACGCCATGCGGTACACCATGTAGAACACCACATACACCTTGGGGTGCTCATGACCATGATGAGTCCAAGGTGTATAGTATCCAAGATGGAGCTCCGGTGATGGATGCGGCTGGCAAAGCAATGCGTGCACATATACAACAGCTTTGCTCCATACAGTTTGGACCCTCTATCATGTTGAAATGGAGTGAACAAGATAAAGATCGGAAGAATTATATCACACAGACAATTTATCACGAGTTCCGACCAGTTGATGGACAGCCTCTTGTCAGTTGAGAGTGGATTATGCACACCGCACGTGAAGTTATGTCCCATCAACGATCCGAGGCTCGTGATGCTTTCAGAGCAAGCTTACCAAAGCCTATATGGTTAGATGCTAAGGAGTGGGATATGATTCGCGATGAGCAGTAGTAGACTCCTGACCAATATCGCTAGCAGTGAGAGGCCACAGCCACACGTTTAGATACGGTTGGACCGTCACATTTGGGCAACGGCTGATATGACAGGATGCATCACAAGTTTGTAAGTACCATTTGATTTATTGAATTTGTTTGTGTTGAACTTCTCATGTATACTCCTCTAATGTTTTGTATATTTGTTGCAAGAGCTGGCAATGTGTCAGTCTCCAACATGAACGGAGGAGGCTTATGGATATCGTCATGGATTGACTGCACTATTGGAGGACTTGGAGGGACACGATGCATTCGTTTCATGGGAGCATTTGCGATGAGATGATTAATTTATAAACTTGTTTTTTACTTGTTGTTTGTAAATTTCATGTGAATTTATCTCATTTCATTAATGTTCTTTGTTACAGGACTGTTGATATGGAACGTTCTTTGCATGTGTATGGTAGTGGCACACAAAAATTTTGTATTTTTTATTTTTTTTATATGGCAATGCAATGCTTTGCCACATTTTGTAAAAGTGTCATATATGACAGTGGTTTGCCATACTCTTGTACATGCTTCATTTATGAAATATATAACTCTTTTTGTACATGGCTCATGGTTCATGGTTCATGGTTCATGATTCATTCTGATTATCTCTTTTGTGTCCAATAATATTCTGTTTTATGAAATCATATTTCGGTTGACATTAGAGTACACATCACATGTACTCGGTTTTTTTTGGGCAGAGTGTATTGTCTTTTGCTAAGCAACATCATGGTAATGTTATTGTAGCAAAAGACAACACACTCTACCCAAAAAAAAATTTGCAGACATGGTCGTCGGTATAAGCATCGGTACTCCTAGTAATGCCATCGGAATAAGTGTCGGTACCCCCAGCGGGCACCGGTATATGCGATGGTACACCCAGCAGAGCCGTCGGTATGGGCGTCGATATTACGGACATTTATATCGACGCTTATATCGGCACCCATACCGACACCCATACCGGCGCCTATACCGGCGCTTTAATACCGATGCCCATACTGACACCTACACCGACGTCGGGAAAAAAATAGGCGCGTTCATTTCCCTCGATAAAAACCTCGATATACGCCCGATCTGTTGTAGTGAATTCTTAAAGGGAGTAATTTGCAGCCCTGGGATGCTTGAAATTAATGGCTTGGATTTAAATGGATGGGAGGCAAGAGATAGAAGATATTAGACATGTGGGAATAAAAAAACGATCATGCATAGACTTGAACACTCTACACATTTTTGGGCCATCGATGGACTTCAATCCAATGGATGCACTCATTTGGGGCTTATCTTACATTTTGGTGTGCTTAGAGCCCTTAGATCTTTGTAAAATCTAACGGTGTCATCAAGATTTTCTCTCCTCTCTCACTCATGAAGGCCTACAGGAAACACATTTGGTGAAGGTAGCCAAAATTCCCAGAGAAGTCCAAGATGCATCAAGGATGTCAAAGGGAGTTCACATGCAAACTTTGGAAGAAATGGAGCAAATTGAGGGTAGCGGTCAAAGCTGGTCAAACTTTGGAAATTAGGGCAAAAATTTCAATGTCTCCAAATCACATGAAAACTCATATACTTTTAAAGCCTATCAAAGGCAGTTTATAGCCCGAATTTCACATGAAAATGGATTTTCTAGCACATTGATATGCCATGTGCATTTTGTAAAAAATGTAATTTTTCCACTTAGACCCTACAAAATCTTAGGAATTTTTGTTATCCATATGGTTTGGCATGTATAAAGACATATGTGGCTACATATTTGTACAAAGTTTCAAGGCTATCAGAGTTTCCTAGTCACCTTAATGCCACCTTGCAAGCTTCCAAATGTAGTCAAACTTGTATAAGGGAGATTTAGATAAAAGTTTTTTCTGCATATTCCTGAAGGAGATATTTGAAAACATAGTCCTACAAAGTTTCATATTCATCAAAGTCTTTTTGGAGGGTCAACGAGCACAAAGTCTAGTTTTCAAGGTCGCCACAGTTTTCTAGTTTAAGCAAATTGAAGGGTTGAAGGGCTGCCACATGGTGAAAGCTGATTGAGCCATGTTGTACGATCAAGATGAGCTCATATTCAAGGTGGAGATTAACTTATGCTTAAAACAAGGAGAATCCACAAGTTTTTCATCAAAGAAGACTTTTTTGACAGTTAAAGATCAATAATGCAACTTTTCTCTAAAAAAAAGTGGCATATCTTATCCGAATTGATGTCAGCACTGATCCGACGGTCCATATCATCCCCAGATCCAATGGTGGAGAATGAAGGCACCTAAATTTCACTCTTTTACACTAGATTTGATATAAAGAACAATTCCAAGCCATTGATTTGATTAATCAAACGGTTGTAATCGAAAGTAGTGATCCTAGAGTTGAGAGTTGATTTCTCTAGATCCAAGGGCCCAAACTCATTCAAAAAACTATATAAACCCCCCTCCAAACTCCTAGAGCATCATCAATAGGGATCCATAGGGCTCTTGCTAGCTTAAGGTTTCCTTGAGAAGAACTCCAATCTAGGATAGACTCTTGAAACCAGCATCTCTATCTTGACTCACCCTCGGTGGAGCGTGTGAGTGAGTTAGAGCTGGTTTTAATGAGTCTTAGACTTCTTTAGTTAGACGTTACGAGCTTAGACATACATAGGGTCAATGAAGTGGAACTCATCTTCTTACGTGTGACATTCGGTTGAACTGTCATGGTTTGAGGGTCGGAACCGCCTTTGATCAGTAGACTGCTTAGCTTGACGTAACACGATGATCTTATACATGTATCTTAATTCAAATCCTTTCACTTGTCACTTGTCTCTTGTCTCTCAGTCGCTTAAGTATTTTTACATGTCTTTTATTTTCTTCTATGTGTGAGAAGGCTCCGCAATATTGCATTGAACCAGTGAGGATGTTTCATTGAGCTTGTGATTAAACTCTATCATCATAATTCACTTGCATGCATATAATCCATACATACCCATACATATTGATTAGTTTCTGAAAGTGTATAAGAAGCTCCAATATTGGACCATTCTTCCTTTCGAAACCGATTTATGTGTAAGGATTACATCTATTGTTGTCATGCATACATATCATCCAAAGAAGACTATGCATATGGATTAGAATTAGGAAGTGTTTAAGAAGCTCCTTCAATGGACCATTCTTCCTTCCAAATTTGATTCATGAGTATGGTTCTCTTTCATTCTTATCATTCATGTTCATAAATCTAACTTGCACTCCTACATTCCCATTCTCATAATCATTTCAACATCTCTCTCTTCTCCATACTCAACATTGATTTCACTTTCGCGTTCTTAAACCTTCAAACATTCATTAGCTTCATACACCCTGTGTGTGCCACAACCAAACCCGATCCACCCGGATTGCGATCACCTCCACATTTGAACCCGACGTGAAACGCTACGTGGCATTTGCTTCTGATCTTGTTGGGAGGTTGTGATCCATATCCTTTGTTTCATATTTTTCATCCTCATCATCTCATCATCATCATTCTTGAGTGTTGCACTGGTTTTCTCACAGTATCGTGCACATCTTCGCCGTGAAGTAAACACATTTGTGAGAGATCTAGAGAATCGTGCATCAGTTGCTCATTCATGTAAGATGGAGGAAGGATTCAAATCCCATATTGTTGAGAAAGAAGGCCAAAGAATAGTCTCTTCTATGTTGAGAGAGAAGGGAAAATTCAATGGCATCAACATCACAAGCTACTTAGATTTGTTTGAAGAGCAAGCTCTGATTTTTGGTCTTCCCAAAGATCTTTTGATATCATTCTTTGAACGAATTGTTGATAGCTCTATCATAAACCGTGTCACTCAATATGATAGTCTTCCTTGGAGTGATTTTAGAAAGGAGATGCTCAAAGAATTCTATCTTGAATAGCCAACATAATTGGGATGGATTCTTACGATGGGTCGATTCCCCAAAGCCTAGTAGCTCTATTACTCACTTACAAAATGAGTATATTAGACGCTATGAACAACTTCGTGATGAGGATAAGATAACTTTGGAACCTGATCTTGTGATCAATTTTCTTAAGCTTCTTCATCCTAGAACTCGTAGGGAAGTTGAACGGCGATTAGAAGAGATAGATAAGCGCTATGGTCTTACTGACAATTGGCAAACAGTGCATAAAGTAGTAGAGGTTGTAGCCCATAGACATCAAAGACAATCCATGCTTTATGAGCAAACTAGTGTTCCTCAAGCTAGCCTTCCACAAACTAAGGAGCAAGTTAGAGAACAATCCCATGCTATGCTTTTTGACTCTACTCCTATTCCTCAAATGATGGAGCCTACTCAAGGTTTTAAAGTAGAGGCAAATACAAGTGTAGTTGAACAATCTCAAGTGTAAATTCTCACTAAGCAAATGGAAAGTCTTATTGCTACACAATCCAATTTGGCCAAGACTATAGATGTTTTATAATCTAATTACACCAAAACTTTCCAAAATCAAATGAGCCCAATGTCTTTTCAAGAGCCTAATCAACATGTTATAGCTACCAATCAAAATCCACAAGTAGCTCCTACTCAAGCATATCAAGTTCCTCCAATGCATAATCCTTCAATGCAAAATCCTCATCCTCATGTGTGAAATCCTCAAATGTATCAAAACATATATCCTCAAGCTTCTCAAACAACTTTTCAAAATCCTCAAAATCAAAATGTTCAAAATCGTCAACCATATACTATGGAAGCTCCTCTTGCACCTCAAGCACCACATGTTGCTCCCCAAGCTCCTCAAATACATCAAATGCCTTATCAAAATCCTAATTATCTTGTTCAAGCAATTCCTTATCAACAAAATACTCAATTTCAAAATTTCCCACCACAAGTTAATCAAGATCCTCAAAATCAAAATGGTTTTGTGTGTGGCCCTCATAGGTGTCCTTGGTGTGATTCATTAGAGCACTTTTTGACAGATTATGAACTATTGAAGGCTGTTAAGGAGCAATGACTAGTAATAGACATAGACAAGAAAATATGTGACTATCGATATAGGCTACCTTTGCAAGGAAATTATGGTAAGGGAGGAATGAAAAAACACTATGAAAATATAGCCATAACGGACGTAGGAACTAGAGGAGTGAAACTAGAAGCTCTTGATGAACAACAAGTAGAATCAAGTAAACCCACAAAGGAAGGTGACTTTTCCATAGAGGCTTTAGTAAGAGCAAGAGATGAGATTAGGAGAATAATGGCTTGGGAGTCACCGATAGAAGATCAATCTCTTATTTCTCACATATCCAATGTAGAAGAAAAACGAAAAAGAGATGAAGTTGAGCCTAGTAAGAGAACAGTGACTCAAAAAAAAACCTCAGAGGGAATAGAAACAATCATAGAGCAAGGAGAAACATCACAATCCAAAGATAAAAAACAAGAATCACAACCCAATGAACAAAAACAAGAGGAGAAACAAAAAGGGAAGAAGACAACGCAAAGAAAAACAGAACCAAAGCCTTTAGATAAACAAGAACAATCAAAACAAACTGAAGAACAAACAGGAGAACATGAAAAAAAACAAGATCCTGAGCAAAAACAAAAGAAACCAAAGAGAAAACCTAAAGCCATCTTGATTTCAGAAATTGAGAGAGAAATAGATCCTATGGAGATTTTAGATGACATTTTGCTTAAGAGTCAAGTGACTATGTCTTTAGAACAAGTTTTCTCTATTGCAAAGCTTATTTTTAAAGATAACTTTATCGGCCTAATTAAAAGGAAGAGGTTTCCGCTTAATCTAGATATAGGCAACATAAGAAACATGGAAGGAAAATTGATTATAAGGAAGAGGTTTCAGGCATCAAATTCTTTTATAGGCAACATAAGAAACATGGAAGGAAAATTGATTATATGCATGAATGAGTAGGTAACGTGACATGAAGCAAAATTTGCATGAAATAAAGAATTGAAACAGGCAACATGAATATGCATGAACAAATAGGCAACATACATGCAAATGAACAAACAACATTGACAACAAGAAAGTAAACAATCAAGCATCAATATGAAGTGGAAGTGGATGTATTGAGTCGTTTTAAGCATCAATTCCTCTCATCTTGAAGAAAAATTTGTACCTTTTTCATAAAGCAATCTACCTTAAATACGATTATAAAAAAAGATTTAGTATTTTCAAGAGACATCTTTCATCTTTAGCTTATTTTAGATCAAATTCTTTCCTACATAAATATGAATATGTTCTTTCTCTAATAACATGCAAGGAAATCTAACTAAACTCCACTAATGCATAAATCTTCCTATATAGCCCGTGCTCTATTCTTGTATGCCCTTAGCTACCTTTGGCTTGCTCTCTCTTTTTTGACGATGATGATTCGGCGACTTTATGGTTACGATCACTTTTAGGGTGGAAGAAAGCGTAAACTCCTTGGTAACAAGTAGCAGTTTTTTTTTTTGATGACGGGGAAAAATTAAACCCTGATACAAGGTACAACCATTTTTTATGACGGAGAACAGTCATTTAAACTCCGATACAAGTGCTGTGAGGTGGACTAAGGATGTAGAAACATGTAGTAGCAGGAGCTAGGACTTCAACAATTATGCTTTTGATACAGGATACATATGCATGTTTAAATATGAAAGTCATGTCACCAAAATAAGCTCCAAATCTACATGCCCTATCTTTCCATAATCCTAGATTATAAACGATTTCTTAGTAGATAAATTACTATTTAAGATACAATTTTACACAAGTAGAGAAATCATCATTTGCCCTTTTTGACTCAGGTGATGTGGATATGCAATGCAATGCAAAGACTGAAAACAAACATGCATGAAACAAGAATGGAAAAAAAAGTAGAATGAACTTGAAAAAAAACAAAGCAACATGAACTTGAAAAATAAATGATATTTTTATATGTTTTTTATATATTTTTTTCTTTTATTTTTATTTTTATTTTTATTTTTTAACTTTTTATTTTTATAACATGGATACTCCTGTTTATGAATCGGCCTCATTGTTTTCATCTTCTTCAATGTCCTTATTCAAAATGTACTCATCATTATCACGTTTCTTGAATAGCTTTATCCTTTTACCTGCAATCAAAGCTTTTAGTGCAACACCATTTAATTCACAAAGAGCATACATACCATTGTTGTTGACTTTTGATACAATGTATGGCCCAAACCACCGTTGAGTGAGCTTTTTGCGTGCATCATATTGAGAGTCAAATGTACTATCATAAATGAGCACCCAATCTCCTACTTCAATTGGCTAAGGACACAATCGATGAGTTTTATCAAAATAATGCTTGTTCTTCATTCTAAATTCTCTTAATTTTTCAACGGCATCATCAAGTCTTAATTTACCTTGTTCTAACTATTTAATGCGCAAACTCAAAAAATCATCAGTAGACATGTTTTCAGACCAAGGAAAATTTGACCACGTAGAAATATGAGACTGAATTGGAAACAATGGTTTTTGACAGTACATGAGTTCAGTAGGCATATACCCAGTAGTACGTATGCACATCATTCTATCTGCCCAAAGTGCAAAAGGTAAGAATCTAGGCTATTGTTTGATGTCATCGTTACATGCTTTAGATATGGCTTTCACAATAGGTGGATGCCCTCTCTCTATTTTACCATTGGCCTCTGGATTATATGCACTAGTGAGAGACAAACGAATATCGTGATGGTCAAAGAACTCTTTAACTTCTCTCACATTTAACTCTCCACGATCGACAACTACTTTCTCTATGTACCCAAAGCGACTTATGACATCTTCAAGCAAGAATTTGCAAACATTGTAAGTGGTCTTAGATCGTAGTGCACGTCCCTCTACATGATTAGTTAAGTCTTCTCTTGCAAGTACAATGTAACGCATTTTGTCAACACCTTTAGGCATAGTTACAAGATCTACTACCCACTTGTAGTGAATATAGGGTGGATAAGTAGGATGCAATGGATCTCTATGTATGATTGATGAATGAAGTTGACAAGTAGAACATGTAGAAACATAGCTACTAATGTCAACATACATCCTAAGCCAATAATAGGTACTTCTAATTTTTTCATATGTTCCAAAAAATCCTTTATGACCTGCCCATAATGTCTCATGCATTTCCTTTATTACTTGCAATTGAAGACCTTGTTTTCCTAGGACTCATTGTGGATCCTTAACCTTACCCTTAGCATGTCTCCAAAGATAACCGTCACATAGGAAAAAGTTATAAGCTCGTTTCCTAATGTTACAGAATCTATTTGTAGTCCAGCTAGGTAATGGTTGTAGTGTACTCAAATACTTTCCTATGTCTCTCCATTCATTTTCGTACTCAGACTCATGAAATTTCTCATACTCGTATATATGTGGAACATAGTCAACTAAGTTCACATTCTTTATTAGATCACTTTCAAGATCATCATCAAATCTAGCTCTCGATAACATATCAGCAACTGAGTTTGACTTACCATAAATATGAACTAACTCATGATTTATGAACTTAATATATGAGATCCATCTAAGCATGGCTATATCAGGAGATGAAAAATTGGCTATCATTCCAATGAGAGGCAAACAATCAGTCTTAACTTTGACATTTGCACCAATGAAATATTCTTTGTCTCTTTTCAAAGTTGTTACCATACCCCATAGTTCTCGTTTGATCTGTGGATATTTTCATTGTGTTTCATGTAAAATTTTGGCACCAAACCTAACTACATATCTATTCCCTTCACTATCATCTTGACTTATGACCCAACCTATACCAATAGGACTAGTATCAACAGTCAATATAATAGGTTTGTTAGTAGAATAGTCTACACGCTTAAGGATGGGAGCTTCAAGCAATAATTTCTTCAATTTACGCATAGCTTGAGTGTGTTTGTCAGTCCAAATAAATTTTTGTTTCTTCCTCGACAAGTCATAGAGACAATAAGCAATATGAGCAAAGTGTGGTATCCAAATAACATAAAAAATGCAAGCACCAAGAAATCTGTGTACCTCACTCACCGTTGTTACATGTTTCAGAAATCTTGCTACAGGCATCAACTTTTTGTGGGTATGGCTTTCGACCATAATGACCACATAAATGTCCAACAATAAGAACCTCGTTGACACCAAAAATAGATTTTTCTATGGTCAATCCAGATTCTTCAAATCGTTGAAATATTCTTTCACAATCAGAGATATGGTCAATAAAAAATTTACGACATCCAGATGAGTCTAAAGTAATGTCCTTTACACATTTCTCACTCCCTTTAATTGGAATATCATTAATGAATGGCATAGTTATATGAGGGATAAAATCATGTAAGACCATATTCATAGCACTCATCATATGAGCCACAGAATTAGTCGCTTCTTGATGAGTACACATTCGCACTAAGACTAAAGGAGTTTTCATTGTGTTTATGTCACGACTTTCAATTGCTAATTGGAATTGGTCATATCCAGAATATAAATCACCCATTGAATAGATAGAATGTCCTGAAAATGATTCAGCAAGCTCATCTACAATGGGTCCTGTTCCTACATTTCTTATGGTGACTTTATTGACGGGTTGGATATCTTGAATAAAACATAGTTTCCCATTCTTTTTAGGCACAATGAAACATCTATTTGAGTAAGGTGCAAAGATGGCTCTAAAATTCTCATGTTTATCTTCTCCTTAAGTAGTTTCATTAGCTCAGGTAAGTGAGCCTTTGGAACTGGTATAGGGCGAAGATTCCATGGAATATGTGGAATAGCAAAGATTATCATGGGTGCAACTAGCTGAGGATCTACGCAACCAATCTCATGAGGATACATAGTAAAGGCTTTTCCATGGCTACGCATGACTCTCTCAAATTTATCTCTCTCTACTCGCAAAAGAAAGTCATCATATATACCAATTTTCACATGTTTGATTGTCTCATCCGTGAATGTATGTCCTATGTTTTTCTTATCGCGAAGAATTGGATCATTTTTCACATCAAAAATTTTTTCATTACTTCCTTGGGGTAATGGTTGAGCTATGGGTTTGATTTTTTTGTCTACAATTTTGTACTTTGTTTCAACTAAGGCATCATGTGTTTGGTTAAATGTTGTGCACTTGTCAACATTGAGCATATTCCTGGATAAGAGCATACTCATCAAGGGAAGAAAGAAGAATGATATGGGAATTAGAATTTTGTTGAAGACATAACTCTAACTCCTCAAGAGTAGAGAAACAATGAGATGTTTCAATCACATGCTCAATGTTCTCATCATGTTCCATGATTTTGTTGTTTTTATAATTCTTTTGGGTTTTTTGGATAAAAGACTTGGACAATTGACTCTTATGAAGAAAATCTAATCTAGAATAAAGTTCAAGGGATGATCCAATGAAGATACATTTTTCTGCTTTTGGATCAATCTTCATCCTCAACTCATTTGGAACATGTACATATGCAATACAACAAGATACTTTCATATGTGATAAGTTTGGCTTTTTACCTATAAAGTTCTCTTTAGGTGTAACTTGATGTACAACAACAATTGGAGTTCTATTCATGATATATACAATAGTATGCACAACTTCTACCCCATAATAATGAGGCATATTCTTCTCAGCCATCAAGGCTCTTGCTATTTCTGCAATATGTCTATTTTTTCGTTCAACAATGCCATTCTATTGTGGTGTATACCTTCATGAAAACTGACGTCAAATTCCATTACTTTTAAGAAAGTTATTGAACTCATTTGACATGTATTCCTCCATTAGATCTTAATGTCTGAACATACTTCCGTGTCTTCTTTTCCACCATAGCTTTAAAACAATGGAAGTGAGTAAAATCCTCACTCTTCTCTTTCATGAAATATACCCATGCAGGAGGAAGCGGAAAATTTTGAGATAGGGGGAGCCAAAGAGGTCATAGAAATTTCGAAAGAAATGATTTAGTAATGACTATAAAGGATGTTGGAATTGTGGTAAACTTGGACACTTTGAATGTGATTGCAGGTTGAAGAATCAAAATAATAGAAGTTGTTCATGGTTCAACATCACATGATGAATACGATGTCTACTGGTGTTTCAAATTTAAATCGAATGATAATGTCTGGTATGTTCATTGAGGTGCTTCAAATCACGTGACCAGTCATGCGGAATGGATTAGTACTTTGTAAAAAATGTAAGTTCTTGGATATGTTGAAACAGGTGATGACACATCACACCCTATCAAGAATACAAGAAACATAGCACTATCTATGGAAGATGGAAAGGTAAAACATATTGCTGATGTGCTGCATGTTCCAAATATAACAAAGAATCTGGTTTCTGTTGGAGAAATGGTTGACCAGGGATTACAAGCCACGTTCAATGCCAATGGGTTATATGTAGAAGAGTACAAACGGGATGGAAGATTGATTGCCAAAGGAAACAAAGTGAGTAGGTTGTTCACCTTAAATGTGAAAATTCCTCAGACGAATGAAGCCATGTTTGCAAAAGGAAAGAGTTGTTGTTAATATAGAGATCTGGCACAAACAAATTGGACATGCAAATGTGCAAAGGCTGAAATTGATGCAGTCAAAGGAGATTGTCAATAGACTACCAAATTTCAAGGTTGCAAAAATGCAAAAGGTATGTGCAATATGTCAATTTGATAAACAGTCAAGAGAACCATTTCCGCATGACAAGAATGTTAGTGAGAATGTGCTAGAAATAGTACATACAGATGTTTGGGGTCTTGCAAAGACCACACCAAGAGTCCTAAGTGTGTTCACACACATCACTACTCAAATATATCAACAAATACCCCCAGGACTGATGTAGTGAACAAGGAGCTTACACTCATGTATAAGGAAGTGCCAAGCTATGTGGAAACAAATACACACACACACACACACACACACACACACACACACACACACACATATATATATATATATATATATATATATATATATATATATATATATATATATATATATATATATATATATATATATATATATATATATATATATATATATATATATATATGTGTGTGTGTGTGTGTCTGTGTGTGTGTGTAGAGAGAGAGAGATGTTGGAGTTTGAGGTTTGCAAAAACACGTGAACAACACAAGGAAGAAGAAGAAGCTTGTAGCACAAGACACAATACTAAATGTATTACCAAGTGAATGTACAAAGATAAGTGACCTGTTACGTTTATAGGCATATATAGAAACTGAGGGAAAAAAACCTCGTAAAGAGGGAAAAAAGTGACCACGTAGTCCTAAGTGTGTTCACACACATCACTTCTAAAATATATCAACAAATCCCTCTCGGAGTGATGCAGTGAACAAGAAGCTGGCAATCATGTATAAGGAAGTGACAAGCTACATGGAAAGAGATCAATCCACAAAAGGGAGTAAGCCTAAAGCTTTTGCAGAAAGCTTCAAACTTCTTCCAAGGCAAAGCCTTTGTGAAAATATTTTCTATGTTATCATGTCTGGGCACATATGCCAAACTAATCTCTTTAATAGAGAACCTCTCCCTGACATAATGATAATACACCTCAATGTGCTCTGTGCGAGCATGGAACATAGGGTTCCTTACAACTGCCAATCTGTTTTGTTTGTAGAAATAAAGATGGTGATGGAAGAAGATTGACCAAAACCCAAATCAGCCGAAAGGCATATGAGCCACACTCAACAATCCTTTGTGAAAGTTCCCCTATACACAGCTTCACAACTAGAAGTGGCCATAGTAGGCTGCTTCTTGCTCAACCAAGATATGCATGAGCTACAAAACATGAAGCAAAAATAACTACTAAACACATGAGTGTCATATCAATGAGCCCAGTTAGAGTAAAAAATAGCATGCAAATCTGGTGATAATGATTCCACCTTGGGATAAAAAAATCCAAGTATCCGGTACCACTAAAGTAATGAAAGATGCGCTTAACGGCCTACCAATGCTTGACACATGGGCAATGCATAAACTTGCTCATTTGGGAGACAACAAACTAAATATCAAGCCATGTTATGCATAAGTAAATCAAGCATCCAACAGCCTGCTGATAGACAACAACATCAAATGCTTCTCCAACATCATGAAGACAACTATAAACGTGTCTCCTTAGGAGTGGCAATTGGTTTACAGTCTTCAAGGCCAAAATGCTACAATAATGTGTCAATATATTTTGTTTGACATAAAGCTATTCCCCCATCAACTTGTATAAACTAAATGCCCAAATAATGATGCAAATGCCCCAAATTTGACATCTCAAAATAGGCATGCAAATCAGCCTTAAATTCAACAATATGCTTCTCATTAGGACCAATGAGCAGCATGTCATCAACATAGACTGATTAGTGAGAAGCTTAACATATAAGGTGCTCTCAGTTGGATTGTCATCAAAACCATGTGTAAACAAGCAGGCATGTATCTTTTCATACCAAGCACGTGGTGCTTTCTTTAAACCATATAATGCCTTTTTCAACTTGCACACACACAGACTTAGTTTTCATTCCCTTTCTATACAAAACAACGATGCTGAAATACATAGACTTCTTCATGTACATCACCATTCACAAATGCACTTTTAATGTCCAATTGATGTACATTCCAACCACAATGACCTACAAGTGCACATATGCTATGAACAATGGTCATTTGGCATGTGTGTGCAAAGGTTTCATCAAAATCAATGCCTCTATCTTGAGGATAACCTTTTGCAACAAGCCTAGCTTTATACATGTCAATTGTTCCATCAGGCTTACGTTTCAGCTTGTATACCTATTTAGTCCCAATGGTCTTTTTGATAGGAGGAAAATCACATAAAGTCTAGGTACCATTTGTTAAACACACGTTGTCATCACAAGTGCGTTTAAACTCTTTTGGGTTCTTGGGAGTGGAAGGGGTCTGCTAATCAGAGGCCCTATAACTTGATTTTCCCAATTAACTCATTCACATCGTAGTACACTAATATTCAAAGTACTCTGTTAATACGAATTACTATCAATACTCTGGTTCGTTCTCTTACAGACTTACTGTTCGTACTTTGGTTACTACTTTCTCAGTACACAACACCAACGTTAAATATTACCGTAACACAGACTTCATTACCGTAACTTAATGGAACTGAACTAACCGCAAGTCAATGTAATCAAAACAAAGACAAAAAAGATAGTACTACTCAGATTTCTCAAACACAACACCGCGGTAACTCCACAGAACGTAATCGCCCAGACAGACAGTCTGGCGATTCTGCTGATCGTCACCGGAGCATCCTTTCATTGCTTTATAAGTAGTTACAACTCTTCGTAACAACCTTTCGGTTTGTGCGGAATATGAAACCTTTCAATTCATGTGGGATATGAAAATACAGGAATTATGAAAATACAAAGTGCCAATCCGGCAGCTTACACTGGCACGCACGGTGGCCTTGAACCCGCAATGGAATAAAATCTAGGGCTCATCTACTATACCCTGTACATACATGGTTCTAGCTAATTTAAATGTTCTGGCAATTTTTTGCTTCAGACTATCCAGCATTTTCTTTAAAGTGTCTGGTTCGACTAACTGGGCGTCAGTATGAACAGAGCTTGCAGTAATTACTTGATTCATCAAAATTTCAGTTTGCGTCAACAAAAATGCCTCCTGTAAGTAAAAATCGTTCGCCAAGGCTGCATCACGGCTCAATTTCATGTCTTGAATTTGTTTATCAATTCTAGATAATCTTTCTGCTTGACAACCAAGCTGGTTTTCTCTTCTCTCTAATTCTTGAGCCTAATATTGAATTGTCCGGTAATATGCATCTCTTTCTTTTCTTATCCCTGTTATCTCCTTCTGCAATTGATTGGATGAATTCATCTAACCTTTAAGAGCAGAATTTGCCTCAAACAGATTGGCGTTTGCGAGCTGGAGTTCTGTATTAGTTTGCTTTGCTAAATCTGCCATTTCTTGTCCTTTCTGCATAACTTCATCTAGTTCAACTCGTGTTTCTTCCAATAAATTCCCGAGTGCTATACGAGCAGCTTCTTTATCCTGGACGAACTGTTTTAACTGAAGAATTTCCGCATCAGCAGCACTTAATAATTCATCTTTGGCTTGTATCTCAGCTAATGCAGCATCTCTCTAGCAGATCAACGATTCCTGTTCAGCAAGTCCAGCTTGGAGCTGTTGAATCTGTTCGTGTAGAGCATGATTTTCGGCCTTTACTACATCTACCTCTTCCTGGAGTGGAGTAATATCTACTTCAAGGACATCAACTTTATGTTGTAATTCATGTCGGATATTATCAGTAACCTCCTTCATCTGCACTCGTAATTGCTACGACAAATGGATCAGCATACGTCCCATCAATTCTAATTCTGTAAACATAGGTATCGGACGAAAAAGAGGAGGGAGTAGTTTGGATGACGAGGCTGACAAGAGGTGATGAGAAGAGGGTGGAGAATAATTAGGGGAAGAAGAAGAAGTAGCAGGTTCTTCAGGAACAATGGGTGAAACAGGGACAATGGGCTCAATCGGATGAATGGGTGGAGGAGTGGGTAGAAGAGTGTTGGGGACCAATACGATTCCAGTAAGCTGCTGCGTATTCACGTCATTCCGGTCAATTACATCTGCGACCAAGGTGATTACTTCAGTTACTATTTCTGCAACAATGTTTTGCACATCCTCATGAGTCTGCTGTTGAGATTCTTCCTTAGAAGAAATTGCGTCAGAGTTGGCGGTAGAAACACTTTGGTCCTGCTGGTTATCCGGAGAAGATTGACCTGAAGATTCAATATGAATTGAAGTGGCGGTGTCGTGAAAGGTTTCTTCCTCCTGCTCGGCGGTGGAGCCTTGTACTTGACTTTCCAAGGGACTTATCCTTTGGCGTTTATGGCGAAGAAGCTGGAAGAGATCTTCATCATCCTCTTTGGTATCTTCGAGTACTTGGGCAGATTCTTCATGGCATAAGATTGGAGCGTTTGGAGGCGGTTGTGCTGCTTCGAGGGCCGGAAACAAAAATTTAAGAATATGCAGAAGATGAGAACGCGGCAGATCTCCTTTGTTAACATGCTTAATGACCGTAATGCATTCACGGTGAATGCGCTGGAAATAATAAGAAGCAAAATTAACAGGCTCCCGAGAAGCCATGTCAATCATTGAGTAGAACGGGCGTGAAATCCCATAAGTGCATTTCTATAGGTTCAATATGGCCACTAAGAATTGCAAAGCTGTTCGTTCAGGATCAGGGCGACAAAAGATAGCGTACTCATTCGATGAGTATCTTGGGAACAATTCAACCATAGTAGCTATCGGAAGGTTAGGACCATTCTCTCGTCCTTCCAGAGAGAGTCGAAAAGCTGTAGCAAATGACTCTAAGGTGATTACTACACGAGATGGTAAACATGTAATTGGCCAACTCTGTTCCGTAGCAGGAGTGGCGGCATTTGCAGCAATAATTTGTGCGTAATATGGATGACATTCCACTGAATGCCAAGGCAATTCAGCAAAATTTGACAAACCTCGGATACGCAAGAATTCACTCACGTCCTGAGGGAGTCCGTCACGGAAGGCAGCAAAATTTGCTAAAGCTTCCATGATCTGTACGCGAAAACACAAAGACACGAATACACAGTGATCACAGAAAACACAAAGCACACAAAGCACACAGACACAATAGCGATTAACAGCGAAAAGAAGAAGATTAAGTAGATACTTGGCAATGGGAGGCGATCGAAAACCTTAATCATCGTGCGGTGTTGAGATGATAACCTTCATAACTATGGCGTGCATGCATGTGCAGATCGATAATAGATGGCAGCTTTTAATCATAATTAGATATCAAAATAAGGATATTTATAGGCTTATTCTACTAACATGCAAAAATAAAAAGAAAGTAAATAACACGTGGAACAATGGAGAACATGTTAGCGAGAATCAGGTGCTTGATGATACGGCCGCAACTTTAAACCATTGATTACTTTAGGAAGAGGAACTCCGGTCAAAGTAGTCAACCAAAAAGTAGCTGGGCCCACTTGTTCACTAATTCGGTAAGGGCCAAACCACCGTAATTTGAATTTTCCAGCCGTACGATTCGCTTTAGCATTGTAAAATAGCACAAGTTGACCCTTCGTAAAAACTGGAGTTTTGAGATACCGATCATGAGTATGAGCTTGCCGCAACTGTACTTCTTGAAGGACCAAAAAACTTTCCCAGCGATGTTCATCCAAATCTCTGAGTGTGTCCAACCGAAATGGTAAAGAGTCTTCAGGTAACAATTTCTGAGTAATGGCCACGTGTAAGCTTGGCACTACAATTTCCATTGGCGCTATCGCTTCCAGTCCATAGGCAAGCTTGAAAGGAGTCAGTTCGGTTGCTACTTTATATGTAGTCCGGTATGCCCATAAGACTATAGGTAGTAACTGATCCCATCTTTCTTGTGATTCCACAACCAATTTGCGCAGCATACTTAACAAGGTCTTATTAGTGCTTTTCGCCAATCCATTGGCACGAGGATAGTACGGTGAACTGAATTTATGCAGAATTTGAAAAGAGTGCATTAATACTCGCATTAAATTGTTGACAAAGTGTGTTCCTTGATCTGTCACAAGTTCCAGAGGTAATCCATAACGCGGGAAAACATCCTTCATCAGACATTTTGCCACCGAAACAGCTGTGGCGGACCGTAAGGCCCAAGCTTCCGCCCATCTGGTAGCATAATCTGTGTAGGTCAGAATGTAGCAATTGTTGCTAAGTATTGTTGGAGGTGTGATTGATCCAATAAAATCAAGACCCCATTTCTGAAAAGGTTCCAAAGGTAATACAGGTTGTAGAGGGAAGAAGTGGCATTGTAAAGGCTGCCCAGATCCCTGACAAGTGTCACACTTCTGCACAAACTGAGTCACATCTTTATACATAGTAGGCCACCAGAGTCCACTTTGCAAAATTTTTCGGTGCGTTAAATCTGCTGCAAAATGTCCACCGGAAGGTATTGAATGTGCTATAGCAATAACCGATTTTACTTCATGTGGAGGAATACAACGAAGCAAGACACCAGTATGATCCACGTAGTACAACTGTCCGGCAATCAACCGGAATCTGTGACTGTAAACTGCAATTTTCTGCCTCATCGCAGGAGAAGTTTGAGGGGGAAGACATCCATCAGTAAGAAAGGTTAATAACTGATCATAGTAGGTAGGTGTCACAGGAGGTTCTGGAGATTCGTCACTAGTCGGTTCAGTAATGTAAATTGCTGGTGTGGTGTCATCAATGCCCACCGGAGCTTCACCGGAATCCAATCGAGAGAGGAAATCTGCTAATGCACGTGCAGTGCCGGGTCGATGAATCACTTCATAATCGAATTCTTGTAACAATAAAACCTAACGTGCCAAGCGACCACCTAAATGCTACTACCGGACCAGATACACCAGCACAGCATGATCTACATGAAAGGTGAATTTTTGGCCTAACAAATAATGCTGGAATTTCTTTACAGAATACACTAAACGGAGACATTCTCTTTTAGTCACTGAATAATTCCTTTCAGCAGGAGCGAGTCGAGGACTTGCGTAATAGACAGGCCGAAACCACTTATCAGATTGCTGCATTAAAACACTTCCAATGGCTATATCCGATGCGTGTACAAAAACATGAAATGGGCGTTCCCAATCAGGAGGTTGCAGAATTGGAGCCTACGTCAATAATCCTTTTAGAGATCGAATGCAGTTTGACATTGTGGGGTCCATTCGAACTGTCGTGGAGTGCTTGTCATGAATCGATTAAGTGGTGTGGCGAGATGAGCTAACCACCGTAAATGTCGACCATGCCATTGGATTTGACCTAGGAAGTGCATCATTGCTTTTGGCGTGGTAGGCACAGGTGCTTCCAATACAACTGCAACTTTATTTGGATCAACTTGTATGCCTTGTGCAGAATAATATGGCCAAGGAGTTTACCACATGAAACCGCAAAGACAGATTTGGTCGGGTTTAAGCAGAGTCGGTATTCATGGCATTTCTCAAAACAACACTGTAAATGATACAGGTGTGCCACAATCTTGCGGAATAAGGAAAAATCATCTAAGTATACTTGCATAAAAGAAGTGAGGTAAGGTGAAAATATTTCCTGCATACACCGCTGAAATGTTCTTGGAGCATTCCTTAAACCAAACCACATGACTGTACAAGCGTACACACCCCAATTCGTAATAAAGGTTGTTTTCGGTATATCTTGCTCAGCCATTCAGACTTGGTTATAACCATTGTAACCGTCCAAAAAGGAGTACATCTCATGTCCGGCCACTCTGTCTAACATTGTGTTGAGAAAGGAGAGAGGAAATGGATCAGGTACTGTAGCCGCATTCAATTTCCGGTAATCCACACAGATTCGAAGCTGCTTGTTTTTCTTTGGGACAATCATGATCGGAGAGATCCATTCAGCGTGTTCGATTGGGACAATGAATCCAAACTTTAATAATCGATCGAGTTCTACTTTAACCTGTGCTACATAATTGGGGTTCATTTGGTAACTGGACTATTTAATTGGCTTCACTTCTAGCTTTAGCACAACCCGATGCTGATAGATCCGTGGATCCAGACCTTTCATATCACGATAGTCCCACACAAAAACATCAGAAAACACATGCAGGAGTCGGATCAAATCGTCTTGAAATGCCTCGGACAATCTTGCCTTAATCTTAACAAGACGCAGGTTGCTTTCATCACCCAAATTATAGGTTACTAACTGGTCTTCCGGGACATAGAATTGACGAGGTTTCCCGGGATCATCAGATGCCTGTAAGAATTGTTGCAAAGTGGCTCCATCCATAACATCGTTATCATCTGCATCCACCTCTCCTGACACGAGAATAACCGTACATGTGGCCGGACTCCAAGTGTCCGCTATTGATTGCAGGTCTACAATACCTAAGGAAATCAGATCTTCATTGTTCTTCAGAAATGCTTCCTCTTCATCGTCAGATAAGCCATCCATCATGTGGACCAGCTCTGCTACATATGGTCTGGCATGAAGTTCACAGGGCTGAATGGCATCCAGTTTGACAACATATTTACGGTGGTTATCCTTGAAAGTCAGTTCCTGTGCTGACCATTCTTGTATAACTTTAGCCTCTTTCAACCATGTTCGACCGAAAAGGAGATTGTAATCGAGGCTGGATTCTGGTAGTTCTAAGACTACAAAAGTCATTTTAAACGTGGTACCCTGCAAAGTGATTGGTATATTCCTTACGAGTCCCACTGGATGAACTCGGGATTGATTTGCCATTCTGACAAAGAATTGAACAGGTTCGATTTGAGTCCACCCTAACTTCTTGCAGAGAGCTGCAATTGTTATGTTCACACCGGAACCACCATCGATTAACACTTGCATAATCTTGTGATTTTTATGCCAGACAGTGATTAAGGGAACAGAATGATCCACCGTAGAATCAGTTTCTAGTTGGATTGTTGCAGTCGCCGGAGTACTGGGAGATACGGGACTAACCTGTTGTTGAAACTGCTGCCTAACTCCTAGCACTAAAGCGAGTAGCTGTCCCAAGGGGAGTGTAATTGAGGCCTTAGAGAGAATATCCCATACTTTCTCTGTTTAAATTGTACTCTTCACTGATTATGATGATGATGCGCCTGTTACTAGGGTAGAATCTTGTTCATGCGCTCCCACCTTTGGCAGGGGAACTTGTGTCACCAGAACTGGATCAGGGAACACCGTAAGCACTTTGGTGGTCCATTGGCTAGCTTTGTTATACATTCTCTGCTGTTCACGGATGCAAGGTTCAAACACTTCCACTGCTGGTTGCAACTGCTTACCAGATCGTGTCTAGACCACTGCTGCTTGAGTTTCAACTAGTGAAATATAGACCATGTTGGTCATCGGATTCTGACGCTCTTTCTTCCTTTGATCATATTCGGCTGCATCCTTGCAGAATCTTCGGATGTGCCCAAGTTCACCGCAAAAATGACATCGAGGTGGTGGTAAGGAAGTACCTTCCTGTGATGTACCTGTCTGCCAGCGATTTGCATTGAAGTTGGTATTCCACTGTCCCCGATAATTCCTATATCCTTGTGGCTGATTGTTTCGCATCTGCGATGGCACATAATGGGTGGCAAGCTGCCCTGCTTCTTGTATAATGGCATTTATAGCTGCTTGTCCCTGCACTTTGGCATTATATGCACAATTTTCGGTTGAGTGACCATTGAGATTGCATATGGCGCAATACATCTGGTTAAGGGCACAGGTAGGATTGGTATGACCAGGATTTTTGCACTTAGTGCAGTACATCTGTTTAGCCGGATCCTCTGCAACGTTTTTACTGGCTTTCAGCTATTCCAAATCCTCAGTAAATCCTCCCACCTTATGCTCAAGTTGCAGGGCCATCGCAATAACCGCATCCAGTGTCATAGCTCCCACACAACGAATGATCATAATTTTTCTTAATTGTGGGGTTAACCCATTAATAAACCACTGAGTTATCACATCATCCGGTAAATTAGCATGTGCCGGCGGCAGTTGTCTCAAATGAGTTCTAAATAATGTGGCATATTCCTGCACAGTCTGGTGCAGCTTCTACCTATTGTTCTGCAAGTAATCGAAGATTTCGGTAGGGTTCTTCTTCAACCGGAACCTCTGTAAAAACGCATCCCTTACCGCCTCATAGGTGTCGAAATGGTTGATATCATACTCTATTAACCATCGAGCTGCTTCATTGACTAATGTTGACTGAAATACGATGGCCTTGTATGCCGGATCGGGTGGATGGTTTAGCACTGCATAACTTATTTCAAAGGTGCGTACATGAGCATCAGGATCGTCCCGTGGAAATCCACCGAACTTGGTGTATGTTACGCCGGTTGGAACCAGTCGAAGTGGAAGTGGCTGTTGCTATTGCTGTTGTTGTTGTTGTTGTTGTTGTTGTTGTTGTTGTTGTCCACTCATGGTGCTAATAGTGGTACTGTTACTATCTCCTGAGTTTTGAGGAGGTGTTTCTGGTCCTTGGGAGTCTGTATCGTTAGGTTGCTCACCTTCCGGTTCGAAAATAGTGCTCAACCTCTTTTGGATCTCCAATTCGAATAACCTATCCTCTTCTTTGGTATCAAACATAGGCAAGCTTACCCCGAACAGTGGTGTCCGGAATGAAGATTCACCAGGAATTATCACACGGTCACCGGAAAACTCTAAATTGCCTCCAACTAGGACCGAAGTGTCACCGGAATTTGTCGACTCCGAGTTAGTGTACCTTCTGCAAACTGTGCCGAAATGGCACCGGAATCTATCGGAATTGTAGCATGTTCTACCGGAATACTACCGGAATCACTGCTAACGTACTTCGCTTCTTCGACGACTGGGCTTAACCAATCTGTGCTTCTGCCTCCTGGGGGTGTCCCTAACACATTTGGTACTGCCCAAGGCTGTCGGTCTCTCCTGTACTTCGGATACGACTCGCCGGACCGAGTAACCGGCATATATCACCTTTGCAACACTTGCGTACTGCTTCACCTTACTGTTGATTCACAATCCGTGGCCACCTTCCCACAATCAATTTGCAACACTCTGTTGCCACCTTCCCACAATCAATTCACAACACTCTGTTGCCACCTTCCCACAATCAATTTACAACACTGTGTTGCCACCTTCCCATAGACGGCGCTAGTGTTAAACGCACGTTGCCGTCATAGGTGCATTTAAACTCTTTCGGGTTCTTGGGAGTGGAAGGGGTCTACTAATCAGAGGCCCTATAGCTTGATTTTCCCAATTAACTCATTCACATCGCAATACATTAATATTCAAAGTACTCTGTTAATATGAATTACTATCAATACTCTGGTTTGTTCTCTTACAGACTTACTGTTCGTACTCTGGTTACTACTTTCTCAGTACACAGCACCAACGTTAAATATTATCGTAACACAGACTTCATTACCGCAACTTAATGGAACTGAACTAACCGCAAGTTAATGTAATCAAAACAAAGACGAAAAAGACAGTACTACTCAGATTTCTCAAACACAACACCGCGGTAACTCCACAGAACGTAATCGCCCAGACAGACAGTCTCGCGATTCTACTGATCGTCACCGGAGCATCCTTTCATTGCTTTATAAGTAGTTACAACTCTTCGCAACAAACTTTTGGTTTGTGCGGAATATGAAACCTTTCAATTCATGCGGGATATGAAAACACAAGAATTATGAAAATACAAAGTGCCAATCCGGTAGTTTACACATTCTTCATTATAACATCCTATTCTGATTGCATAGCAGCCATCCAATCTTTTGAATTTTATGCTTCAACAAAAGAAACATGTTCATTCTCATAGACTAGAGGCAACCATATCTGTTCGAGTTGGAGGTCTGTGGAAGGATGTGAATAGCACAAGGAAGAAGAAGAAGAAGCTTCAAGCACAACACACAATACTGAATGTATTACCAAGAGAATGTACAAAGGTAAGTGACCCATTAGGGTTATAGGAATATAGACAAGAGGAGGGGAAAACCTCCTAAAGAGGGAAAAAAGTGCCCCGACGGTCCTAGTGTGTTCACACACATCACTACCTAAATATATCAACAAATCCCACAGGGCGTGATGCGGTGAACAAGGAGTTGGCACTCATGTATAAGGAATTGCCAAACTATGTGGAATCAATCCACAAAAGGAAGTAAGGCCAAAGCTTTGCAGAAAGCTTCAAACTTCTCCCTAGGCACAACCTTTGTGAAAAGGTCTGTAATGTTCTCCTGTGTGGGCACATATGCCAAATTGATCTCTCTAGCAGAGAATATCTCCCAAACATAATGATAGTGCATCTCAATGTGCTTACTGCAAGCATTGAACAGAGGGTTCCTTGCAACTGCCAATGCACTCTTGCTGTTAGTGAAGATGGTGATGGCAGATGACTAACCAACACCTGAATGAGCCATAAGGCGTCTTAGCCACATGCACTCAATAGTTGCTATGAAAGCTACCCTATACTTAGCCTCAAAACTAGAAGTGGACACAATAGGCTGCTTCTTGCTCAACCAAGATATGCATGAGCTACCAAACATAAAACAAAAACCACTGCTGGACACATAAGTGTCATAGAAACTAGCCCAGCTAGAGTAAAATAAAGCATGTAAATATGGCGGTAGTGATCTCCCCTTAGGTTAAAACAATGCAAGTAGCCGGGTACAACTCAAGAAGCAAAAGATGTGCTTAACCGCCTTCCAATGCTTGACTTAGACAATGCATAAACCTACTCATCTGTGAGACAACAAACTAAATATCTAGTTGAGTAATGCATAAGTAAATCAAGCAACCATCCATTTTTTTTGAATTTTGTGCTTCATCAAAAGAAAGAGGTGCATTCTCCTCACAAAGACTAGAGGCAGCCATAGCATAGCAATCTATTGCAAAAGAAGCACTATGAGAGCCTAAACAAGTATGATATGAGAGAGGTGCATATAATTTGCTATCTCGCAAAGTCTGCACCATCCATTTAGGCATATTTTTTACCTCCTCCATATAAATTCCCTCATCAATAAGTGCATCATGTAAATCTGCATCAGAAATGGAATGATCTGCACCATCATGTGAAACCTGTAAAGGATGAGAAATTACCTCATTTGGACTAGCACTAGACTATCTACCTCCAAAAAGAATTAGCAAAGTATCATACACATCTTTGGAGCTAACTAATATCTCCTTAGTACATTAAAGTAATGGCTCATTAGCATCTTCAATAAAAACAACATCACGGCTAACCAAAATGCGTTTTGTGTGTGGATGATATAGATGATAGACTTTTCTTTCAAAACTGTACCCAACAAAATACATTTCACTACTTTATCATCAAATTTCGTGCAATATTGTTCACACACTAATGCATATGCCAGATAAGCAAAGACATGTAGGTGAGCAACAGATGGCTTGTGACCATGCCAAGCCTCATATGGAGTGATAGACCTGCAATGCTTTAGTGGGGGACCTGTTAAGTACATATGCTACACACATGAGAGCCTCAAGCCAGAAACTATATGGCACAACTTGACTCTTGACCATACACCTCACCATCTCCATGAGTGACTTGTTCTTCCTTTTAGCAACACCATTATGTTGAGGTGTATACAACACTGTACATTGATGTTTTATCCCATATTCAGCCAGAAATGCATTAAAGTTAGAAGACATATATTCCTCCCCTCCATCAGAATGGAGGGTGCCCATTTTACATGCTAACAGATTTTCAACTGTAAGCAGAAACTATTTGAAGCACATAAACACTTCTGACTTTGCTTTCAATGGATACACCTATGCATGCATGAAAATTTTAAAAAGAAAGTCACGAAGTAAAGGTTGTTCTTGAAAGAAGGTGTTTGCATAGGACCACAGACATCGTTGTGAACAAGCTGCAATTTTTGAGTAGTTTGAAATGGACCATCTTTTTGGAAGGAGGAACATTGCATTTTGCCCAAAATACAGACTTCACAGATATGTTTACCAAGTGCCTCAAGTTTGGGCAAAGAGGACACCATTTCAGATTTTTGTAGGCATAACAAACTAGCAAAATTTAGATGACCAAAGTGTGCATGCTAAAGCTTTACATCTGACATAGCCTAAGAATCTTGAACTGCACATGTTGAATCATTCATAGGTTTTCATAATCTATGAGCTTATGCAACCCATGACATAAAATGCTAGAAGCAATAACGATGTTTCCATTTGACAGATCATGAACTCTACATTTGTCATCAACAAATTTCACACCAAGTCAATCTTGGCTAATGTTGAAACTGACAAAAGATTTTTCTTGATCCATGGCACAAATAAAGCATCCGAGAATATAAAAGAAATACCATAAGCAATAGTCAGAATGATCTTACCAACTCCCATGATAGGATAAGAGGAGTTGTTGGCACATGTGGTAGTATTTGTTGTAGGGGTAGAAGTGAAGTGAAGAAACTACACTACAAGGTAATATGTTTGGTTCCTCCTACTATCAAAGTACCAAACATTTGAGTCTACTATAGATATGCACTATTCATGAGAAGATGGGTCATAACTGCAAGCATTAGTAAACTCCCATTCTTCCTTCTATATAAGATTTGCACATTCGGCTTTTGCAACAACCATTCCAACCTCCTTTTGCTTTGTCTCTTTTGTAGCTAGTTTTGGACAACTCTTTATGACATGATCATTTCCTTTACAGTATTTGGAGAACAATTTATGCTTTTCTGTTTTCTTCTCATCTTTGTCATCCTTCTTCGATTGTGTAGAATTAGCAGATTTTTGCTCACTAATAGATGAGCTCCATTTACCTTTGCCCTTATGACTAGCCAGGAAAGGTTGATTTACAACATGCATAATGGACCTGTTCTATCTAGACTGATCTTCTTGAAACAAAGCAAAGATTAAATCCTCAAATGATAAGGCATTTGGATTGCCTTTCATCATAAATTAAAGAGTAGAAACAAAACTCTGATATGGATCTAAAAGACCATTCAGAAGAGTCAACACAAGCGAATTGTCAAGCAAGTCTTCATCAACAAAAAAACAACTATTAGAGGTAAGCAATACGAGCCTCATTCCTTGCCTGGTATAAAGTGTTAAGTGTATCCAAGCATCCTTTGCTATTTTGCAAGAGCAAATGTGAGGAATAATGGCATGTTTGACAGACAAGGCTATCAATGCATGTGTCTGAGCATCTCTACCATCCCACAAAGTTGCTTAGTAGTAGGTGCAATAGGAACCACAACACGAATAGGAACCTGAAGAATATCGCCATTTGCATCACCTTCAACAACTGTGTTTGCAGGTGTAATAAGACATATTTCAACACCCTGCACAATATTCCACAATCATTTTGCAACCAATACATGATGCATCATATAAGCCCATAATAGGTAATTGGTACCATGCAACTTATCCTCAATAGCCAACATACGGAATACATCACTACTTTCAGCCATGGCCACTGATTAAGATACCCTAATGTAGAAAAATGACTGTATCTCAAAAAGTTGAACATAACTACCCTGTCAGTTTCTACCGTACCTGTAGGAGACTTCAAGGCATCTATAGTGGCGAACCAAAACCTGTATATATCTTTGGCACAAAAAGATGAAATTTCCTACACAAGCACTATGATAGTGTGTTTGGAGACCAAAACAGGCTCAGATCGCAGTTTTCACACCACATAATGAAGTACTTTTGAAATCCTAATAGCCCTGAGTACGCTCACCAATTTCCATGTAATTTTGAGACTATGACTGGAAAGGTGTCGATGACGTCCTAGATGAAGCGACTTCCTGCTCTGATACAAATTGTTGGAGTTGGAGGTCTATGGAATCATGCAAACAACACAAGGAAGAAGAAGTAGAAGCTTAGAGCACATCACACAACATTGAATGTATTACCAAGAGGATGTACAAAGATAAATGACCCATTAGGGTTATAGGCATGTATACAAGTCGAGGGAAAAAACCTTCTAAAGATGGAAAAAAGTGCCGCAGTGGTCTTATTGTGTTCATACACATCACTACCTAAATATATCAACGATATCATATCAATTTGATGCAGAAAAGCATCAAATTGATATGATATCGTTCAAGCTCTCAAGCACCATGAGAGCTTGAACGAGTACAATATCACAAAGGTGTATCCAATTTGCTATCTTGTAAAGTCTGCACTAGCCATTTAGGCATAGTTTTAGCCTCCTCTATATCAGCCCTCTCATCAACAAGTGTATCATGTAAATTTGCATTAGAAATGGAATGATTTGCATCAGCATGTGAAACCTCTAAAGGCTGAGACATTGCCTCATTTGGATCACCACTTGATTGTCCACCTATAAAAAGAGGCAACAAAGTGCATGTTTGGAGCTAACTCATGTCTCCTTAGTACACGAAAGTAATGGCTGAATTGCACCTTCTACAAAAAGAACATCATGACTAACCAAAATGTGTTAACTCTGTGGATGATATAGATGATAGCCTTTGCTTTCAAAACTGAACCCAACAAAAATACATTTTATTGATTTATTATCCATTTTTTTGCATTGTTGTTCAGACACTAATGCATATGCTAGACAACCAAAGACATGGAGATGAGCAACATATGTCTTGTGACCATGCCAAGCCTCATATGGAGTGATAAACTGCAATACTTTGGCGGGACACCTGTTTTGTACATATGTTGCACACATAACAACCTCAAACTAGAAGCTATGTGGTAACGCGTGACTTTTGGCCATACACCTCGCCATCTCCATGAGAGACCTATTCTTTCTTTCAACAACTCCATTCTATTGAGGTGTAAAAACATTGTATAATGATGTTTTATCCCACATTTAGCCTGAAATGCAAAAATTAGAAGATAGGTATTCCCCGTTGATTAGAATGAAGGTGCCCATTCTACATGCTAACAAATTTTTCAGCCAAAACGAGAAATTTTTTGAAGCACCTGAACACTACACTTTGCTTTCAATGGAATGCCTAGAAAAATCATCAATGAAAGTCATAAAGGTAGTTCCCAAAAGAAGGTGTGTGCATAGGAACACATTCATCACTGTGAACAAACTACAATTTTTGAGTGGCTCGAACTAAACCATTTTTTGGGAAGGAGGAATGCCGCATTTTGCCCAAAATACAGCCTTGCTAAACATGTTTACTAGGTGCCTCATGTTTGGGTAGACAAGACACCATTTCAGATTTCTGCATGCATAACAAACTATCAAAATTTAGATGATCAAAGCATGCATGCCAATGCTTTGCGTTTGAGATAGCCTCAGAATCTTGAATTGCACATGTTGAATGACTGATAGAATTTGCATAGTCTATGATCTTATACAACCCATGATATAAAAAGCTAGAAGCAATAATGACATTGCCATTTGGGAGATCATGAACTGTACACCTGTCATCAACAAATTTGACAACCAAGCCAATCTTGGTTAATGCTAAAATTGACAATAGATTTTTCTTCATCTCGGGCACAAACAAAGCATCTGACAATGTGAAAGAACTATCATCAATAATATTCGGAATGATCTTACCAACTCCCATGATTGGATAAGAGGAGTTTATAGAACATGAGACAATATTCCCCATAGGGGCAGGCTCAAGTGACTGAAGAAACTATGCTCTGAGGTAATCTGTTTGGTTTCTCCATTATAAAAGTACCAAGCATATGCATCTACTACATACATACACTATTCATGAAAAGATGGTTCATAACTACAAACAATAGTAAATGCATATTCTTCATTCTGCACAAGATTCGCTCACTTTGTTTCAGGTGTAGAGGCCTGTGCCACAACCATTCTAGCCTATTTTTTCTTTTGCTCTTTTGTAGCCAATTTTGGACAACTCTTTATGATAGATCATTACCTTTATAATATTTGCAAAATTGTTTATGCTTCTCCATTTTCTTCTCATCTTTGCCTTCCTTCTTTCAGTATGCAAGATTAGTGTTCAGATATCAAGCTCAACGTGTGATGATCGAGGATCATAGGTATCACTTTTTCATTTCTCTAACATGTAAAGTGGTCACATCAGTATATGTTAGGGATACTTCATTGAGCTTTACTAGATTTATCTACCGAGAGTGATGGCACATTTGTTTCTTGCTAGCTGACTCATTCGTGGACATTAGTATTTTCCTTATGTGCTATTCTTTATATATTGCACTAGTTGTATTGTTTTCTTAGGTCATTCTTTTATATTCCTTTTATGTAATAGAAGAAGAAGAACAAGAAGACCTTTCTTCCTTGCCTCAATCTATGTATGTGCTCCTCTTTGATTGTCAGAGCATGTGTGTGAGCTCTCTTCCTTATCTCCTTCCTTGTGACATGGTATCAGAGCGAAAGTCACATCAAAGTGTGATAGTGTTCAAGCAGAAGTACTGCTTTTAGTGTTTTTGCAGTGTTGTGAATTGCTACAAAAATGGCAAACGTAGATGGAATGAGATAGTTTATGAGCGATAAACTAGACAAGAACAACTTCCATGCTTCGATCATCAAGTGCTCCTTTTGATCAATAACAAGCTTAAACCCAAGTGGGCCCCTCATGAGGGTGATGAGAGGGTGATTAACCTTCTTTGTAATGCAATCTAAACTCTGTAAAATCTTCCCCTGCTTTGTGGGATTCCGGGGGTCCCGTGGACACTAGTCCCCTTCTCTTGTACTTTTCTTTAATTAATTCAAGTCCGGGAGAGTAGGCTAATGCAGAACTTCCTTTATATTAAAAAAAAAACTTCCATGCTTCGAGATTCAGAATGACAAATTTCTTGATGGGAAAAGGCTACTGGAAGTACATCAAAGGAGAGAACAAAAACGCTTCACAGTTTCTAGAGAGGAATCAGGTTGCAGATGAGTTAAGAGCATATGAGAAATGGAATCAAGGAGCACAAAAGGTGATGTATTGGCTATCTGTTAGCATATAGGATAGCATGATTGGGCACATACAAAATGCCAAGACTCTTAAAGAGGCTTGGAATAGTTTGGTCACTTTGTAGGAGACCAATACAAAGGCACGAAAATTGCAACTCAAGAACGAGCTGCATACACTAGAGAAAAAGGACATGTCGGTAAGTGACTATACCTTGAAAATCAAAAGAATATGTGAGCCACTTGCATCTATTGGCATGAATGTAGATGATGGTGATAAGGTGGAAGTGTGCCATTGTGGTTTAGGAGCTGCATATAAGGAGTTCAGAACATCTATTCAGACCAGGGAAAATATTCTAAATTTTGTTGATATGGTGTCCATGTTTATTATTGAAGAAAAGAATCTTAGTGAGGACTCAAACTCCCAAGGAAAACCCAGTTTTGAGTAGGTATTCTACTCTAGCAAAGGAAGAGACAAAGTTAGAGGCTTTGGGAGTGGAAGATGACATAATAACCAAGACCAAGGTCAACAACATAATAATGCAAGAGGTAGAGGATAGTTTCAAGACAAGGGGAGTCAAAGAGATTGCTGAAGAAATGATTCAGGTAATGACTGTAAAGGATGCTAGAATTGTGGTAAACCTAGACACTTTGAGCATTTGCAGGTTGAAGAATCAAAATAATAGAAGGCAACAAAACAACTATGCATCCACGAGTGCATATGATTTTGAGAAGCTCTTCATGGTCCAACATCACATGATGAATATGGTGTGTTGATAGTTCAAAATCAAATAGTAATTTCTGATATGTTGATTCAAGTGCTTCAAATCACATGATGAGTCATGGGGAAAGGTTTGGTAGTTTGCAAAAATTTGGAGTTCTTGGATATGTAAAAATAGGTGATGACACATCACACCCTATTGAGCATACAGGAAACATGGCACTTTCTATGGAAGATGAGAAGGTAAAACATATTGCTGATATGTTGTATGTTCCAAATATAACAAAGAATCTAGTTTCTGTTGGATAACTGGTTGACAGGGATTACAAGTGAGATTCAATATTGATGTATTATATGTAGAAGAGTACAAACATAATGGAAGATTGATTGGCAAAGGAAACAAAGCGCATAGAATGTTCACCTTCAATGTGAAAATTCTTGAAATGAATGCAACGTGCTTGCAAAAGGTGCAAGATTTATTGCTGATATAGAGATATGGCACAAATGAATTGAACATGCAAACTTGCAATTAAAGGCTGAAATTGATGCAGTCAAAGGAGATTGTCAATGGACTACCGAATTTCAAGGTTGCACAGCTGCAAAAGGTATGTGAAGCATGTCGATTTGGTGAACAATCAAGACCATCATTTTTGCATCACAATCATGTTAGTGAGAATGTGCTAGAAATAGTACATACAGATGTTTGGGGTCCTACAAAGACCACATCTATGGGCGGTCGCAAGTTTTATGTTACTTTCATTGATGACCATACACGAAAGGTATGGGTATATTTCATGAAAGAGAAGAGTGAGGTGTTCACTCACTTCCAAAATTTTAAGGCTATGGTGGAAAAGCAGACATGAAACTATATTTAGACATTAAGGTCCAATGGAGGAGGTGAATACATGTCAAATAAGTTCAAAACATTTCTTAAAAGTCATGGAATTGGACGTGAATTTTCATGAAGGCACACACCACAATAGAATGGCATTGCTGAATGCAAAAATACACATATTGCAGAAATAGCAAGAGTCTTGATGGTTGAGAAGAATATGCCTCATTGTTATTCGGAAGAAGAAATGCATATTGCTATATACATCATGAACATAACTCCAAGAGCTGCTATACATCAAGTTACACTTGAAGAGAAGTCTAGAGGTAAAAAGCCAAACTTATCACATATGAAAGTAATTGGTTGAATTGCATATGTACATGTTCTAGATGAGTTGAGGACGAAGCTTGATCCAAAGGCTTAAAAGTGTATCTTCATTGGGTACTCCCTTGAGAAAAAGGGATATAAATGTTATAACCCACTCACATGACAGGTGAAGGTAAGCAGAGATGTGGTGTCTGATGAAATGTCAAGCTTCTATGTAGATGCCAAAGATGGACTTAATCGACAACAAAAATGTTGAAAAGCCAAGTGCAAAATCTCAAGTTTTGAGTGGACCAGATGCATCACCAAGCAATAGTTCCAAATCAAATCCATGGAGTTGAAGATTACATGGAAATTTTGATCGAGGAAATTCATCAAATACATCCAAGAAAGGTAAAGAAAAGCTTTCTATTGGTAGTAAAATATTTACAGGTTTTGAAGACATTGATGGAGATTCAAGTGATTCAAAAAATAGCCTTGATGAGGGACCCCTCTATGAAGACTCCAAGAGTAATCAAGGCACATGCAGATGGTACACGGAGAAGTGACCCAGGACCAAAAAGATCTAGGAGGATGTGGAATTTAGTGCAACAATTGACGTATGACAGTTACATGGCTCATCATTGTGCCTACATGACCAAGGTAATACAATATGCTAAACCTTCTTGTTTTGAAGATGCAGTTGGAAATGCATATTGGAAAAAAGCTATGGATGAGGAGATGGCTGCACTTTATGGAACAAAACATGGAAGCTCGTTCCATTGCCACAAGGAAAGAAACCCATAGGTTGCAAGTGGGTTTACAAGGTAAAGCACAATGATGATGGTAGCATAAGCATGTATAAAGCATGATTAGTAGAAAAAGGATATGCACAGAGATATAACATTGATTACGAGGAAACATTCAAACTTGTAGCTAAAATGTCTACTGTCAAAGAACTTGTTCCATTAGCTATAGCAAAAGCATGGACCTTGCATCAGATGGACCTTGCATCAGATGCTTTCCTACATGGTGAGTTACAAGAAGAAGTATACATGGGCCAACCATGTTTGTAGGTTGCAAAAGGCTTTGTAAAACAAGACGCTTGTGCTTGGCATGCAAGGATTGCTGACTACTTAAGCACCATTGGATTTTCTATGTGTGATGCAGATCATTCATTATTTGCAAGTAAGGGTGATGATGGCATCATGATTGTGGGTATTGATGTTGATGACTTGATTGTAGTAGATGGCAATGAAGCAAGCATTAAAGAGGTAATTCATTGATGACTTGATTGTAGTAGGTGGCAATGAAGCAAGCATCAAAGAGGTAACTTGATTGTAGTAGGTGGCAATGAAGCAAGCAACTCCTTATGCAAGAATTTGACATGAAAGATCTTAGTGTGCTACGCTATTTCTTAGGCATTGAGTTTATACATATAGAAAGAGGTATATGGATGTCACAAAGGAAATATGCCTTGAGTATGCTGCAAAAGTATGGCATGGCTAATTGTAAGACAATTTCTATGCCATTAGATTAGAATTTGAAGTTGGATACTACAACAAGTGAAGCACCGGAAAATGCTACTATGTACATGAAAATTGTGGGAAGTTTGATATATCTCATGATTACAAGGCTTGATCTAAGCTACATTGTTGGACTTGAAAGTCAATTTATGCAAGCTCCTAGGAAGCCACATTTAGATGCTCTAAGGCACACTCTACATTATGTGAGTGCTACTTTGGATTATGCATTGTTTTATGAAGTTGGTGTGGATTTGTGAGTGCATGGATACATCGATGCAGAGTGGGCTAGTAGTATTTCAGATAGAAGAGCTACTAGTGGCTTTCTATTCTCACTTGGGAATGCAGCTATTACATGGAGTAGTAAGAAGCAACCCACTGTTGCTTTGTCGAGTATAGAGGCTCAGTATAGAGGTGTTGTAATGGCAGCATGTGAAGCATCATGGTTAGAGATGCTACTTTCCAATTTAGGTGTGGAAGTGCAAAAGCCAATCATCATATATTGTGATAATCTTAGAAGCATTTAGTTAGCATGAAATACTGTTTTTCATGTTAGAACAAAGCATATCGAGGTACATTATCACTTCATGAGAGAGAAGGTATTAGTAGTGATATTAATCTTGTTTATGTGAGGACAAATAAGCAGGTTGCTGAAATTTCGACTAAAGCACTTGGAGCATAGAAGGTGAAGAAGTTTCAAAAGATGCTTGGATTAGAGGACATGATGTTGAGCTTGAGGGGGAGTGTTGATATATCAAGCTCAACATGTGATGATCCAGGATGACACGTATCACTTTTTCATTTCTCTGACATGTATAATAGTCACGTCGGTATATGTTAGGGACACTTCATTGAGCTTTACTAGATTTATCTATTGAGAGTGGCACATTTGTTTCTTGTCACCTCACTCATTCACAAACATTAGGATTTTCCTTATGTACTATTGTTTATACATTGCACTAGTTGTATTGTGTTTTTTAGGTCATTCTTGCATATTACTTTTATTTAATAGAAGAAGATAAAGATCATTCTTCATTTCCTCAATTTGTGTGTGTGTGTGTTCCTCTTTGATTGTGAGAGTGTGTGTGTTCCTCTTTGATTATGACAGTGTGTGTGCGCTCTCTTCCTTATCTCCTTCCTCGTGACAAGTAGCAGATTTCTGCTTACTAGTAGACGAGCTCCATTTACCTTTGCCCTTCTGACTAGCTAATAAAGCTTGATTTGCAATAGCATAATGGACCTGTTTTGCTTGGGTTGATATTTTTGCAACAAAATAGAGACTAATTCCTCAAATGTTAAGGAGATTATATTGTCTTTCATCATCATCAACTGAAGAGTAGAAGCAAAACTTTGATATGAATCTAGAAGACCATTAAGAACAGTCTCTTGAAGTGAACTATTTAGACTTTTTCTCTAGTAATCAATTGCTCCTTCAAATTTTTTATCTTTATCAAAACAATTGTCCATAAAATCTCCATCCTTTGTATGCTCACTCTCCAACTTTTTTTGGGTGTAAGAAAGATGAGGATCATTTCTTTCCCAGTACAAAGTGGTAAGTGTATCCCAAGCATCCTTTGCTATTTTGAAAGATTGAATATGAGGGATAATGGCATGTTTGATAGATAAAGCTATCAATGCATGTGCCTTAGCGTCTGTAATATCCCAATGAAGTTGCTCTACAATGGGTGCAGTAGGAACTGGAGCAAGAACAGGAACGTGAAGATCATCATCTTCAACACCATCTCCATAACCCTCAAAAATTGTATTCACAGGTGTAGTGGGGCATTTTTCAATGCTCTACACAATATTCCAAGGTCCTTTTGCAACCAATATATGATGCATCATATATGGCCACAATGGGTAATTGGTACCATCTAACTTTTCCTTAATAGTCAACATATGGAATACATCATTGCTTTCAGCCATGGCCATTGACTAAAATACATTGATGTAGAAAAATGACTGTATCTCAAAAATTTGAACATAATTAGCATGTCGAGCTCTGTTAAACCTGTAGCAAACTTCAAGTCACTTGTATGGTGAATGGAAGGTTGTATGTATGTTTGGCACAAGAAGACAAAAGTTCTTGCAAAGGTGATGTGACTGAGTGCATTCGAAGGTCAAAACGAGCTCATATCCAAATTTTTTGACACCAAAGAAGAAAATGTTTTGACCTTCTACTCACCTTGATTATGCTCACCAATTTTCATGCAATTTTGGGAGTGATTGGAGGGGTGTCAATGATGCCCTAGAAGAACCAAAGACCTGCTCTAATATCAATTTTTGGAGATTGGGGTTTGTGGAAGCATGTGAATAGCACAAGGAAGAAGAAGAAGGTTAAAGCACAACACACAATGCTAAATTTATTACCAAGTGAATGTACAAAGATAAGTGACCCATTAGGCTTATAAGTGTATATACAAGACGAGGGAAAAAACCTCCTAAAGAGGGAAAAAAGTGACTCGAGGGTCCGCTATGAATTGGCTGCCTCTAGTCTCTGTGATGAGACTAAACCTATTTCATTTGATGAAGCACAAACTTCTACATATTGGATGGCTGCAATGCAATCTGAATATGATGCTATCATGAAAAATGGTACCTGGTCTTTATGTGACTTGCCTCCTGGCAAGAAGGCCATTGGCACTAAGTGGGTATACAAGGTGAAGCATAAACGTGATGGAACAGTTGACATGTATAAGGCTAGGCTTGTTGCAAAGGGTTATGCACAGGAAAGAGGCATTGATTTTGATGAAACCTTTGCTCCTACTTGCCAAATGACTACTCTTCATAGCATCTGTGCACTTGCAGCTCATCATGGTTGGAATGTACATCAGTTGGACATTAAAACAACATTTTTGAATGGTGACTTGCATGAAGAAGTGCATGTTTTTCAGCCCGGTGGCTTTGTGGAGAAAGGGCATGAAAACCAGATGTGCAGGTTAAAGAAGGCATTCTATGGTTTAAAGCAAGCACCATGTGCTTGGTATGAAAAGGTACATGCCTATCTCATTGCACATGGTTTTGAGAACAGTCCAACTGAAAGCACCTTATATGTTAAGTCTGCTAATGATGTGCTTCTGATCATTGTGGTGTATGTTGATGACATGTTGCTCAGTGGTCCTCATGACATGCATATTGCCGATTTTAAGGTTGATTTGCATGCCTCATTTGAGATGTCTGATTTCGGGCATTTGCATCACAATTTGGGCATTCAGTTTATGCAAGTTGATGGTGGAATGGCTTTGTGTCAAACAAAATATATTGACACATTATTACAGTATTTTGGCCTTGAAGACTGTAAGCCTATTGCAACTCCTACGGAGACAGGTTTACAATTGAGTGTTCATGATGCTAGAGATGCATTTGATGTTGTTCTCTATCAGCAGGCTATTGGATGCTTGATTTACTTATGCATTACTCGGCCAGATATTAAGTTTGTTGTCTCACAAATTAGCAGGTTTATGCACTGCCCAGGTGTCAAGCATCGGCAGGTGGTTAAGCACATCTTTTGCTACTTGAGTGGTACCTGGCTACCTAGATTCTTTTATTCCAAGGAGGGATCAATATTGATAGATTTGCATGCTTTTTTTTATAGTGATTGGGCTCATTGCTATGACACTCATGTGTCCACTAGTGGCTTTTGCTTCATGCTTGGTAGCTCATGTATATCTTGGTTGAGCAAGAAGCACCCTATTGTGGCAACTTCTAGTTGCGAGGCTGAGTATGGGGCACCTTTCATAGCGACTGCTAAGCGTGTGTGGCTTAGATGCCTTATGGCTGATTTGGGTGTTGGTCAATCTTCTTTTACCACCATCTTCACTGGCAGTTAGAGAGCATTGGTAATTCCGAAGAACCTTGTGTTCCATGCTTGCATTATGCACATTGAGGCGCATGATCAATATGTGAGGGAGAGGTTGTCTGCTGAGGAGACTATTTGAGAGAGAGAGAGAGGGAGAGAGAGAGAGAGAGAGAGAGAGAGAGAGAGAGGATACGAAGAAAGATATCGCAAGAGAAACATCATGCAAGGATTGTAACAACACATTGGTCACATCAAGCTAGTAAGATACTTATCTTTATCTTTGCTTATATATATATATATATAATAAATACAGATTAGTCATTATTTCACCTCCACCTAGGTTCTTGATTTCGTTCGTTTCCTATGCTTTTTGTGTGATATGATACAAAAAATGTTCTTTAGAGATTGTGGATTCAAGCCCACATATCAAAGTTCATATTTCTCGGAGCAACGTTTTTATGGTATATACCTCTCAGCCGCCTTTACACACTTAACGTATCTCTAAGTGTGTGGATAGCACTTTCATAAATGTCAAATACACATTTCTAACCCCTTGATTAGGTAGCTACCGTATTGCATAATGTCACATTGTCTGTCTCCTATGGTATCATTGTTTCTAAAGCAGCTTACTCATTCAATACAACTGAAAAGAAGCATTATACTTGAAAGTCCTCAACATAATTGCTTTCTATAATATCCACAAACATGATGAGCAATATTTTTATGGTATAGAGGGACGCCTTGGTAAATGCTCAATTATATCAGATTCTCTCTATGCTATAGGCATAAGTAATGTTTTCCCTATTATATTCAATGCTTATAATTGATGCATTAAAAGGTCTTTGAACATGAAATCGTCGGTATTTGGTTGAAAAAAATTAGCACCACTAACATTTCATCAACTCCATCTCAGATTTGTTCATTAAAGTCGTTTACTTCAAAGCAAGACTTGTCCACCTCTCTAAAGTAGTTTTGTTGCCTATTGCCAAATAAACTCCATTATACAGAAAATACAAGATTTAATTTCCATCTAATTATAGAGGAAGACATGTGCTTCCTTCTTCCAAAATAAGGTCCTCTAAGCTTTGGTTGGAATTCCCATGTACTAGGGTTGTGGTAGCTTGATCCATGCCAGAAAAACAAATCTCCACCGTTGATTTATGAGATAAATCCAATGGTAGAAAATTAGGATCAACAAACATTTGTTTATAGTTGTTCATCTCACTTAATGCACACTTAAGATCAAGCATAGATCCAATACCCCACATCAATTAAGCCCTTCAAGAAGTAAGAAAATTACTTTTATTTATTTTCCTTGATTTGGGTTGATCCTCGCATGGGATCAATCCCAAATCCAATGGCCTACAAATAACCTTCCTAACCGTCCATCTAAAGTTTTCTCTAGACCTCATCTTACCTCAAAATCACAAACCTATTGATTTCCAAAGTCTCACATGGCTTCTCCTCATAATGGGGCCTTAGAAAATAGAGTCGCATGAAACAATGGTGGTGCTACATGAGGGTGAGGAACTGAGCATATCTAACCCCCTCCCCCCCCCCCCAAATCTCCACTTGAAGGTGAACTACCTTCTTAGGCTAATACCAAGTATTCTATGTGGATGGAGCATTGACCATGTCTAACACCCTCCGCCCTCAATGTCCACCCAAAGGTGAACTACGTTCTTGGTCCAATGTCAACTCTATGAAGATGTATCTAAATTAGATCCTTTAAAGCACTTTGGTGAAGGTACCTACTTGGTTCTCCTCGATTGGATAATAGAATATTTGCATCATTGCTCTCACGTTTAATTTCTTACCAACTCTTAAATTTTCTTCATAAGGCCAATTTGCAAACCTACTCAAAGGTGTAGCTCCCAATTATCTATGGGTGCAATGATCTTACAACTTGTTTTACCCAAATTATAGAATGTCGTCTTCACATTACGTAACATGTTCTTTGCATGTGGATTCTAGGATGCTCGTGAATGAGACACATCCACCTCCTCCTTGAGGTCTGCATTCAAAAATTCTTATTTGACATGTAACATAACAAGTTTCCACTTCATGTAAGCTACTACCACTAATAATAAGTGAATAGTCGCCATGAGAGCCCAAGATTCTTGAGAAACAAAGCCCTCCACTAGCGAAATTCCTTGTGCTACAAATATATGTTGATAGCATTCCAAGGTTCCATCTACCATGTCCTTTAGCTTCTAGAACTACTTCGACACTAGTGATCTCCCATTATTTTATCTTGATTCTTCACTAAGTTTTCATAATTTTCATGCATAGCCTCCTTCCATGCGAGATCTACAAGTGCTTCATCTTCAATTATCAGCCTCATCACTCCCTTCATAATCTTAACCCTAATGACTATACTAACTATGTGACTAGAAGACCACCTTTTTTGCTCTGTTCTTTGTGATCTCCTTGGAGCTTTTTCATTCTCTTCAATAGTTGTTGGGATAGAACTACTATGAAATAGATATGCTTCACGCATTGTAGCAACAACCTGTCTAATGGGATGATTTTAGGTTTGTAAAATCTCTTCTCACCATCAAATAATGATGCTTCCTCTTATTGATAAGTAAGGATGACTAATGGGCTAGGTGCATAGTGGATTATTGCTTTTCTTGATGATAGTGCAAGTTACTTTATTTTACTCCACTACATGTGGATGCCCCATAGATACCACATCATTAATACATTTGATCTTCTTTGCTTTATTTTCATAGAATATGAAAGAGCTTTGCTTTTAATAATGATGTAACGAGACACATCTCTTGCTTTTGGTTCCAACTTTTCTTCCTTTGATGTTAGACAGCAACATAACACACAGTCTCAAACACTCTAAAGTATGAGACAAGTGTACTTTTATCGATGTAACCTTCATGATAAGTATTTTTATTCTGATTAGGAAAGCCCTTGCATTCCCTCATACACCTTGCTATCTCAAGAATGGTGCGACTCTTGCATTCCATAATGATATCTTGATGTGATATGCAAAGTTTCACTGATTACACCTTTTCGCCTTGCCCTTGCAAAACCCTTCCAACTCCATTGAGTTGAACTCACCACCATCACCTATTTCAAGCTTCTTCATGATCCTACCTAGTTTTGTTTTCAACAATTTTTTTATTTTCTTTAATGATTTCGAAATCTTGAGACTTATCATGAAGAAAGCACATCGAAATCTTCCTCCTATGTACGTCAATAATCACAAGGTAGGAAGAGCCTCCAAAGACCTGTAAAAAGGTCGTATCACATAATTTAGCATATAACAGCACTAGAGGAGCCTTTGACATGTGGTTGCTTTCCTATGTGAAAATCTATCTCTACTTGTTTCCCATCGTATAAGCTCTACAAGTTTCTTCGTTCCATTCACTACAGATAAGTGATGAAGAACAATAACTTGCTATATAGATTGTTACTTCTTTTCCTTTTGCTTTCTAGAACATATGAAGTATTCGATAGATTTTTGAGTTGATCATTTGCGATGAAAAAGTAAATGATACATGTACCTATCACTATGATGGGTTCTTGTTGCGGCTGCATAGAATTAGATTGAACTTTGTCATTGGTCATGTGACAAAGATGCACCATTTTCTTGTACCAGTGAATACATAATTTGTTGTTTTTTTTTTGACGAGCATTCCAATTTTTTCCATTGTATCTATTGTATCCTCCATAATCTCTTCATCTATGCTCTTGAAATGATAGCCTACCATTGTTTGTACCTTCCTTTTTGCAGTGCAAGCACTGCCCTCAAAACTTCTTCTTAATACTCATCTTCTTGCACTTTCACATAAGAACCACCTTTATCTAATGCATTGATGGAGATTGTAGGGTCTCCATCGCTACTTCCTACTTGTGCTTTCAACTATAATTTCTTTTCCATTGACAGTGAACAAAACTCTTCAAAATTCAAATCCTGAAGTCTCACACACGTGTTAAGAGTAGTGAACCTACCATTGTAATTTCGTGGAGAACTTTGGAGATAACTTTGAGCTAGCCCCTTTCAATCTCCTATAGCCGTTCACAAGGCATCCCATCACATGGCTTATTGATTTGAGCAACTTATGCCTTATCCTTCTCTCCTTGAACGGCATACCGAATCCTCATCATACTCAATGAATCACTTGCATTGGATATATGCTAGATGTGAGGTAGGATAGAGTCCACAAAATTGGTCACGATAACATACAATGCATCTACATTCCTTATCGCCCAAGATTTGTTCATGGGAGAATCACCATATTCAAGTCTGATTAGTTGAAGCTAGGTTGCTCCTCTTGTTCACTTCCCATCACCATTCAATGGTTCTAAGTGGTTCTAATTGGGCATATGGTCCTCCATGACCTCTAAGATATAAACCTCCTGGTTGAATTGCTCTTCAACTCCTTCCCTATCCTAGAATCATCGTGTCACTTTATCTACTCACAAGAAAAGTGTACTACTCTCGACAGAGCAAAAAAAAAGAATCCTAGTCTGCCCGTGTAATTTATGAAGCCTTTCCTCTATACAAATATAGACTATGGCCCTTGGAACACTGTTTTCATTAATGATATTGAGGACAAGTGATGTATGTAATGGGTGGAGGAACACTGTTTTCAGTCATATATTGAGGAACACTGCTTATATCATATGCGTGACATGTCTAACAAGGCTACCTGATTCCAACGCTTATATCATGTGTAACAAGGCTATATGAATTCCAACCTATGCGTAACATAATTTGTTAGAGAAAATTAATTTGGTTTCTTTGAGTTTGTTAAGTTATACAAGTTTATGCTAAATTGTTGAGACCACTTATTTCTTTGGGGACTTGATTTATGTCTTGTGTCATGTTAGGTTGGAGAAAATGTTGAGTTGTTTTTGTCTTGTTTCTCTCGATATGAATATGTGTATTTTAGTTACCTATGAGCTTTTTTATGTTCATGTATAGACATTTCTTATTTTGAGTGTGAATGGCGACTGCTCTTGCAAAGATAAAAGTGCCTGATTTTATGTTTATGTGTAGACACTTCTTATTTTGTGTGTGACTAGGGACTACTGTTGCAAAGGTAACAAGTGCCTTTCCATCCCATGCCCATTTCATCACTGGTATTGTGTTGGGCAATACATCATGTTGAGCTTGGCATTGGAGAAGTTTTCTTATTTGTTTTCTTTTCTTGACATATAGAGAGTTGTCCAACTTGGGAATATCTTCAATTCTATTGCCATTATTCCAGCTAAGCCCCTTGGGGTGAGGAGCACTAGCTAATTGTAGTAATCTAACATTGCTCAAGGCTAATTGTCGTAATCTAACATTACTGTCCTAGTAGCCCAATTTTTATAACCCCTTTTGTTTGATTTAATCCATATGTGAAATAAATATGTTCCACAATTTTTTGGCCCTTAAGACATCCCCATGGTGATGAGATGAATACCCACCATGGGAAAACAAACGGATTTCCAGTCTGAGTAAGATACGAACAAGAGAAAAAGAAATGTGATTACATTATGATTTGTTCATGTTAGGACACATTGAATAGAGGGGTTTTGCCTATTCTTGAGAATTAATTGTGACCATGATTTGTTCTTATTGAGCCATTCTTAATCATCCACTTGGAAATCGATTTGTGAGTTAATGTAAGAACATTCAGAAAGCCTCACCCACATATTTCTTTTGTTCGAGCATTTCCTGTTTAGGATAACCCTTTTGTTGGGTCCCTCATCAATAGGAAGTTCCTACAAGCTCTTAATTTCATAGTCAAGAGCTCTTTATAGGAAGTCCTCCAACATGAAACAAAATAGATGGTGGAGGGAATATGAAAATTGTTGATGACCATGGATCCAACAACCACATCGAATTGCATGCCCTTCCAATATTGAAGTTTGTTCTCCGAATTCTTGCTGATCAACCTCAAAAATGACCCATGGACATATCATAGCCCATGAGGATACCTAGTAATATGAAGATTGTTTTGACTTAATCTCTTTGAAACCTTGACCTTTTATGAATTGGGGTGGAGGAAAAATATAAAGTGGGCTTGTCCGGACTCAATCTCTTTGCAACCTTCAGGAAAAATATCATGTGCATTTGTGAACAACGACACCAAAATAAGTGCCCTCTTTGAATGGACTTCTAGTGCAGCGAATCCACCAAATAGATATCATATCTGGAGTGAATTACACTAGATGCGAATCACCGGTGGAATAAGCTCGATCTGTCTCTTCCAAACATACACCTCCTAATAATCCGAGCAACCATTTATGAAAGATGCGAATCATTCATAGAATGGGCGCATACAAGTCTACGGAATACAAGTCTCTTCTCTCTTTTTGTATCTGGTTTCGCCCATGTTATAATTACTGTTCATTTTAATCTCTAAGTGGTACACATTGATTACGTTTCATAATCTATCTGCACTATGAGTGTTTGGGAACGTAATTGAATTGGATTTTGATTAATTATTGATCCGTATTTCGTGGGTGTAGTTATCAAACGAATCTAAAGGCACGTCTATGGACACATTGCATCAACTTTTATAACCCGTTCTTTTAGACCAGAAAGATTATTATTCTTCTCTAGGAATCAATTAGAACATTGTCAATCATTGTTAATCTTTTCTAGGAATCAACTAAAACATCGTTAATCTTTTCTAGGAATCAACTAGAACATTGTCAATCATTGTTAATCTTTTCTAGGAATGAACTAGAACATTGTTAATAATCACCGCTCGGGAATGATGATGTTCTTCTTGTTTTCCGCTGGAGATCTTGTCCCCCCCCCCCCCCCCACCCCCCCCCCCCCCCAAAAAAAAAAAAAGGAAAAAAAAATCTAACAATATCGTCGTTAGCTCCAAAGAGACCCTTTCTTCAATAGATTCAATGCTCTTACTTTCCTTTCTGTGTGGAAAAAGATAATGCAAGAATCCAACTACACAGAAAAAGATAATGCAAGAATTCAACTACAGAATCCATGTTCATACCGCATGAGTCCATATTCTCCCACTTATGAGGTTGCATTTCGAATAATTTAATTCCACACTCAATTCCTGTCAACTTGTGATACTAATTACTTTTCAATTTACTCTTCAGATAATTATGTTTTTAAATGATGGAACTCGTTTCACTATGAATATTTTTAGTAGTCCTTATTATGTCCTCTCATCTGAGTGGTGCAATGAGTTGAGTAGATATGCTTTGAATCTTCTCTATTTTTTTTATTCCTTCATCGATCTACTTTTAGAGAAAATGGATATCTTTTTTAAAACTTTTTAAAGCTTAATCTTCTTCCTCGCTTGCATTGTCAAATGTTTTTACTTTTGTGGATCAGAGAACGTGGAAGGCTTCGTCCACAAGATATATTTCGCAATGTGCGTTGTGGTGGATTAAGGTGAAACCATAAATGTCGTAGATTTTGGGATGTTGTAGTGTGAAGTCAAGTCGCCCTCCACAGAGTCCACTCATTCATGTTACGATGGGAGAGACCGCCATTCGAAGAGCTACCTCAGGGACTCTGCTCCACAAATATTCAAGTTCTGGAGTTACGCAACAGCTTCAAGATAAGGGAAGTTCCGGTAAGACAAACAATTTGGAAATGCTCCTCTGCAGATTTTGATTTTTAGTTCATATGTATGCAGACGGCCTCCCTACCGAATTTGGAACACTTGGATCTGTCGGCGTGCTTCGAATTGAAGCGATTGGACATGACGAGTAAGCAACTAAAACTTTTCTTTCTATATAAGAAATTAAATTCGAAAAATAAATGACCTCCATAAGCTCCTCAATCTTCTTCCTCCTCTCTGTGCTAGTAAAAGCCAACTTGTTTTCTGAGACTTTCTGTGACCTTTCAAGTCACCTCTTTCTTGCTTATTAAGATTCGAATTTTCGCGGGTGCGAATGCATAAAACTTCTCCAAAGGAGATGATGAGTAACTAACTCAAGACTTGGCTTTCTAACCAAGAACTTAAATTCGAAAACTTAAAGACGTCAACAATGACCTCAGTCCTTCTCATCTCTCTCAGGAATCTTTTGGAGAAAGGGTAACTCCTTTTGTCTCCTCCATTTTCCTTCAATGTTGCACTCAAATACCCATTCTCAGACATAGGGACCATTACATCACGAATAAGACCAAGAAAAAGCATGAAGGGACAAGTTGAGGAGATCGGACCAAGTTTTCCATTCTTGGAAGACAAATATCTCTTGAGGAGGCTAAAACTCTCCATCCTAAAATATTTGATCCTTCTGTAGCATCATCCCATTATATCAAGTAAAATAAGAGGAAAATCTCTTGAAATCATTTAAAAGACTCGATTATATAGCGTAATGGACGAGTTATCACATAAAAATAAAAAGATACTTCTGAGAGCTTTCATAAAATGGGTTTTTGAAACTACTTTAACACATCTTAGAGGTCTTTACATGTTGGAGATGGCCTTGACCTCGTCTAGGTTGCTGGAAATTCCTTTATGAGAGATTATGCTTATGTCTTCTCCTATCTTACAGCAAATATAATTTTTTTTAAGTTTAGGTACACTTGGTAAGCTTCAAACTTGTCACAGATGCTTTGTATATAGTTTTGGTGTTTAACCCTCCATAGAACATGCGCATTGATAATCAACATAGAACTCTAATAAGTTCTCAAATATGTCTAAAAATTTGTGAAAATATGTACACGACCACTCCAGAATTAAAGTTAACAAATGGGTGCACACATCGGGAACTATGACATGGATTGGGCACATGGATCGAGAATGCATGAAACAACTACTCAAATTAGAAAGTGACAAACCTAGCAGCATGTGTGCAAGAGAGAGAGAGAGGATGCAAAGAAAGATATCGCAAGAGGAACATCATGCAAGGATTGCAACAACACATGCACATCAAGCCAGTAAGCTGCTTATCTTTGCATATATATATATATATATATATATATATATATATATATATATATATATATATATATATATATATATATAATCTCTGTTTATCTATTACTCACTATTTCACCTCCACCTAGGTTCTTGATTTTGTTCGCTTCCTATGATTTTTGTGTGATATGATACACAAAATGTTCTTTTGAGATTGTGGATTCAAGCCCACATATCAAAGTTCCTATTTTTGGGAGCTTCAAGCACTACAAGAAAAAGGGGGGCGTAGCGACGCCCCCGAATTGGAAAAAAATGGGAACCGTCGCTTATGCGACAAGGTTGTCGCATAAGCGGCGGTAGGAATTTCGAATTTTTTTTTCCCCGACATTCGTCGCATAAGCGATGCTAGCATCGCTTATGCGATGCTAATAAAGAGCGTCGCTAATTTCGTCGCTGCTTAGCGATGGTGTGAGCGACATTGGCAAACTGCAGAGCGTCGCATATGCGACGCTCTGGAATGTAAAAAAAAGAAATTGATTTCTCCCGGCACATTTGTGCCGGAACTTGGACGCGAGCAAGAAGAGACTGAGAGAGAAAGAGAGAGCGCGCCCGAGAGAGAGAGAGAGGGCCGCACAAACTAACAGCAAGCAGGTATGCGCACACACACACTTACACACACATACATATGTACACACACACATATACACACATAGACACACACACACACATACACATAGACACACACACATACACACAAATACACACACATATACACACATACACAAATAAGGTTGCATACACACATGCACACATAATGCATACACATACACACAGATATACACATACATATACACACACATACACACATACACAGACACATACACACACACACATACACACACACATACACACACACACATACACACACACATACACACACACATACACACATACACACATACACACACATATATGCATACACACACACATAGAGAGAGACATGCACACACATACACATACATGCATACATAATGCATATGCATATGCGTACATCCATACATACTTACATGCATACACACACATATGCATACATAATGCATATGCATATGCATACATACATACATACTTAAATGCATACACACACATATGCATGCATAATTCACATGCATACATACACATACATAATGCATATGCATACATACACATACATAATGCATACACACACATATGCATACATAGTGCATACACACACATACACACATATGCATACATACACACATAGACACGTACACACATAGACACATACACATAGACACATACACACACATAAACACATACACACTCATAGACACACACACATACACATAGATGCGCACACACATACACACACATATACACACACATACACACATAGACACATACACACATAATGATGCATTCACACACATACACATGCATACACACATAGACACACATATACACACACACATAGACACACATATACACATATACATACACACTCATAGACACACATAATGGTGCATTCACACACATACACATGCATACACACATAGACACACATATACACTTACACATCCAAACATACACACTCATAGACACACATTCATACACACACATCCAAACATACACACTCATAGACACACACACATATACACACACACATACACACATAATGATGCATTCACACACATACACATGCATACACACATAGACACACATATACACACACACATACACACACATATATGCATACACACACACATAGAGAGACATACACACACATACACATGCATGCATACATATGCATACATATGCATACATAATGCATATGCATACATACACATACATAATGCATACACACACATATGCATACATAATGCATACACACACATACACAAACCTATGCATACATACATGCATACACATACACACATAGACACATACACACATAGACACATACACACACATAAACACATACACACTCATAGACGCGTAGCGACACATACACATAGAGACACACACATACACACTCATATACACAAACACATACACACATAGACACATAATGATGCATACACACACATACACATGCATACACATACATATGCATACATACATGCATACACATACACACATAAACACATACACACACATAGACACATACACACATAAACACATACACACTCATAGATACACACACATACACATAGACATACACATATACACACACACATGCACACATAGACACATACACACATACACATGCATACACACACATACACATTCATACACACATACAAACACATATACACACACATACACACACATATATGCATACACACACATAGAGAGACATACACACATAAACACATACATGCATACATATGCATACATAATGCATATGCATATGCATACAATGTACATACATACTTACATGCATACATAGTGCGCATGCATAGATACATACACACACGCAGACACATACACACATACACACACATAAACACATACATACTCATAGATACACACACATACACATAGACACACACATAATGATGCATACACACACATACACATGCATACACACACATACACATGCATACACACATACAGACACATGTACACACACATATATGCATACACACACATAGAGAGACATACACACACATACACATACATGCATACATATTGCATATGCATATGCATACATACATACTTACATGCATACATAATGCACATGCTTACATACACATACATAATGCATACACACACATACACACATATGCATACATAATGCATATGCATATGCATATGCATAGATAATGCATATGCATAGATAATGCATATGCATATGCATACATACATACTTATATGCATACATAATGCACATGCTTACATACACATACATAATGCATACACACATACATACACACATAGACACATAATGATGCATACACACACATACATATGCATACACACACATATGCATACATACATGCATACACATACACACACATAGATACATACATACACCTAAACACATACACACTCATAGACACACACACATACACATAGACACACACACATATACACACACACATACACACAGAGACACATAAACACGTAATGATGCATACACACATACACATGCATACATAGACACACATAATGATGCATACACACACATATGCATACATACATGCATACACATACACACATAGACACATACACACACATAGATACATACATACACATAAACACATACACACTCATAGACACACACACACACACATAGACACACACACACATATACACACACATACACACATACACACGTAATGATGCATACACACATACACATGCATACATAGACACACATAATGATGCATACACACACATACATATGCATACACACACATAGATACATACATACACATAAACACATACACACTCATAGACACACACACATACACATAGATACACACACACATATACACACACATACACAAATAGAAACATACACACATAGACACATACACACATAATGATGCATACACACATACACATGCATACATAGACACACATAATGATGCATACACACACATATGCATACATACATGCATACACATACACACATAGACACATAGACACATACACACACATAGATACATACATATACATAAACACATACACACTCATAGACACACACACATACACATAGACAACACACACAAATACATACACACATACACACATACACACATACACACATAATGATGTATACACACACATACACATGCATACACACACATATGCATACATACATGCATACACATACACACATAGACACATACACACACATAGATACATACATACACATAAACACATACACACTCATAGACACACACACATACACATAGACACACACACACACATACACACACACAAACACACATAGACACTTACACACATAATGATGCATACACACACATACACATGCATACACACATACAAACACATATACACACACACATACACACACACACATACACACACACACATACACACACACATATATGCATACATACACACATATATGCATACACACACATAGAGAGACATACTCACACATACACATACATGCACATATATACATACATAATGCATATGCATATGCATACATACATACATACATACATACACACACACATATACACATACATACACACACATACGCAGATAGACACATATACACATAATGATGCATACACACACATACACATGCATACACACATACACGCATATACACGCACATACATACACACACATGCATACATACACATACTTAATGCATACACACTTACATATGTACACGTATATATATTGATTTCTAACCATTTTGTTTTATATGTTAGGTATTATGGATCCCAATAGAGAGAGAAAGGCGAAACTCACTCTCATAAAAAGTCTTATGAGAGCAAGAGTTCCGTGTGATACTCTAGGGGCCATAATGCGTGATTACTCAGAGATGTCTGATGAGGAGCTGGATTATACGATCCAGATGCTTACCCAGCGATCAGAGGAGGGCTCTTCTGCGGCTCCACATGTAGGAAGAGAGCTAGCTGCTCATAGGTATGTTTTGTTTTCATAAACTTTTTTAATGATATTATAACACATATTTTTATTTATTTCTATCTATCTATTTTGAGGACACCTATACAACCTCTAGCACGTGATAGCAGAGCAGAGTTGCATATGAGGACATGCATAGGCACCTTAGGACTGGAGTGAGACATAGAGCCAGAGGAGAACATTGTGTACATAGGGAATGGATTGGAGTTCAAGAGAAGAATGTGGGCACTATGCGACTCTTACATGTGCTTTATCCACTTACCGTGGAAGTAAGTAAAATTTTTACATATAAATTGAAATATATATCTTATGTTTTATTTACATTATGTTTTTTATTTTTGTAGTGAGCATGATGAGAGGGATAAAAAATACGTACTTAGTTGACTTGAGACAGACTTTGGGACAGGATGGTCGCTTAAGTGGTGTTTAAAAGAGATGTGGACACTTATGGCTCATTGTCGCGACAATGCACGGTATGCACTGCTTTTATGTATATATATGTGGATATGAGTATGTGTGTTTATGCATGTATGTATGTATATGAGAGAGAGAGACTAGAGGTATAAATACACGCGTACACACACATATACATCATACATCCACATTTACACACATATACATATACATGCACATTTATACATACACACACATACATGCACATTTCTACACACACATACACATGCAATCTTACACACATATAATGAATACACATAGACACATGCACATACTCACATACACGTACACATACTCACATACACGTACACATGCATAATCATATGTACACACACATAGACTCATATATTCATATTTACATGCATACATACATATACACATGCATATATACACACAAAACACATGCATATGCACATATAGATACACATACACTAATTTTGATATTAGGGTTTTGAAATCCCTAATTTAAAAACTCTAATTCAACCTTTTAGCCATATGTTTGAAGTATATGTACACCTCCGACGTCCTACTAGAGAGATGTCTCTCCTCCCAACCTTATGCCTCTATATATAGCTACTCGAATCAACGAGGATCATAATATATGTAAAGATATATACACATCATGTAGATAGGATACATAAATATAAAATGGAGTAGATATATTATGCATCACACATACATGCCTAAATGCACACATAAATATATATATGCATACTAACATATTTACATTTACACATTTACACATAGACATATATACATATATACATGTACACATCACATATACATGGCTACATGCACACATAAACATATATATACATGCATACATATTTACATGTACATATTTACACATAGACACATATACATATATACATGTACACAATTATAAACACTTGCATATATTACATGAATACATGAATATTTTACATAAATGCATATGCATATATACACATATGCATATTTAACACATGTATACATATATCACACACATGCAAACACATACATATACATGAAATACATATATATGCATACTAACATATGTATACATATAATATACATGAATACACACACATATGCATACATACATGATAAAAATTTGCTCCTTGAAGATAAAGCTATATATAAAATAATTAGGTATACCCCCGAGCTTCATGTTCTAACTTAGAAGAACATGATTTCATCTCTCTAATAGGATTCATCGTTATTCAAGTTAATAAAAAAAACTATTATTTGATATCCATTCAGAAGCTTCAAGTTATTGATCGATAACTAGAGTAGAATTTACTATCTAATCTGCTCATATGTTTTCATTATTGCCATCATTTTGGTAAGACATCAATATAGTCTCATCTTCATTATCCTTATTGATTTCATTTATTTCTTCTATTGTTAAATCTATGTTCTCATGAATCACATCATCTATTCATGGATTAATATCTATTTTTGGTAATTCCTCTTCCTCATCAGTAGAATCAGCATGTAGAGAATTATCCTCTTCATCAAAAAGATTAGTATCATTATCACGTATAATGATTCAAATTTCTATTTCAGATGTTGATGTATCTGTATCTGATGTTGAATCATCAAGAGGACTTTCTTCGATCTCTCTAACAATAAATTGTTCAAACAATGACCTACCTCTAGGTTGCATATGAATGACTTGCCACCAAGGATGAGCATCTAGGTTTCTATAAAAAAATTCTTGTTCAATATGCCTAGGAAGAATATATGGTTCTTTCGTAGATCGCATTACCTTGGAAGAATCAATTGCCCAAAACCCAGATAATTCCTTTCTTAATGTAGAATTACTACCTTTATACTCCGCTCGAAACCAGTCAACCTTCAAAATGACCTATCAAAATATATAACAACAAAAACCCATTATTCGCTGCTTAAAAAAATAACTAACTCTAAAAAATATATATAATTTTTTTCTACCTGTTTGAATGTACGAAATGAAATTTCGTAGATACCAACAATAGTTCCTACGTAACCAACTTCACTATCTATAAGGTTCGTGTCTTTTGAGCTAGCACGTGATAGTTGCTTGAAAGAAGCAACAATACTAGAATCCTCTGTTTTTACGTAACAAATCAATGGCTTTGATTCTAATATGTTGTCCAAAAGCCCACATATTAGTGAACATTCAAGCCTGCAAAATAAATTCAATTAGTAAATAGAAACTAACATACATATATGAAAAAAATAAAATATTATTTTAATAAAATTACCTTTTGTTCACAACCTATCATTAACTCTCTTTGCTCATCTGAGATTTCTTCATTATTTGCGCTGGCGCGTTGCGAACGACTACATAGCCACTCCGTGAAAGAAGGTATATCTGTAATCTCATTATTATCGAGATTATGTCTAGATCTTTTGTTTTTTTGCCTTTTACTTCGGAGACTTTGAACTTCCTCGTACTCGCTAAGGAATGCCTGCATGCATTCGCTATTATATGCTACAAAAGTAGAAACATCATTTTTTTCTTGAAATGTAAATAAGAATGGAACCCCCTTACCTGATAATACCTCATCTGTTATTTTTGAAGAAGACTCGTTGGTCCATGCACGTGGAGCTTCTTCATGAACTCTTTCAAGGTACTCACTAGCGTAATACATGCACTCTTCAAGCATCCAACCCTTTGCCATGGATCCTTCTGGTTTTGCTCTTTGTCGCACATAACCTTTTAGTATTCCCATAAATCACTCGACCCAAAACATCCATCGAGTGTTGACAACACCTGCAATCTCTATCTCATCTACAAGATGGACTAATAAATGAACTTGAATATCAAAAAATGAAGTAGGAAGTTCTTTTTCCATCAAACATAGTAGCTCTTTGCATTCACGTTTTTTTTGTGGGATCGAATTTTTATCGATCTCTTTGGATGTAACCCACCTATACATATCATAAAAACAATTATAAAGAAGTTAATTAAAAAATAAAAGATATCCAATATTCATACATATTAAATATAAAAGTATCATAATTACCTTATAAGTGATCCAAGACGATAGATCATATCTCGTACTCCTTTTGTTGTACATCCATCGATAACCAAAGCTAAAATATGTTTCAAAAAGCTATGCCAGTCATGGGTCTTTAACCCAGATAAGCTCTTATCATCCATAGTAAACATGTTTTGAAACGATGCTCCATATCCTGTAGGAGTCTTAATCAATTGAATTCTATTGTTGATAGTCTGTATCTATTTTGTTGTAAGTACCCAAGGAGCAGATGCATAAGTTGTTTCTTGTCGATGTCTATCAAAAACTGGCCATAACTTTGGTTTGGATTTTTGATCTTTCAAATCATTCCTTGATGTTGTGGTATCTTCTAGTCCAAGAAGATGCTGCCATAGTGAATAACCAATATTTTTGAATATATGCATAGGATCAAGAAGATGACATACTTTTAACCCTTTCCAATACTCCAAAGAATACCATATTGATATGTTCTCTACAAGTGCCAATTTTCCTTTACCTCTATTCACATACTCATTATCTGAATCATCACTGAAGGTTTCTGCTTCTGGATCTATCAGAGGTCCATCTGTCCATTTTTTATACCAATCCATAGGCGTCATAGGTTTTGGATACTGGCCTGTTTCAAGCTTTCCATTAAAATGTATTGCTTCTCTTTTAGATCTTAGTGGATGATCATCAGGCAAGAATCGTCGATGTCGAAGATAAATATTTTTGTTGAGATTCTTACTATAGATTGATCTCAACCAATCACCACAATATGGACAAGCTTTATAACCCTTAGTAGATATTCCTGCATCATGGAAAATGATAAAAATATAATTAGATTAAATCATATTTATTTACATGCATATTGAATTAAAAAAATACATCAATACCTGAACAAACGCCATATCTAGGAAAATCGTGAATAGTCGAAGCCACAATACCACGAACTGTAATATGGCTTTCATTGATGCTTTTCGATACATCAATGACATTAATACCTCTCCATAACTCTTGAAGATCGTCAATGAGAGGAGCAAGATATACATTCATACCTTTAACTTGTCTTTTGCCTAGGATTAAAAGTGAAAGCATTAAATGTTCCTTTTTAATGCTAAGATATGGCGGAAGATTGTAGTTTATGACTACCACTGGCCATGTTGACCATTTACTAAATTTCAAGGAGAATGGATCAACCCCATCTAATGCAACTCCTAACTTTAGATTCTGTGGATTTTGTGCAAATTCAGGCCATGTAGAATCAATATGCTGAAAAGCAACACTATTATGAGGAATTCTGATTATTCCATCAGTACTTTTGTGATCATGTCCCCAAGTCAAAAGCTTTGATAATTCGGGGCTTTGAAACATATGTCTAATCCGTGGAGCCAATGGAAAATGTCTCAATACCTTTTTTGGGATTTTACCTTCTTCACCCTTATATCGAGGAGATTGACATTTGGGACATGTCAAAGAGTCTGCATATTCACCTCTATATAAAATACAATCGTTAGGACATGCATGTATACATTGATAATCTATACCAAGATTGTTGATAATCTTCTTCATTTCATCATGTGAGGTAGGAAGAATATTCTGATTTGGTAAAAACTTTTCAGATAATAACCTGTAAGTTTATCAAAAAAAGATATATTAAAAAAGGTAAATAAATAAATATACATATATACATGTAGGTTTTTATTCTTACTTTAAATAAGGTAAGAACAAGAACTTGAATTGAATGGACACTTTTTGTCCGTGCATCTTTTAAAACTATTAATGCATCTTTCAAAATATTTACGCAAAATTTGATTGTTTTCGATGGTAGGATACGATTGTTTGTTTTGGAGGATATGAAGTATGTACCTTCATTGAATGATTTGTCGATTCACACTTTCAAATTGAACATATGTGTGAATCGACAAATCATTCATATCCTCCAAAACAAACAATCATATCTTGCCATCCAAACAATCGTATCCTACCATCCAAAAAAATCGTATCCATTCAATTCAAGTTCTTCTTCTTACCTTATCTAAGGTAAGAATAAAAACCTGCATGTATTTATATATATATATATTTATGCATATATATATATAAATAGATAGAAAATTGAAAATTATACCTTAATAGTGTCGAAACAGATACATTACTCCATCCAAAACGATTTTGAAGGTTGAGAATAAGTAAGCTCATACTTAGTCGTGTCAAACGACTTCCTTCATATACATGCTTTAGACATTCCTCTCGAAGATATTTCTCATTTTTAGAAATATTAATGCTCTCACTGTCATTTTGATACCAATCCTCAATAAAATCTACAATGCCATTATCTTCATCATTATCACACAAATCTTGTACTTTATCGTCTTCTGAAAATAGATCTTTCAACTTTGCATATTGCACAGGATTAGTTTTGCGTAGCCTCCTCATGGAAGCTTTTGATAATCTTGATCTTATTGGTAATTGTGAATGCTGTGGACGAATATCATCAACATCATATGTTGGAATCTACACATATAAATAAAACTCATTAGTATTCCATAAATGAATAAAAAGTAAACTTCAAATATAGAATTAAATATATAACTTATCAAATATGGATAAAAAAATTTTATTCTCTCTAGCTAAAAGGTGCTCTTGGAGGTCTACGCCATCCATAATTCACTAATAGTTCATCACCATCATGTAATGTAGTAATAGCATTGACAACTATGTATCTTGATACATCTCTACTCATGTATGGTGATTCATGACTATTTTCACGCTCCTCAAATGTGCAATTAGTCCTTGAACTATTATGTAACCCTCAACTACTATTTATTAAACCTGCTATATTTCCATGTGTGTAAGGTCTTCCATCAATATATAATCTTTCATTTTCTGCATGTAAAATCCTTCTACTAGTAAGGGATGCTGCGTTCAAACATATTCCATAAGTACTCATGCTTTGAACATAACGTGAAAGTCGATGCCATTCTCCCCATCCATATATAGGACCACAAAATGCCATATGAGTGACTTCAGAGTTCGGAGGCACATACAAATCCTCTACAATAAAGAGACCACGATCAGCATTAGTAATAGTGGATGGAGCAATCATATAGCGATTACCCCAAAAGTTGAAAACCTCTCCATCTGAAGGAAGTGGTCCTCTATTCCATCCTCCATATCTTCTTCTATCATATGTTTGTACTAAAGAACGATCACTAGTTGTCAATGGATAATGTCCAGCCGTTTCATTCTCTAAACCAGGAAGTAGAGGATTTCTAGAAACCTCTGTTTGTAATTGATGAACAGCAAGTCCATGACGTGTACGAGGTATATTAACATTATGAGAAAAATCATCATCATCGAGCAAGTATTCCTGTATATCAACAATAATTTGATTTTATATATGGTTTTTAAATAAAATAATGACATTAATATATATAGAAAATACATACCCAAGCATTATCACGTTGACTAGGTGATGGTGCACGCTCAAAAGTATCATACTCTGCCTCATGTTCAATACATTCCAATCATGGTCTTCGATACGTGCCATAACAAGATTTACACCAACATATAATATGCTCTTCATAGTAAAATTCATCATAATTCCTATCGGAGGACACATGTGAAGTCGTTGCATGGGTAGGAGGTGGTGGAGTACCCTCTGATTGATCAGAATCTGTACATAATAAGAAACATAAAAAATATATAAGTTATGTATCCATCAAATATATTTAAAATTAAATATTTCATATACTTACAGTATAAAGTCGTTGCACGAAGAGGAGACAGTGGTGGAGTTCCATCTGATTGATCAGAATCTACAAATAATGGTATTTGATATTAATAATTTGATTATCTACATAAACAAAAAATTCACATATACATATTTACACATACACAGATATTCACATATACACATTTACACATACACACATATTCACATATACAGAACTACATATTATTGTGGGATAAATGCATGTATTTTGTATGAATGAGTGTATATGCATGCATGTGTGTGTACGTATATATGTGGATATGTATATGTGTGTTTATGTTATATGTATGTATACGTGTATATGTATACATATATGCATGCGTATATGTTTGCATGTATATGTGTATGTGGGTATGTGTATGTGTATGTGTATGAGTATGTGTATGTGTGTGTATATATGTGTATGTATTCTGACTTTTTTTCTATTTGAGATTAAATTAACAGGAGATATTGTAAGGTCAAAAAAAATAAGAGGCGAGCTAACTGTACCACCTGAGTCGTGGCAGTTTTTTCGTAGACAGTTACGTCTTCAGGAGTCATTTCCTCAGCAGAAGGTACACAAATTAATAGTTTATATTTATAATTTTTATATATTTTAGTAATTTTTTACATTTAACTTATGTATTTTTTTTCTTGAATAAAGAGGCTGTTGCAAAGAAGAGAGTGGAGTCGGGCCACACATCGCACCTATGCCAAATGGGCCATAATGGTTTTGTAGCTACGTTTGTAAGTATATGTGTTATTGTGAGTATATTTTTTATTTTAGTTAAAATGCAAGCAACTAATGTTTTTTATTTGTTTCATTGCAGCGGAAGGATTATGGCGGATATCCTACGAAACAGGAGATTGAGTATGCTATACATTTTGGATATCGTCGTTTGAGCGAGTATATGCAAGATCATCCTGATGCCTTTGTGAGTATTTTTAAATTTTATATAATTATTTTGTTTTTATGAATGTTTTAATTATTTTATTTATTTATGTTTGTTATATGTAATACAGGAGTATTATGGAGAGACAAATATGGGTGAGGTGGAGAGACAGACACAGGAGGGACGATCTCGATCGTCACAGGGTGATCATGACGATGAGGATGAGGAAGATCAGAATGATCATGATATTTCTGATGATGATGATGATCATGATGATGATGATGATGATGATCATGATCATGATGATGATGATTAGGATTCTAGTTGATTATGACATTGGATTATATGTATTTACATTGATATATATATATATTTTTTATTTTATTTTTTTTTTTATTTCAGTTATGTTTTGAGTTGTGTGTATGGTATTAAGTAATGAAGAGTTTTTTTCTATTGATTGTTATTATTGTTTATATTAGGCATGTGTTTTAATACTTTAATTATGTATGTGTGTGTATATGTATGTATGTGCATGTGTATGTGTGTGTATATGTATGTATGTGCATGTGCGTGTATAAGTGTATATGTGTGTATGAGTATGTGCATATGCATGTGTATGTATGTATGTGTATATGTATATGCATGTATATGTATAACTCTATGTGTATATGTGTGTATGTGCATGTATATGTGTATATGTAGGTATGTGCATATGTGTGCATGTGTATATGTGTTTTAATACTTTAATTATATAATTCATTCATATGTGTGTACCTAAGTGTATATGTATGTGTGTGTATATGTATGTATGTGCATGTGTATGTGTGTGTATATGTATGTATGTGCATGTGCATGTATAAGTGTATATGTATGTATCAATATGTGCATGTTCTTGTGTATGTGTGTGTATATGTATATGCATGTATATGTATAACTCTATGTGTATGTGTGTGTATGTGCATGTATATGTGTATATGTAGGTATATGCATGTGTGTGTGCATGTGTATATGTGTTTTAATACTTTAATTATATAATTCATTCAAATGTGTGTACCTAAGAGTATATGTATGTGTGTGTATATGTATGTATGTGCATATGTATGTGTGTGTATATGTATGTATGTGCATGTGCATGTATAAGTGTATATGTGTGTATGAGTATGTGCATGTTCTTGTGTATGTGTGTGTATATGTATATGCATGTATATGTATGTGTGTGTATATGTATATGCATGTATATGTGTATGTGTGTATATGTATATGTATATGTATATGTATATGTATATGTATATGTATATGTATATGTATATGTATATGTATATGTATATGTATATGTATATGTATATGTATATGTATATGTATATGTATATGTATATGTATATGTGTATATGTATATGCATGTGTATATGTATGAAACATGCATGTGTATGTGGATGTGCATATACATGTATTTGCATATATGTTAATGTGTGTATGTGTGTGTATATATATATATATATATATATATATATATATATATATATATATATATATATATATATATATACATATATATATATATATATACATATATAATAATGCATGCATGGACGTCTTTTTATGTGGTTGTAGGAATGTTTGTGCATATGCATGTGTATATGTGTGTATGTCTAAGTGTATGTGCACATGTTTCTATGTGTATATATGTGTGTGTATGTGCATGTGTATATATGTATATGTGTGAAAGTGCATCTTCATCATGTATAAGTGTATGAGTGCATATCAATAAGTGTGAGTATGCTATGTAATGAAAATAACACAATTCAAATGATCTACAAAGAATAGAAATTTTACTTACAATTGTTAGCAATACTTTTTGCTTGGTTAGCTTCTTGAATAACCTGCAATAAAGAGAGAAAGAAGAGAGAGAGAGAGAGAGAGAGAGAGAGAGAGAGAGAGATCTAGAGAGAGAGAGAGAGAGATCTAGAGAGAGAGAGAGAGATCTAGAGAGAGAGAGAGAATTCAAAGAGAGAAAGATGTAGAAAGAGAGAAACAAAGACAGAGGGAGACAATAAGAGAGAGCTTAGGCAAAACAACAATTCTGCATATACTTGCTTCAGTTCGTAAGCGCAGCACAATTGCGAACATTGAAGAGCTCTTTGATCGGATGCGTGAAAATGCTGTTCGCAGAGCCTCTAATGTTTTAATTTTTGTCCGTCAAGAGATCGTGGTGTAAGCGATGCTATTCGTCGTCATATAAGCGACAATTTTTAGCGTCGCTTATGCGACGGCATGTAACGTCGCCTATGCGATGCAGCAAAAGCATCGCTTATGTGACGCTTTTAAATTGCGTCGTTTTAGCGACATTGTATGGGAACGTCGCAATCCTGTCGCTTCACAAGTCGCAAATACCGTCGTTTAATCAACGGTTGGCGTGCGACGCTAATTACGATTCAAGTTGCAATTTAATAGCGACGAAATTTTGTCACCTTAAGCGTCGCTATACGCCTGTATTCCTTGTAGTGAAGGTTTTTATCATATGTACCTCTCGGCCGCTTTTACACACTTGATGTATCTCTCTAAGTGTTTGAATAGCACTTGAAATGTCAAATACACATTTGTAACCCCTTGATTAGGTAGCTAACCTGTTGCATCATGTCACATTGTGTGTTGCCTATGGTATCATTGTTTCTACAGCAGCACTCTAACTCTTTTTGAACTTAATCTTCTAGATGGCATGAAGAAAGGAAACTACAAGAAAAGAGGGTAGATTCCCTATATTGGGAGCTACAATAATGAGCTAAAGGAGCAAGAAAGGAAAACCAATCCACAAAATGAAGTAGAGAAAATGCATGAGAGTAAATAAACATTTGAATATTGTAGGTGAATGTAGCACTACAAAGAAGTCAATAGAACTCTACCTATAGAAGCTTTTATTCTAGAGGCTCTGCCTATAAATATGTGAGGACTAGGGAATTAAATATTGATGGAATAGGACTGCACTCTTGCACCTACAGGAAGCTATAGAGGAACTTATCATCTAGGTTTTCAATGACTTGGTAGTCATGGATTCTCGTATTAGGAGGTGGACTATAATGTAGAAGGACATGCAACCTCTTGAAAGGCTTTGATGGTAGTATGATGAATTACTTCGTCCATTAGAATTTTTTTTGGATAAAAAGATGGCAGAGATGTTGCTCATATCATCTACTAAGAAACCTAAAGAAAGGCCATCAATGGAAGTTTTATACAATTTGAACTCAAGAGCAAAAGCAACAAGTGCCATAAAAAAGGAAACTACTAACAATAATACTTAGACAAAAAGGGAACACATCCAAGAGGAGGAGGAGGTAAGATGAGAAAAGTAGAGCATTATTAAGAAGTTCCTCACAAAAATCACAATAGGCCTAAATGTGATTATTGAATTCGAGGATAGAAAAATATAGCTTGCACTTGAGATGTGGGATATCCATATCTTATTGGAGAAAGGCATGCTTGTCTTGGATAGTATTTTGTATGTCAACTTAATGTAAATAAAGTATTCGGGTGCCTACTCGTGTTTTTTAGTTCTCGGATGTATTTTATAATTAAACATACTGATGATTCAATTTTACTTTCATGTCGATAAAGCACTTGCTCTCGAACGGCCAGTGTCATCTTGAGATTTATATAAAGAAACTAAAGTTGTCGCTTCTCATGAGAGAACTAGTAATAAATTTGACAATTTACAAGAACTTTGTACCTTTGTACCTTTGTTTCTTAATTTAATTCAAGTCCGGGAGAGTAGGCTATTGCCGAACTTCCTTTATATTAAAAAAAAAAAAAGATTTTCAATCCAGATTCAGTGAGAGTTATCATGGTCCCATATATATATAAACATGTTGCACTAGAGTTTGGCCATTATTGGGCTGACAAATCACTTTTCTACCTACTGAATTCAATTTTCAGGATGCATTGTGAGATAGAAATTATGAAAATCCTTCAATTATTTATGTTTTTATTTTGATAGTAAGCATAAGTTCATTTAGAATAATACTATCAAAGAAATTTTTATTCAGAATACAACTTGCTTTTCCTATGCATAAAGAGATTGTTGATGGCAATGGAATTGATGATTGGAAATAAGCAGTTCCGCAAAGCTGACTTTATAAAGATCATGATCACCATGCAAAACATTAGTTCATCATATGGCTAGTGTCTAGTGATACACACTGATTATATATGCTTACAAAATATTTTTGTGATCCACCAAAATTATCTAAGGTACCGTTTTCAGTCTTTTTTTATGGGCTTCAATGCACATATTAGCTATGAGTACATGTCTACATCTTATTTCACGTTATATTGCACATGATGATGTTTTCTTCCCATACTTATAGAGTGATTTCTAGAATCACACAGATAAATTAGTGAAGAAATATATGAGAAGTATCATCAAAGAAATCATTCCATTTTCTCGAGAGAAACTAGAGGAAGAAATCATCCATTTTCTCGGGACAAAGATGATGCAGGCCAAGAACATAGAAGGCAAGGTAAAGAGGGTGGAGGATGCACACAACATGGTAAAGAGGGCGGCCAAAATGTACCTTCATCACTCCTTGTTAATCAGGTGAGGGTCTCTTGTATTGTTCATTAACAAATTCATTTCTTCTATTGTTACTCTTTTCTTCGGAAAAGTAGAGGCTTCTCACCTTGGATGTGAATGGCTCCTTTTGAAGTGGGCAGGTGTTTCTAAAGGATCGAAGCCGTAAGATAGAATGGTGATGAGGAGGGAAGTTCTTCTCTATCCATATCTCACGAATTTCGACCACTTCATTTTGCAATGGTTCTAATTGGGCATACGGTCCTCCATGGCCTTTCATCTGTCTAGATATAGACTATGGCCCTAGGAACACTGTTTTATTGATGATATTGAGGACAAGTGATAGTAGTAGTCCCTTAGATGATTTCTTTTTTCTAAATCCAAGGCTTATATCGTATCTAATAAGGCTATATGAATCCAACCGATGCGTAACATAATTTGTTGAAGAAAATCAATTTTGTTTGAGTTTGTTGAGTTATACAAGTTTATGATAAATTGTTGAGACTACTTATTTATTTTTTAAGTTTGAGGACTTGTTAATCTATGTCTTGTGTCATGTGAGGTTGGAGAAAACGTTAAGTTGTCTTTGTATTGTTATTTTGGATATGAATCTGTGTATTTTAGTTACTTATGAGCCTTATTTTATGTTTATGTATAGACATTTCTTAGTTTTAGTGTGAATGGTGACTACTCTTGCAAAAGTGCCTTATTTTATGTTTATGTATAGACTCTTCTTATTTTTTGGGTGGCTTGGGGATACTCTTTCAAAGGTAACTAGTGCCTTTCCATCCCGTGCCCATTTCATCACTGGTATTGTGTTGGGCAATACATCATGTTGCAGCTCGGTCTTAGAGAATTTTTTTTTATTTGTTTTTTCACACTTTGAGTAGTAATTTGGTGTAAAATGACATATAGGGAGTTTTCAAGGTTGGTAATGTCTTCAATTCTATTGCCATTATTCCAGCTAAGCCCCTTGGGGTGAGGAGCACTAGCTAATTGTAGTAAAATTCTAGCATCCTTGTTGCTCGAGTAGCCCAATTGTTATGATCCATTTTGAGACTAATAATAATCTCCGTTTCTTTGCATGAATCCTTTTTTGGAATAGTTCTAGAGATGCTTCCATATGTGAAATCCATTGTCCACATTTTCTGGCCCTCAAGACATCCCCATGGTGATCAGATGAGTACCCACCATGGGAAAACAAATGTAGTCGTTTTTCCTGAGTCTTGCCACTCATTTCCAATCTTAATAAGACACTAAAAGGGTTTCTTTCATTTTCTTTTAAGCCTTTCATATAGAAGAAATCAACCCCAAAACCTTTTTTCATCTTAGGACACATGAAATAGAGGAGTTTAGCCTATTCTTGAAAATTAATTGTGACCATGATTTGTTCTTGTTGAGCGAGTCTTAATCATCCACCTGGAAATCCATTTGTGAGTTAATGTAAGAACATTCAGAATGCCTCACCCACATATTTCTTTTGTTCGAACATTTCGTCTCTAGGATAACCCTTTTATTGGCTTTGCATCGGATGTTCTTACAAGATCTCAAACATGAAAGAAAATAGATGGTGGAGGGAATAAGAAAAGTGTTGATGGCCATGGCGATATCAGAGCTCATGAGAATGCCTAGTAGTCTGAAGATTGTTCGGACTTAATCTCTTTGCAACCTTGACCTTTTATGAAATGGGGTGGAAGAAAAATATAATCTGGGCTTGTCCGGACTAAATCTCTTTGCAACCTTGAGGAAAAATATGATGTGCATCGAATCCACAAGTATGTTTCACTCCGTGGACATAGAACAAGTTAGCTGGTCATGGAGCGTAAGAGGTAGAAGTATGCTTTATTTGCAAGTGTAGCAGAATTGGAGTAGCATTCGAGGGGATATTTTCTTTTAATTATAAATGAAATTGATATGGACATCAAAATCAGCCTTCTTCTCACTAGTACATATTTTTGTTTGATATGTCTATGTACGAATGCGTATTTGGGTAGCTTACCTTATCTACATGTACGTGTAGATTTGACCCAGGAGACGAGTGCAATTAAGAATTTATTGCATTGCCTTTGTGTCCATCCAAACGCTGCCACCGTGCTATCGAAGATGTCCCACACATCTTCCTTACTTGCCCCAACTCCTACAGAATCTGGCAGACGGTTGGGATGAAAATCAGACTTCAAAAACAGCTTAGCTGGAAACAAGTCCTTTTGGGAGAAGCGATCGGCTGCTCTGCGACACTCTGGAACGCCATCAGAGGGGAAGTCCTGTGGAAAATTTGGCGGGAGAGGTGTGCCCTCAACTTCGGCGATCCCCCCAGGGAGTGGTCGATTGAGAAATCACTATTCCTCCTTGGCAAAAGGATTGTTAACAGTAAGAAATCCCCCCCCCTTCAGGCACCATCAAGTCCTCCTTTTGATCAACAACAAGCTCAAACCCAAGTGGGCCCCGCATGAGGGCGATGAGAGGGTGATTAACCTTCTCTGTAACGCAACCTAGGATTCAATCAAGCTTCCCCTGCTTTGTGGGATTTGGGGGGTCCCGTGGGCACTAGTCCCCTTCTATTGTACCTTTGCTTCTTAATTTAATTCAAGTCCGGGAGAGTAGGCTATTGCCGAACTTCCTTTAGATAAAAAAAAAAGAGAGAGTGAAAGAGGACATGGGAGCACCAAAGAGGGTAGCCAATTCCCCATCCAGGATGGTACATCACTAACGAGAAGTAAAGGTTTGGCCATGAAGTTGGCCCATAGAAACCATACCCATAGTTAAGGCCCTTACCTTAAGATATGAAAGAAACATTGGTAGAGACATAAAGACCATTACATCACGAAGAAGACCAAAAAAAAGCATGAAGTGCCAAGAAGAGGAGATCGGATAGGAAAAAAAGGGATCAAGTGTACCATTCATCGAGGACAAATATCTCTTGAGGAGGTTGAATCTCTCCATCCTAAAATATTTGATCCTCCTGTAATATCCTGCCATTAAACCAAGTAAATTAAAAGGAAAATCGCTTGAAATCATCCAGAAGACTCGATTATATAGAATACTGGAGGAGTTGTCACATAAAAAGAAAACGATATTTCTGAGAGCTTTCATAAAATGGATTTATGAGAGTACTCTAACACATCTTACAGGTCTTCACATATTGGAGATGGCCTTGACATATTGGAGGTCTTCACATATTGGAGATGGTCTTCACATATGGGTGGAAATTCCATTCTGAGAGGCTCTCCTTATGTCTTCTCCTATCTTACAGCAAGCACACAATTTTTTAAGTTTAGATACACTTGGTAAGCTTCAAATTTATCAAAGATTCTTTGCATGTACTTTGGGTGTTTAACCCTCCATAGAACATGGACATTGATACTCGACATAGAACTCTAGTAAATTTCTCAAAACATTTCTAAAGTCATGACACATGATCCCTTTGAAAAATGACTGATAACACAAACGGCAATGAAGTTAAATGCTTATACACCCCAATTAGTAGAAAATTTCTATCTTATGCTGATCCTCAAAGTCTATTTCCACATCATATAAATTCTTAGCTTCCCATTTTTCATAGTCATCGTCTTAATTCAAGATATCTGTTTTTGTGAATCATATATGTAATTTTTCTCCGATGCACATATATCTAGTGGCACAAAAATTCTATGAAATAAAATGAATTGAGTCCACTCCTTTCAAATTCTTAAATGTCCATGGAAATACAATATATATATATATATATATATATATATATATATATATATATATATATATATATATATATATATATATATATATATATATATATGTATGTATTTAACGATTTTACATATTATATATACATCCCATGAGAATGCCTAATAATCTGAAGATTGTTCGGTTTATCTCTTTGCTATCATGTGCATCTGTGCTCAACGACACCAAAATAAGTGGTCTCTTTGAAGGGACTTCTAGTGCAGCGAATCCACCAAATGCCTACAAGTGTTGATTGCTAGCCAAGTAGGTCACGTATGACACCATGCTCATATCCTATCTGGAGTGACTACACAGATGCGAATCACCAGTGGAACACAGATGCTCAATGTTAAAAATAAAGAAGTAAGGTCGTATATATTTTTGCAAAAAGGATTTTCTTCAAATAGAAGGAAAATACAAAAATAAAAAATGGAAGCATTTACTTCAGCAAGTAGTGGAGGCCAAAATAGAATCAATCAAACGAGAATCAAATCCAAAAATTGAACTTTAAGAGGAGTGGTTGTCCAAAGTAGTGGAGAAGTTATGGAGAAGAGCTCTCAAACTCATCATGAGAGTTTTTGGTCACTTGGCTATAAAAAAGGCAAAGGAGGACATTGAAGAATAGAGGAAGAAGGCGTGGAAGTCCCCTTGTACCTGTTCATTTGGTTTGAGTCATTTCGTTCTCTTCACTCTCATAGAGTATGTCCAGCCGCATACCAATTTCTGGGTAGTCTACTTGTGAGAGTCATATCTCTCAACATATGTATCCAATTTTAGAGTTTAAACATTCCTTGGAGAGCTTATGTCGAGTACTTCCTCTATCTAGAAGAATTTTTTCAAATTCGTTATGATCTGTGAGTTATTCAAGTTTTAGTGAAGTCCAGTTTTCACCTTAACTGAGTGGACATGTAGCTTATTTTCAGGCAAAGAGTTGCCATCCCAAACCTACTCCAAATTACGTGTTTGATAGCTCATTTGAAAGTTATAAGCGTCTAGTTTGAGTGACCAAATTTGCAAGTTCATTGCATTTTTTACTTGGTACTAGTTTTCATTTGAAGGTTCAGCTGTTGGCAAAAGTCTTGATCCTAAGAAGGTCTTCTACTCTTTCCGCTGCGAATAGGAGAGGAATTCTCCAACGATTAGTATTAGAGCATTGGAGTTTGAAGAGGCAAAGCATTGGAACTGAAGTGAAGCTAAGGAGATGTTACAAATCAAGGGGGAGCTCTGTGAAGTCAAGAAAGAGCACCACAACATACTTGAGGTAAACTTCAATCTTGGAAGTTTTCAATGGCTGATTTAGGACAACAAGTTGAGAGGTTAGACAAAGAAAATTTTCAGCCTTGGAGGTATAGAATGACAAATAACCTTAGTCGTAAAGGTTTATGGAGTCTAGTTACTGGAGATGATCCACAACCGGTGGACCTTCAAGATCTCAACATTACTCCGGCACAAAGGAGACAGACAATTTGCTGATTGGGAAGAGAGGAATCGAAGGGTGATGTTCCTCATCTCACAAGTTATTTCTAACTCTATGATTGGTCATGTGCAAAGCTGATAAACAGCCAAGGAAGTTTGGGAAGCATTGGAGAAGGTGTATGCTACCTCAACAAGGTCTTGGACGATGCAACTCAAGAACAAGCTCAACAACATGAAGAAGAGCTCAAACCAAAGCATTAGTGAGTATACATTGAGGATCAAGGAGCTTCGAGATCAACTAGCATCAGTTGGATGCAAGATAGAAGAGGAAGACATCGTCCAAACATCCCTCAATGGCTTGAGGAGTGAAGAAAAGTGGAAGCCCCTCATCACAAACATTCTTTATAGAGACCCTCTACCAACATTCGACGAGGTTATACCAAATCTTGTGGCTGAAGAGGTTTCTCAACAAGGAGAAGGCAACAAAGGTAAGGACAACCATAGTCAAATGGTATATACAAGATGAGGTAGAGGAAGGAACTCAAGAGGAGGCTCGAGAGGAAGAGGAAGAAGCTACAACAACACAAATTCCAGCCAACACAACTCGGAGGACAACAAGGAAAACTCAAATGACAACACACATGGAAGAGGTCAAGGAAGAAATAGAGGAAGAGGTCGAGGTTCATACAATCCTCAAAAAGGTATAACATGTTATCATGGTGGTAAAATAGGACATTATGCAAATGATTGTTGGCAAAAGAATGGAAGGCTAAATGGAGGCAACCAAAGGAGCCAAAATAATTATGCAAGTACATCAAGTGAAGGAGAAAAGCAAAGCATGCTTGCCATGAAGCATGAGTACAACAACTCGAGAAGTGATGATAAAAAATGGTTCATAGATTCAGGTTGCAGCAACCATATGACATGCCAAGGAGATTTATTCACAAAGCTATAAGCTCCAAGTGGAAAAGGATGTGTGGAGACCGGTGATAAAACGCAACACGCAATTGAGCATGTTGGAGATATCAAGCTTGGAGATAAGAAGGTATTGGCTGATGTTCTTCATGTTCCTACTATTGCAAAGAATTTGATTTCAGTAGGACAAATGGTAGAGAAAGGATATCATGTTATCTTCAATGAAAAAGGTTGCTTTATAAAGAATCCAAAAGAAGGATTCAAGATCATTGCTCAAGGAAGGAAAGGTAGGATGTTCACTTTGGACATTCAATAACCACATGGAAAGGTGATGTATATTCAGTTTGGAAACAAGAGGATTGTTGAAATTGATTTGTGGCACAAAAGGTTTGTACATATCAACATTCCCAAGCTCAAGGACATGAGCAACCATGAAGTGGTAAGAGGTCTTTCAAGATTCAATGATGTTGGACTACATGATTTTTGTGAAGCATGCCAAGTAGGAAAGCAAACTCGACAACCATTCAAGAAGAGCAACTATGTGGCAAGGAATGTCCTAGACTTGATACACACGGATGTATGGGGACCATCACAACAACCATCGGTGACTGGTAATAGATATTTTGTCACTTTTATTGATTATCATTCAAGAAAAGTATGGATGTTTTGCATAAAACAAAAATTAGATGTGTTCTCCATGTTCAAGAGATTTAAAGCACAAGTAGAAAAGGAAATAGGACGCTACACAAAGACCTTGAGGTCCGATGGAGGAGGAGAACATTTCTCCAAAGAATTTTTAGATTTTCTTTATGAAAATGGCATCAAGAGACAATTTACATGTAGGTACACGCCTCAACAAAATGTAATAGCTGAAAGGAAAAATCAACATATCACAGAAGTTGCAAGATGCATGCTCAACGAGATGAAGATGCCACTAAACTATTGGGCTGAAGTAACTAGTACGTGTTGGAACTCAAGGTCAAGCACAAGCATGGAAGCACATCAAAAAGGTGGACACACATAAGAAGAAGGAGCAAGTAGGGAGCTCCAAGAAGTACATGTCAAATTTTCACAATAATCCCCTACAAAAATAGTGATTTTTATCACTAAAAGCCATTGTAAATACCATTTCATATTTTTATAACTCCATTTTGTTCAAGCTGAGGAGTCCTTGAGCTTGAGGAGTATTAGAAGTATCATCCTACCAATTTTCATAATTTTTAGGCTTCGTTTGAGTCCTCAAATAAGCCCTGGAGCCTAAATTTTAACTAGGCCGAACACTAGGTCTGGACGGGGCCAAAACTACTCAAAAAACTATAAAAAGAGCTAGAGAGCTCATTTTTGAAAAAAACTTAGAGCTTTTGTAAGAGAGTTCCTTTGCAATAGAAAGCTTTCCATTGTTCCTCTCTTTGATCTTACCTTGTGTGTGTGTGTGTATGTGTGTGCATGCTTGTGTGCTTTCACTCACGCACTATTTCCACCATTATCATACCATTTTTCATGCATTATTGTGTGAGAAGGAGTTAGGAAGCACAAGGGAGAGCAAGCACCTGTGTTTTTTCATGATTTTCTGCACATACGGAGCTCGCCATTGCTCTACGCTCAAAAATTTGAATTTCCCACCAAAAAACACGATTCTGACTGAAAATCGCGATTTTCATAAGATTCAATTTTTTTCAAAAAAATACGATTTTCTATTTCCCGCCTAAAAGCTTTTTGAAAAGAACACGATTCTGGGGTCATTCTCAGAATCACGATTCTCTAGTTGTGCTCAAAATCGCGTTTCTCTACATTTCTCAAAAAAACACGATTCTGAGAAGACACGGATTTTCAGTGGGCTCTAAATCGCGATTTTCACAAATCACGATTTTCAGCAAAAAACACGATTTTGTGAAAACACGCTTCTCTGTGGCTCCAAAATCGCGATTTTTCAAAAACACGATTTTCATGCAAAATCGCGATTTTCACGATTTTCAAAAACACGATTTTTAGTAAGATACAGAATCGCGATTTTCATAACACGATTTTCAAAAACACGATTTTGAGGAAACACGATTTTCAATCAAAATCGCGATTTTCTGGTCATTCTCAAAATCGCGATTTTCAGGCCTAAAACGCGATTTTGACCAAACATGATTTTCATTCAAAATCGTGATTTTGTGATCATTCTCAAAATCGTATTTTTCACGATTCTCACTCAAAATCGTGTTTTTCACGATTCTCACTCAAAATCGCGTTTTTCACGATTCTCACTCAAAATCGCGTTTTTCACGATTCTCACTCAAAATCGCATTTTTCACGATTCTCACTCAAAATCGCATTTTTCACGATTTTCAATCAAAATCACATTTTTGGGGATTGCTCACAATCGCGATTTTCATTAGTGCACAGCATCGCAATTTTCATGATTTCACCAAAATCGTGATTTTTGCCGTTGCTCAGCATCGCGATTTTCATCAAAATCGCGTTTTTCACGATTCTCACTCAAAATCATGTTTTTCACGATTCTCACTCAAAATCGCGTTTTTCACGATTCTCACTCAAAATCGCATTTTTCACGATTCTCACTCAAAATCGCATTTTTCACAATTTTCAATCAAAATCACATTTTTGGGGATTGCTCACGATCGCGATTTTCATTAGTGCACAGCATCGCAATTTTCATGATTTCACCAAAATCGTGATTTTTGCGGTTGCTCAGCATCGCGATTTTCATCATCCCTCAAAATCGCGATTTTCATAAGAGTTTAGCATCGCGATTTTCAGACCCCCAAAAATCATGATTTTCATTCAAAATCGTGGTTTCTAAGGTTGTCCAAAATCGCGATTTTCACACAAAATCGTGATTTTTTCAAAAGGTCATGTTTGCCTGTTTTGACCCGAACAGTCTGATTGGACATAGCTTTTTCATCAAAAGTCCATTTTTTGAGCTCTATAGCTGGTTGGAAAGCTCGTTTCAGATAGGATAATTTAAAGTTGACCCTCAAGTGGGACTGGGAAACCAAGGGGGCTCCAAGGGATTTTGAGCAATACAAAGTGGAATTTTGGGACTAGAAGACAAAGCTTATGAACCTGAGGTTTGGTACACACCTAGGAAAGGATAAACAAAGCATTAGATCTTCTGAGGCTAGTGTCAACCATACAACTAAGTCTTGGACACAACAACTAAGTGGTTATCCCTACGTACTAAGCTCTGACACAAGTGACTCAAAAATGTCTTTTAGCATGGGGAAACCTGCAGGTGGCTCAGGAACTGCCAACCTACAAACACCAAAAGGTCCATATAAGACACAATTGGAATATATTCGGACCAACCGATTGGATGCTCGCATCTATGAGGATGGCTTGAGGCGATCAGTGATCCAACTCAAAGATCCAGATCAACCCTTTTGACTTGAACACCCAGTAGTCAAGTTCAATGAGGGTCCATACATTGATAAGGAAGGAACCATGTATGTGGTCACCAACCTACCAGATAGAACCGATGAGTTCGGAAATATCATTCCTGAGAATGAGGTAGGAGACCTAGAACAAGGAAATGTAGGACAAGGACCCCAAACTCCTAGAGGTAAGTCAGTTTTGACGAGAGTGATCACTCCAGATTGGATCCCTCAAGACAACAAAAGCATAGAACTATTCTTGAATAGAGAAACAGAGGAAGCCTTTTGGAGATTCAAGCCAGATCAACCTAGCCAATTGGGTATAGTCATCATCTACGAATTCAAAGATCCTGAGATACTAGGCAAAGTTGTCTACCTGGATAACACATCGGAGAAAATGTTCTTGGTATCAGAGCATGATAGGAATGCATATACTTGGCAGGGTGAATTGATCTTTCCTCCACCACAATCCAATGTGTCCCATGGCCTCCAAGGAGTAGGATCATCCAAGGCTCATGAAAACCAGAGAGAAAGAACTAGAGAGAGACCTGAGGTAAGTTTTGCACACACTGTGGGCAGAAATAGATCAGGATTTGAAAATAAAAGACCTGAAAGAGAGAGACATCAAGCACATAGGAAACAAAGAGATGAACATGATTTTCCATTGCCTAGGCCCCGAGAGCACCCAAGAACCCTTAGACCCACTTAAGTGATCAAGGCAATGAAGAATTATTTTGACGAGATAGAAGATCCTTATGATCATGTGGCCGAGTTCAAACAAGTGTTAAGAGCTGAATAGGTTGAGGATTTGTTCACCCAGTACGAGGCATTTGGTTTGACTCTTAAGGGCACTCTGCCTTAGCTTGGTTTCAACCACTAGCTGAGTAGTCGCAACTATCGCAATATAGGTCAACTGCTAGACGAATTCATTGTAGAATTTTCCAAGAGTGCTATTAGGCATAACACATCATCTTTGATCCATAGCTTCAAGCAGACACCCCAAGAAACAGTGCGACTAGCAGATAGAAGATTCAGACAGTACCTAGAAAGATGCCATGCTCCAGAGTTACCCACACTAGCCAAACAAGTGGCTTTGTTTTTAGATGGCTTACAAAGCACCAAGTTAAGATCATATGTGTACTTGAAAGAGCCTAGAAGCATAGAAGAGTGTGTGCGAACCTGCATTGACATAGAAGACAACTTGGGTGAGGAGTTAGGACTATCCAAACTCTATAAAGACTCTGACAGTTCTACTAGTCATACCTCCAGAGCCTCCATTGAGCTAGATGAGATAGCAGAGCAAGTTGCCAAGAAGCTAGGAGTTCAAAATAGACAAATACCAAGAGTCATCTCATTGAATCGGTGTTATACTTGCAGAGGGAACCACATGGCTAATGTATGCCCATTGCACAGCCAGAACATGAGAGAAAGGAGTACTCCATATTGCACTATTGAGGGAAAATACACGAACCACACGACTCAAGATTGTCCATACAATAGACAGGCTGTTAGACAAAATTATCAGCAACCTTACCAACAAGGTAGGTATCAGAACCAATAACAACAACCATATTATAAACCATAACAACAATATCAGGCACCATATAGGCCACAGCCAATCCTAGGAAACCAACCACCAGCGCCTCCCAATGTAATTCCAGTTAAGTATGCAATGACAGATGAGAACCTTAATAGAGCATTGGTGCCACTAACTCCATTGGTCTCAAAAAATGACTCTCATCCTCCTAGTTCAGACTACTCCCATGAAGGTAGTCCACATGCTTATTACACAGAGTGACCTTAGCATAGTGAGACTTATCCATATCAATATGAGGCACCACCTATGGAGCAATTATTTGGGAGCCAGAATACTCCAATGTCATGTGCACAAATCCTAAACCTAGGCCCTAGTTGAGACAAATGAGACCACAAGCCCCTAGAGGACCATGTTTTAGGTGTTAGGGCGACCATTTCATTCGTGAGTGTCCCCACTCACCAACTTTGGGACGAGCACAGAACATCAAAATACAAGACTTTTGTCCTGAGTGTGGTAAAGACCATCTCCCCAGAGATTGTCCAAGAAACCCCTCTAGTGCACCCAAGGTCACACCCATAAATCTGGTAGGCTTAGTGGTGGATTCAAGTGCTAATAGCAGTAATGTGGCTCCTATACAGGCAGTCACTAGGGCACAAGCCTTAAAACAGGATAAGCCAGCTGGACAATCAGAGTCAAGTGAATCAGGAGAGCCCAGTAACAGAAGAACAAGAACATGGAAGGATACTAGAGAGAAGGCCAATCGCAAGTGGAATAGAAAGTTATCCGAACTAGAAGAAAGCCTAAAAGACACAAAAACAAAAATAGAAGACATTGCATCTCAAAACCCCTTGCATGCCGAAACTCCATCCACTCCACATCATCCCGCCCCACCACCCATTGTAAATAAACCACAACCAGGGTATGTTCTTGTAGATCCAACCCCAGAAGGCTTGGACATGATGTTCAAGGCCTACCAGGCTCAACTTCAAGAAGGGCCAACAGCTCCAAACCTAGACAAGAGTTACCCTAGAGCAGATTTAGAGATTGAACGGATGAAAATCTGCATGAAAATGGTAGAACAAGCTCAAGCTATGCTCGAGACTAGTCAAAAGTTCAATCAGACAAACTCTGTCAAACCGGATTTTCATTTCTAGGGCTTACTAGAAAGCTTAGAGCAGTTGGTAAACAAACCACAAGTTTATTTACCTCCACAGGCTCAACCAGTTATTGAGAGAGGAAGTTGACGACCAATGGGAGCTTATGTTCCTAATTCCACGGATGCTGGAATACCTCCTTCAATTCAGGAGCACTCTCAAGAGTTCTTGTGGGAAATACAAGAAGAGAAATGGGCCAAGGAGAAGGGTAATCCTCCTCCTATTCCTGAAATTGATGATCTTCATGATCAATTTCCCCAAGGCATTCCATCTGTCTATGGAGACCCAACAGAGCAACAAGAAGATGAAAGATTAGATTTTGAATCTAATTCTTTACAAGAGTTGCTTCAATTCACAGGCCCATGGGAATCTGAATCTCTTCAGATCAGAGCTCCCATGATACTAGTAAGAAATGAAGACTCAGTGGTTCCAAGAAACACCGATGTCGTGAAGAACACTAAGGTTCAATGTCATCTCACTGTAGAAGAGCTACTCAAAGCAAAACCGGAGCTATGGAACCATGTGAAGGATCAGGTCCCAGAACTTGATTCCAATGTGCCAAAAGGAGGATCTAAGCAGAAAGTACCAGAGATACCTCTAGAAAAAATAGGGGAAATGTGTGAGAGTGAAGAAGGTAATATTTATCTTCCAATCACCTACCAAGATTAAACCAAAGCAATCATAGATTCAAGTGCGGGTCTTGCTATTGCGAACACCTCCTTATGAAGCAATGGGGCAAACCCACATTAAGACCAACTAGAATGAAGCTTCAAATGGCCGACGGTCATTTTGAAAGACCTCTAGGATTGCTCGAAGGGATAACTCTAACCTTGTGGTGTAGAGTTTGAACACACATTTTCTATATGTGACTTTGAGAAAAATAATGTCTACGAGATTATCATAGGAAGACCCTTCCTACGACAATTGGAAATAGTACAAGACTGGGGAACCAACTCTTGTACTTACAGCACTTAGGGGTCACCACCAAGGTCAACCTTAAGGATTACACCTTCAGAGATGTACCACCCCTACAATGGAATGCTATCCACAAAGCAAAAGAAGATTCTATCTTTGTGCATTCTAGAAGTTCACCTGACCCATCATGACTACATGAAGATACTCATTTGTGGATGTGCAAGGTCGTAGAGGAGGAGGAAAAATGCTTAAAGGCGAGAGAAGAAGGAACTTCAAGTCTAGGAGATAGACCAGTTAGAGACCCAGCCTACACACCGATGATCTTTCCCGATGAGGAATTTGAGCCTCATGGCTGGCCAGAAATCTTAGCCACCATGGACATTGCGGTCAATGAAGAACAATGGACACCTCATTGTGATGAGGAGGGTTACGATATTTCTGTGTTCATGTGTCAGCCCCTGCTAGAAGAATGTGACCCTAGTGATGTCATAGAAGAAGAAGAGAATGACGATGATCTAGATTCCATTGTGATGGATAGTTGCTTTACCTCAGAAAAGCACTATTTAGAAGATGTAGGAGTGTTTAACGAAAAAGAAGAAGAACCTCTCACAAGCATAAAAACTGTAAATTCCAAGGACGGAAGTGAGGGTAGTCAAAAGAAAAAGAAAAGAAAAGCAGTGAAAGAAGAACAGGAGGAATCATTGTTCGAGGTACCAGAAAATTTCAAGAAATATGAAGTTGACAACCGAAAAATTTTGGTATGAATGCCTAAGAGAAAGGCCATTACAGGAGAAGCATACGATAATAAAGAAAAGACAAAAAAAATGTTGGAGATAGATGTCTACGGAAGCACACGAACAGTACAAGGAAGAAGAAGAAGCTTGGAGCACAAATACACAATAGTGAATGTATTACTAGAGAATGTACAAAGATAAGTAGCCCATTAGGGCAATAGGTGTATATACAAGCTGGGGGAAAAAAACCTCCTAAAGAGGGAAAAAAGTGCCCCGGCGGTCCTAGTGTGTTCACACACATCACTACCTAAATATATCAACAAATCCCCCCTGGGAGTGATGTGGTGAACAAGGAGCTGGCACTCATGTATAAGGAAGTGCCAAGCTATGTGGAAATCACTCCACAAAAGGAAGTAAGCCCAAAGCTTTGCGGAAAGCTTCAAACTTCTCCCTAGGCAGAGCCTTCGTGAAAAGGTCTGCAATGTTCTCCTGCGTGGGCACATATGCCAAGCTGATCTCAGCAGAGAACCTCTCCCTGACATAGTGATAATGCACCTCAATGTGCTTAGTGCGAGCATGGAACACAGGGTTCCTCGCAACTGCCAATGCGCTCTAACTGTCAGTGAAGATGGTGGTGGCAGAAGACTGGCCAACACCCAAATCAACCATAAGGCGTCTGAGCCACACACACTCAACAGTCGTTGTGAAAGCTTCCCTATACTCAACTTCACAACTGGAAGTGGCCATAGTAGGTTGCTTCTTGCTCAACCAAGATATACATGAGCTACCAAGCATGAAGCAAAAACCACTGGTGGACACACGAGTGTCATAGGAACCAGCCCAATCTGAGTCAGAAAAAGCATGCAAATCTGGCGGTAGTGATCCCCCCTTGGGATAAAACAACCCAAGTAGCCGAGTACCACTCAAGTAGCGAAAGATGCGCTTAACCGCCTTCCAATGTGTGACTCCTGGGCAATGCATAAACCTGCTCATCTGTGAGACAGCAAACTGAATATCTGGCCGAGTAATGCATAAGTAAATCAAGCATCCAACAGCCTACTGATAGAGAACAGCATCAAATGCATCTCCAGCATCATGAAGACTCAATCGTAAACCTATCTCCATAGGAGTGGCAATAGGCTTACAATCTTCAAGGCCAAAACGCTACAATAATGTGTCAATATATTTCGTTTGACACAAAGTCATTCCACCATCAACTTGCATAAACTGAATGCCCAAATAGTGATGCAAATGCCCCAAATCAGACATCTCAAATGAGGCATGCAAATCAGCCTTAAAATCAGCAATATGCTTCTCAATAGGACCAGTGAGCAGCATGTCATCAACATAGACAACAATGATCAGAAGCACATCATTAGCATGCTTAACATATAAGGTGCTTTCAGTTGGACAGTTCTCAAAACCATGTGCAATCAGATAGGCATGTATCTTCTCATACCAAGCACGTGGTGCTTGCTTTAAACCATATAACGCCTTCTTTAACCTGCACACCTGGTTTTCATGCCCTTTCTGCACAAAGCCACGGGGCTGAAAAACATACACTTCTTCATGCAAGTCACCATTCAGAAATGTTGTTTTAATGTCCAACTGATGTACATTCCAACCATGATGGGGTGCAAGTGCACAAATGCTCTGAACAGTAGTCATACGGCATGTAGGTGCAAAGGTCTCATCAAAATCAATGCCTCTTTTCCTGCGCATAACCCTTTGCAAAAAGCCTAGCCTTATACCTATCAACTGTACCATCAGGTTTACGCTTCACCTTGTATACCCACTTAGTGGCAATGGCCTTCTTGCCAGGAGACAAGTCATATAAAGACCATGTACCATTCTTCATTATAGCATCATATTCAGATTGCATAGCAGCCATCCAATTTTCTGAATTCTGTGCTTCATCAAAAGAAACAGGCTCATTCTCATCACAGAGGCTAGATGCAGCCATAGCATAGCAATCTGATGCAAAGGCACTATGAGAGCCTGAACGAGTACGATATGACAAAGGTGCATCTAATTTGCTGTCACGCAAAGTTAGCACCAGCCATTTTGGCATAGTTTTTGCCTGCTCAATATCAGCTCTCTCATCAACAAGTGCATCATGTAAATCTGCATCAGAAATGGAATGATCTGCATCATCATATGAAACCTGCAAAGGCTGAGAAGTTGCCTCATTAAGACCAGCACTAGACTGTCCACCTGTAAAAAGAGGCATCAAAGTATCATACATGTCTTTAGAGCTAACAGATGCTCCTTAGTACATGAAAGCAATGGCTGAATAGCATCTTCCACAAAGACAACATCACGGCTAACCAGAATGCGTTTAGTCTGTGGATGATACAAACGATAGCCTTTACTTTCAGAACTGTACCCAACAAAAATACATTTTACTACCTTATCATCCAATTTTCTGCGATGTTGTTCAGGCACTAGTGCATATGCCAAACCACCAAAAACCCGCAGATGAGCAACAGATGGCTTGGGATCATGCCAAGCCTCATATGGAGTGATAGAGTGTAGCGCTTTAGTGGGACACCTGTTAAGTACATATGTTGTACACATGACAGCCTCAAGCCAGAAACTATGTGGTAAAGCCTGACTCTTAACCATACACCTCGCCATCTCCATGAGTGACCTGTTCTTCCGTTCAGCAACTCCATTCTGTTGAGGTGTATACGGCACTGTACACTGGTGTTTTATCCCACGTTCAGCCAGAAATGCATTAAAATCAGAAGACATATATTCCCCCCCTTGATTAGAACGGAGGGTGCCCATTTCACATGTTGACAGATTTTCAGCCAAAACCAAAAACTATTTGAAGCACAAAAACACTTCGGACTTTGCTTTCAATGGATATACCCATGCATGCCTGGAAAAATCATCAATGAAAGTCACGAAGTAAAGATAGTTTCCAAAAGAAGGTGTCTGCATAGGACCACAGACATCACTATGTACAAGCTGCAATTTCTGCGTAGCCCGAACTGAATCATCTTCTGGAAAGGAGGAACGGTGCATTTTGCCCAAAATACAGCCTTCACATACATGTTTTCCAGGTGCCTCAAGATTCGGCAAAGAAGACACCATATCAGATTTCTGCAGGCGTAGCAAACTAGCAAAATTCAGATGACCAAAGCATGCATGCCAAAGCTTTGCATCTGAGATAGCCTGAGAATCATGAACTGCACATGCCGAATCATTCACAGATCTTTCATAGTCTATGAGCTTATACAGCCCACGACATAAAATGCCAGAAGCAATAATAACATTGCCATTTGACAGATCATGAATTGTACATCTGTCATCAACAAATTTCACAACCAAGCCAATCTTGACTAATGCAGAATTTGATAACAGATTCTTCTTGATCCCTGGCACAAATAAAGCATCTGATAAGGTGAAAGAACTACCATCAGCAATAGTCAGAATGATCTTACCAACTCCCATAACAGGATAAGAGGAGTTGTTGGTGCATGTGACAGTATTCCCTGTAGGGGCAGGCTCGAGTGAAGAGAAGAAACTGCGCTGCGAGGTAATATGTTTGGTCGCCCCCACTGTAAAAGTACCAAACATTCAAGTCCATTACAGACATGCACCGCTCATGAGAAGATGGGTCAAAACTGCAAACAGTAGTAAACGCCCATTCTTCTTCCTGCACAAGATTTGCAGACTCTGTTTTTGGTGTAGAGGCCTCTACAACAACCATTCCAGCCTCTTTCTTCTTTGCCTCTTTTGTAGCCAGTTTGGGATAGTTCTTTATGATATGATCATTCCCTTTACAGTACTTGCAAAACAATTTCTGCTTTTCTGATTTCTTCTCATCTTTATCCTGGTTCTTCGAATGTGCAGCATTTGCAGATTTCTGCTTACTAGTAGAAGAGCTCCATTTTCCTTTGCCCTTCTGACTAGCCAGGAAAGCTTGATCTATAACACGCATAATGGACTTGTTCTTCCTGGACTGATCTTCCTGCAATAGAACAGAGACTAACTCCTCAAATGATAAGGCATTTAGATTGCCTTTCATCATCAACCGAAGAGTAGAAGCAAAACTCTGATATGAATCAAGAAGACCATTCAGAACGGTCTATACAAGTGAGCTATCTGGTATAACCTCATCAGCAGAAATCAACTGTTCCTTCAAATCTTTGATCTTTGTTAGGAAACTGTCCATAGAATCACCTTCATTCATGTGCTCACTCTCCAACTGTTTTCGGAGGTAAGCAACACAAGCCTCATTCCTAGCTTGGTACAATGTGGTTAGTGTATCCCAAGCATCCCTAGTTGTTCTACAAGAGCGAATATGAGGAATAATGGCACGTTTGACAGACAAAGCTATCAATGCATGTGCCTGGGCATCTCTGCCATCCCAACGAATTTGCTCTACAGTAGGTGCAACAGAAACAGCAGCACGAACAGGAATCTGTGGAATATCATCTTCGACACCATCTTCATCAGCTCCAGCACTTGTATTTGCAGTACCTGTAGTTGCAGGTGTAACAGGACGTCTTTCAACACCCTGCACAATGTTCCATAGTCCTTTTGCAACCAATACATGTCGCATCATATAAGCCCATAATGGGTAGTTGGTACCATCCAACTTATCCTCAACAGCCAACATATGGAATACATCACTGCTTTCAGCCATGGCCGGTGACTAAAATACCTTGATGCAGAAAATTGATTGTATCTCAAAAAGTTGAACAGAACTGCCCAGACGAGTTCTGCTAGACCTATAGCAGACTTCGAGACGCTTAAACTGGCAAACAGAAACTGGTATATACCTTTGGCACAAAAAGACAAAATAGCCTACACAAGCACTGCGATAGTGCGTTCGAAGGCCGAAACGAGCTCAGATCGCGATTTCGGCACCACACAGCGAAGCTGTTTTGATCTCGGAAACACGCTAAGTATGCTCACCAAAACTCCTGCAATTCTAAGACTGCAAACGAAGGAGTGTCGACGGCGCCCTAGATGAAGCATCGACCTGCTCTGATACCAATTGTTGGAGATAGATGTCTGCGGAAGCACGCGAACAGCACAAGGAAGAAGAAGAAGCTTGGAGCACAAATACACAATAGTGAATGTATTACTAGAGAATGTACAAAGATAAGTAGCCCATTAGGGCAATAGGCGTATATACAAGCTAGGGGAAAAAAACCTCCTAAAGAGGGAAAAAAGTGCCCCGGCGGTCCTAGTGTGTTCACACACATCACTACCTAAATATATCAACAAAAAATCATGGTAACACACATCACTAACGATGTACATACATAGGAGATGACCTAAGTGCAAAAGAAGAAATGGAGCTTGTAGCTCTATTAAGGGAATATAGGGACGTGTTTGCATGGCATTATAGAGACTTGAAGGGGGTAGATCCAAGAATATGCTCTCATATGATTCCCATGACCACTGATGCCAAGCCCACCAAACAAAAGCCCTACACGTATAATGACATTTATGCTGCAAAGATAAAAGAGGAAATTGATAGGTTGATTGAATATGGATTTATCTATGAGATTGAGCATACTAAGTGGGTGTCCCCCATTGTAGTGGTGCCCAAGAAGAATGGGAAGTTGCGAGTGTTTATTAACCTTAAAAAAGTTAATGCTCCTTCGATTCGAGATAGTTATCCGCTTCCAATCATTGATCATCTATTGGAGCGTGTTGCAGGCAAGGAAGTTTATAGCTTCCTCGATGGATTTTCTTGCCCTAGAAGATCAACACAAAACAGCTTTTGCCATCGAGTGGGGCAATGACTAAGATATGAGCAGTACAATTTAATAGCTATGAATGACTATAACAGAGAGACCATAGATGAACAATGTAGATGTATTGTATTAATGAACAATGTTGTACAAGATCAGAGGCTTGACAATCATAGCCTAATGATGGAGAGTAGTGTAGGCTACAATCTAGGCCTCACACTCTTACAAAATGGTAATGAAGAACTCAGGAATTGAGACTTCTATATGCGACTTTTTCAAGTTACCTTTTATAAGTGCTACATTCAAATTTGAGTTTGAATTCAACTTTTGGCTCTCTCTAAAAGTAATCCACCAATCTAGGAGTTATACTCTCTAACATAAAGTAGTGACTTCTCATTTAATTAACTCCACGAGTTTGTTGACCGTTACAAAGATTCTTCCAAGTTAAAATAACTTTTACAAATGTAAAAGATAAAATTCTCCTAGCAATGGTTTCCATGGAGCTTCAATTGTTCATGAATCTTCTAGTCAAATGTGTAGGCTTGTACTTTGCACCAATAGAATATACATCGTTCGACATTAAACGTGCCTTTGTGAATGGTGATGTACATGAAGAAGTGTATGTATTTCAGCATCGTTGTTTTTTACAGAAAGGGAATGAAAAATAAGTGTCTGTGTGTGTGCAAGTTGAAAAAGGAATTATATAAGCAACACGTGCTTGATATGAAAAGATACATGCCTACTTGTTTACAATGCTTTTGATACACGTGCTTTGGAATGTTGCAGGTGCATTGGTTAGCCCAAATGGCATCACACGAAATGCGAATTGGAAACCTAAGAGGGCCCACAACGCAACTCTGAAGCTACAAGGGGCTGGTACTAAGCAGATTTGGTAGTACCTACTCATTTCTTGGAGTGTCCATCCATCTTTCCCAACGATGGTATCACAGTAAAGCTAAGGTAAAATGGGAGATGGTTTTCCTTCTTTCATTGATAAATTGGAAAAGAACAACTATCAAGCATGGTCCCTGAGGATGAAGACATACTTACAAGGAAGGAGCCTCTATGGATACATCTAAGGAGATGAGGAGATAAACATATTCAGAAGCAAAGGACAACCTACAAGAGAGGAGCATGAAAGACTCAGCACATGGTGTGCCAAGCATGCATTAGCAAGGTCCTACTTACTTAACTCAATCTCTGATTTTCTTCTTCCACATATTAGGAACTGTAAGACATCCCAAGAGACTTGGGAAACATTATCTTCTTATTTCTCTTCCAACAGAAGGGCTAGGAAGAACCAATTCTGGATTGAGTTTACCACTCAAACAAAGCAACCTAAGCAAGGTATCTCAGAGTATGTGACCAAAGTCAAAGATGTAGGAGATCAATTGGCAAGCATAGGAGAAGAAATTGAAGAAGAGCAGATTGCAAGACAAGTAATCAATGATACATGGATAGCAAATTCCAGACCTTACCACACTCATGGGGCAGCTATTTACCCATGATGCCAAGCTCAACAAGAATGGAGATTCATCAAGAGGTAATAGCTCTTCTGCCCTAAACACTGATAAACGTAAGTCCAAAGAGAAAGGGAAGAACAAAAAGGTTGAAGATGAAGGAACTACCTCCCAAGCCAACTATGCAGGGAGAGGTAGAACATCAAGAGGAAGAGGCAGAGGAGGTAAGCAAGGTAGGGGAGACCTTATAACTCCTCACCATGCAATATTTGTGGATTGTCAAATCATACTACAGATGAGTATTTTCAGGAACTTCAGGAATCAGAGAGGTAGAGGATATCAAAGAGGTGGATATACACAATCAAGAGGAAGATTCAATCACCATCAAGGATACACCAATAACTGCAACAACAACTACAATAGCAATTACCAAGGAGGCTACAAATCAAGGAAATATTACAACAACTACAAAGAGGAGCAAGAAGATTCTCTTGTGATTATGATCATGACTTCAAAACGAGGTATAAATGATAACCATCTCTTCTACATTGACTCAGGATGCTCAAACCATGTGGCACGCAATGTAGCTCTTCTCTCTGACCTTGAGGAACCAAAGGGCAAGCATCAAGTACAAACAGGTGATGAAACCAAGCACTCAGTAATTAAAGTTGGAAATGTTAAGACTTCTGATGGGAACAAGAATATGTTGAGTAGGGTTCTATATGTATCTACAATTACCAAGAATTTGATGAGTGTTGGACGGATTGTGGAAAAGCGTTGGCAGGTTAGATTCAACCAATATGGAGCATTTGTCGAGGATCCCCAACATGGGTTCAAGAGAATTGCCAAAGGAGAAAAGATAGGTAGATTATTCACTTTTGAACTTGAGGATACAAGGAACATTGCACTTTATAGTTATAAAGATCAAACATTATCAGAGCTTGAAATTTGGCACAAGAGATTAGGGCATGTTGGTGAAAGAACCTTGAAACAAATATGTAGAGACCAATGTGTGCTTGGGATACCTAATGTATCCAAGCAACACATGATTTATAAATGTGGTGCTTGTCAGTTTGGAAAATCTCACAGGTTACCCTTCTCAAAGAAAGGCTACATGCATGAGGACTACCTAGAGCTTGTCCATACAAATGTATGGGGACCTAGTAAATTTCCCTCAATCTCTGGATCAAGGTATTATGTATCTTTCATTGATGATTACAGTAGCTGGACTCTATTGTACTTTATGAAGCACAAAGATGAAGTGTTCAGTTGCTCTAAAAAGTGTCTTGCACTTGTTGCAAGCCAAACAGGGAGAAACCTAAAGAGACTAAGGTCAGATGGAGGAGGCGAGTACTTCTGAAATGATTTTGATATATTCTTGCAAGACAGAGGAGTCAAAAGAGAAATCACAACAAGGTGAGCAAAATGGGGTGACAGAGAGGAGAAATAGGTTAATTGTTGAAACAACTAGGTCAATGTTAAATGAGAAAAAATTACCTAATTACTTATGGGTAGAGAGTGTATCTACTACCACTTATCTTTTAAACAGGCTGCCATCTAAATCTCTTGATGGGATTACCCCATATGAAGCATGGCATGGTAGAGGACCCTCACTTGATCATTGCAGGATCTTTGGATGTGTAGCTTATGTGCACATTCCTTCTCATATAAGAGGTAAGCTAGACCCTAAGGCTGAAAAGTGCATCTTCATAGGGTATGATTTAAATCAGAAAGGATAGAGGTTCTACAATCATTCAAACAAGGGATTCATGGTAAGTAGAGATGTTGTCTTTGATGAGAATGACTCTTGGTTTGATAGTGAATGCAGGAAAGTAAAGCTACCTTATGACTTGGAAGAGGAGTTTCCAAGCCTCACTAAGGAGGAGCCTACTCAGAATGGAGACATCAACTCAGATGATGAGGACATCATCAACCTAGAAGAGTTCAAGGCATGGAAGTCCAAAGGCAAAGTCAAGATGAAGAAGTTGGAGGATATACGTGAATCATCCAAGCAAGCAATCAGAAGATTACACAGGGAGAGCAATCAGATATGGGTATGACACTTCCCTAGTTACTAAGCACTCATTTTATCTTGCAAAAGACTTATCGTTTGAAGAGCCAGCATCATATGAAGAGGCAAAGACCAACGCAGAATGGAAGGAAGCTATGGATGAGGAAATTGAAGCACTCAAGGAGACTGATACTTGGGAACTAGTACCAAAGAAGGAGTCTATGAAGGTAATTGGTTCTAGATGGATCTATAAGATCAAAAGGAATTCTGATGGATCAATAAGGAGGTACAAAGCTAGACTTGTGGCTAAGGGTTTTGCACAAACCCAAGGAGTTGATTATGAAGAAACCTTCTCACCTGTGGCCAAAATGCCAACCATCAGGGTATTGGTAAGTGTGGCTGCATCAAAGAATTGGAACATGTATCATTTGGATGTAAAAAATGCATTTCTAAATGGTTGGATTTCAGAGGAGGTGTACATGTCTCAACCTCTTGGCTATGAGGACCCAAACAAGGTAACATATGTATGTAAACTGAACAAAGCTCTTTATGGATTGAAGCAGGCTCCTAGAGCATGGAACCATTGGTTGAATACATATCTTCAAGATCAAGGTTTTATCATGAGTAAAGCAGACACTTCTTTGTTCATCAACAGAAGTAATTCACAAGTAATTCATCAAGTAGATCAAGAATCAGATGATGAAGGAGTTCAAAATTAGTGACCTTGGATCACTAAAATACTTTCTTCAAGTTGAGTTAGTCTATAGTAACTCTGGAATTTATATTTCTCAGAGAAAGTTTATACAGGATATGTTAAAGAAGTTTCATTTGCACGATGCCAAAGTTGCAAGTACTCCAATGGAGGTAAACTTAAAATTAAGTGCTCATGAAGGAGATGTACTTGAGAACATTGCAGGTTACCAAAGCATAGTGGGAAGCTTGAACTATGCTACATTGACAAGGATTGATATTGCTTATAGAGTAAGTGTTCTAAGTTAGTTTATGCACAAGCCTAGGGCACCTCACTTGGAGGCTGCCAAAAGGATTTTGAAGTACCTTAAGGGCACTCAAAATCATGGATTGTATTTTCCTTATACATCAGACTTGGACATCAAGATATATTCAAATGCAGATTAGGCAGGATGCAAAGATGATAGAAGGATTACCTCAAGATACTTATCCTTTGCAGGTGATAGGCCTATATCATGGTCTTCAAAGAAGCAACCTACTATATCTTTATCTTCTATAGAGGTAGAGTATAGAGCATTGGCCAATGCTACTCAAGAGGCTATATGGATCAGGCTTTTATACACAGATTTGGGTTTGCGCACTACATCTACAATGATTTTTGGAGACAGTACCAGCTCACTACATCTTGCAGCTAATCCCATTTGTCATGCTAAGACCAAGCATATAGAGGCCCACTATCTATTTGAGAGAGAAGCTATTGAGCAAGGATATTCAGTTGGCATATGTATCAACTAATATGCAATGTGCAGACTTATTGACTAAAGCATTAGATGATACAAAACTTTGCAAGTTTAAATCAATGATTGGATTGCAGGATATACATGAAGATTAAAGATGAAGACCAAGCCAAAATGTTTGGCTTGAGGGGGAGTTGTTGGTGCAAAGCACAAGCCTACACATTTAACTAGAAGATTCATGAACAATTGAAGCTCCATGGAAACCATTGCTAGGAGAATTTATCTTTACCTTTGTAAAATTTATTTTAACTTGGAAGAATCTTTGTAAACTTCAACAAACTCGTGGAGTTAATTAGTTGAGAAGTTACTACTTTATGTTACAGAGCATAACTCCTAGATTGGTGGATTACTTTTAGAGAGAGCCAAAAGTTGAATTCAAATTCAAATTTGAATGTAGCACTTATAAAAGGGGACTTGAAAAAGTCGCGTGTAGAAGTCTCAATTCCCGAGTTCTCCATTACCATTTTGTAAGAGTGTGAGGTCTACATTGTAGCCTACACCATTCTCCATCATTGGGCTATGATTGTCAAGCCTATGATCTTGTACAACATTGTTCATTAATACAATACATCTACATTGTTCATCTATGGTCTCTCTATTATAGTCATTCATAGTTGTCAACTTGTACTGCTCATATCTCAGTCATTTTGCGACCATTTTCAATGATCTATAGCTTGTTGGAATTAGTTGTAAGCTATCTACATGCCCACAAATCTTGAAGGAAATCCATTCAGCCAATTTGGAGAAAAGTGCATCGAAGCACTCACTGGTCAAACTCTACAAAAGTCCTAAAGAATCGGGGGTAATGATTCAATTGCTAAATTGATTGCTCTGTGTATAGTGCATCATTTCAAGAGATTCCACTTGGAGTCATTAGCTTACTAAGCTACCTAGATACTTCTAAAAGGAATTTTTCTAGTTCCTACTGTACTAGTAGCAGTGAGCATAACAAGCAGCAGGTGTGTGATAAAAAATAGAAAGTTTTCATTGATCCTTCTATTTGGAAGTACTCTGTTTTGATTCAATCTTTTCTTACATCATTTCCAAAGTACATAGGCACTTGTATAGTGTCAGTGGAAACCTAAGAGGGCCCACAACTCAACTCTGAAGCTACAAGGGGCTGGTACTAAGCAGGATTTGGCAATACCTACTCATTTCTTGGAGTGTCCATCCATCTTTCCCAACACATTCCAACCACGATGACCGACAAGTGCACAAATGCTATGAACAATGGCCATTCGGCATGTGGGTGCAAAGGTTTCATCAAAATCAATGTCTCTCTCTTGAGGATAACTTTTTGCAACAAGCCTAGCTTTAAACATGTCAATTGTTCCACCAGGGTTACGTTTTAGCTTGTATACCCATTTAGTCCCGATGGTCTTTTTGCTAGGAGGCAAATCATATAAAGTCTAGGTACCATTCTTCATTATAAGATCATATTCTGATTGCATAGCAGCCATCAAATCTTTTGAGTTTTATGTTTCATCAAAAGAAACACATTCATTCTCATTAGAGAGACTAGAGGCAACCATATCTGTTGGAGTTGGAGGTTTGTGGAAGGACGTGAATAGCACAAGGAAGAAGAAGAAGAAGCTTGGAGCACAACACACAATACTGAATGTATTGCCAAGAGAATGTACAAAGATAAGTGACCCATTAGGGTTATAGGCATATATATAAGCCGGGGGGAAAACCTCCTAAAGAGGGAAAAAAGTGCCCCAATGGTCTTAGTGTGTTCACACACATCACTACCTAAATATATCAACAAATCCTGCAAGAAGTGATGCGGTGAACAAGGAGTTGGCACTCATGTATAAGGAAGTGCCAAACTATGTGGAATCAATCCACAAAAGGAAGTAAGACCAAAGCTTTGTGGAAAGCTTCAAACTTCTTCCTAGGCACAACCTTTGTGAAAAGGTCTACAATGTTCTCTTGTGTGGGAACATATGCCAATTGATCTCTCTAGTAGAGAATATCTCCCAAACTCAATGATAGTGCACCTCAATGTGCTTACTACAAGCATGGAATAGAGGGTTCCTCACAATTGCCAATGCACTATGGCTGTCAGTGAAGATGGTGGTGGCAGAAGACTGACCAACACCCAAATCAGCCATAAGGCGTCTGAGCCACACACACTCAATAGTTGCTACGAAAGTTGCCCTATACTTAGCCTCAAAACTAGAAGTCGACACAATAGGCTGCTTCTTGCTCAACCAAGATATGCATGAGCTACCAATCATGAAACAAAAACCACTGGTGGACACATGAGTGTCATAGAAACCAACCCAATTAGAGTAAAAAACAACATGTAAATATGGCGGTAGTGATCCCCCCTTGGGTTAAAACAATGTAAGTAGCCAGGTATAACTCAAGTAGCGAAAGATGTGCTTAACCGCCTCCCAATGCTTGACACCTAGATAATGCATAAACCTGCTCATCTATGAGATAGCAAACTGAATATATGGTCGAATAATGCATAAGTAAATCAAGCATCCAACAACCTGCTGATAGAGAACAACATCAAATGCATCTCCAACATCATGAAGAACCAATCATAAACCTGTTTCCATAGGAATGGCAATAGGTTTGCAGTCTTCAAGGCCAAAACGCTACAACAATGTGTCAAAATCTTTTGTTTGACACAAATCTATTCTGCCATCAACTTGCATAAAATGAATGCCCAAATAATGATGCAAATGCCCCAAATCTGATATCTCAAACGAGGCATGTAAATCAGCCTTAAAATCAATAATATGCTTCTCATGAGGACCAGTGAGCAACATGTCATCAACATAGACAACAATGATAAGAAGCACATCATTTTCACACTTAACATATAAGGTGCTCTTAGTTGGACTGTTCTCAAAACCATGTGCAAGCAAGTAGGCATGTATCTTTTCATACCAAGCACATGGTGCATGTTTTAAACTATATAATGCCTTTTTCAACCTGCACACTTTGTTTTCATAACCTTTCTCCACAAAACCATGGGGCTGAAAAACATACACTTCTTCATGCAAGTCACCATTCAGAAATGCAATTTTAATGTCGAGTTGATGTACATTCCAACCATGATGAGCTGCAAGTGCACATATGCTATAAAGAGTAGTCATTTGGCATGTAGGAGCAAAGAACCCAATGCCTCTTTCATGAGCATAACCCTTTGCAACAAGCCTAGCATTATACTTATCAACTATTATATCAGGCTTAGACTTTGGCTTGTATATGCACTTAGTGCCAATGGCCTTTTTGCCAGGAGGCAAGTCACATAAAGAAGAGGTACCATTTTCATAATAGCATCATATTCTGATTGCATAGTAGCCATCCAATTTTTTTAATTTTGTGCTTCATCAAAAGAAATAGGCTCATTCTCCTCACAAAGACTAGAGGCAACCATAGCATAGAAATCTACTATAAAAGAAGCACTATGAGAGCCTAAACAAGTATGATATGAGAGAGGTGCATATAATTTGCTATCTCGCAAAGTCTGCACCAGGCATTTATGCATATTTTTTACCTCCTCTATATAAATTCCCTCATCAATAAGTGCATCATGTATCTGCATCAGAAATGGAATGATCTACATCATCATGTGAAACCTGTAAAGGATGAGAAATTACCTCATTTGGACTAGCACTATCCACCTCTAAAAAGAGTTAGCAAACTATCATACACATCTTTGGAGCTAACTAATGTCTCCTTAGTACATTAAAGTAATGGCTCAATAGCATCATTGACAAAAACAACATCACGGCTAACCAAAATGCATTTAGTGTGTGGATGATATAGATGATAGACTTTTCTTTCGAAACTGTACCCAGCAAAATACATTTCACTACTTTATCATCAAATTTCATGCGTTATTGTTCACACACTAATGCATATGCGAGACAACCAAAGAAATGTAGGTGAGGAACAGATGGGTTGTGACCATGCCAAGCCTCATATGGAGTGATCGAGCTGCAATGCTTTAGTGGGGGACTTGTTAAGTACATATGCTGCACACATGATAGCCTCAAGCCAGAAACCATGTGGTAAAACTTGACTCTTGACCATACACCTCACCATCTCCATGAGTGACTTGTTCTTCCTTTTAGCAACACCATTATGCTGAGCTGTATACAACACTGTACATTGATGTTTTATCCCATGTTCAACCAGAAATGCATTAAAGTTAGAAGACATATATTCCTCGCCTCCATCATAATGGAGGGTGCCCATTTTACATGCTAACAGATTTTCAGCTAAAACCAGAAATTGTTTGAAGCACATAAACACTTTGAACTTTGCTTTCAATGGATACACCTATGCATGCATGAAAAATTTAAAACAAAAGTTATGAAGTAAAGGTAGTTCCCAAAAGAAGGTGTTTGCATAGGACCACAAACATCATTGTGAACAAGCTGCAATTTCTGAGTAGCTTGAAACAAAACATCTTTTGGGAAGGAGGAACATTGCATTTTGCCCAAAATATAGACTTCACAAATATGTTTACCATGTGCCTCAAGTTTGGGCAAAGAGGACACCATTTCACATTTTTGTAGGCATAACAAACTAGCAAAATTTAGATGACCAGTGTGAATGCTAAAGCTTTACATATGATATATCCTAAGAATCTTGAGCTGCACATGTTGAATCATTCATAGGTTTGCATAATCTATGAGCTTATGTAGCTCACGACATAAGATGCTAGAAGCAATTCCATTTGACAAATCATGAACTCTACATCTATCATCAACAAATTTCACAACCAAGTCAATCTTGGCTAACCCTGAAACTGATAAAAGATTTTTCTTGATCCATGGCACAAATAAAGCATCCGACAATGTAAAAGAACTACCATAAGCAATAGTGAGAATGATCTTATCAACTTCCATTATAGGATAAGAGGAGTTGTTGGCACATGTGGTAGTATTTGTTGTAGGGGTAGGCTCAAGTGAATTGAAGAAACTACACTACAAGGTAATATGTTTGGTTCCCCCTACTATCAAAGTACCAAAAATCTGAGTCTACTATAGATATACACTGTTCATGAGAAGATGGGTTATAATTGCAAGCATTAGTAAACACCCATTCTTCATTCTATATAAGATTTGCTGATTCAGATTTGGGTGTAGAGGCTTCTGCAACAACCATTCCAGCCTCCTTTTGCTTTACCTCTTTTGTAGCTAGTTTTGGACAACTCTTTATGACAAGATCATTTCCTTTACAATATTTGGAGAAGAATTTATGCTTTTTTGTTTTCTTCTCATCTTTTTCATCCTTATTAACAGATTTTTTGCTTACTAATAAATGAGCTCCATTTACCTTTTCCTTTCTGACTAGTCAGGAAAGCTTGATCTACAACATGCATAATGAACTTGTTCTATCTAGACTCATCTTCTTGCAACAAAGCAGAGATTAACTCCTCAAATGTTAAGGCATTTGGATTGCCTTTCATCATCAATTTAAGAGTAGAAACAAAACTCTGAGATAGATCTATCATGCAGGCCAAGACAATAGAAGGCAAGGTGACGAAGACACACAACATGGTAAAGAGGGTGGCCAAAATGTACCTTCATCACCCCGTGTTAATCAGGTGAGGGTCTCTTGTCTTGTGGATTTACAAATACATTTCTTGTGCATGTATTAGTTACTCTTTTCTTTGGATAAGTAGAGTCTCCTCACCTTGGATGTGAATGGGCTCCTATTGAAGTGGCCACCTTTTTCTAAGGGAGCCAAACCATAAGACAGAATGGTGAGGAGGAGGGAAATTCTTCTTTGGCCATATCTCATGGAGTTCAACCACTTCATTTTGCAATGGTTGTAAGTGGGCATATGGTCCTTTATGACCTCTATGATTCAAAGCCCCTGGTTGAAATGCTCTTCAACTGCTTCTCTATCCTAGAATCATCTTTTCGCTTTATCTATTCACAAGAAAAGTGCACTACTCTAGATGGAGCAAAATAGAAGAAGCTTAGGGTGCCATTGTTTATGAAGCCTTTCATCTATCCTGATAAATACTATGGCCCTAGGAACACTATTTTTATTGATGATATTGAGGACAAGTGATATATGAAATGGGTAAAACGCATACAGTATGGTAGTAGTCCCTTAGATGACTTTTATCAGAATATATCATATGTGTGACATATCTGAGAAGGCTATCTGAATCCAAGGCATATATCATATCTAAAAAGGCTATACGAATCCAACCTATGCGATAATTTGTTAAAGAAAATGATTTTGTTACATTGAGTTGGTTGAGTTGTACAAGTTATACAAGTTTGTTGTGGATTTGTGTCTTGTGTCATGTTAGGTTAGAGAAAACCTTGAGTTGTTTTTGTCTTGTTACTCTCGATATGAATCTATGTATTTTAGTTACTTATGAGCCTTATTTTATGTTTATGTATAGACATTTCTTATTTTGAGTGTGATTACATTATGATTTCTTCATCTTAGGACACATGAAATAGAGGGGTTTTGCCTATTCTTGAAAATTGATTGTGACCATGATCTGTTCTTGTTGATAGAGTTGTAATCATCCACTTGGAAATCGATTTGTGAGTTAACACTAGTTTGGTACCAAAACAGGACACTTGAGTGTCCCTTTTTTATAATTTTCCAAAAAATCACACACCTTCTACAAAGAGAATTTGAGAAAATCCTTTAACATGCATATTAAATGTAATTCAAAGGTTAGTCCAAAATTATAAAACACAATAAATCATGTTTTGTGTTCATGTAAATAGCCTCTCAAGATGCTATGTTAGTGAACAAGATGAAAATTCCTAATCAAATGTATTTTTATCAAAAGAAAAAAATTCATCATATGAAAGAAAAAATTATACACATTCCTTGAAACATAGATCAGATAGTATGAACATCAAACTCACTTAGAAAAATCATTTCAATTCAAATAAACTCAATTATTTAGACTTTGTACACCAAAAACAGCAACTAGTTCTAAACATGGTTCAAGCAAACTTATAGGAATCCACAAAGGTGTACAAATATGCCAACAATGAAACAAGGTATGAAGACAACAACAAAGGTATACACATATAAAATCAATTGCTATGACTCTAGTCATCAAAAATAAAAAACCAAAGCCTACATATATGACTCAAAAGAATTTATGGACATCATCCAAGCTGTACACATTCAAGTTACCAAGTAGAAAATGTGTGACATAACAAACCAAAGCTTACATATACGAGGCTAAATACTTTATTGAGATCCACCAAAATTTTCACATCTTTGGACACAACCAAGAATCTTCTGTTGTGTGGGCATCAACCAAATTCTACAGATACAATCATGAATAGTTTTTGGACACATAACAAAGCATGTAAAGTTATGGAAGAGATCTAGTTTCTTCACACGAAGAAAGAAAATAAGACATCAAACAAGGTGTACACATAAGGGAACTACCAATCTCTTAAAATCAACCAAGTTTTTCAAATCTATGTACACCAAACAAAGTAGATATATGTGTGGACACCAACCAATATATCCACATACAAATATTAACATCGAATTGGAATAATGCCAAATTACAAACATTTAGCTTGATACCCAAGAAAATAAACTAGTTCCTACCAAGAAACAAGAGCCATGTACATATAGAATCAAAATAATATATAGTTCTAACATATTTAGTAAAAATATTTTTTTGATAGTTGTTACATGCATAAACACACAATCCCTTGCACACATCAACACATACTAAAAATAATACTCAAAAGTCTTTGATATAATCTTCCATATCATAAAATGATAAGGATCATTTGAAACATTTCATTATTTCCATCATGGATGCCATCTTCTTTTTGTCAATGAAATATGTATGCCATTTTTTTTTTCATTTTTATCACAATCACTATTGCAGATCACATATTATTCGATGAGATTAAGAATGAAACATGACATCAAAGCATATTTTGGAAGGTTTAATACTGAGAATAGCATTTAAATAATTATTATTTTACATCATAATTTTTTATTCCACCTTTGGAGCTATGTTCTTTTCATGAACATAGAAATATATGCTTTGCCAATTCAGCATGAAAGTAAGCACCAAATGCAATATCTACTAGTTCAAAGTGAAGGCCTTCTAACTTTGAATAAAAGTACGCATTCAATTAGTATGAAGGTTATCCATTGATAACCTGCCAATTCTTTGCAATATCTACTAGTTCAAAGTGAAGGCCTTCTAACTTTGAATAAAAGTACGCATTCAATTAGTATGAAGGTTATCCATTGATAACCTGCCAATTCAGCATGAAAGTAAGCACCAAATGCAATATCTACTAGTTCAAAGTGAAGGCCTTCTAACTTTGAATAAAAGTATGCATTCAATTAGTATGAAGGTTATCCATTGATAACCTGCCAAATTATAGTGAGCCACTCTTTAAAAAGTGTGATAAATGGCAGTCATCTAGAGAGGAAAAGTTTTGAGTCCATGTTTATGACTTATGGAAGTGTTCAACCTTCTTGAGAGAGCCCTGGACACTTGCTTTACACTACCAAATTCCATGAATAGCTTTCCATTTCCTAAAACATATCCAATTTGTTAAAATGTTTGAATTGTGTTATTTTTTCAGTTATGCTAAAAGTTGATTTTTTTTAAATTCCCATTTTCTTCTTCATTTAATAACCCATGTGAAGTTGTAAAATGTTAAAGATTATATTTTTCTCTAAAAGTACATGATGTGGCTATCAAATCCAAGTGAGTATGCCATAAAAGCCTCAAGGGTTTCATCAACGAAAATCAATCAATTTGGCATAAAAGCAGGACACTTAAGTGTCCTAGGACACTCAAGTGTCCTAGTATAGAACTAGTGTTAATGTAAGAACATTTAGAATACCTTACCCACATATTTCTTTTGTTCTAACATTTCGTGTTTAGGATAACCCTTTTATTGGGTCCCTCATCCATAGGAAGTTCCTACGAGCTCTTAATGTCACTATGAGGAGCTCTCTATAGGTAGGCCTCTAACATGAAAGAAAATAGATGGTGGAGGGAATAAGATGATGACCATGGAGATATCAGAGCCCATGAGAATGCCTAGTAATCTGAAGATTGTTTGGACTTAATCTCTTTGCAACGTTGACCTTTTATGAAATACGTATGCATCTTTGTATTTGCATCTTTCTATCATATATCTATATGCACATCTTTGTATGTTCTTGTGAGCTCTCTTTTTTTTCTCTCTCTCTCTCTATCTCTCTCTTTGTGCGTTTGGTCATGCTTGCTTATATATATATCCGCTAATATTTTTAATAGATACGTACATGCTTGTGTGTGTTTCTAGGCTCTTTCTCTCTGTCATTATCTCTCTCTCTCTCTCTCTCTCACACACACACACACAAATAATAATCACACAACAAATTAGGGCCATTTTAACATGCACGAAATATGTTTTGAAAATTGTGAAAATATGTTTAATTTTTTTAATTGAAATAGATGGAAAAATTTGATGATGTGGAAATTGGCTCTTCTCTTTCTCTCTCTCTTTGTGCAGAAGAGAGAGATGATCCTAGCTCATCCTAAAAAAAGAACTACTTCAGCCTACTAAAGGTGCACTATTAAATACACTTTGTCCCCTTAACGAAGTACAAGATTAAGCTTAATCCTTAAAAATTAACCTCTTGGGATGGGGGGCACTAGCTAATTGTAGTAATCTAACATCCTTATTACTTGAGGCTAGGGTACATCTGTCCAAGTAGCCCAATTGTTATAATACATTTTAAGATTTATATTAATCTCTTTTTATTTGATTGATTACCTTTTGGAATAGTTCAAGAGATGCTTCCATGTGTGAAGTCCATTGTTCCACAATTTCTTGGCCTTCAAGACATTCCCGTGGTGATGAGATGAAAACCCACCATGGGGAAACAAATGGAGTCATTTTTCTTGAGTCCTGCCACTCATTTAAAATCTCAATAAGACATGAACAAGGTTTCATTCTGTTTTAAGCCTTCCATATAGAAGAAAACGAGGGGGGTTTTGCCTATTCTTGAAAACTAAATGTGACCATGATTTGTTCTTGTTGATGGAGTTGGTGTTGGTGCAAAATCCAAGCCCTCACATTTGGCTTGAGGTTCATAAAGATGTGAAGTTCCATGAAAACCATTGCTAGTGGAGATTTACCACTTCACCTTTGTAAAAGTCATTTATTTTGACTGGAGAATATTTGTAATCACATACCAAAAAGTCATGGACTTGATTAGTTGGAAAGTAACAATTACATTGAGAGAATATCTCCTAGAATGAAGACTCACTTTTAGAGAGAGCCAAAATTTGAATTCAAATTCAAATTTGAGTAAAATACTTATATAAACTCTCTTGAAAAAGTCGCGGTTAGAGTGATCATTTCGTGAGCTCTCCATTGTCATTCTGTATGTATGTAAGGGCTACATTGTAGCCTACACCATTCTTCATCATAAGACTATGATTACCAAGCCTATGACATTGTACAACATTGTTCATTAATACATTATAACTACATTGTTCATCTATGATATCTCTGTTATAGTCATTTCTCACTGTCAACTTGTGCTGCTCATACTCACTCATTTCTCCACGAAATTCAATGATCTATAGCTTGTTGGATGCAGCTCCAAGTTATCTACATGCTGAAAAAGTTTTGAAGCAAATCCATTCAGCCAATTGAGAGAAATATGCATCGAAGCACGCAATAGTCAATCTTTGTAGAGGTCCTAAAAAATCAGGGGTAATGATTAATTTGCTAAATTGATTTCTCTGTGCATAGTTGATCATTTTAAGTGATTCCACTTGGAAGCATTAGCTTACTAAGCGAATTAGATACCCCTAAAAGGAATTTTTCCAATTCCTACTGTACTGGTTGTACTCAGCATTTCAAGCAACATATGTATGATCCAAAATAGAAGGTTTTCTTAAATCCTTCTATTTAGAAGTAGTCTGTTTTGATCATACATAGGCACTTTTATGGTGTCATTGGAAAGCTACGAGGGTCCACATATCAACTCAGAAGCTAGAAGGGGCTGGTACAAAGAAGGATTTGGCAGTACCTACTCATCACTTGAAGTGTCCATCCATCTTTCCCAACAGTCGGAATAATCCACTTGGAATACCTAGTAATCTGAAAATTTTTCGAACTTACTCTCTATGAAACCTTGACCTTTTATGAAATGAGATGAAGAAAAATATAATGTGGGCTTGTCCGGACTCAATGTCTTTGGAACCTTCAGGAAAAATATCATGTGCATTTGTGCACAACGTCACCAAAATAAGTGGTCTCTTCGAAGGGACTTCTAGTCCAGCGAATCCACCACATGCATACAAGTGTTGATTGCTGGCCATACGTCACGTATGACACCAGCACGCTCATATCCTATCTGTACTTAATATACAGATGCGAATCACCGGTGGAATAGGCTCCATCAGGTCAAAATGAAACATCTGTCTCTTCCAAACATGCACCTCCTAAAAATCCGAAGAAGCATCTATGAAAGATGCGAAATATCATTCATAGAATGGGCTCATACAACTCTACGGAATACCTCTCCTCTCTTCTCTCTTTTTGTCTCTTCTCGCTTTTTACCAAAGAATATCTGAATTCTAAAACAGCCAGAAATCTGGTGAATGCAGCATCATGTGTCATGTATTTGCTCACAAGTTTGATCATACTCCATAGTTCTGTGACCTTTTTCATTAAGTACTCTCTGTGAGACTTTCTCCATCTATTGTATAAAACGCTTTAAGCATGAATAAGCACTCTTGCTCATAGGAAGGTTATCTCGTAAGAAACTAAAAAAATTCATGGAGATTCTGAGCGACTCATGTTTGAGCTAACACGAGTGCAAGGCGGAAATATATACGTGTGTGTGTATATATATATATAGTATATGGGTCGTAGCTCCTATTGTGAGGTGATCTACTACGAGGCGAAAGATTCATGGAGTTTCTGAGGCTTCATGTATGACCTGAAACAGATTGCAGCGTACGATATAGTACTTTTCCGTGTGACGTGATCTGCTATCAAACAAAAATTTCATGGAGTTTCTGGGCGATAATTATGAGGTAACATGTATTGCAATGCATGATAAGTACTTCTTCAGCAGATGACCTGAAGTTCCCATTGTTAGGAGATCTACTAAGAAAGAAAGGAAGAGTGCTTGGAGCTTCTGAGAGCCTTTGCATGAGCTAATATGTGTAGCAATGCACGATCGTGTAACTTTTGGTATACGATTTGTAGCTCCCACTGTTAGTCATCAGCTTATTAATAAAAACATAGAGTTAGTCATTCATGTGGAATATCTATTATTTCGTGCAAGAGGTGGGTGCGCGGACAACTTAGCTCCACTTCATTCTACAACACAAGTGATGCATGTATACACTTGTTTAATCGCACCCAGTGTATTGTACCTAAGAAATTAATTATTCATTAGGTGTGCTGATGATTGAGGTCCTCGGACATACATACATGCATACATATACACACATATAAGAGCGCACATGCTGCGCGAAGATTGACTTCATCGCTCGGTCTACCGTCATAGCTTATAAACGTGGTCAACGCGTCTATTCTGTTGACCATCTTTTCCGTATATATACACACGTATGAGGGTGCGCAAAGATTGGTTTCATCTGTCGGCTTAGCTGCGCCGCTTATGAACTTGGTATATGCATATAATCCGCGTCCTGCATATGGTCCTGTTGGCCATATTTTCTGTGGCATAGTCACACAGATCAAACAAGTTGGAGTAGAGCTTTTGTTCTTGCCCGTTGGATCCCACAAGTATGCTTCACCTCTGTGGACATAGAATAAACAGACCTGTTAAAGTACTGAGAAAGAAAATGCGTGCTGGGCTTGAAAGTGAGAAACCTGATTGTACCGTGAGCTCGCCTCCATCAGTTGTTAGAGACTGTTGGGGATAGAAATAAGAAGTGTCGAATTGGTCCAGCTGACGCTGCTCAAGCTTAGTAGTATTTGCTGCTTCGCTTGAACACGCTCAAAAGTCAGCTGGTCATAGAGCGTAAGAGGTAAAAGTATGCTTTATTTCCAAATGTAGCAGAATTGGAGTAGCATCAAAGGGCATAAATTCTCTAGGTTTTCCTACCTAAAATTTATATAACGACAATGGATGCATTTTGTTATACGTTTGTCCTTCAAACCATCCTAAGCCACACAATTTCAATCAAGAATTTCTTTTCAATTTGAATTTTTTTCCTCTTCTTTATCTTGACCAACTTTGTCACCTATAACATGCGCCATGAACAGACTATCCATATTACATTGTTTTTCATGATAGAATTCCATGAGTTCTTACTCATTAAATACAACTGAAAAGAAGCATTATGTCAAGTTATTTGATCATTCCATTTGTCAATTCAAAATGGCTACTGTCTCTTCTTTTGACTTAAAAATATTCAATTATTGCTTTGATGCCTTGCATGTCCAAACTTGAGAGTCCTCAACATAATTGCTTTCTATAATGTCCACAAACATGATGAGCAATATTTTTATGGTATAGAGGGACACCTTGGTAAATGCTCACTTATATCAGATTCTCTCTATGCTATAGGCATAAGTAATGTTTTCCCTATTATATTCAATGCTTATAATTGATGCATTAAAAGGTCTTTGAACATGAAATCGTGGGTATTTGGTTGAAAAAAATTAGCACCACTAACATTTCATCAACTCCATCTCAGATTTGTTCATTAAAGTCGTTTCTCTTCAAAGCAAGACTTGTCCACCTCTCTAAAGTAGTTTTGTTGCCTACTGCCAAATAATCTCCATTATACAGAAAATACAAGATTTAATTTCCATCTATTTATAGAGGAATACATGTGCTTCCTTCTTCCAAAATTATAAGGTCCTCTAAGCTTTGGTTGGAATTCCCATGTACAAGGGTTGTGGTAGCTTGATCCATGCCAGAAAAACAAATCTCCACCATTGATTTATGAGATAAATCCAATGGTAGAAAATTAGGATCAACAAACATTTGTTTATAGTTGTTCATCTCACTTAATGCACACTTAAGATCAAGCATAGATCCAATATGCCACATCAAATAAGCCCTTCAAGAAGTAAGAAAATTACTTTTATTTCTTTTCCTTGATTTGGGTTGATCCTCACATGGGATCAATCCCAAATCCAATGGCCTACAAGTAACCTTCCTAACCGTCCATTTAAAGTTTGTTCTAGACCTCATCTTACCTCAAAATCAGAAACCTATTGATTTCCAAAGTCTCACATGGCTTCTCATCACTGATCTCCCATTCTTTTATCTTAACTCTTCATTACGTTTTCATAATTTTCATGCATAGCCTCCTCCCATGCGAGATCTACAAGTGCTTCATCTTCAATTATCAGCCTCATCACTCCCTTCATAGTCTTAACCTTCATGGCTATACTAACTATGTGACTAGAAGACCACCTTTTTTGCTTTGTTCTTTGTGATCTCCTTGGAACTTTTTCCTTCTCTTCAATAGTTTTTGGGATAGGACTACGATGAAATAGATATGCTTCACGTATTGTAGCAACAACCTTTCTAATGGGATGATTTTAGGTTTGTAAAATCTCTTCTCACCATCAACTGATGATGCTTCCTCTTATTGATAAGTAAGGATGACTAATGGGCTAGGTGTATAGTGGATTATTGCTTTTCTTGATGATAGTGCAAGTTCCTTTATTTTACTCTACTACATGTGGATGCCCCATATATACCACATCATTAATATATTTGATCTTCTTTGCTTCATTTTCATAGAATATGAAAGACCTTTGCTTTTAATAATGATCTAAAGAGACACATCTCTTGCTTTTGGTTCCAACGTTTCTTCCTTTGATGTGGGACAAGAACATAACACACAAACTCAAACACTCTAAAGTATGAGACAAGTGTACTTTTATCGATGTAACCTTTATGATAAGTATTTTTATTCTGATTAGGAAAGCCCTTTCATTCCCTCATACACCTTGCTATCTCAAGAATGGTGCGACTCGTGCATTCCATAATGATATCTTGATGTGATATGCAAAGCTTCACTGATTACACCTTTTCGCCTTGCCCTTGCAAAAGCTTTCCAACTCCATTGAGTTGAACTCACCACCATCACCTATTTCAAGCTTATTCATGATCCAACCTAGTTTTAACTTTTTTTTATTTTCTTTAATCTTATTGAAATCTTGAGACTTATCATGAAGAAAGCACATCGAAATCTTCCTCCTAGTACATCAATAATCACAAGGTAGGAAGAGCCTCCAAAGACCTGTAAAAAGATCGTATCACATAATTTAGCATATAACAGCACTAGAGGAGCCTTTGACGTGTGGTTGCTTTCCTATGTGAAAATCTATCTCTACTTGTTTCCCATCGTATAAGCTCTACAAGTTTCTTCGTTCCATTCACCACAGATAAGTGATGAAGAACACTACCTTGCTTTTGCATCTCCTCCAATACTACAAATCCAATGTGTGGGAATCACTCATATCAAACCTTACTTGTTCCCACTCTAATAGTGACTATATAAGTTCCTAGCTCATATAGATTGTTCCTTCTTTTCCTTTTACTTTCTAGAACATACAAAGTATTTGATAGATTTTTGACTTGATCATTTGCGATGAAAAAGTAAATGATACATGTCCCTATGACTATGATGGGTTCATAAGCTACCATTGTTTGTACCTCAAATCGTGAGGTCTCACACACTTGTTAAGAGTAGTGAACCTTCTATTGTAATTTGGTGGATAATTTCGGAGATACCTTTGAGCTAGCCCCTTTCCAATCTCCTATATCCCTTCACAAGGCATTCCATCACATGGCTTATTGATTTGAGAAACTGATGCCTTATCCTTATCTCCTTGAACGTCATACCGAATCCTCATCATACTCAATGAATCACGTGCCTTGGATGTATGCTGGATGTGAGGTAGAATCGAGTTCCCAAAATTGGTTACTATAACATACAATGCATCTACATCCCTTATCTCCCAAGATTTGTTCATGGGAGAATCACCATATTCAAATCTCATTGGTTGAAGCTAGGTTGTTACTCTTGTTCACTTCCCATCACCATTAAATGGCTATAAGTGGTTCTAAGTGGGCATATGGTCCTCCATGACCTCTAGGATTTGAAGATCCTGGTTGAATTGCTCTTCAACTCCTTCCCTATCCTAGAATCATCGTTTCACTTTATCTACTCACAAGAAAAGTGCACTACTCTCGATGGAGCAAAAAAAAAAAAAGAATCCTAGTGTGCCACTGTTTATGAAGCCTTTCATCTATCCAAATGTAGACTATGGCCCTAGGAACACTGTTTTCATTAATGATATTGAGGACAAGTGATGTATGTAATGGGTGGAGGAACACTGTTTTCAGTGATATATTGAGGAACACTGCTTATGTCATATGCGTGACATATCTAACAAGGATATCTGATTCCAACGCTTATATCATATCTAACAAAGCTATATGAATTCCAACCTATGCGTAGCATAATTTTTTGAGACAATTAATTTGGTTCCTTTGGGTTTGTTGAGTTATACAAGTTTATGCTAAATTGTTGAGACCACTTATTATTTGTTTTTTCACTCTTTGCTTGACATATAGAGATTTAATGTCCAACTTGGGAATATCTTCAATTCTATTGCCATTATTCCAGCTAAGGCCGAACTTTCTTTGTTTAATTTTTAAAATATATATATATATATATATATATATATATATATATATATTGCCATTATTCCAGCTAAGCCCTTGGGGTGAGAAGCACTAGCTAATTGTAGTAATCTAACATTACTCAAGGCTGATTGTAGTAATCTAACATTACTGTGCAAGTAGCCCAGTTGTTATAATCCCTTTTGTTTGATTTAATCCATATGTGAAATCCATATGTTCCACAATTTTTTGGCGCTCACGACATCCCCATGGTGATGAGAGAAAACGAAATGTGATTACATTATGATTTGTTCCTATTGATGCAGTCTTAATCATCCACTTGGAAATCGATTTGTGAGTCAATGTAAGAACATTCAGAATGCCTCACCACACATTTCTTTTGTTTGAGCATTTCGTGTTTAGGATAACCCTTTTGTTGGTGGGTCCCTCATCAATAGGAAGTTCCTACAAGCTCTTAATTTCATAGTGAGGAGCTCTTTATAGGCAGGCCTCCAATATGAAAGAAAATAGATGGTGGAGGGAATATGAAAATTGTTGATGACCATGGATCCAACAACCACATCGAATTGCATGCCCTTCCAATATTGAAGTTTGTTCTCCGAATTCTTGCAGACCAAGCTCAAAAATGACCCATGGACATATCATAGCCCATGAGAATACCTAGTAATATGAAGATTGTTCTGACTTAATCTCTTTGAAACCTTGACCTTTTATGAATAGGGGTGGAGCAAAAATATATCGTGGGCTTGTCCGGACTCAATCTTTTTGCAACCTTGAGGAAAAACATCATGTGCATTTGTGAACAACGACACCAAAATAAGTGTCCTCTTTGAAGGGACTTCTAGTGCAGCGAATCCACCAAATAGATATCATATCTGGCGTGAATACACTAGATGCGAATCACCGGTGGAATAAGCTCCATCAGGTCAAAATGAAACATCTGTCTCTTCAAAACATGCACCTCCGAAAAATCCGAAGAACCATTTACGAAAGATGCGAATCATTCATAGAATGGGCGCATACAAGTCTACGGAATACCTCTCCAGCTCTCTTCTCTCTTTTTGTCTCTTCCCTCTTTTTGACCAAATAATATCTGAATTCTTATCCTAAAACAGCCAGAAATCTGGGGAATTGTAGCATCATGTATTTGCTCACAAGTTTTATCATACTCCATAGTTCTGTAACCTTGTCATGAAGTACTCTTTGTGAGACTTTCTCCATCTATTGTATAAAGCTTTAAGTGTGAATAAGCGCTCTTCTCACTAGGTACATAATTTTGTTTGATATTTCTATGTATGAATGCATCCTTGGGTAGGTCACCTTTTCTGCATGTACGTGTGGATTTGACCCATGAGACCAGTGCAATTAAGATTCTATTGGATTGTCTTTGTATCCATCCAAGGGTGTGTGAAAGAGGGCAAGGGAGCACCAAAGAGGGTAGCCAGTTCCCCATCCAGGAGGCTACATTACTAACCACAAGCAAAGCTTTGGCCATGAAGTTGGCCCCTAGAGACCGCACCCATAACCACGGCCCCCACCTTAAGATATGAGAGGAACTTTGGTACAGATATAGGGACCATTACATCACGATTAAGACCAAGAAAAAGCATGAAGGGCCAAGTTGAGGAGATCGGAAGGGAAAAAAGGGACCAAGTGTACCATTCCTCGAAGACAAATATCTCTCGGGGAGGCTAAAACTCTCCATCCTGAAAGATTTGATCCTTCTGTAACATCATCCCATTATATCAAGTAAAATAAGAGGAAAATCACTTGAAATCATTTAAAAGACTGGATTATATAGCGTAATGGACGAGTTATAACATAAAAATAAGAAGATACTTCTGAGAGCTTTCATAAAATGGGTTTTTGAAAGTACTTTAACACATCTTAGAGGTCTTTACATGTTGGAGATGGCCTTGACCTCGTCTAGGTTGCTGGAAATTTCATTATGAGAGATTCTGCTTATGTCTTCTCCTATCTTACAGCAAGTATAAATTTTTTAAGTTTAGATACACTTGGTAAGCTTCAAACTTATCAAAGATGCTTTGTATATAGTTTTGGTGTTTAACCCTCCATAGAACATGCGCATTGATAATCAACATAGAACTCTAATAAGTTCTCAAATATGTCTAAAAATTTGTGAAAACACAACCACTCCACAATTAAAGTTAACAAATGGGTGCACACATCGGGAACTATGATATGGATTGGGCACATGGATCGAGAATGCATGAAACGACTACTCAAATTAGAAAGTGACAAAGCTAGCAGCATGTGTGCAAGAGAGAGGTAGAATATTACACAGAGAGAGAGAGAGAGGATGCAAAGAAAGATATCGCAAGAGGAACATCATGCAAGGAGCAAGAAAGGAAAACCAATCCACATAATGAAGTAGAGAAAATCCATGAGAGTAAATAAAAATTTGAATATTGTAGGAGAATGTAGCACTACAAAGAAGTCAATAGAGCTCTACCTATAGAAGCTTTTATTCTAGAGGCTCTGTCTTTAAATATGTGAGGACTAGGGAATGATATATTTATGGAACAGGACTGCATTCTTGCACCTACAGGAAGCTATAGAGGAACTTGTAATCTAGCTTTTCAATGACTTGATAATCAAGGATTCTCGTATTAGGAGGTGGACTATAATGTAGAAGGACATGCAACCTCTTGAAAGGCTTTGATGGTAGTATGATGAGTTACTTCGTCCATTAGAATTTTTTTTTGGATAAAAAGATGGCAGAGATGTTGCTCATATCATCTACTAAGAAACCTAAAGAAAGGCCATCAATGGAAGTTTTATACAATTTGAACACAAGAGGAAAAGCAACAAGTGCCACAAAAAAGGAAACTACTAACAATAATACTTAGACAAAAAAGGTAAGATGAGAAAAAGAGAGCATTATTAAGAAGTTCCTCACAAAAATCACAATAGGCCTAAATGTGATTATTGAATTCGAGGATAGAAAAATATAGCTTGCACTTGAGATGTGGGATGTCCATATCTTATTGGAGAAAGGCATGCTTGTCTTGGATAGTATTTTGTATGTCAACTTAATGTAAAAAAAGTATTCGGGTGCCTACTCGTGTTTTTTAATTCTCGGATGTATTTTATAATTAAACATACTGATGATTCAATTTCACTTTCATGTCGATAAAGCACTTGCTCTCGAACGGCCAGTGTCATCTTGAGATTTATATAAAGAAACTAAAGTTGTCGCTTCTCATGAGAGAACTAGTAATAAATTTGACAATTTACAAGAACTTTTAAAAATTTTCAATCCAGATTCAGTGAGAGTTATCATGGTCCCATATATATATAAACATGTTGCACTAGAGTTTGGCCATTATTGGGCTGACAAATCACTTTTCTACCTACTGAATTCAATTTTCAGGATGCATTGTGAGATAGAAATTATGAAAATCCTTCAATTATTTATGTTTTTATTTTGATAGTAAGCATAAGTTCATTTGGAATAATACTATCAAAGAAAGGTTCATTCAGAATACAGCTTGTTTTTCCTATGAATAAAGACATTGTTGATGGAAATCGAATTGATGATTGGAAATAAGGAGTTCTGCAAAGCTGGCTTTATAAAGATCATGATTACCATACAAAACATTAGTTCATCCTATGGCTAGTGTGTAGTGATACACACTGAATATGTATGCTTACAAACTATTTTTGTTATGCACCAAAATTATCTAAGGTAACTTTTTCGGTGTTTTTTTTGTGTGCATCAATGCAAATATTAGCTATGAGTACATGTCTACATCTTATTTCACGTTATATTGCACATGATGATGTTTTCTTCCTATACTTATAGAGTGATTTCTAGAATCACACAGATAAATTCGTCAAGAAATCATTCCATTTCCTCGAGAGAAACTAGAGGAAACATCAATTTTCTCGGGACAAGGATGATGCAGGCCAAGAACATAGAAGGCAAGGTAAAGAGGGTGGATGATGCACACATGGTAAAGAGTGTGGCCAAAATGTACCCTCATCGCCCCTTGTTAATCAGGTGGGGGTCTCTTGTATTGTTCATTAACAAATTCATTTCTCGTATTGTTACTCTTTTCTTTGGAAAAGTAGAGGCTCCTCACCTTGGAGTAGGGAATGGGCTCCTTTTTAAGCGGGCACGTTTGTCTAAAGTAGCCTAAGATAGAATGGTGAGGAGGAGGGAAGTTCTTCTCTAACCATATTTCACGGACTTCGAGCACTGCATTTTGCAAAGGTTCTAAGTGGGCATACGGTCCTGCATGACCTCTAGGATTCAAAGCCCTGCATGACCTCTAGGATTCAAAGCCCCTGGTTGAAATGCTCTTAAACTCCTTCTCTATCCTAGAATCATCTTTTCGCTTTATCTATTCACAAGAAAAGTGCACTAGTTTAGATGGAGCAAAAAAGAAGGAGCCTAGGGTGCCATTGTTTATGAAGCCTTTCATCTGTCTAGATATAGACTATGGCCCTAGGAACACTCTTTTTGTTGATGATATTGAGGACAAGTGATAGTAGTAGTTCCTTAGATGATTTTTTTTTTAATGAATCCAAGGCGTATATCATATCTAAAAAGGCTATATGAATCCAACCGATGCGTAACGTAATTTGTTGAAGAAAATCAATTTTGTCATTTTGAGTTTGTTGAGTTATACAAGTTTATGATAGATTGTTGAGACCACTTATTTATTTTTTAAGATTGAGGACTTGTTAATTTATGTCTTGTGTCACGTGAGGTTGGAGAAAACGTTAAATTGTTTTTGTATTGTTTCTTTTAAATAAAAGGAAGCTCAGCCTTAGCCTACTCTCCCGGACTTGTATTGAATAACGGAAAAGAAAAGTACAAGTGAAGGAAACTAGTGCCCATGGGACCCCCCAAGTCCTATAGAGCGAGGTAGATCTTACAAAGTTTAGATGGCATTAAAAAGAAGGTTAGTCACCCTCTCATCACCCTCATGTGGGGCCCACTTGGGTTTAAGCTTTTTGTTGATTAGGAGAAGCACTTTATGATGCCTGAAAGGGGGGGATTTCTTACAGTTGGCGATTCTTTTACCGAGGAGGAACAATACTTTCTCAATCGACCACTCTTTTGGGGAGTCGCCAAAGTTATGGGCACATCATTCCTACTAGATCTTTCCAGAGGACCTTCCCTCTAATGGCATTCGAGAGGGTCACCGAGCAACCAATCGCTTCTCCCAACAGAGCTTGTTTCCATCTGATATTCTTTTGAAGTCTAATTTTCTTTCCTACGATCTGCGAGAGCCTCTTGGAGTTGGGACACATAAAAAACATCTTCAATGAACCGGTAATGGTGCTTGCACCATGGAGACACCCCATAAGTTTTGCTAGCCTTTAGGTTGGTCCACATTCCCCGATGAAGAATTTTCCATAAGAGTACATACTTTTTGTTTTCTATGAGAGGGTGCCATATAGCCATGAACTTCATTTCCCACTATAGCCACGTCCATGAGAGGCACCACTTCTTGTTGAGGTTGACCTGATAATCAATGTTTCCTTTGATATTGAGCATATCAGTTAGGCAATTGCCATTATGCCATCTGAGACCTAGCGAACACGGCGAGTCGTGTCCCATGAGAAGATGGACTTTAGAATGGTTGCACGCAAGACGTCTACTTTGTAAAATATTCCATTCTTAATAGGTAATGCTGATGCTAGGGTCGATGTCCTCGATGTTGATCAATTGGTTGGTGTCTTGATTATAGAGATGTTTCCATTCTCTGAAGCCCTTGTTCTAGAGCCTCTTGGCGCTTTGAATGTTCCCAGATTCCACATTCTTGATGCCATGGATCGGAAACCAAGTAGAGTCATTCTGTCTGATACTAGCCACCCACTTCCAATCTTTACTGATTCTTATAAAGGTTTTGGCTTTATTCCAGCTCTTCCATAGGGAGCATACAAGGTTCAAGCCTTTCAAGGAAACTGAGATCGAAAAAACAAAAGGGTCAGAATGCCGAGATTCTTCCAATTTGGGAATCCCACCAAAGTCAATGAATTCTTATTCTTGAATATCACTTTGGCCCATGAAGTCTCCCCATTGCACCATGCCTTAATCATTCATTTTGCTGCCAGTTTGGTAGCCATGCAACCCATGTCTAGAATACCAAGGCCCCCACTATCCCTTTGGCTAGTGCAGATGGACCATTTTATTTTAGGAACACCCCACTCTTGTTGTGGTCTCCCTTCCAAAGGAAATTTCTGCAAATAGTTTCCATTTTGGACAACTCTTGCTCTTTCGGCCTCTAGCAAGAGAGGAAGTAAATGATTGACAAAATGAGGAACGTGTTAATAACCATGCAGGACCTAGTAGATTGATTTGCATACCTCTCCAATAGTTTAGCTTGCTTTCGAGTTTGACCACGACCAAGTTCCATCGCTGCTCCATGGAGATACCAAAGCCCAAGGGAATCCCAAGAAGCCAAAAGACTTGACCTGGGGGAATGTTTTGGTAGCCATGTTCAAAGAGAAGGTCAGGTTGGATCCGGACAATAGCTTTGAAAGCAGCCTTTGAGTGGTTAATTTTGGATCTAGAGGCTTTGCAAAAAGTGTCCATGCACCTCCAAAACATCATAAGACTGAAATGATCATTGTGGAGAAATGCATTCATATCGTCGGCAAAAAGTTTGATAGTGATCAAGCCATGGTTATGGGGCAACAAGAGGCCTTTGATATTAAAAACTTCCACCTGTTGTTCCACCAGCCGTCTAAGCCCTTCCATGGCAATGGCAAAAAGAAGGGGAGCCAATGGGCACCCTTGTCTAATCTATCATTTTAATTTGATCACCTTCAAAAGTTGGTTGTTAACGTTAATTTGAGTCGACACGTTTCCCAATAGTGTCGAGATCATCTTGGTGAATTTTTGGGTGCAACCGATATCTTTAAGAGATTGCGGATATAGTCCCATTCCAATCTATCATAAGCTTTGTCAAAGTCGATCTTGAGGAAAACCACTTCTTGTCTTTACTCATCTGTGAAGTCCAGACCTTCCCAAATATCAATTATGGCTTCCAAAATAGACCTGCCTTTGGTGAAACCCTTTTGGTCCTCGGTTAATCAAGCTCTCATATGGCTAGAAATTTTGTTGGCTATGACTTTAGCAATGATCTTATAACTTGTTTAAAGCATTGTAATCGGATTCCAGTTGTCAATTCTGTTCTTTTCCCCTTTTTTGGATTAATTTGATGATGCTGTTGTTGAGACAAGTCCCAAGTGCACCAAACTCGAGCATCTTGCCAGACCAAGCAAAGAGGGGTGGCCAAAACCAACTTAAAGGACTTAAAGAACTCATTACTAAGCCCATCCAGACCGGGATTTTCCCACTGGGAAGGGCATCAATGATTGCAATGATTTCTTCTTCCGAGATAGGGGCATCAAGCAAAGATTGAAGGTTGTGTGGGATCCTATGAGAGGATACCCTAGAGATGGCTGCCATGCAGTCACGTCTATGAGGGGAGAGGGGAGTCAAAATCCCCAAGAGTCTCATAAAATGTTGTTCGATGACTATGATATTTTCTTCTTCCGTATTGCGAGCGATGCCATTTGAGCCTAGCAATAGGGGGATCAATTCCCTATTTTGTTTCCTTTCAAGGATGCTGAACATCTCTTTTGTGGGCTTGCTGGTTTTGCGAGACCACCACTCCTTAAAGAATATTTGCAAATTTTTCCTTTATATTTCTTCCTTATATCTCACTAGCACTCTGATTCTTCGTAGACCCTTCTGGGATTGAGCCTTTCCTTTGTTCACTTCCTCTTCGAGTCTCCAAAGTCTATGATATAGGGCTTCTCTATGCCCTTGCCAAAACAGTCTGGAGCATCTTCCTGGTTCTAATCATGGTCTACTACAACTTATCAACTATGCATCTCAAGCTCTTGGCTGGGGACAAGCACGAAGTGAAAGCCCAATGATTTCTTGATAGGCAGAGGGGAGAGTGAAGGAAGTCGAGCACGCAGGACCAAAGAGCCTTATGGGTTTTCGAGAGAGGTTGGAATGAGATAATGATCGATTAGTGATCAGAGATGGTGAGGTCGATGCGTTGCGAGAGGGAAGGATAGCCCCACTGATTGACAATGCTCTAAGCAATGTAGCTTCTATCGAGTATAGCTTTCCTCAAGTCCTCACCCGCTTGGAGATTTGACCATGAAAAGCCATTAGAGTCTTTGAATTTGACCAGATCCAAGTGTAGTTTGGTTTTGTCACGTTTCTTTCTCTTGACTATTGATGATTCGACCCTTGCAATTCCATCTATCCGTGGAATCTTCAACCATATTGAAGTCACTGCAAATTATCACATTGTGGGAGAGCGAGTCCAAGGAGGCCTAGGTGTTTAGTCTCTCCAAATCCCCATTAGGAGTGTACATAGAAACTAAAGTAAATCAAAAAGGGGCACCAAAGGAAATGACAATCCATCTATGGCTCTCGTCTTCAATGTAGTTCTCGAGCTTTTCAAGCCATAATTGATTTATACCAATTGTTGTCCCACTGGACCCTTGAGGCTCTGACGTCAAGATCCAAACATGGGTTGGGGAGACATCTCTAAGACGCTTATGGAGGTCTACCCCATCAATTTTAGTCTCTTAAATATAGATGAATTCAGGGTTTAGGCAAATGTCATGAAGCCATTGACACAATGATGATTGCCCATTGTTGCCTTGAGCTTTTTTGGGTGCTGTGTATTTATTGTTATTCTGGATATGAATATGTTTTTGTATTTTTTTTTTAATAAAGGAATTTTGGCCAAGGCCTACTCTCCCACACTTGTATTAATTAAAAGAAAAGAAAAGTACAAGTGAAGGGGACAAGTGCCCACGGGATCCCCTGAATCCCACATAGCAGGGGTAGCTGTTACAAAGTTTATATGGCATTACAAAGAAGGTTGACCACCCTCTCATCACCCTCATGTAGGGCCCACTTGGATTTAAGTTTGTTGTTCATCAGAAGGAGCACTTGATGATGCCTGAAGGGGGGGTTTCTTAGAGTTAGCGATTCTTTTGCTGAGGAGGAACAACAATTTCTCAATGGACCACTCTTTGGGGGAGTCACCATAGTTATACGTGCATCTTTCCCACTAGATCTTGCATAGGTCCTCCCCTTTGATGGCATTCCAGAGAGTTGCGGAGCAGCTGATAGCTTCTCCCAGCAGTGCTTGTTTCCAACTGATATGTTTCTGAAGTCTAATTTTCATTCCAACAATGTGCCAGAGCCTGTTCGAGTGGGGACAGGTAAAGAGGATGTGAGGAACAAGGACTGATAGCAGTGCTTACACCAGGGAGGCAACCCTCAAATTTTGCTAGCCTTTAGGTTGGTCTTCCCAAGACATCCTCTTCGTCAAGATTGAGTTTAACAAAGCATATGATGGCCTAAAGTGGAATTTCATTCTGCAATCCCTAAAAGACATCCGTTGTGGTCCTACATTAAAAATGATTCTATTTGGTTTCCTATCAAGGGAATCAAAGAAGTTGAGTCAGAAAACATCCAAAGGGAAAAGAAGCTATGGAACAAAGATTTAAGCAAGTGAAAACATCTCTAGAAGCATGAGAGAGGTCAATGGATAAGATTTGAGGACATAGACCATGTTAGAACTGTTGACTATGATGATTGGTACCTTCTCACACACATAATGGACTCTTGGGACAAATCAAAGTCTCATCTTCTTCTCGAGAATGAACTGCTTCAAAACAAAAGTATTAAGATGGAACAAAAGTAATAAATTGGACAAAATTCTAAGGATTCATAAGCGTCTTGAATTGCATATCTCCCTTAACAAAAGATGGTGTCTAGTGTCATAAGGAAACTTGAGTACGGGGACTTATGGCACCCTCTCATTGAGACTAGAAAACCTATTCTTATGTACAAAATCCTCCATCCCTGAATATCAACCAATTCTAAATCTAATAAACCCTATGCGACCCCTCACTAGTGTAAGTCTTGCATTCAAGGTAGAGAGGAACTTGGCCATCTTTTATTCTCCTTCACTAGAAGCTACTTGGTCTAGCACTCTGACACCAAGATTTCAAGCTTAACAAGGCAAATCAATTAGAAACAAGCATTACTTGGAGAAACAATTGGCCACTCTTCTACTTTGTGGAAAGCCATCAAAGGGGAAGTGCTATAGAAGATATGGAAAGAAAAATGTGCAATCGGCTTTGATGCCCATCTGAAAGAGTGGTCGATTGAACAATCCCTCTACTTGTTAGGTAGTAGAATTTGTAATTGTAAAAAATCTCTACCGTTTAGACAGCATAGGATGTGTTTGTCATTAGGGGAAAAAATGAACCCTCCATGGGCCTTTTGGATTAAGAATTGATTAGTGAAAATGAGAAGAGGGTGTTGGACACAGTCTAGTCCCTTAATCACACAGGCTAGATGGAGGTTTCCCTTGTTTTTGTTTGGTCAAAAAATAAAAAACCACTTACAATTGGTGGTTTTAGCCATTTGGATGGTTTGAAAATCTTTGAAATTTAATTGGAGCCCTTGGATCGGCTCAAAGATTCAAAGGTTGAGGCTTAATGGAAAAAGTGGAGGTGGGTTTGGATTTTGACCATTGGATTTTCTTGATATCGGATGGATGAGATACGTTACATGCTCAAAAAGGCATCTTTTTATTTGTGCCCTTGGATTTGCTTGGGATCCAATGGTGCAAATGAGTAGGCTCCTTAGAAAAGCACCTAAGATCTAGACCCTTGGATCTTAGTTTGATCTAAAGACTAGAAATGAGGCCTTCAACTCAAATGTGCCTTTTGTTTTCCACCCTTGGATATAGCATGAATCTAATGGCTCCCAACACATCCGAAAATGGGATTAGCCCCAAACATGGGGATACCGTTGTCGTCGAGATTTTCTCTCCTCTCTCACTCATGAAGGCCTACAGGAAACACATTCGGTGAAGGTAGCCAAAATTCCCTAAGAAGTCCAAGATGCATCAAGGATGTCAAAGGGAGTTCACATGCAAACTTTGGAAGAAATCGAGCAAATCTAGGGTAGCGGTCAAAGCTGGTAAAACTTTGGAAATTAGGGCAAAACAATATCTCCAAATCACATGAAAATTCATATACTTGTAAAGCCTATCAAAGGCAATCTATAGCCCGAATATCACATGAAAATGGATTTTCTAGCACATTGATATGTCATGTGCATTTTGTAAAAAATGTAATTTTTCCACTTTGACCCTACAAAATCTTGTATAGGAATTTTTGTTAGCCATATGTTTTGGCATGTATAAATACATATGTGGCTACATATTTGTACAAAGTTTCAAGGCTATCAGAGTTTCCTAGACACCTTAATGCCACCTTGCAAGCTTCCAAATGTAGTCAAACTTTTATAAGGGAGATTTAGATAAAAGTTTTTTCTACATATTCCTGAAGGAGATCTTTGAAAACATAATCCTACAAAGTTTCATCTTCATCAAAGCCTTTTTGGAGGGTCAAAGAGCACAAAGTTCAGTTTTCAAGGTCACCACAGATTTCTAGTTTAAGCAAATTGAAGGGTTGAATGGCTGCCACATGGTGAAAGCTGATTGAGCCATGTTGTACAATCAAGATGAGCTCATATTCAAGGGTGGAGATGAACTTATTCTTAAAGCAAGGAGAATCCACGAGTTTTTTTCATCAAAGAAAACTTTTTTGATAGTTAAAGATCAATAATGCAACTTTTCTCTACAAAAAGGGTGGCATATCTTATCCGAATTGATGTCAGCACTGATCCGACAATCCAGATCATCCCCAGATCCAATGGTGGAGAATGAAGGCGCCTAAATTTCACTCCTTTATACTAGATTTGATAGAAAAAACAATTCCAAGCCATTGATTTGATTAATCAAACGGTTGTAATCGAAAGTAGTGATCTTAGAGTTGAGAGTCGATTTCTCTAGATCCAAGGGCCCAAATTAATTCAAAAAACTATATAAACCCCCTCCAAACTCCTAGAGCATCATTGTTAGGCATCCATAGGGCTCTTGCCAGCTTAAGGTTTCCTTGAGACAATCATCCTCGGTTGAGCGAGTGAGGATCCAAGGTGGGCTAGTATGAGTATAGTACCTAGTTTCAAATTTAAGTTAGAACTCCAATCTAGGATAGGCTCTTGAAACCAGCATCTCTATCTTGACTCACCCTTGATGGAGTCTGTGAGTGAGTTAGAGCTGGTTTTAATGAGTCTTAGACTTCTTTAGTTAGACATTACGAGCCTAGACATACATACGGTCAATGAAGTGGAACTCATCTTCTTATGTGTGACATTCGGTTGAACTGTCATGGTTTGAGGGTCGGAACCGCCTTTGATCAATAGATTGCTTAGCTTGACGTATCACAACAATCTTATACATGTATCTTAATTCAAATCCTTTTAAATCATGTCACTTGTCACTTGTCTCTTATCTCTTGTCTCTCAGTCTCTTAAGTATTTTTACATGTCTTCTATTTTCTTCTATGTGTGAGAAGGCTCCGCAGTATTGCATTGAACCAGTGAGGATGTTTCATTGAGCTTGTGATTAAACTCTATCATCATAATTCACTTGCATGCATATAATCCATACATATTGATTAGTTTCTGAAAGTGTATAAGAAGCTCCAATATTGGACCATTCTTCCTTTCGAAACTGATTTATGTGTAAGGATTCCATCTATTCTCGTCATGCATACATATTATCCAAAGAAGACGATGCATATGGATTAGAATTAGGAAGTGTTTAAGAAGCTCCTTCAATGGACCATTCTTCCTTCCAAATTTGATTCGTGTGTATGGCTCTCTTTCATTCTTATCATTCATGTTCATAAATCTAACTTGCACTCCTACATTCCCATTCCCATTCCCATAATAATTTCAACATCTCTCTCTTCACCATACTCAACATTAATTTCACTTTCACGTCCTTAGACCTTCCAACATTCATTAGCTTCATACACCCTGTCTGTGCCACGACCAGACCCGATCCACCTGGATTGTGATCACCTCCACATTTGAACCTGACATGAAACGCTATGTGGCATTTGCTTCTGATCTTGTTGGGAGGTTGTGATCCATATCCTTTTTTTCATATTTTTCATCCTCATCATATCATCATCATTATTCTTGAGTGTTGCACTGGATTTCTCACAGTATCATGCACATCTTTGCCGTGAAGTAAACGCATTTGTGAGAGATCTAGAGAATCGTGCATCAGTTGCTCATTCATGTAAGATGGAGGAAGGATTCAAATCCCTTATTGTTGAGAAACAAGGCCAAAGAATAGTCTCTTCTATGTTGAGAGAGAAGGGAAAATTCAATGGCATCAACATCACAAGCTACTTAGATTTTTTTGAAGAGCAAGCTATGATTTTTGGTCTTCCCGAAGATCTTTTGATATCATTCTTTGAACGAATTGTTCATAGCTCTATCATAAACTGTGTCACTCAATATGATAGTCTTTCTTGGAGTGATTTTAGAAAGGAGATGCTCAAAGAATTCTATCTTGAAGATTATAGCCAACATAGTCGGGATGGATTCTTACGATGGGTCAATTCCCCAAAGCCTAGTAGCTCTATTACTCACTTACAAAATGAGTATATTAGATGCTATGAACAACTTCCTGATGAGGATAAGATAACTTTGGAACCTGATCTTATGATCAATTTTCTTAAGCTTCTTCATCTTGAAACTCGTAGGGAAGTTGAACGGCGATTAGAAGAGCCGGATAAGCGCTATGGTCTTACTAACAATTTGCAAAAAGTGTGTAAAGTAGTAGAGGCTGTAGCCCATAGACATCAAAGACAATCTATGCTTTATGAGCAAACTATTCTTCCTCAAGCTAGCCTTCCACAAACTTAGGAGTGTTAGTCGACCGTCGGATTGGCGATTGTAAAGACTGAATCTTTTTATATTTTGCACGAACGAAAGGTTGTTACAAAGATGGTTGTAATCTTTATATAAATGAATGAAAAAGAAACGCTTCGTGACGACCAGAGGAGTCACCAGACTGTTTGTCTGGTTGATGAAGTCTGTGTAGTTGCTGTAGTGTTTTTTGAGAACTCTGAGTCGTATTGTGTTTGTCTTCTGTGTTGAGATCTGTCCTTGTACGGTAAAGATTAAGTTGCAGTAAGGCTCGTCTTAAGTTGCGTACTGAATCATTGTTCCGTAAAGGTTATTACTGCGAGTTGTGTTACGGTAGTTCTTATATGGTACATTGATCACTGAGTAAGTCTTAATCGGTGTATGAATCGACCTTCAGTACTGTGTGTTTGAGACTTTTGAGTTCTTCTGCGTCTTCTGTTTTGTTTGATTATCTCTACCTATTCGGTAAAGGTTGAGTTACTGTATTGTCCCTAGTGTTACAATAGTTCGTGTTCGGAATAGTTCTTGAGTTTATCAAGTAACTCTGTATCACGATACTGAATAGCCTGGCGTTGTATGTTGAGAGCACCTTACTGGAGTGTGTTCGGTAAACTTTGGAGGAGTTTGATTGCGAACTGTAAGATTGCGAAGTGTAAATAGATTCTGAAAGTATATGGTTGTGTGCGAGATGATTATTGGGAAAATCAAGCATAGGGCCTCTGTTTAACAGACCCCTTCCACTCCCAAGAACCCACTAATTGTTTAAACGCGTCTCTGACGGTTAGTTTCGCGTTTAACACTGGCGCCGTCTGTGGGAATGTGGCATCAAGAGTGTTGCCAGCTAATTGGGGGAAAATGGCAACCACAGTGTTCGATTGATTGTGAAGATGTTTGTAGATTGTGAATCGACAGTAATAGTACGGAAGTAGTACAACAGATGATATATGCCGGTTACTAGATTCGGTGAGTCATATCCGAAGTACCAACAGCCTTGGGTACATAATTTGCTAAGGACGCCTCCAGGAGGTAGAAGCGCAAAAAGGTTTAACCCAGTTGCCAAGGAAGTGAAGAACACTAGTAGTGATTCCAGTAGTATTCCGGTGGAACATACTACATTTCTGGCAGATTGCGGTGCGATTTCGGCACAGTCTGTCGAAGATATAGTAACTCCAGAGTCTACCAAGACGCAGCATGAAGTTAATTTAACACCATTGGGTCAAGATTCGAATTTGTCTACGGATAGAATATTGGCCAAAGAATTCAGTGAAGGTGAAAAAGCACCTTGCTTTGGTGAAAATTTGACACCTTCCGGTGTTATTTTGGTACCAGTTGCTGAGAGTTCACAGTTTTGCGGTGACGGTTTACCATTTCTTGGTGAATCTTGAGTCCAATCACCGTTAATTGGAGTAAGCTTTCCTACATTTGATATCAAGGAGGAAGGTAGCTTATTCGAAGCTGAAATCCGAAACATATTGAACAATATTATCAAGCTGGAGAGTGCACAGGCTGGCAATACAGATTCTGACAATTCAGATATTCAGCCTCGAGACACAAAAGATAGTCACAATACAACCACCAGCATGATGAGTGGGCAACAACAACAACAACAACAACAGCAGCAGCAACAACAACATCTATTTCCACCCCGGCCGACTCCAACAGGAGTAACGTACACTAAATTCGGTGGATTTCCAGGTGATGACCCAGATGCTCATGTACGCACATTTGAGATAAGTTATGCAGTGCTCAATCATCCACCTGATTCGGCGTATAAAGCTATTGTATTCCAGTCCATGTTAGTTAATGAAGCAGTCAGATGGCTTACAGAATATGATTTTAATCATTTTGTGACTTATGAAGCGGTAAGGGATGCATTTTTGCAGAGATTCAGGCTAAAGAAGAATCCAGCCGAAATTTTTGATTACCTGCAAAACAATAGACAAAAGATGAATCAAACAGTGTAGGAATATGCCACCCTATTCAGAACTCATTTGAGGCAATTACCGCCAGCCCATGCCAACCTACCGGATGACGTTATCACTCAATGGTTTATCAATGGTTTGGCTCCGCAACTTAAACAGATTATGATCATACACTGTGTGGGAGCTACGACACTAGATGCGGTGATTGCAATGGCTTTGCAGCTGGAAAACAAGGTAGGAGGATTTACAGAAGACCTGGAATGGTTAAAAGCGAGTAAAAATGTTGCAGAAGATCCAACCAGACAGATGTACTGCACCACGTGCAAGAATTTAGGGCATACCGGTACCACTTGTGCCCTTAACCAGTTGTTTTGCGCTATCTGCAATATGACCAGACATTCCACTGAATTGTGCATACAACGCCAAAGTGCAGGGAACAGCAACAGTAAATGTAGCCTGCCAATCACTATGTACCTCCTCAAATGAGATTCAACCAGCAGCAAGGCTACCGAAATTATCGAGGATAGAGAAATAATAACTACAATGCAAACCGCTGGCAGACAGGTCCACCACAAGAAGGTAATGCTTTGCCATCCCCTCGAAGTCATTTCTGTGGTGAATTAGGACACATTCAAAGACTTTGTAAAGATGCGACCGAATATGATCAAAGGAAGAAAGAGCGCCAGAACCCAATGAAAAATATGGTTCAGATCACACCCATAGAAACACAAGCTGCAGTAGTTTAGACCAGATCCGGTAGGCCGTTACAACCAGCAGCTGAAATATTTGAACCAGGCATCCGAGAACAGCAAAGAACATATGACAAGGCTAGTCAGTGGACCACCACAAAACCTCCAGTGTTCCCAGATCCTATTCTGGTGACACAAGTTCCATTGTCAAAGGAAACTACACAGGAGCAAGAGTCAACTCTAGTAACAGATGCATCATCTTCAGAATCAATCAAAAGTACAAGTCAAGTAAATCAAGCATGGGAAATTTTATCTAAAGCATCCATTACTCTTCCTCTTGGACAGTTACTTGCACTAGTACCAGGAGTCCGTCAACAATTCCAGCAACAATTTAGTAGTAAGTCTGCCTGCATTCCAGCAACGGCAACAGTACAACCAGAAACTGACTCTATGGTGGATGATTCGGTCCCATTGATTACGGTATGGTACAAAAATCATGAAATTAATCAAGTACTAATTGTTGGAGGGTCTGCTGTAAACATTGCTACTGCCACACTGTGTAAAAAGTTAGGATGGACAAAAATTGAGCCTGTCCAGTTTTTTGTAAGGATGGCTGATCAGTCTAGAGTCCACCCAGTAGGACTAGTACGAGATGTTCCCATAACTTTGCAAGGTACAACATTTAAGATGACTTTTGTCTTCCTTTGTTCTGACTTCGGCCAAGGCAGCATCTCTCTAATTTATAATTGTCTCTTGTTCGGCAAGTCGGGCCTGAAGTTCCATAATCTGCTCATTTAAATTATGATTTTCTGCTTTGACTACCTGTAATTCTTCCTGGAGAGGGGTAATGTCTGCCTCGAGCACATCCACTTTGTATTGAAATTCGTCTCAAATATTATCTGTCACTTGCTTCATTTGTTCAGGTAGTTGTTGTGATAGCTGGATCAACATGTGACCCATGGATGCTAACTCAGAAAACAAGGGAATTGAAGGAATTGGAGGATGAGAACGGGGTTGGGATGAAGAAGCGGTGAGGAGCTGCTGGGAATTTGGTGGAGAGTAATTCGGCGATGAGGATGAAGAAGTAGTGGGTTCGTCGGGGACAATGGGTGGAATAGGAATAATGGGTTCAACTGGGGGTTTGGGTGGATGAGTAGGAAGAATAGTAGTTGTGTTGATTACCTTTTCTGTGGTTGGTTGTGTAGTGTCATCAAGGCCGACAGCTGTAGACTCCACTGCTTTAAGCAATTCTTCGAAAACCTCTTTAATGATAGGTTCTCCATCCTCTTGCTTTTCCTGCTCAGATTGCTGTTCAGATGCTTCTTTTGACGAGCTTGTTTCAGATTCGGTGGTAGCATCCTGTTCTTGTTGCCTTTCTGAAGAAGATTGTGCTGATGATTCATGATGCATTGATGTTGCAGTGTCATGGATGGTTTCTTCGTCCTGTCCTTCATCTTCTTTGTCATCTGCTTGATCATTGGCGGCAGAGCCTTGTACCTGACTATCTGATGAACTAATTCTGATTCTTTTCCGGCGGAGAAGGTGGAAAATCTCTTCGTCATCCTCTTCATCATCGTCCAAGATTTGTGCAGATTCTTCATGGTGCAGAACGGGTCCTCGCGATGGTGGTTGTACTGCTAGAATGGTCGGAAATAGAAACGATAGGATGTGCGGCAGCCTGGACCTTGGCATATCTCCTTTGTTGACTTGCTTGATGATTGACACACATTCTTTGTGAATGCGGCGGAAGAAATACGAAGCAAAGTTGACAGGTTCTCGAGCAGCTAAATCTATAACGGAGTAAAAGGGACGAGATATTCCATATGTGTGCTTTTGGAGATTCAAAATGGCAACTAAAAATTGGAGTGCTGATCTCTCAGGTTCGGGGCGACAGAGGATTGCATATTCATTGGAAGGGTATCTAGGGAATAGATGGATCATGGTAGCTATTGGTAAATTCGGGCCATTCTCTCGTCCTTGCAAAGAGAGCCAGAATGCATGAGAGAAGGTCTGGAGAGTGATTATGGTACGGGATGGTAGGGAAGTGATAGGCCAACTCTGCTCGGTAGCAGGTGTGGCAGCGATGGCGGCGATTATTTGTGCATAGAAAGGGTGGCAATCCACTGAATGCCAGGGCAATTCAGCGAAATTGACCAACCCGCGGACGCGCAGGAACTCACCTACATCAGCAAGGAGTCCTTCATGGAAGGCGGCGAAGTTTGCCAAAGCTTCCATGGTGCACAGACAATAGCAAGCACGGTAACACAAGCGCAGGGTAGACAGAGAGCACAAATACTCAAATCACACAGACACAATAGCGATTAACAGCGAAACGAAAAAGGTTAAGTAGATGCTTGGCAAGGGGAAGCCATTGAAATTACTAATCATCGCACGACGTTGAGATGATAACCTCATAACTTTGGTGTGCATGCATGAACAGAACAATAATGTCGGGTGGCTATTGACATAATTAGGTATCAAAACGAGGATATTTATAGACTTATTTTATTAAGCTCGTAAAAACAAAAAGAAAAGAAAGGAAAAAGAGAAAACGAAAAATACGCGGTCAACCGCGAAACGTTTTAGTGCGGATCAGATGCTTGCTGATACGGTCGCAACTTTGAACCATTTATCACCTTCGGAAGAGGAATGCAAGTCAAAGTAGCCAACCGAAAAGTGGCTGGGCCCACCTATTGAGAAATTCGGTATGGATCAAACCATCGTAACTTGAATTTTCCAACAGAGCGATTCGATTTTGCATTGTAAAAGAGTACAAGTTGCCCCACCATAAAAACTGAAGTTTTTAGATATCGATCATGTGTTTGAGCTTGTCTTAACTGTACTTCCTGAATAGTCAGAAAACTGTCCCACCGATGCTCGTCTAATTCTCTGAGTGTATCCAACCGAAATGACAGAGATTCTCTAGGTAACAGTTTGTGAGTGAGAGCTACACGTAAACTTGGCACAACAATCTCCATTGGTGCTATGGCTTCCAGTCCATTAGCTAGTTTGAAAGGTGCTAGTCATGTTGCTACCTTGTAGGTAGTTCGGTATGCCCATTATACTGCAGGGAACAGTTGATCCCACCTTTCCGGTGATTCCAGAATCACTTTTCAAAGCATATTCAACAAGGTTTTTTTTGTACTCTCAGCCAAACCATTAGCACGAGGATAATAAGGAGAACTAAATTTATGCATAATCTGAAAAGAATGTGTGAGTGCTTTCATTAAGTTGTTAACAAAATGCGTGCCTTGATCTGTAACAAGGTCCAGAGGTAAGCCAAAGCGTGGGAAAACATCTTTCACTAGACACTTTGCCACCGAAATAGTTGTGGCGGACCTTAAAGCCCATGCTTCTGCCCATCTGGTAGCATAATCTGTACATGTCACAATATAACGATTATTATTGAGGATTGCTGGAGGTGTAATATGTCCAATAAAATCTAGACCGACTTCTGAAAAGGCTCCAATGGCAAGACAGGTTGGAGAGGGAAAAAATGGCGTTGTAGAGGCTGTCCAGACCTCTGACAAGTATCACATTGTTTGACAAACTGAGATACATCCCTGTACATAGTAGGCCACCAAAGTCCACTTTGCAGAATTTTCCGGTGCGTTAAATCTGCTGCAAAGTGTCCACCAGAAGGAATTGAGTGAGCCAGAGTAATGATTGAGTTAACTTCATGCGGAGGAATACAACGAAGTAAAATTCCTGTGTGATCCATATAGTATAATTCTCCAGCAATTAACCGGAATCTGCGACTGTACACTGCAATCTTCCTACGCATTGCAGGAGAGGTCTGAGCAGGCATACATCCATGAGTAAGAAAAGTTAATATCTGATCATAATATGTAGATGGCATAGGTGGTTCTACATATTCATCATTAGTTGGTTCAGTAACATAAATCGCTGGTGTGGTGTCATCTACACCGACTGGAGCTTCACCGAAATCTAAGAGAGAAAGGAAATCTGCTAAGGCATGCGAGCTACTGGGCCGATGGATTACTTCGAAATCAAATTCTTGTAAGAGTAGAACCCAATGCACTAATCGACCACCTAAATGCTGCTGTCGTACTAGATAAACAAGTGCAACATGATCTACATGAAAAGTAAATTTGCGGCCAAGTAAATAATGCCTGAATTTCTTTACAGAATATACTAAACCCATACATTCTCTTTCAGTTAAAAAGTAATTCTTTTCAGCAGGAGCAAGCCTTCGACTTGCATAGTAAACACGTCTGAACCACTTATCAGTTTGTTGCATTAACACACTTCCAATGGCTATATCTGATGCATCTACGAAAACATGAAATGGACGTTCCCAATCAGGTGGTTGTAAAATTGGGACCTGCGTTAATAAACATTTTAGACGATCAAATGTTGTTTGACATTCCTGAGTCCAATCAAACTGTTTAGGAGTACTTGTGATTAAACGATTGAGTGGAATGGCTAAATGAGTGAGCCACTGTAAATGGCGACCATGCCATCTCACTTGACCCATGAAACGCATTACTTCCTTTGGTGTAGTAGGTACATGTGCTTCTAACACAGCTGCAATTTTATCTGGATCGACTTGAATACGTTGTGCAGAGACAATATGGCCAAGTAACTTTCCACATGAAACCGCAAATACAGATTTGTTTGGGTTCAGGCAGAGTTTGTATTCTCTTCACTTCTCAAAGCAACACCGTAAATGGAACAAGTGTGCTTCCATTTTACCGAATAAAGAGAAATCATCAAGATACACTTGCATAAAAGAGGTAAGATAAGGGGAGAATATTTCTTGCATACACCTCTAGAAAGTGATGGGGGCATTTCTCAATCCAAACCACATAACAGTACAAGCAAAAACACCCCCATTGGTAATGAAAGCGGTCTTTGGAATATCTTGTTCAGCCATTCTGACTTGATTGTAACCACTGTAACCATCCAAGAAAGAGTAGATTTCATGTCCTGCTACTCTATCAAGCATCGTGTCAAGAAAAGGTAGAGGAAATGGATCAGGCACCATAGCTGCATTCAGTTTCCGGTAATCCACACATATTCGTAGTTGCTTATTCTTTTTAGGAACAATAACAATTGGTGTGATCCATTCAGCGTGCTCTACTGGTACAATGAATCCAACTTTCAATAACCTATCCAACTCTGCCTTTACCTGTGCTGCATAATTTGGATTCATCTGGTAGCTAGGTTGTTTGATTGGTTTTGCTTCCGGCTTCCTCATGACCCTATGTTGATAAATGCGAGGATCCAAACCTTTCATGTCTTTGTAATCCCATGCAAAAACATCAGAGCACTCTCAAAGTAGTTGGATTAAATCTGCTTGAAACACTTCAGGTAAGCTTTCCTTTATCTTTACAGGACACGGATTTTCTTCATCCCCTAAATTATAGGTGATCAACTGATCTTCTGGAACATAGAATTGTCAGGACTTTTCTGTATTATTAGTTGGTTTTAAAAGTTGTTGTAGATCGACGTCATTTATAGTAGCAGTATCTTCTGTCTTGTCTTCTGCGGTCACAGGCATCACCGTACAAACTGACGGATTCCAATTATCTACAACAGATTGTAGATCAACTATTCCTAGGGAGATCAAATCAATATTATTCTTCAAAAACTCTTCTTCTTCATTATCTCACAAACCATCTAACATATGAACTGGTTCTACAAAATAAGTTCTAGCATGCAATTCACAAGGCTGGATAGCATCTAACTTGACAACATATTTACGATTATTGTCCTTGAAAGTGAGTTCTTGTGCGGACCAATCTTGTGTCACCTTGGCTTGTTTCAACCAAGGACGGTCGAAAAGCATATTATAATCCAAGCTAGACTCTGGTAGTTCTAAGACGAGCATATCAAGTTCCTCCAATGCATAATCCTTCAATGCAAAATCCTCATCCTCATGTGCAAAATCCTCAAATGTATTAATACATGTATCCTTGAGCTTCTCAAATAGCTTTTCAAAATCCTCAAAATCAAAATTTTCAAAATCATCAATCGTATAGTATGGAAGCTCCTCTTGGACCTCAAGTACCACATGTTGCTCCCCAAGCTCCTCAAATACATCAATTACCTTATCAAAATCCTAATTATCCTATTCAAGCAATACCTTATCACCAAAATCCTCAATTTCAAAATTTCCCAACACAAGTTAATCAAAATCCTCAAAATCAAAATGGTTTTGTGTGTGGCCCTCGTAGGTGTCCTTGGTGTGATTCATTAGAGCACTTTTTGAGAGATTGTGAACTATTGAAGGCTGCTAAGGAGCAATGACTAGTAATAGACATATATAAGAAAATCGACTATCGATCTAGGCTACCTTTTCAAGGAAATTATGGTAAGGGAGGAATGAAAAAACACTATGAAAATATAACCATAATGGACATAGTAACTAGAGGAGTGAAACTAGAAGCTCTTGATGAACAACAAGTAGAATCAAGTAAACCCACAAAGGAAGGTGACTTTTCCATAGAGGCTTTAGTAAGAGCACGAGATGAGATTAGGAGAATAACGGCTTGGGAATTACCAATAGAAGATCAATCTCTTATTTCTCACATATCCAATGTAGAAGAAAAAGGAAAAAGAGATGAAGCTCAGCCTAGTGAAAGAAGAGTGACTCGAAAACAAACCTCAGAGGGAATAGAAACAATCATAGAGCAGGGAGAAATATCACATTTCAAAGATAAAAAACAAGAATCACAACCCAATGAACAAAAACAAGAGGAGAAACAAAAAGGGAAGAAGACAAAGCAAAGAAAAATAGAGCCAAAGCCTTTAGATAAACAAGACCAATCAAAACAAATTGAAGACCAAACACGAGAACATGAACAAAAACAAGATCCTGAGCAAAAACAAAAGAAACCAAAGAGAAAAACTAAAGCCATCTTGATTTCAAAAATTGAGAGAAAAATAGATCCTATGGAGATTTTAGATGATATTTTGCTTAAGAGTCAAGTGACTATGTCTTTAGAACAAGTTTTCTCTATTGCAAAGCCTGTTTTTAAAGATAACTTTATCAGCCTAATTAAAAGGAAGAGGTTTTCGCTTAATCTAGATATTGAGATGCAAGATTCTCTAGATCAAGATCAAGCTATGAATGAAGCCTTAAACTTTGATGAATCTGATGAAGAGGGCTTTGATGATGATGAAGTAAATGTTAATAAAAATTTCTTAGGACCTATTCAACCTGACCATGAAAATCATGAAAACAATCCTGAAAGTCACTTTAAAAGAAAATTTTGGTCTAGAGGTACATCAGAGATGCATGTTAAAATAGGAAATGATAAGAACACTATAACTGTAAATGCATTAGTAGATTCCGGCTCCGATTATGCATTGTTTTATGAAGTAGGTGTAGATTTGTAGGTTCATGGATACTCTGATGCAGATTGATCTGGTAGCATTCCAGATAGAAGATCTAGTAGTGGCTTTCTATTCTCACTTGGGAGTGCAGCTATTACATGGAGCAGCAAGAAGCAACCCACTGTTGCTTTGTCGACTATAGAGGCTGAGTATAGAGGTGCTACAATGGCAGCATGTGAGGCATCATAGCTAGAGATGCTACTTGCAGATTTAGGTGTGGAAGTGCAAAAGCCTATCACCATCTATTGTGATAATCTTAGTGACATACAGTTGATATTTGTGAAGAGAGATGGTCGATGCAATCCAAAGATGAGTAGGTGCTGCTACAACCAGCTTCACACCAGCCAACTGAGACTTCAGAGTTGATTAGTAGACCCTTTAAGCTTCCTAAATCCACCAAAATATCAGCCAAGTACTTTGGAACATGTATCCCAAAAGTTTAAGTCAAGACAGACTAGTTGCAAAATGACTAGCTCCCAAAACTTGCTATTTTTGGACATACACCTGTTGGAAAAAATGAAGAATGCTCTCAACCTGTTAGGAATTAGAAAAATTCCTTTTGGGCATAGCAAATAGACTTAACAAGCTTGCTATTCCAAGTTAAAACACTTCAAATGATGGACTGAGCACTGAGAACAAGATTTATCAATTTCTGGAACATGCCCACCATTCTCGGGGCTCTGCAGAGATAGACCAGTGAGCAGTAAAATGCAGATATCTACAAAAATTTAAATCCAATGACCTTGAAGATTGATATGCAGAAACTATACAGTAAGAGCTATCCAATACAAGTTAAATCACTGAAAATAGATCCGTAGAACTCGAGATATGACCTTCGCAAGGTACTGCTCTGAGTGAGTATAGCAGAGAACAAAACAGAGAAGTAGATGATGATAAATGTATAGATTCACATATGATTACAACCACATTGGCAATGAATGTTTGCACAATGGGAGTAGAATGATAGAGCTATGGAGTAAGCTCTTCAATCTCTACAAAATGACATGAAGTGGTCACGTACAAGGCTTGCTAATCGCCTCTTCCTTCTTGCTCCTTTTATAGCTATTCTTGGAGGGAGTTTTGAATTCGAATTCAAATGGCTCCACCTAAAAGTGATCCCCAAAGTTAGGAGATATTCCCTCAGCTCAAAAAGTCGTGGGTTTTGGTAGTTAGAGCCACGAAATTGCTTTTACATCATGCATGAGGTAAGCCATCCTTTTCCTTTTTCTTTTTTCAATTACAAGAGATAAAAATGAACTCTTTTACAAGAGGTGTACACATGACTACTCATGTGACTTACAAATGAGGATGATATCAAATATATCAAGCATGTAGGCTTGGGTAAAATGCACCAACAGCTCCCCCTCAAGCCTAACATGCTTGGCCTCCAAATAAGTCTTCAATTGTCCTTGATTTCCTGCAAGCCAATCATCAACTTGAATCTACTTAACTTTGTACCATCAAGAGCTTTAGTCAACATGTCTGCACATTGCATATCTATAGAGACATAGGATAGTTGAATATCCTTGCTCATTAGCTTCTCCCTTACGTAATGGTAGTGGACTTCAATATGCTTGGTTCTAGCATGGTATACCGGATTAGCTGCTAGATGTAGTGAGCTTGTGTTGTCACCAAAAATATGAGGTGTTGAAGAATGAAGTCCAAGATCTGTGTACAAAGACTTTAACCACATGATTTCTTGAGTTGCATTAGCCAAACCTCTATATTCGGCTTCAGTAGAAGATAATGCCATGGTTGGTTGCTTCTTCGATGACCAAGAAATGATTTTTGAACCTGCAAATGATATATACCCTAATGTGCTTCTTCTATCATCTTTAGATCCGGCCCAATCTGCATCTGAGTAGACCTTTAGCTCAATATCTGAAGTATATGAATAGAACAAACCTTCATTCATGATCCCCTAATATCATCAACATACACACATAAATAGATCACTTCATATCCATTCCTCTTTATGAACAAAGAGGTATCCGCCTTGCTAAGGCTTTGAATCCTTGGTCCTGCAAATAAGTCACCAATCTGAAATTCCAAGCTCTTGGAGCTTGCTTCAATCCATACAAAGCTTTCTTTAGTTTGCATACATAGTTAGGATGATGTGCATCCTCATATCCAGGAGGTTGTGCCATATACACTTCCTCAGAAATCCATCCATTCAAGAAAGCATTCTTTACATCAAGTTGATAGAGATTCCAATTTCTAGATGCAGCAAGACTTATGAGAACCCTAATTGTAGGCATTTTTGCAACAGGAGAGAAAGTCTCCTCATAATCAATACCATGGGTTTGAGCAAACCCTTTAGCAACTAACCTTGCTTTGTGTCTATTTATACTTCCATCTGGATTCCTCTTGATTTTGTATATCCATCGAGATCCAATTACCTTCATAGATGGCTTGTTAGGTACAAGCTCCCAAGTGTCATTCTCCTTCAAGGCTTCCATTTCTTCATCCATTGCATCTCTCCAAGCTTTCTTGCTTTGTGCTTCTTCGAATGTGGTAGGCTCTTCATTGGTTGAATCTTTTGCAATGTAGATTGAGTGCTTCGTGACCAAAGAAGTATCATAACCAAACCTCTCTGGTTTCTTCTTCTCCCTTGAAGACCTTCTAAGTGGTTGATGTGAGCTCTCGGGTCCATCTGTAGCATCCTGCATCTTTGCTTTTCCTTTGTTCTTCCATAGCTTTAGTCTTTCCAAGTCTTCTAGGTCAATCTCCGAATCACTTTCTTCAATCTGCTTCGGCTCCTTTGGTTGAAGTGATGGAAAATCTTCATCCAAGTCATAAGGCAGCTTCACTTTCCTGTCATCATCAAACCATGATTTGTTTTCATCAAAAATTACATCTCTACTCACAGAAAATCCTTTATTGGTTGGATTGTACAATCTATATCCTTTTTGGTTTTGATCATAACCAATGAATACACAATTCTTTGCCTTGGGATCCAATTTCCCTCTTACTTGAGAAGGAATGTGAGCATAGGCTAAGCATCCAAAGATTTTGCAATGCTCTAGACTAGGTCTTCTTCCATTCCACACTTCATATGGAGTGGTTCCATCTAGTGACTTAGATGGAAGTCTATTTATGAGATATGTGGCTGTCGACACAGCCTCTGCCCATAGGTAGTTTGGCAATCCCTTTTCGTTGAGCATGGACCTTGCAGCTTCGACAATAGCTCTGTTCCTCCTCTCTGCTACACCATTGAGTTCGGGTGTATACCTTGTAGTGACTTCCCTTTTAATGCCTCTTTCATGCAAGAAGGCATCAAATTCAGAAGAGAAGTATTCTCCTCCACCATCTGATCTGAGTCTTTTCAAAGTCCTACCTGTTTGGTTTTCAACAAGAGCAATATACTTCTTAAGGCAGTTAAACACTTCATCTTTGTGCTTCATGAAAAATAGAATAGTCCACCTGCTACAATCATCTATGAAAGACACATAATATCTTGAGCCTGATATAGATGGCTCCTTACTTGGACCCCACACATCCGTGTGCACTAGATCCAAAGGATTTTGATACATATATCCTTTCTTATTGAAAGGTTGTCTATGAGCCTTGTCGAGTTGACAAGCTTCACACTTATAAATCATGTGTTGCCTTGTGATATTAGGCAAACCAAGTACACTTTGGTCCCTGCAAATTTGTTTGAGTGTCCTCTCACCAATGTGAGCAAGCCTTTTGTGCCATATCTCCAACTCTGTAAGAGTTTGAGATCCATAGCTAAACAAAGCTATGTTCTTTGTATCTTCCACTTCAAAAGTGAAAAGCCTTCCTGTCTTTTCTCCTTTGGCAATCCTTCGAGAGCCTTGCCTTGGGTCTTCAACATATGCTCCAAATCGATTGAATCTAACCTACAATCCTTTTTCAACAATCTGTCCAACACTTATTAAATTTTTGGTAATTGTAGGGACATACAAGACTTTGCTTAAGAGGTTCATATTCCCATCTGATGTCTTCAAATTACCTATCTTCTCCACTGAGTGCTTTGTGTCATCTCCTGTCTGCACTTCATGCTTGTTATGAGGATCTTCCAAATCAGAAAGTAAAGCCACATTTCTTGCGACATGGTTCGAGCATCCCGAATCAATGTAAAATATGTGATCATCATCCTTACCCTTCTTCGCTGATAGATTCATAATCAATAATGAATCTTCTTGACTTTGGTCCTCTGCATAGTTATTGTAATCTCTTCTTCCTCTATGGCCACTTTGATAGTTGTTGTTGTTGTTGTAATTGTTGTTGTAGTAGTTGTTGTTGTTGTAGCCTCCATTGTATCTACCTCTATTTGATCCATAGCCACCTCTATTGAATCCTCTTCCTCTTGAGTTCCTCGGGTTCCTGAAACATTCTTCAGTAGTATGGTTAGATAAGCCACATATGTTGCAAGGTTGAGATGATTGGAATATCCCCCTGCCTTGCTTTCCACCTCTGCCTCTTCCTCTAGCTCTTCCTCTACCTGCAAAGTTTGCTTGGAAAGAGCTTCCTTCATCTTCATTCTTCCTATTCTTTGACTTGTCCTTGACCTTAGCTTTATCAGAATATAAGGCAGAAGTTTGATTACCTCTTGAGGACTCACCACCTTTGCTAATCTTTGCTTCATTAGTGAAGAGTTGGCCCATGAGTGTGTTGAGGTCGGGTACATGCATATCCATGTATAAATCCATGGCTGTTGTGAATGACTCCCACTTGTCGTCTGCTTTGATTCCATTCATGATTTGTCTTATGATTTGCTCCTCTTCAATTACCTCTCCAATGCTTCCAAGTTGGTCGGAAATATCCTTCATCTTTGTGACATAATCAGTCACATTTTGCTTCGGGCTTGAGTCTTCATTGTTGTGAACTCCATCCACAATTGGTTCTTCCTTGCTCGAGTGTTGGAAGAGAAGAAAGAAGCAAGTGCATTCCAGGTCTCTCTTGATGTCTTGCATCCCTTGACATGAGGTAAAAGAAAATCAGAGATTGAGTTTAGAATATAGGACCTTGCAAGTGCATCCTTCGAACACCAATTCGAAAGTCCTTCCACTTCTTCATGTGATGGTTGCCCTTTGTTCCTCATGGTTGGCATTGCTTCATCTCCGGATATGAATCCATATAGATTCCTCCCTTGAAGGTAAGCCTCCATCCTTAGAGACCATGCCGGGTAGTTGTTTCGATCCAATTTGTCAATTGTTGATGGAAATCCATCTCCCATGTTGCTTGACTATGCTCTGATACCACTGTGAAGAGAGATGGTGGATGCAATCCAAAGATGAGTAGGTGCTGCTACAACCAGCTTCACACCAGCCAACTGAGACTTCAGAGTTGATTATTAGACCCTTTAAGCTTCCTAAATCCACCAAAATATCAGACAAGTACTTTGGAACATGTATCCCAAAAGTTTAAGTCAAGACAGACTAGTTGCAAAATGACTAGCTCCCAAAACTTGCTCTTTTTGGACATACACCTGCTGGAAAAAATGAACAGTGCTCTCAACCTGGTAGGAATTAGAAAAATTCCTTTTGGGCATAGCAAATAGACTTAACAAGCTTACTATTCCAAGTTAAAACACTTCAAATGATGGACTGAGCACTCAGAACAAGATTTATCAATTTCTGGAACATGCCCACCATTCTCGGGGCTCTGGAGAGATAGACCAGTGAGCAGTAAAATGCAGATATCTCCAAAACTTTAAATCCAATGACCTTGAAAACTGATATGCAGAAATTAGACAGTAAGAGCTATCCAACGCAAGTTAAATCACTGAAAATGAATCCGTAGAACTCGAGATATGACCTTCTCCAAGCACTGCTCTGAGTGAGTATAGCAGAGAACAAAATAGAGAAGTAGATGATGATAAATGTATAGATTCACATATGATTACAACCACATTGGCAATGAATCTTTGCACTCTTTTGGAAATTACCTTTACTTCGTGACTTTCATTGATGATTTTTCCAGGCATGCATGGGTATATCCACTCAAAAAAAAAGTCCGAAGTGTTCATGTGCTTCAAACAGTTTTTGGTTTTGGCTGAAAATATGTCAGCATGTAAAATGGGCACCCTCCGTTCTGATCGAAGGGGGAAATATATGTCTTCAGATTTTAATGCATTTCTGGCTGAACGTGGGATAAAACACCAGTGTACAGTGCCATATACACCTCAACAGAATGGAGTTGCTGAACGGAAGAACAGGTCTCTCATGGAGATGGCGAGGTGTATGGTCAAGAGTCAGGCTTTACCTCATAGTTTCTGGCTTGAGGCTGTCATGTGTGCAGCATATGTACTGAACAGGTGTCCCACTAAAGCACTGCAGTCTATCACTCCATATGAGGCTTGGCATGACTGCAAGCCATCTGTTGCTCATCTGCGTGTTTTTGGTTGTTTGGCATATGCATTAGTGCCTGAACAACATCGCAGAAAATTGGATGATAAAGAAGTTAAATGTATTTTTGTTGGATACAATTCTGAAAGTAAAGGCTATCACCTGTATCATCCACAGACTAAACGCATTCTGGTTAGCCGTGATGTTGTATTTGTGGAAGATGCTATTCAGCCATTGCTTTCATGTACTAAGGAGACATCTGTTAGCTCCAAAGACATGTATGATACTTTGACGCCTCTTTTTACAGGTGGACAGTCTAGTGCTGGTCCTAATGAGGAAACTTCTCAGCCTTTGCAGGTTTCATATGATGATGCAAATCATTCCATTTCTGATGCAGATTTACATGATGCACTTGCTGATGAGAGAGCTGATATTGAGCAGGCAAAAACTATGCCAAAATGGCTGGTGCAAACTTTGCGTGACAGCAAATTAGATGCACCTTTGTCATATCATACTCGTTCACGCTCTCATAGTGCCTCCTTTGCATCAGATTGCTATGCTATGGCTGCATCTAGTCTCTGTGATGAGAATGAGCCTGTTTCTTTTGATGAAGCATAAAATTCAGAAAATTGGATGGCTGTTATGCAATCTGAATATGATGCTATAATGAAGAATGGTACATGGTCTTTATGTGACTTGCCTCCTGGCAAGAAGGCCATTGGCACTAAGTGGGTATACAAGCTGAAGCGTAAACCTGATGGTACAGTTGACAGGTATAAGGCTAGGCTTGTTGCACAGGGTTATGCACAGGAAAGAGGCATTGATTTTGATGAGACCTTTGCACCTACATGCCATATGACTACTATTCGGAGCATTTGTGCACTTGCAGCCCATCATGGTTGGAATGTACATTAGTTGGATATTAAAACAGCATTTCTGAATGGTGACTTGCATGAAGAAGTGTATGTTTTTCAGCCCCGTGGCTTTGTGCAGAAAGGGCATGAAAACCAGGTTTGCAGGTTAAAGAAGGCATTATATGGTTTAAAGCAAGCACCACGTGCTTGGTATGAGAAGATACATGCCTATCTGATTGCACATGGTTTTGAGAACAGTCCAACTGAAAGCACCTTATATGTTAAACGTGCTAATGATGTGCTTTTGATCATTGTTTTCTATGTTGATGACATGCTGCTCACTGGTCCTATTGAGACACATATTGCTGATTTTAAGGCAAATTTGCATGCCTCATTTGAGATGTCTGATTTGGGGCATTTGCATCACTATTTGGGCATTCAGTTTATGCACGTTGATGGTGGAATGGCTTTGTGTCAAACGAAATATATTGACACATTATTGCAGCATTTTGGCCTTGAAGACTGTAAGCCTATTGCCACTCCTATGGAGACAGGTTTACGATTGAGTCTTCATGATGCTAGAGATGCATTTGATACTGTTCTCTATCAGCAAGCTATTGGATGCTTGATTTACTTATGCATTACTCGGCCAGATATTCAGTTTGTTGTCTCACAGATGAGCAGGTTTATGCATTGCCCAGGAGTCACGCATTGGAAAGCGGTTACGCGCATCTTTCGCTACTTGAGTGGTACTCGGCTACTTGGGTTGTTTTATCCCAAGGGGGGATCACTACCGCCAGATTTGCATGCTTTTTCTGACTCAGATTGGGCTGGTTGCTATGACACTCATGTGTCCACCAGTGGTTTTTGCTTTATGCTTGGTAGCTCATCTATATCTTGGTTGAGCAAGAAGCAGCCTACTGTGGCCACTTCCAGTTGTGAGGCTGAGTATAGGGCAGCTTTCACAGTGACTGTTGAGTGTGTGTGGCTCAGACGCCTTATGGCTGATTTGGGTGTTGGCCAGTCTTCTGCCACCACCATCTTCACTGACAGTCAGAGCGCATTGGCAGTTGCGAGGAACCCTATGTTCCATGCTCGCACTAAGCACATTGAGGTGCATTATCACTATGTCAGGGAGAGGTTCTCTGCTGAGATCAGCTTGGCATATGTGCCCATGCAGGAGAACATTGCAGACCTTTTCACGAAGGCTCTGCCTAGGGAGAAGTTTGAAGCTTTCCGCAAAGATTTGGGCTTACTTCCTTTTGTGGAGTGATTTCCACATAGCTTGGCACTTCCTTATACATGTGTGCCAGCTCCTTGTTCACCACATCACTCCCAGGGGGGATTTGTTGATATATTTAGGTAGTGATGTGTGTGAACACTCTAGGACCGCCGGGGCACTTTTTTCCCTCTTTAGGAGGTTTTTTTCCCCCGGCTTGTATATACGCCTATTGCCCTAATGGGCTACTTATCTTTGTACATTCTCTATTGATACATTCAGTCTTGTGTGTTGTGCTCCAAGCTTCTTCTTCCTTGTGCTGTTCGCGTGCTTCCGCAGACGTCTAACTCCAACAAGAGAAATTATAGAGATACCTTTGCAACCTGCAACCAACTTTCTGCAATTTTATCCTTTGTGAACCAATTAATTGTGCACTACCTGTGCACTTTGACACCTGAAATTTGAACACTTTGACTTTTCTCATGTTAACTTTGACCTTCAACTTGTTGACTTTGACTTTGATCCTTTTGACTTTGACTATGGTTGACTTTGACCAATATGACTTTTATAGGCTCAACAGTTGCCCACCACCTAATGTGCTCTCCGTCCCAGAGAGCTACAGCCAAAACTCTGAGCAGATAGGACATCATGATTCGTGTGCTTCAAAATCTTCAAAAGGACACCTGAGCAGCTACCAAGTCCACCAGAAGTAGGAGAGAACAAACACCAGAGAAGAAACCAAAAGTGGATTTATTTTTTTTTGCACAGAAAAGCAAAGGAGGGCAATGGGAGGGTAGAAAGGAGGGGGAAGGGAGGGCTATTGGGGCTGAGATGGATAGGAAAAGGAGGGGTAAGGATGGGGCTGGCCAGAAGGGTAAAGGGAGGGTGAGGGAGTAGGAGTTGGGTTCTGGAGAGGGCCGAAATGAGAAAACTTGAAACCTACAGAGGGTGCATATGGGAAAGTATGAAACATATGGTAAAATAAAGTGAGAATAGACCAGGTGGATCATGTGGTTAAAGAAAAACATGTGATAAATGTGCTCAAAACATGTGGTTTTTTACCAAAAGTCAGAGAAATGGTGGGATTTTCAAAAAATTAAGGCAAAAAATGAATCCAGAGGTGCCAAATACATGAAAATGACCCCACTTTTAAAATAATGGCCATCCGAGGCGCGATCTAGAGCCAAAAGGTTTTGTGGAATAAAATAAAAGATAAATAACTAAATAAATAAATAAAAGAAACAAAATGGGGGGGAGGGGGGTAGGGAGGGCGAGAGAGAGAGAGAGAGAAAGAGAGAGAGAGAGTTTTTTTGAAATTTTCCTGCCGCCCCTTTTTTTATTTTTTTGGAAAAATAAAATCCATGTGGGCCTTTTTTTTTTAAATATCCAAAAGAATGGAGAAAAATACAGAAAAAATAAAAAAATGCAAAAAAAAATCCAACAAAATTCTCAAAAAATTTTGAAAAAAAATCTTACAGGTCTAGGCCAATTTCCTCACTCAAAACCACAGAGAGCTTCCTTTATTCCTCCAATTAGGCAAGAAAATGACATTTGAAAAGGATGAAAAATGCTTGAAAAATTCCCAAAAAAATTCCAAAAATTGTGCTTATGTCAAGGACTATGAAAGAGTTGCTAAATTAGCTAAAAACGCAAAGAACAAAGATGAAAATGGATAAAAACTACTAAAACTTAAGCAAAAATAACATGAGAAAGCTATGTACAACCTGGACAAATTTTTGTTGGAAGTGAGGTAGGCCCTTGGCTCATGTCATAGGTCCATGGTTCCATAGTTCCAGTCATGTACAACATTAATTCCAGCAATCTTCCATATTGACAAAACATGAACATACCACAACTTAATCATACAAATGATGAGATAAAGATAGAGAAAGAATAGACATCATGTGTAAGGTGTTACGTAAGCCAGCGCTTACTCATAGTATCATATATACCAATGTTCAATGTACAATGTGGGAGCAAAACTCTCAACCACTCTATGTGATGAGAAATAGATGAATGAGTGAATGTACAATGTAACAAACATATTCAGATTTGTGGGCAGTAATCTGAATATACATGAGATGTGTGACCTAATAGGTTATAGAAGAGTGAATATGAGTGACTGAATGAGGAAGGATCAGTGTGAACGGAAATCCTCAAACTCATGTGAACACACCTTCTTAAACACCTCATAAAATATGCATAAAGCATATAAGTACTGATTCTCTTGTACCTATGCCAAATAGGACTCCTCCTTATATGAACGCCACGACCTCCATAAACTTCAAGTAGTACCTGTGTGCATAAAGAGAATATGTACCTGAATACTTTAACATAAGATGTGAATCTTATGTTAAACTCCATCTAATGTCTTTGAAGTAGCCAGATATCTTCTTGTAGAAGACAATCTTCAACCTAATATCTTCCTGTAGAAGATAATCTTCAAAATCATGTAGATGGTCCCATCCAATGTCTTTGAAGTAGCCAGACATCTTCTTGTAGAAAATAATCTTCAACCTAATATCTTCCTGTGGAAGACAATCTTCAAATACATCTTGTAGATGGGCGATCCTCACCTTCAAGCTGCTAATGACCAAGTCTTCTTTCCATGAACAAGAGATAACCTCCTCTCCATGAGGTAGAGTGTGAGCACACCCTTCATCTTCTCCAAGAAGAATCACCAAGAAGAACTCCATAGCTGCTCCTCAACATGCTTCAAGTTAGCACCATGGCTGCCCCATGTGCTAGAAGAAACACCACCTCTACTGAGGTCCAAGCTCCAAAGCTTGTGTTGATCCTAGGTGAAGGATAATTACAATGAGCCCAATACTCTCCTTATATAGTAGTTTATGTAGCCTTGAAAAGCAGATAATAAAGCACTTTTCTCAAAGAAAGCCACGATCGTAGAACGATTAAAAAAAAAACTTCGCGATCATCTCCGTCCGTCGTCTGAGTTCCAAAAGCTAATTTCGTGGATTGCTGTTTCAAAAAGCTACGCGCTACGCTGCTGTTGGAGACGAGTTTTGAACCCTCGTGGTCTGGATGAGAGTACCACGATTTAACCAACCCACCAATCGCCGTTTGGTGTACAAGGAGTATAGTAAAGCTGTACATATGCTATAAATTCTGGACAAAATTGACCAATCCTTGACCAATGGGACATTGTTTTCCAACAATCCCCCCTGCAATGTCATATTGGTACAACCTGGATTGGATCTGCAATCTGTCACAAACTGCAAACTATCACAAGCTTCAAATAGCTTGTCACAAGCTTCAAGCTTGTACTCCCGCACTGACCTTCAAACCTGAATTTGACTTTCCTTCAAGAAAACTTGAACTTGCTGAATATGAACCATAATACTTGAGAAAATATGCAAACTAGATATCCAATAGTGTTCTCATCAAGCAATCACTGCTTGACAACAAATGTAGCATGAAATGTCTCCGAACTTGCTATCTCCTGTCTTCAAAAAGCTGAAAACATACACTGGGATCTTTATATTTGCATTTACCTTTCGAAAAAGGATTTCTCAATGTACTTCTGCTGCGTCATGTAAATACACTAAACAAAATCAAGAACTGAATCCTGGAACCTGTGACTGTCAACTCACAACTTAGTGTATTATGAACACTGCTGGTTCATCTCTGACTGTACTCAAGTCAAATCAACTCAACTCAATTGAAATCAACTGAAATATGAGTCAAAGAAGCTATGATATCATCATGTCTTCATCCTTTAAATCCTTCATACCTCTTTCCTTCAGAACTTGGTATAACCATATATGTGCGCACTTCTGAAATAAACCTTTCTGAAATATCAAGCTTCTCTTCAATAGAATTTTGGAACCTTTTCCTGAACAGGAACATCCTAACAGGAACTTTCTCCAAATATTCTTCTTCTTCCTTCTTCTTTCAAAGCTGGAACATAAAGAGAACCTGACAAAGGAAATATAGGAATACCTGAAATAGGAATACCTGTAGGTATGACTTTGCATTCTTTTACATATGGCTTGAAAATAAATCTTCATGTTTCATCACCCCCTGGATAACTTAACACTAGTATCCAGTATTCTTCAAATATATCAGACTTTATGAAATGTGGAACGTCTTCCTTCTTTCAATAAATCTGATCTTTAGTGATCAATACTTGTATCTCAAACAAAAGTTTTAGAATCCATATTTTTCTGTAACATAACAAGTATCTTCTTTTTCTCTGCAACACAAATCTGATAGAATCTGAATCTTTGACTTACTTCTTCCAATGCTAAGAATCTTATCAAACAAAGGATAGACAATTGAATCATAAATACTCAAGATCATACAAGATCTATCCAAGATCAATGATCTCCCCTGTGTAGAATCTGCTCTTATCAAACCTTCATGTCTGAATGTTTGATTTGCTACCTGAATGTCTCCAAGTGTCCATGCTTCTCAAAAAGTTGTAAAACTTTTCTTCAAACAAATCCTTTAAGGAATCTGAAATTCCTACTTGAACCATAAGTGGACAAACTTCTCACCTTGAGAACTCCAAAAGCTGCAAGTTGATACTTCATAACTTTCATATTTTACCCGGGTGAAATGTGACAGTACCTGCTTGACTTTCTTTTGGCTAACTCCACTTCTCAATCAAGTGATAGGATATGATGGAACACCTTTTGGAATACAAACATGTATCCAAAAGTCTAGACAATCATAAAAAGTAGATTCTTCAACTGACTGGTACATCAACAAGTCTGAATTTTCTGAAGTTTTCTGAAAATATTGAATATGAGGTAACCTTTTCCAAACATAAAACCTCAACGCAAGTCTTCAACATTTGCTACAAAAAACTCTTTTACCTCAAGAGTTAGATAAAGAAGAAATATACTTCTCTGCAACTTGTCATATATCAAGTAGCTCTGTATTGACATTCCAAGAATTCTTTGAGGGAACATATAAGCTGCCTGCTTAAAAGCTTCATAACTCATATACATATGAGTCAAAACATATATCTGCTGCTTTTCTTTCTCTCAATGCAATTCTTTGTCAAATCTACTAAATCATGACCAAGTGTAATGCAAAACAAGAAACTGCTTCTTCTTTAAACAAGATGTTCTCGTAGACTTGTCTTTGGATGTAGAGGATAAAATAGGAAAAGTATATGGAAAATATATGAGAAAAGGAAGCCTTACTTTTCTTTTGGAAATGATGGACTTTCTTCTTCTGCATCTTTCTTCCACCTGATGATGTCAACATCTTCAAACTTCTCTTCCATACCTTTTGTTCTCTTCATCTTGAAGTAGCAAACACTCTTGACTTCTTCAAATGAACTTTTCTCTTCCTCTAATGTAAGAGTAAGAGATAAAACAAACATAGTATACAAATGGAAGTTGAATATAGAAACTGTTGGAGTTAGACGTCTGCGGAAGCACGCGAACAGCACAAGGAAGAGGAAGAAGCTTGGAGCACAACACACAAGACTGAAATGTATTACTAGAGAATGTACAAAGATGAGTAGCCCATTAGGGCAATAGGCGTATATACAAGCCGGGGGAAAAAAACCTCCTAAAGAGGGAAAAAAGTGCCCCGGCGGTCCTAGAGTGTTCACACACATCACTACCTAAATATATCAACAGAAACATGTTTTATCATCTGCTCATATCTCTGAATCAAAATTCTGCTTCAAATGTCTGAATCGACTAAATTCACCAATCGTTGTCTGAATGATGAATTGCCCTTCTAGAGTTACCTTCTCTAGATACATTTGTACCTTGATATCCAACCAACTTACAACAGAAAATTGGCTGTAAAAACTCATCTCATCTCTGCACTTGTCTTTTTAGATGAACTTTCTTGCCATGAAAGAGATCTCTCAAAACTCTCTAGAAAAACCTCTAGATACCTGTTTTGATGTAGCCTTTAACTTTCAAATAATGATAGTGTATAAAAGTACTCCTTGAATTTCTTCAAATCTCTTCATAACTGCTCTTCTAAGATATGACCTGCAAATGATAATCTGATAGTAGAAACTGATACCTGTGATTTGATGTTGATCTAATTTCTTCATATTCTCTAAACCATTGTTCTTCCTTGAATTTGAAGTAGTCTTCTCTTCATCAAGTCTGGGTCTTCAAACAATACTTTTGTAAAGTATTTGCATACTCTTCCAAAAATATTCGGCTGCTAACAGATCATCAACTTCATACTCCACACTGATGAATGTAACTGAAGTGTCTAATTCTCAAATCTCTACTCATCTAGATTAAGTGTGTATGTCAAATGTCAAATATTAGAAGATGCTTTCAAATCATATGTTGTAAAACTGGAATTCTAGGAACCTGGGATTATGAATGAGCCTTAATGCATTGATGCCAAAGATCTAAAGTTATGTAACCAAAACCTTAGTGCTCTGATACCAAATGTTGAAAGTGAGGTAGGCCCTTAGCTCATGTCATAGGTCCATGGTTCCATAGTTCCAGTCATGTACAACATTAATTCCAGCAATCTTCCATATTGACAAAACATGAACATACCACAACTTAATCATACAAATGATGAGATAAAGATAGAGAAAGAATAGACATCATGTGTAAGGTGTTACGTAAGCCAGCGCTTACTCATAGTATCATATATACCAATGTTCAATGTACAATGTGGGAGCAAAACTCTCAACCACTCTATGTGATGAGAAATAGATGAATGAGTGAATGTACAATGTAACAAACATATTCAGATGTGTGGGCAGTAATCTGAATATACATGAGATGTGTGACCTAATAGGTTATAGAAGAGTGAATATGAGTGACTGAATGAGGAAGGATCAGTGTGAACGAAAATCCTCAAACTCATGTGAACACACCTTCTTAAACACCTCATAAAATATGCATAAAGCATATAAGTACTGATTCTCTTGTACCTATGCCAAATAGGACTCCTCCTTATATGAATGCCCACGACCTCCATAAACTTCAAGTAGTACCTGTGTGCATAAAGACAATATGTACCTGAATACTTTAACATAAGATGTGAATCTTATGTTAAACTCCATCTAATGTCTTTGAAGTAGCCAGATATCTTCTTGTAGAAGACAATCTTCAACCTAATATCTTCCTGTAGAAGATAATCTTCAAAATCATGTAGATGGTCCCATCCAATGTCTTTGAAGTAGCCAGACATCTTCTTGTAGAAAATAATCTTCAACCTAATATCTTCCTGTGGAAGACAATCTTCAAATACATCTTGTAGATGGGCGATCCTCACCTTCAAGCTGCTAATGACCAAGTCTTCTTTCCATGAACAAGAGATAACCTCCTCTCCATGAGGTAGAGTGTGAGCACACCCTTCATCTTCTCCAAGAAGAATCACCAAGAAGAACTCCATAGCTGCTCCTCAACATGCTTCAAGTTAGCACCATGGTTGCCCCATGTGCTAGAAGAAACACCACCTCTACTGAGGTCCAAGCTCCAAAGCTTGTGTTGATCCTAGGTGAAGGATAATTACAATGAGCCCAATACTCTCCTTATATAGTAGTTTATGTAGCCTTGAAAAGAAGATAATAAAGCACTTTTCTCAAAGAAAGCCACGATCGTAGAACGATTAAAAAAAAAACTTCGCGATCATCTCCGTCCGTCGTCTGAGTTCCAAAAGCTAATTTTGTGGATTGCTGTTTCAAAAAGCTACGCGCTACGCTGCTGCTGGAGACGAGTTTTGAACCCTCGTGGTCTGGATGAGAGTACCACGATTTAACCAACCCACCAATCGCCGTTTGGTGTACAAGGAGTATAGTAAAGCTGTACATATGCTATAAATTCTGGACAAAATTGACCAATCCTTGACCAATGGGAGATTGTTTTCCAACAATTTTGCAGGTTTCAGGTGATCCTTATATCTTCAGTTGTGTTGATGATAGGCCTTGAGCCTTGATATGTTGACTAAGAGAAACTCCTTCATAATCTCCAATTGTATTGCACTTCATTTGTTTTGTTTTCTTGTTAGGCACAGTGATCATCAGATAGGGTCATCCTAAATCCTTCAGTAAAATATTATCTCCTCCATACTGCATCTTTTGTATCTTTGTTTCAGCTACATTATGACTTAATCTGCAAAATTCCATTTTTACTATTCCAGCTTCTTCATCCAATGGAACCCTCTGTTTCCAAAGAGTTGCAAGTACTCCTTCCACATCCTTGTAAAGCCCTGTACTTATTATCATAAAAATTGACATAACAGATGATATCCATACCAGTATCCATAACAAACTAGCCCTTGATATAGGATTTGGAGTAACTTAGTCACTGCTACACTTAAGGGCTTTTCTTTTCTTCTCTCTTCTATGGCCTTTGACTGAGACTGTCTCACTCGATTGAGTAACCTAAATGATGTCCTCTTTTTCTTCATATGCTTCCTCTCTCCTTGAGTTTGGAAAAATTCCATAGCAAGAAGATGGGTCTTTTGCATGGAGCCAAGCCAACATGTTTTCATCTTCATATAAATTTGCTCCTTCAAATAGATCTGCTTTTGGGTTGTCCAACAATTCTTCTTCCATACAAATGCCAATTGTCTGCATCATGCTGGTATGTCTTTGGTTGTCTGGACCTTCTTCTAAATATATCTGCTGCAACTGTTTTCCCTCTTGCTTTACCCACATTGTGTCCTTACCCCAGTCATGCAGCACATTGGCATGCCTTAACCAAGGTCTCCCAATTAACAGAGGGAGACTTCCTTCTACTTGAAGCAGCCTTAAAACAACAAAATCCAAGTTAAAGATGGTACCTTGTATCTTGACTAGGACTCCAGGGACCACTCCCATAGGCTTTACTATGCTTTGGTCTGCTAGTGTTACAGTGAAGTTTGCAGGTCTTGAAGGGTGTAGTCCAATCTTTTTCATGGTATGTTCAGGCATCAAGTTAATGCCAGAACCACCATCCATAAAAACTCCTTGAAACGCATGACCTTTGATTGAGATTGTTAGCCGAGGGCTCTTATAATCTGTGAGAGGTTCTTCCCCTACAATTTTATCTTTATGCATAACAGTAGCCTTTGCCACTAAACTTGTTGTGGACACCTCATCAATTATCTGCAAGAGTTCTGACCTGAATTTCCCATCCATCTTTATTAAATCAAAAATACTGACCTCCTTTTTCATGGACTTGAGTAGTCTGGAAGCTTCTAATTCCTTAAGAGCATGGGCTCCAATTGACTTATCAAACTCCTCATGAGCCGTGTTGAATGCATATCCAATGGCATCAGTGGTACCTATGAGATTTTCTTTGTGCCTTGTATCTGCACATGTGGTGGCTTTGTCTTCAGATGTCTCTTTTTCTTTGTTCAATCCATTAATCCTTGATTCTTGACCTATTTCCACTTGAGCCTTCCCCTTGCGTCTTGTATGCACTGTAAAAAGATTCAATTTCTTCTAACTACACCACCCTGGTAGATGGTGATGGCCCATTGATTTGATCTACCATTTCTTCTTTGCGCATAGAAATCATTTGAATGTGGGGCCCAGATGAGGATGCTTGGTTCTTAGGACAACAAGGAGGGGCATTTTCTGGTAGAGTGCACCTACTTTGGTAATGCCCACATTCTCCACATCTGAAACACATAATTGGCCTCCTTGGCCCATTTCCAAAGTTATCCCTAGGTCTAGGGTTGTAATTGTTACCTTGATTAGTTGCAGCTGCCATCACATTTGCTAGTGGTAGGGCTCCTCCTTGTGTCCAATATGTTGTTGCAGGCATTCCTCTTGATTGACATTCATGGGCCTCATGACCAGCTTTCCTGCATAGCTAGCAAGTTACACTTAACAGAGGACATTCACTTACTATATGACCTTGCTTGATACACATGGTACACCATAGCCCACTTTTGATGCTACCTCCTTTGAGTTACTGCAACTCCTGTTGAAGCTGAGCCAGTTCTTCTGCTTGGGCCTCCTCTTCCTTTTGCAGCTTCAATGCCTTAATCTCCCTTCTCAACTGAGTAACAGCATTCCCCTCCTCTTTGTGGGGCTTATTCCTTTTTAAGCCCTCTAGCTCTTTCCTTAGCTGGATTAATGGATCCTCCATTTCTGTAGAATAGGATAGTTGAGAAGAAATTGCTCCATATTGTTGCCTTATTTGCTCCAGTCGTGTAGCTGTGTTGATGAACTCCTCTATGGAGGCTGTTGGTAACACTAATTCTTTGATTTTACATTGTGTGGTCACTGGGAATGGCTTAGCTAACCATTTCTTAATAAAAAAATCATGTGGAGGATCTGGCAACTTAGCCATTAGTGCCTTGGCCCTAGTTACAAACTCTGGAAACTTTTCACCTGGACCCAGTCTCAAGTTTTCTAATTCCTCTATGATGATCTTTGTAGTATTTCCATGTTGGAATTGATTTTTGAATGCATCTTTTGTTAAGTCCCAAGTGGTGAAATGGTTCTCAGCAAACTGGTTGAACCATTTATCTGCTAACCCTTCTAATGTCACAGGGAAGAGTATCAAAAAGGCATCCTCTCTTCCCATCAAGCCTCTTGTTTTGCATAGTGCTTAAAACCTCCTAATATGCTCATCCGGATCTTCTTGAGCTAAGCCTTTGAAAGAAGGAAATTTTATATTTAATATTGATAGTAGGGTTTCCAAGTCTACTTGACCTGCCATGCTCTTTACTGATGAGGTTGGCGAAAGTGGACTAGAGGATCTTCTAACAACCTTCGTTCTTGTAGCTTTGCAAGTGACCCTCAATGTTTGAGACCGGGTTGCGGTCATGAGCTGTTCATAGTCCTCTTAGGCTAAGAGAATTAATAAGAAAATTTACCTCTTAACCCAATGAAGTAGCAGTGGAGCACTGTCGGCACTTGAATTCTTCTACCCTTTGCACTTTGCTTCTCCTATGCTCCAATCTCCTTGGGGTCCCACCGTGCGTGCCAAATTTTGTTGGGGGATTCTTGGACAAGAAGGTATTTGAGTGTTTGTAGGAGAAAAGGGAAAGACAAGAAGAAAGACATTGGAAGCCTCTCTCAATTGATTATAAGAAGACAAATACAATGGTGATGCACAATACAATCCAGTGCTCCTGTGCAAAATCCCACAGAGTGCTCTTGTTGTTGCCGGCCTTCTCTGCACCAGACCTCCACCTTCTCCAAGCTTGCACTTGTGCACACCTTGCACCAAGCTTCCAATGAGGGGGAGGATAGACACCTTTTGTCGGCACGCGCACAGCTTCAATGGGACCTTGGGATCCTTGGGGCACTAGCTTAGCACTTCTCTGCACACTTCCTAGCCACTCTTCATGCACACCTTGCACTTCACTTCTCTGCGTCGCACACTGTGTGTCCCTTGTACTTCTCTCTCTTGCCTAACTTAGACTATGCTCACCTTTCTTTCTCCAATAATAATGCCTTGCCTTGATTTGAGTGTTGATTCACGTAAGCTCCTAATTGCAAGAGTATCTTGGTGCTCACTTTGATGTCCCAAGATTGTCTCCAAAAGTGGGCAGCCAATGAATCCATGTTTTGTCATGTAGTGACTTTAGACTAAAACAAAAATTTTAATTGGGGGGCCATACTTTCACTTTTGCGTACGGTGCCGCTTCACATACCTTCACATTTTGCCTTTTAATTCTTCACTTGTGCACCTAAGAGAGGGTTCGCCAGAACCTTCCAAAACACTTTAAAAACACTTTGAACCTTAGAGAAATTACAGAGATACCTTTGCAATCTGCAACCAACTTTCTACAATTTTACCCTTTGTGAACCAATTAATTGTGCACTACCTGTGCACTTTGACACCTGAACTTTGAACACTTTGACTTTTCTCATGTTAAATTTGACATTGACCTTGTTGACTTTGACTACTTTGACTTTGATATGGTTGACTTTGATTGTGGGTTGACTTTGATCAATATGACTTTTATGGGCTCAACAAGCAAAAAAGCTAAAGTAGTTTCGAAAGATGCTTAGATTAGAGGACATGGCATTGAGCTTGAGGGGGAGTGTTGAGATATCAAGCTCAACATGTGATGATCCAGGATAACATGTATCACTTTTCATTTCTCTAACATGTATAGTGGTCACGCCGGTATATGTCAGGGACACTTCATTGAGCTTTATTAGATTTATCTACCGAGAGTGATGGCACATTTGTTTCTTGCCAGCTCACTCATTCGTGGACGTTAGGTTTTTCCTTATGTACTGGTCTTTATATATTGCACTTGTTGTATTCTTGTTTCTAGGGCATTCTTGTACATTCCTTTTATGTAATAGAAGAAGAAGAAAAAGATCATTCTACATTGCCTCAATCTGTGTGTGTGCTTCTCCTTGATTGTGATATTGTGTGTGTGAGCTCTCTTCCTTATCTCCCTCCTGGTGATAAGATTTACATCATCTACACACTTAACATATAAGGTGCTCTAAGTTGGACTATTCACAAAACCATGTGCTAGAAAGTACACATGTATCTTCTCATTCCAAGCATGTGGTGCTTACTTCAACCACACAACTCCTTTTTCAACATGTACACTTTGTTTTCATGCCCATTTTGCACAAAAACCATGGGGTTGAGATACATACTCTTATTCATGTAAACAACAACTCATTAATAAATTTTAATGTCTGATGATGTTTACAACCATGATGAGCTGCAAATGCACAAATGTGAATAGCGTTCATTCAGCATGTAGGAGTAAAGGTTTCATCAAAATCAATGCCTCTCTCTTGAGCATAACATTTGTCAATAGGCCTAAAAGTTTACCTATCAATTGTTCCATCATTCTTATATTTTAGCTTGTATGTCCATTTAGTGCCAATGGTCTTTTCTCCTAGAGGAAAATCACATAAAGATCAAGTAGCATTCTTCATATTAGCATCATATTTTGATCACATAGTAGCCATCCGATTTCCTGCACTATGTGCTTCATCAAAAGAAACAGGCTCATTCTCATCACAAATTCTAGAGGTAGCCATTGCAATGTGCATAAAAAATGGAACGATCTACATCATCATTTGAAACTTGGAAAGGTTCTGAAATTACCTCATTTGGACTAGCACTTGATGGTCCACCTACAGAAAGATGTAGCAAGGCGTCATGCACATCCTTTGAGCTAACCAATGTCTCCTTGATACATGAAAGTAAGAGCTAAGTTGCATCTTCCCCAACCAAAAGAAACATCAGAGCTAACTAGAATATGTTTAGTATGTAAATGTTACAGAAGATAGCCTTTTTTTTTTAATTGTTAACAACAACAGTATATTTCATTGATTTATCCTCCAATTTTTTGCATTGTTGCTCAAGCACTAATGCATATAGCACACGACCAAAAACACATAGATGAGCAACAGAAGTGTGTAGTGAGCCCTTGTATGTCCAGCACTTGGACAAACATCTGCACCTTAGATAGCTTGTTGCTCTCAATACAAAACTCAAATGGACTCAAGGCTTTAGTCAATCAAAGTAGACAAAGAGAGCTTTCGAACAAGCTATAAATGACTAAATTTGGACAAGTTTTGATTAGGAAACACAACTATCAAATATGAACTACCTATCCACACAGATATGCTAAAGACCTGAGCTTCACTCTTGGACTGATAGCTCTCTGAATATATATCCTTTGAGAAAGATATTTGGTACATAGCAAGTAGACACAAATAGCTTTCCAACAAGCTAAAAATCAAGTAATTTGAATGCGTTTTGATTAGGAAACTCAACTCACCAAGATAGACCACCTGCACACATAAGTACACTATAAAACTGGACTTTACTATCTGACAATTATCTCACAGAATATACATGATCTCAATGAGATATTTGAGACAGTGAAAGTAGATGCCAAGAGCTTTCCAACAATACAAAAAAAACGCAATTTGGATATGTTTTGGTTGGGAAAATGAACCAACCAAAATAGACTACCTATCTACACAGGTATACTAAAAAACTAGACTTCACTCTTTCACTGATATCTCACAAACTACATAAGCTTTCAAAGAGATATTTGATATGCAGAACGTACAGCTTTCCAATGAATGTTTAACCGCACAAAATGGTTACATATGCACTGAGATATGAGCTCTGCAATAGAGCTATGTACAAACTGACGTGCGGCTGGAAGGAGTCTAAGGGAAGCCAAAATGACAAAATGGCTAGATCCGACTACTGGGAGCTCTTGCCTCTTTCTCTCCTTGTTTTGAATGTGCTCCCACTTCACTTTTATAACCAATGAGCATGTGAAGAAGTTTGTGCCTTCTTCTTAACTCACCACTTTCTCCACTACATGCTACTAACTACAAGGCAAGATATTGTATCTCTTACTCATCATGAAGTTTTGACTAGAATTTTTCTTTTATTACTTTTTCCTTTTTTCCTCTACTTTTCCTTTATCTTTATATTTGGTAAATTTATCCAAGCATGGCTCATATGAAAATGAGCTTGTACATTTATCTTCAACACTCCCCCTCAAGCTCATTTGGGAGTTATCTTCATCCATGTCCTGCAAATTTATCACATCCTTGAAGCCTTTGAGTTTAGAAGCATCCAAGAACTTTGTAAAAATATCTGCAACCTGCTCTTTGGTTCTAATGAACTTTATCTCCACATCTTTGCTGAGCACCTTCTCGCTTACATAATGGTAGTGGACCTCTATGTGCTTGCTCCTTGCATGAAACATAGGATTGCTCGCCAAGTAGATACTTGACATGTTATCATCATATATAGGGATGGTTCCAACTTGCACTCCAAGATCAGCCAAAAGCTTTTTAATCCACATTGCTTCACATGTGGCAAAAGCTAATCCTCTATATTCAGCCTCCATAGATGAAAGTGCAACAGTAGGTTGTTTCTTTGAGCTCCATGTGATAGGTTTGCTTCCTATCATGAACACATAACCTGAGGTTGATCTTCTATCTTCCTTTGAACCTGCCCAATCAGCATCACTAAAGCCTTTGACTTGCAGTTCTTCATCAAACTTGTAAAACAATGCATGATTAACTATATGCTTTATGTATCTCCACACTCTCTTGGCTGAATTTAAGTGTTCAATTGTCGGGGCTTGCATAAACTGAGAAAGTACACCAACAACATAAGACAAATCAGGTCTTGTAATGGTTGCATAGATCAATGATCCTACAATGCTTCTGTATGTCGTTACATCTTCCAATGGTTCTCCATCATTTGAACAAATCTTTGTATTTGTGTCCATGGGTTGAGTGAGTGGTTTGCATTCACTCATTCCAAATCTGAAAAGAACATCCAACAAGTACTTCCTTTGCATCAAGTAGATGCCACTCTTTCCGTAAACAACTTCAATTCTTAAAAAATATTTCAGCTCTCCAAGATCTGAAATTTTAAACTCCTTACCAAGCTTCCTTTTGATATCTTTAATCCCTGTAACATCATTTCCTGTTATGATGAGATCATCGACGTATATGCAAATATATACCTCTCTATTTTCTTCCTTCTTCATGTATAATGAAGGATCTGCACTACTTGGGTTGTATCCACACTTAGTTAGATACTCTACCAATCTCTGATTCCATGCTCTTGGTGCTTGCTTCAAGCCATAAAGTGCCTTCTTCAACCTGCAAACAAAATCTGGATGGTTTTCATCTTCAAATCCAACCGGTTGACTCATGTATACCTCTTCCTGTAGTTCTCCATTAAGAAAAGCATTTTTTATGTCGAGTTGATATAATGGCCATCCCCTTGAAGCACCAATTGCGATTAATGTTCTGATAGTTCCCATCTTTGCAACAGGGCTGAAAACTTCATCATAATCTATGCCTTGTGTTTGTTTAAATCCTTTGGCAACTAATTTAGCTTTATATCTAGCTAGTGAACCATCAGCATTCCTCTTTACTTTAAACACCCATTTGTTTGGAAGAATCTTCATACCTTCTTTCTTTGGCACTAGCTCCCATGTGTGATTATCTTTGAGAGCTTTGATCTCCTCTTTCATAGCTTGCTTCCATTCCCTTTGTGTGCAAGCTTCTTCATATGTCTCAAGCTCTTTGTCTTTGATAACCTGCATCATGTATGCAAGATGTGTCGCCATAAAACTGTCATAACTCAACCTTTGAGTTGGATACCTTGTCCTTGAAGATCTTCTTTCATTGCCTTTAGAGAGTTGCTTCTTTAACCTATTTAGCTTTACCATCGGAGTGATTACCTCTTCATATTCTTCTTCACTTGCATCTACCTTACTGTTTGGAGTAGCACTTGCATCTTTGGCTCTACTATGAGCTGAAATTGGAGACAAAGAATGGCTCCCCCTCCATGTTGAACATTCTTCATTTGATGTAGATGCCTCTGGACCTGAAGCCTTTGTGCTTGATTGTTGAACTTCTCTTTGATTTGTTCCTGCATAATCATCACAATCTTCTTCAAGAATCTTTTCCTTTCCTTTATCTTCATACCATGGTCTTAGTTCATCAAAGACCACATCTCACGAGACTCTTAATTCCTTTGTTCTAGGGTTGTAACACTTGTATCCTTTTTGCTCCATCGAGTAGCCGATAAAAATGCATTTTTCTGATCTTGGTTCCATCTTTGTTCTAACTTCTTGTGGAATGTGAACAAAGCAAACACATCCAAACACTTTGAGGTGTGTAAGATCAGGTTTCTTACCGGAATATACCTCTTATGGAGTCAAGTGATGTATTCCCGATGTTGTGCACCTATTCATCAAGTAAATGGCGGTTGTGGTAGCTTCAGTCCAATAGTACAATGGTACCTTCATCTCGTTGAGCATGCATCTTGCAATTTCAGCAATTTGCCTATTTTTCCTCTCAGCTACTCCATTTTGTTGTGGTGTGTACCTACAAGTGAACTGCCTTTTGATTCCATTCTCTTGTAGAAAATTTGAAAATTCTTTAGAGAAGTATTCTCCTCCACCATCGGACCTTAAGGTTTTGATAGACCTTCCTGTTTCCTTTTCAACTTCAACTTTGAATCTTTTGAATATAGAAAACACCTTTGATTTTTGCTTCATACAAAACAGCCATACCTTTCTTGAGTGATCATCAATGAAGGTGACAAAAAATTTATTACCAGCCATTGATGCCTCTTGGGTTGGTCCCCATACATCCGTATGTATCAAGTCCAAGACATTTGGAGCCACATAATTGCTCCTCTTAAATGGCTGCCTCATTTGCTTTCCTAGTTGACAAGCCCCACATAACTCATGTAGTCCAATGCTATTAAATTTTGGAAGACCTCTTACCACTTCATGTTTGCTCATGTCCTTCAGCTTTGGAATGTTGATGTGTCCTATTCTTTTGTGCCATAAGTCCAGCTCTGAAATCTTCTTGTTCCCACATTGAATGTACATGACCTTTCCATGTGGATGTTGGACATCCAAAGTGAACATCCTTCCTTCTCTTCTACCTCGAGCAATGACCTTGAAGCCTTCCTTTGGATTCTTTATGAAGCACCCATTCTCATTGAATATGACATGATAACCCTTCTCTACCATTTGTCCTACTGAAATCAAGTTCTTTGAAATTGTAGGAACATGAAGAACATTAGATAATACCTTTGCTCTGCTTGTATCTCCAAGTCTTATATCTCCAATGTGTTCAATCATGTGTTGAGTATCATCACCTGTTTCAACACATCCTTTTCCACTTGGTACCTGTAGATTAGTGAAAAAACTTCCTTGGCATGACATATGGTTACTACAACCTGAATCAATGTACCATTTTTTGTCATCTTCACAAGAGCTTCTATACTAATGTCTCATTGCAAGTAGTGTGTCCTTGCTTCCTTCACTTGAGGTGCTTGCATAGTTGCTTTGGTTCCTTTGATTGCCTCCATTTGGTCTTCCATTCTTCAGCCGACAATCACTAGCATAGTGTACTACTTTACCACAATGATAGCATGTTATACCTTTATGAGAATTGTAGGAGCTTCGGCCTCTTCCTCTACTTCTACCTCGACCTCTTCCTTGTGCGTTGGCATTTGATGCATCCTTGTTGTCTTGCGAATTGTTTTGATTGTAGTTGGAGTGGTTGTGACCTCTTCCTTTTCCTCTTGAGCCTCCTCTTGAGTTTCTTCCTTTACCTCGACCTGCATATAACATTTGGTTGTGGCTGTCCTTTCCTTTGGGACCACCGAAGCTAAGCTCTTCTGTGACAAGATGAGGGATTAGTTGTTCAAAACCTGGATATACATCTTTCAAGTTAATGGAAGTTATAAAAGGCTTCCATCTTTCATCTTCTCTCAAGCCATTGAGAGTATAACACACAAGATCTTTGTCTTCAACCGTTGTGCCAATAGAAGCTAAAGCATCGCTTAGCTCCTTAATCTTCAAAGTATATTCAGCTATGCATTGACTCGAACTTTTCTTGATTGTGTTCAACTCATTCTTGAGTTGAAGTTTCCTAGCTTTGGTATTTGTCGAATACATCCTTTCAAGAGCTTCCCAAGCATCCTTAGCTTTCTCTAGATGTTGAATATGACCTACCATGGCATTAGTAATGACTTGCAAAATGAGGAACATGACTCTCCTATTCCTCTCTTCCCATTCTTTTGCTTGCCTCCTTTGGACTTCGGTGGCCATAGCTTGATTGATTCGAGGTTGATCATCATCGCCGCTCACAATACTCAATAAGCCTTTGCCCATTAGGTAGTTGGTCATTCTAAACTTCCACACGGGATAGTTATCCTTGTCCAACTTCTCTACTTGTTGACCCAAGTCAGCCATTGAATAGTATCAAAGACTTTGAGAGTTACCTCGAATAGTTATAGTCCTTTGCTCTTGCGTTTGTGAAGCTCCTTCTTGTTTTGTAGCTCCTCTTTTGCTTTGCTTCACCTCCAGCTCTGTTGATGAAGCTTCAACACCAAGTTTGCTCTGATACCAACTGTGGAGAATGAGTTCTCCTATGCGCAACAGAAGTGTGTAGTGAGCCCTTGTATGTCCAGCACTTGGACAAACATCTGCACCTTAGATAGCTTGCTGCTCTCAATACAAAACTCAAATGGACTTGAGACTTTAGTCAATCAAATTAGACAAAGAGAGCTTTTGGCTATAAATGACTTAATTTGGACAAGTTTTGATTAGGAAACACAACTATCAAAGATGAACTACGTATCCACATAGATATGCTAAAGAACTGAGCTTCACTCTCGAACTAGTAGCTCTCTGAATATATATCCTTTGAGAAAGATATTTGGTACATAGAAAGTAGACACAAATAGCTTTCAAACAAGCTAAAAATCAAGTAATTTGGATGCGTTTTGATTAGGAAACTCAACTCACCAAGATAGACCACCTGCACACATAAGTACACTATAAAACTAGACTTTACTATCTGATAGATATCTCACAGAATATACATGATCTCTCAATGAGATATTTGAGATAGTGAAAGTAGATGCCAAGAGCTTTCCAAGAAGACAAAAATCACGCAATTTGAATATGTTTTGGTTGCAAAACTAAACCGAGCAAAATAGACTACCTATCTACACAGGTATACTAAAAAATTGGACTTCACTCTTTCACTAATATCTCACAAACTACATAAGCTTTCAAAGAGATATTTGATATGCAGAACGTACACAAGATAACCTTTCCAATGAATGTTTAAATGCACAAAATGGTTACATATGCACTGAGATATGAGTTGTGCAACAGAGCTGTGTACAAACTGATGTGCGGCTGGAAGGAGTCTAAGGGAAGCCAAAATGACAAAATGGCTAGATCCGACTACTGGGAGCTCTTGCCTCTTTCTCTGCTTGTTTTGAATATGCTCCCACTTCACTTTTATAACCAATGAGCATGTGAAGAAGTTTGTGCCTTCTTCTTAACTCACCACTTTCTCCACTACATGCTACTAACTACAAGGCAAGATATTGTATCTCTTACTCATCATGAAATTTTGACTAAAATTTTTCTTTTATTACTTTTTCCTTTTTCCTCTAATTTTCCTTTATCTTTATATTTGGTAAATTTATCCAAGCATGGCTCATATGAAAATGAGCTTGTACATTTATCTTCAACAAACGGGACACCTATTAAGTACAAATATTGCACAAATAATAGCCTCAAGCCAGAAGCTGCATGGTAAAACTTGGATCTTGACCATACACCTTGCCATTCCCATGAGAGACTTGTTCTTCGTTTCAACAACTCCATTTCATTGAGGTCTATACAGCATTGCATATTGATGTTTTATCACACATTTAGCTAGAAATGCATTAAACTCAAAAGGCCTATATTTCTCCCCTCGATCAGAACTCAGGGTGCCCATTTTACATGCTAACAAATTTTCAGCCATTACTAGGATGTGTTTAAAGCACATAAGCACCTCAAATTTTTCTTTCAATGGCTATTTCTATGCATGCCTAGAAAATCTATCAGTGAAATTCACATAGGCAATTCGCAAATGAATGTGTCTTTGTAGGATCAAAGACATCACTATGAACAAGCTACATCTTATGAGCAACTCTAGCTCAACCATCTTTTTGGACAGAGAAACATTACATTTTTTCCCAGTACAAAATCTTCATAGACATGTTTAGAAGGTGCCTCTAGTTCGGGTAGAGAGCATACCATTTTAGATTTTTGCAAACAAAGCAAACTATCAAAATTCAAATGATCGAAGCATGCCTGCCAAAGCTTTGCATATGGGATAGCTCGAGAATCATGAGTTGCACATGCTTAGTCATTCATAGATTTTGAATAATCTATTATCTTATACACCTCATGACATAAAAATTGAGAAAAAATTTCACCAGTGGAAAATCATGAAATGTACATATACCATGAACGTATTTGACAGCCACGCCAACCTTGGCTAATTTTGAAACTAATAATGGATTTTTCTTGATCCCCACCACATATAAGGGATCTAAAAATGTGGAAAAATTACCATCATCAATAATGAGAATGATATTTCCAACTCCCATTACAAGATAAGAGGAGCTTTTTTAGCTCATGTGCTAGTATTCCTTGTAGGGTTAGGATCCAGTGAAGTGAAGAAATCGCACTCCGAGGTGATATGTTTGGTTGCACCACTATCAAAGTACTAAACATTTGAATCTACTATAGACATACACTACTCATGAGAAGATGATTCATAGCTACATACAGTAGCAAACGCACATTCTTCATTTTGAACAAGGTTAACAGACTATATTTTAGGTGTAGATGCCTCTATCTTATTTGCCTCTTTTGTACCTCGTTTAGGACAATTCTTTATGGAAAGATCCTTTGCCTTATAGGTTTACAAAATCATTTTGTTTTCTTGTAATCATTGTGCTCCCTTTTTTATTGTGCAACATTTGCAGATTTTTGCTTACTAATAGGTGAGCTCCATTTACCTTTGCCCTTCTAAATACCTAAAATTCATGATCTGCAACATGCACAATTGACATGTTCTACCTAAAATGATCTTCCTATAGCAAATCAAAGACTAACTTCTCAAATCTTAAGGCATTTAGATTGCCTTTCATCATCATCTCAAAAGTAGAAGCAAAAATCTTATATGAGTTGGGAAGATCATTAAGAACGCTCTCCACTAGTGAACTATCTAGCAAAATGGCATTAGCAAAAATCAACTAATCTTTTCAAATCTTTGTTCTTCGTCAAAAAACTTTCATTGAAATTCCTTCATTCATATGCTCACTCTCCAATTGTTTTTGGAGGTGAGCAACAAGAGCCTCATTTTTTGCCTAGTATTATGTTGTAATAGTATCCCAATAATTTTTGGCTACCTTGCAGGAGCGAATATGAGGGATAATGGAATGTTTGATAGAAAAAGCTATCAATGTATGTGTCTATATATATGTGCCATCGTAACAAACTTTCTCTATAGTAGGTGCAACAAGAACCACAACATGGCCAACAAATTGAACATCATCATCTTTAACACCATTTGGATCACCCTCAATAATTGTATTTGTATGTGTAGTAGGATGTTTTTGTTATCGTTAGTGTCCATATGAAAGGCCAAATGGCTGCCAGACATTTTTGTGTATTAAACATATAGTGGCCTATTTAGCCATAGACTATAAGTCTGACTGCATTTGTAACACTTAAAGAATATGTGTTCATGTTCCCTGTGTACTATGTGTTATGTGCATATTTTGTGGGCGTTGGGCAAAGTACTGTGTGAGGCATCAATAGCTCAATTTTCTAGTGTGAGAGTATGATCTTGGAGCTCTCGAGAAGGAGAGTCTACCATAGTGCATCACCATCACAATACTTCACTGGTATCAGAGCATTTCTACAAGTTTCTAGAAAGGTTTCAGTTGTGGTGGGAGCAGCCACCACAAGTTTATGCAGGTTATTGAGCCTAAAGAACAAAGTTGATAGACACTTGTTGGTGTTGTTGGCTAGTGTTTGGGCTATGAATTCAGCTTTTCGATGTCATTTATATTGAGCACATACACACTATGTATGCTTATGCGGATACCGCTTATGTATGTCCATGTGCTCATAGATATAGTGGTTACATTTTTGCATAAACCCTTTGACATTGATAAAGAGGGATCTAGTGAGGTTTTCTTAACTAGGAGATACCTAGATATCAAGGTCTCTTCAATGATGCAGGAAAAAGACTTACCGAGCCTCGCCATAAGAGATGTATGATAGTTGTTCATAGGTGCTTGATAAGCGTAGTTGGATTCTTTTTGTTAACTGATTATATGTAGTGGAGTTGGTGATTCCTTATGCAGGTTTACATATCAGTACTTACAGTTTAATAAACTTTTGAAAATGGTCATATGATCATTTTTCAAATGAGACTGATAATTTTTCCAAATTTTTTGTTTTGTCAACTATATAGTGTTCAATTTACTCCTTGATACACTTATTGGTGTGAACACATATATTAACACATAATCCTTTTGGTTGATCATTATTGTTCATTAATCCATTTTTCTAGGGAGACTTGATTAAATACATTGATTTTGAGGAACTCTTCTTTCTAAGAGTCAAGATGACTACCTTGTGCATGTTTCTTGGATTCATTGCAATGGGGAACTTAGAGCTAGTCCAAATGGATGTGAAAATTGCTTTCTTCCACGGAGATCTTACATTTGAGATCTATATGAAACAACCACATGATTATGTAGTTCTTGGCAAAGAAATTCTAGTTTGTAAGCCAAAGAAGAGGTTATATGGACTTAAACAATCCCCTATAAATTGTTGCCAAAATTTTGATGCTTTTATGAAGTCTCAAAGCTATTCTTGAAGCAATGAGGATCATTGACTCTACAAAAATAGATGCTCATATGGTAGATTGATATGCTTGATACTTTATGTCAATGATATGTTGACTATTGGGAAATCCTCTTATGAGCTATCATTTCTCAAAAAGAAGTTGAGTGAGACATTTGATGAAGGATTTGGGGGATGCCGTATGCATTCCTCATGATAGGAGTAAAAGATGCATATACTTGTCTCAAAGTGAGTACATATCCAAAGTACTTCATAGGTTTAATATGCAAGGTGGAAAGGCATTAAGTACACCTTTACCCACATATGTGAAATTGAGCAGGGATGATGGCCCCAAATTAGATGAGGAAAATGATTTCATGACCAAAATTCCTTATCAACCTTCTGATGGTAGTCTCATGTATGCTATGGTAGCTACGAGACCAGACTTTGCATTTGTAATGGGAGTTGTGAGCAGATATATGTCAAATCCTAGCAAGAAACACTGGTAAGATCTCAAGATGCTTTTGAGATATCTAAGTGGTACTAAGGACAAGTGTCTATGCTTGGGTAGAGGGAAAGCATCCATTATTGGCTACATAGATTCTTATTATGATGGTTGTGTAGACAATCAAAAGTCTACATCAGGCTACATTTTTCATTTTGTCTACCTCAGCATGTATCTCATTTGCTCATTGATGGTTAGAATTCCATTGCTTTGTCTAAGAATCTGGTCTATCATGCAAAGACCAAGCACATTGAGGTGAAGTACCATTTCATTAGAGACTACTTAGCCACTAAGTGCATTATTCTTGAGAAGGTTCATACTCGAGATAATGTGCAGATGCTTTGACTAAAGCTCTACCATAGGATATTTTTCGATTCTGTGGTCACTTGATGGAGGTTACTTGATTCATGATCTTAAACAGTTTCTTGTATACTCTAGGACATGCCCATCAGGTGGGAGGTATAGTTTGTATACTTACATTTAGGTATTCTTTATTTTTCTCCCATAGTCACTTTGGTCATATTGGCCTTTAGTGGGAGATTTTTACCATAAGTGTCCATTTAAAAGGCCAAATGGCCATTGGAAACTTTTATATATGTTATATAATAAAACATATAGTGGCCTAGTCAGCCACTGATTGTAAGATCGATGGCATTTGTAATCGGTAGCTAATTTTTCTACTACAAGGGTATCGTCCTTGAGCTCTCAAGAAGGAGAGTTTGTCGTGGTGCAACACTATTGCAGTTCTTTAGTTTTTCATCACCCTACATAATATTCCATAGCCCTTTTGCTATGAATACATGATGCATCATGCATTCTCATAATGGGCGATTTGTACCAATCAACTTATCATCAACAACCAACATAAAGAATACATCATCTCTTTCAACCATAGAAAATGACTAAATATCATGATGCACAAGATTGATTGTATCCCAAAAAGTTGAACAGAAACACCCTATCGAGCTTTGCTAAGCTTGTAGCAAACTTTGAGGTCGCTTTTATTGGCAAACCAATACACACACACACACACACACACACACACACACACATATATATATATATATATATATATATATATATATATATATATATATATATATATATATATATATATATATATATATATATATATGTGTGTGTGTGTGTGTGTGTGTGTGTGTGTGTGTTGTGAGGAGATGAGGAGTTGATACTAGAGATGAGTTGGTGCTACAAGAAACCTGCTCTACACTAGACAATCTATCTTCAGAGATTTTAATTAGACTTCCTTAGCTTCCCAAGAGTGCATATGAAACTATCAAGCCATTTGGCACATCACTCTCAATCGTTTGCATCAAAACAAATAACTACTAATTGAAAGAAATGTGAAGAACCTTCTATTTTGGGAAGAGAAGGACTCAGTGTTATGTTCAGAGCTCACATCTTGGTATGAATTGACCAAAGAGCTTTTGTACACATCTAGTTGTAGTGTATAGCAAACTAAAGCAAGTTATTTCATGATTTTAGCTACATTATACAAAGAGAAATAAATCTAACAAATCTAGGGGGTCACCCCGACTTTTCAGGAATCAAAAGATGTGTAGACATAGTCAATTTCTCATCTTCATAACTCAAAATATAATGAACCAAACTTAATGAAATTTGATATTAGATGCTAGGCACATCACTCTAACTAACCCAAGTGAACGTATAGCAAATGGATAAGTACACGCAAAGAAATCGACTAAACACGTTCATTGTAATGATCAAGATATTGAGGTAGATAGAAGAGAGAGACTTACTCAATGAAATGAATCAGAATATGAATGCTATCGCACATGTGGTATAGAGGGAGTGTATAGGACTACACGTAGATCATTTAATCTTAATGTAGGCTCAATGTTGTTGCTCGAATCCTCTCAATAGTGTTCTGCTATCCCATGACTAGAATCATGTGTATTTATACACATATTTGAATCTGGATTTGAGTTTTCTTTACCTAAAATTATCCCTACATTTGGGGAGTGATTGAACTTGATCTCCAACCACTTGAGTTGTGAAATGAAGCTCCTTAATATTACGAGATTCCATCATCTCTTTTTCACTTTTATATTTATCCAAGATAACTTCAAAGAAATGAACAAGTATGAGTTCATATGTGATCCTGCATGTGTAGAGACAAATGTGTATGTAGTTCTTGAGCTTTACCAAAGATCTTAGGCTTGCTAAATGCACCAAGAGCTCCCCCTCAAGCCTAAGAAGCTTGAGTCTTCAATCCTTTAAGATTTCCTATAATCCAATCGTTGATTTGAACCTGGTTAATTTGCTTCCATCCAATGCCTTTGTCATCATATCTGCACATTGTTGATGGGTTGATACATATGAGAGTTGAATTTCTTTGTTCATAATCTTTTATCTAACATAATGATAATGAACTTTTTTATGTTTAGTCTTGGCATGATAGATTGGGTTAGCAGCAAGATAGAAAGAATTGGCATTATCTCCAAATATATGTGTGGAGTGGAAGTCTTCAGTACTAAATCAGAATATAGGGTCTTAATCCACATAGCTTCTTGTGTAGTATTTGCAAGTGATACTCAGTTTATGTTGCTGAAAGAGCAATTGTGGGTTGCTTCTTTGAAGACCATGAGATTAAATTTTTGCTTCCAAAAGTAAGATATCCAGAGATACTTCTCCTATCATCCTTGAAGCCTGCCCAATCTGCATCAAAAAAAAAAATTACATTTGTATCAGATGTGCATGGATAATATACTCCTTCATTGATTGTGCCCTTTAAATACTTTAGGATTCTCTTGACTGTTTCTATGTGAGGCTCCCTTGTAGTATGCATGAACTGACTCAGAACACCAACTCCATAGCAAATATCCACTCTAGTTAGTGTAGCATAATTTAGGCTTCCAATTAGACTCTAATAGCTAGTTACATCTTCAATGAGCTCATCCTCATGAGCACTCAACTTCAAATTTACCTCCATGAGAGTACTTGTAGCCTTTGTATTTTCTATTTTCTAATGTATTTCCTCTATGTGAGAAATATACCTTTCTCTATCTACACAACTTCCAAGCCAAGGAAGTATGTGAGTAATCCAAGATCACTTATCTTGAACTCTTCCTTCATTTGAGCTTTAATCTTTCTGATTCCTTTCACATCATACTTGTAATAATTATATAATCAACATATACACATATTTATATGACCTTTGAATGGTTCCTCTTAATGAAGAGGGAAGGATGTGCCTTGCTTACATTGAAACCTTTATCATGCAAGTAAGTAGAAATTCTGTGGTTCCAAGCTCTAGGAGCTTGCTTCAAACCATACAAAGATTTCCTCAAACTGCGCACATATTCAGGGCAAGATTGATCTTCGAGGTTGAGCCATATATACCTCCTCTAATATCCAACCATTTAGGAAAGCATTTTTTACATCCATTTGATAGATCTTCCAATTCTTGGAAGATGCAACACTCACGAGTACCCTAATGCTAGGCATCTTTGAAGTAGGTGAAAATGTCTCTTCATAATCAATACCTTGAGTTTGTGCAAATCCTTTGGCTACAAGCCTTGCTTTGTACCTTTAATTAAACCATCAAATTTTTTTTAACTTGTATTCACCTTGAACCAATGACTTTCATAGATGGATTCTTGGGTACCAATTCCCAAATCCGATTCTCTAGTACAGCTTCTATCTCTTCTTCCATGGCATCTTTCCATTTTGGCTTCTTCTTGGCTTCTTCGTATGTAGAAGGTTCTTCAAAATTTTAGTCATGTGCTACATATATTGAATGTTTAATGAAAAAGGAGGTATCATATCCATACCTTTCTAGCTTCCTTATATCTCTAGTAGATCCTCTTATAGTTTCTTGAGATGATTTTGCCACATCTCTCAACTCCTATACTTTGGTTTTGCCTTTAGAGTTCCAAGAATTGGTTTCCCTTCTTGGATTCTTCTAATCAGCACCAAAATCACTTGATGATTCAAATATATGCTCATTCTTCTTTGATAATGTTGGGAATTCTTCCTCTAGGTCATAAGGAAGTTTGATTTTCTTACAATCATCTTCAAGCAAAGATTTGTTTTCATCAAACACAACATATCTACTTACAATGAAGCCTTTGTTGCTTGGATTATATAGCCTATAACCTTTTTTATTAAGGTCGTAGCCAATGAAGAAGCATTTCTCTACCTTTGAATCTAATTTCTCTGATTTGTGAAGGTATGTGTGCATATGCTATGCACCCAAAGATTCTACAATGGTCAAGGCTAGGTCTTCTTCCATTCCATGCTTCATATGGTGTCATACCATCCAATGCTTTTGATGATAGTCTATTGATCAAGTATTTGGCTGTAGATACACTCTTTGCCCACAAGTAGTTGGGTAGACTCTTCTCATTTAGCATTCACCTTGCAACCTCCATAATTGTTCTATTTCTTCTCTCTACCACTCCATTTTGCTCTGGTGTATACCTGATAGTGATTGCTCTTTTCATTCCTCTTTCTTGGAGATAGGAATCAAATTCATGGGAGAAATATCCCCACCCCACTATTTGACCTTAATCTCTTCAGATTTTTATGTGTTTGATTTTCTACAAGAGCTAGGTATTTCTTGAAACATGAAAACACTTCATCTTTATGCTTCATGAAGTATAATATGGTCCATTTTCTACAATCATCAATTAATGATACATAATACCTGGATCTAGAAATTGAAGGCTCCTTGCTTTCTCCCCATATATATGTATGGACTAGCTCCAATAGATCTCCATGTATGTAGCATTTCTTTGTGAAGGGTTGCCTGTGTGACTTACCGAATTGACAAGCACTACATTTATAAATCATATCTTGTTTGGATATGTTTGGTAGACCAAGTACACTCTGTTCCCTATTGATATGTTTGAGATCTCTTTCTCTTATGTGAGCTAATATTTTATGCCAAATTTCCAATTCTGATAGAGTTTGGCTACCATAATTGAACAATGCAATGTTTCTAGCATCTTGAAGTTCAAATGTGGATAATCTGCCTGATTTTTCTCCTCTTGCTATCTTCTTGAATGCCTGATGTGGGTCTTCAACAATTGCTCCATTTTTTGTGAATCTGACATGCAATCCCTTCTCAACTATCTGTCCTACACTTATGAGATTCTTGGTGATAGTTCGCACATACAATACTCTACTTCATTTTACCTATTTTCTCAACTGGATGCCTTGTGTCATCTCTTGTTTGGACTTCATGTCTATTCCTTGGATCCTCCAAATTTGAGAGTAGAGCTACATTCCTTACTACATGATTTGAGTAACCTGATCTATATAGAAGACATGTTCATCTACTTTACCTTCTTTCATGGTCATGTTCATTAGCGGGAGTGAGTCTTCTTGAGTTTGGCCATCTGCATAATCATTCTAGTCTCTCCTTCTTCTGTATCCTCCTTGGTAGTTGTTTTTTTTTTGTATGAGTTGTTATTATATCCATTGAAGTTGTCAAATCTACCTCTTGAGCTTCCAGAGCCTCCTCTGTTGTATCCTCTTCTTCTTTGGATCTTAGGATTCCTGAAGCAATTCTCAGTATGTGATTAGTTAGACCACATATTGCACATGGAAATGAGCCTTGAGTTTTCAACCTACCTTGTCTTCCTCCTTTCCCTCTTCCTCTTTAGCTTCTACCTCTACCTACAAAGTTTGCTTGAGAGGTGTTACCTTCACAATCAGATTTCTTGCCCTTGCCTTTGTTGTCATTGTTCTTATTCTTATTTGTATAGAGAGCAGAGGATTGATTACCTTTTGAGGTGTCTCCATTCTTCATAAGCTTTCCCTCATGTGTGAGCAATTGTCCTATGAGGGTGTTGAAGTCAGGAACTTACATGTCCATGTAGAGATCCATGGCTATGGTGAAAGCTTCCCATTTGTCATCTATCTTCATTCCATTGATCACTTGCCTTAAAATTTGTTCTTCTTCAATGAGTTCTCCAATGCTTCCTAGTTGGTTTGCTATGTCCTTCATTTTGGTGACAAGATCAATCACATTCTACTTGGGCATCCTCTTGGGTCTAGTGAATTACATCCATAGTTGGTTCTTCCTTGTCCTTGTACTTGATGAGAACAATGTTTCAAGAGCATTCTAAGTCTCATATGATGTCTTGCAACTCCTAATGTGTGGAAGTAAAAAATTAGAGATAGATTTAAGAATGTATGACCTTGCGGGAGCATCCTTTGGGCAGCATGTATTTAACTTTTCTTGTTCTTCCTATATTGGTTGGCCTTTGCTTATGAGGATTGGCATCATCTCATCTCCAAATATGTAACCATAGAGATTTCTCCCTTGAAGATAAGCTTACATATTGAGTGACCAAGCTGAATAATTACCTCGATCCAATTTGTCTATGGATGAGGGAAATCCATCTCCCATGTTGCTAAGTTGCTTTGATACCACTATGAGGAGATGAGGAGTTGATACCAGAGATGAGTTGGTGTTGCAAGAAACATGCTCTACATCAGCCAATCTAACTTCAAAAATGTTTAGTAGACTTCATTAACTTCCCAAGAGTGCATATGAAACCATCCAATCCTTTGGAACGTCACTCTAAATTGTTTGTATCAAAACAGATAACTTCTAATTGCAAGAAATATGAAGAACCTTGTATTTGGGAAGAGAAGGTCTCAATGTTATGCTCAGATCTCACATCCTGGTATGAATTGACAAGAGATCTTTTGCACACATCTAATTGGCATGTATAGAAAACTAAAGCAATTTATTTCATGATTTTAGTTGCATATAAAAAGAGAGATAAATCTAACAAGTCTGGGGGTCACCCCAACTTTTCAAGAATCAAAAGATGTGCAAACACAGTCATTTTCTCATCTTCATAACGTGAAATTTACTAAACCAAACTTAATGAAATCTAATATGTAAATACTAAACACATCACTCTAACTAACCCAAGTTAAGATATACCAAATGGATGAGTACATGTAGAAAAATTGATTGAACACAATTTCGCTGCAATGATGAAGATACAGAGGCAGATAGAAGAGAGAGAGGTATTCAATGAAATGAATCAAGATATGAATGCTATTGCACATATGCTATAGATGGAGTGTAGAGGACTACACATAGATAGTGTGAGCTTAATGTAGGTGCAATGTTGTTGCTCAAATCCTCTCATTAGTTGTCATATTATGGATGCACACCCTCTTGGGTGAGGTGGCATAGATGCCACATGGCATCATTAGAGACATTGTGTTTATCTGGTATAATAAGAAGAGAGGAGTCTCACTTATCTCTTATGATGTGAGATAAGAGAAGATATTAGAATAGAACGTCTCGGACGTGGCTGAGTGGTGAACCGTTTGCTCTGTGTGTGGGTATCATGCATAGCAAGAGCTGCCAATAGCAAAAGAGGATGATATTACACTAGTATCATAGCTCAATAACAGGCATGCAATCGATATTGCAGTGTCGAGGATTCAAACTCTCGCCAGAATAATAGGAGGCAAGCAACTTATCCAAGGCACCATGGCTGATCGCATGCTCAAAATGCTCATGCATAGTATGATATCTCAATCTGGACGAAAAGGAGAACCATCCAAGGAGATGTGTGAGTATTGGAGGGAATTCAAGCTCCACCGTTTACATATTCAGGTATGAACCATTTATATTTTTTAAATAAAGCCTTTTACTACGGAAATGGGAAGGTAAGTATTTTTGAGAGATTCATTGAGATGAATTTTAGTTGGTGAAGCATGGGTATATACTCCCATGGCTAATCAAAGAATTCTATATATTTGGAGAGGAAGAGAAGCAAAGGAGGTCTCAAAAAACTCATGTTACACCTTTTCCATAAGAACTATGTTATAGATCCTCATTTTGGGAGGAAGTAAAGATTGAGTATGGGTAACTAATGAAGGGTTTGGGGGCAAAAACTTTCACAGAAGTCTTGCATATGGGAGTATGAGGTATGCACTCCCATCAAGATTTAAGGAATACCTCAAATTCAAGAAAACACAAGCTTAGGGCATCCCCAAAATAGCTATGTTTCATGATTTTCACATAGATTTAAGTGTTTATTTTGACTAGTAGCCATTTTGGGAAAGGGAAATGAAGCGGGATTTTTCTCAGTTTGGTAGATAAAATCATGCATACCTATAGTCTATTGTATTGGCTTCCATATAAGATTAAGAAATTCAAAGATTAGCTCAGTATGATGGGAGTTGGAAGCTCCACAAAACCCCCTTCCATCACTATTTGAGAAGAAATTTCAGCACCTCAATTTAAGAAATTCCCATTTTGAAAGAGGGAAAAAATTAGGTGCAATAGCTATGGATGGATGGGAAAAAGTATATAGAGAGTATGGTGTATGGACTTCATAGTGGAATCATTAGATTCATTAAATGATAAGTTAAGGAGGAATTTTGTATCCTCAAAGACCCCCTTTCCACACTTTTTGAAAAAAATTTGGATGTTAATTTTTTTATCAAACTCCACTTTGGGGAGTAAGAAAAAAGGCCATTCAAGAGGCTTCCCATGGATTAGTGCATACATACATGAGGTAGGGTGTATGTATTACCATGAAGAATGAGAAAATCCAAGAAAAATCCACATTAGGAGTGGATTAGAAGCTTGCTAAAAGCTCCCATTTAAGTTTTTGCATAAAAGTAAAAATCTTGATTTAAGCATCATTCAGGGACGTATGCTTTATATTTTCAAGCATCTTACTTTATTTTATGGCATGTTCTATATGTACATGCATGGATTGGAGTGCATATATCCAAGTTGATCATTCTTTCAATTCCAAAAGTATGGATCAACATGCGAGAAGTACACTTTCGATTGTTTGCAGGAAAGATGGTTGCAGGAACTACATGGTTATACAACAAAGAGATTGTTGCTAGGATTTTTTTTTAATGTTTTTGCAGGTTATGGAGTCCATGTATGAGTATATGGCGTGCATGCCATGGGCTTGTCAAGCGTAGTGTTGTTGGATGGCATGTGTGCCATTGAGTTTATGGTTAAAATTTTTTGGGACTCCATTTCCTAGGGAAATGCTGTCAAAATTTTTCCCACCTCATGGCGTTATATATGCACTTGCCTTTAGGTAAGAATGTTTTGGCTGGTAACATTCCCTTTCTGCAAGCTTAAATAAAGTGTAGGCATGCTTCTAAGCATGTATTTGATGGACTTAGTACCATCATAGTATTATAGATAAGGCAACTTCATTAGAAATAGGATCCCTACACGTAATCCTTATGGATTTTAGACCATAGATTGCTAAGGGGAAGGAGCTATACCTTCACCATTAGTGATGTGCACAAGCAATCCTATAGGTTTTAGGAAGTTGCATATAGGCACGAGAGATACATATATGATACTCTCCAAAGAAGTGAAGATTTACCTATCTTCACAAGAGTCTCAGAATATGATTAGGAGACTATGGGGTATTATTAGGAATACCCAAAGAGTGACCAGTTCACTCATGCACATCACTTGAGAAATTAGCGAAGCATTTTTGCTTCACTACTAAAGAAACCAATTAGATGGGATCACAGAGATGGGTTTCATGAGAGAGCATCGATGGGTGCTTATGTGATTCAAGTGATCGTTTGGAAGGCCATAGGTATGGCACCAGCTCTATGACCCTTAGTCAGAAATAGTTGGGGTACCCAATATATATATGTATATGGGGATCTACAAGGAGGTACTTGGACTTAGTCTTCATTCCTAGGAACAAGTTAGATTGGAATAGAAAGGGATATCCACTGTCACATACTGACTAGAACCAAACTAAGTAGTTCGATGACATGGGACTCATTTGATTCCAGCGACATGAGTTTAGGATATGGGATTCATTAGAGTCCACCTATATATTCCATAGCATAATATATGGAATATATCTTCGGTTTAGTGTAGGTATGACACCATGAATCGGAAGAAGGTTCCACTGGTATGGGACGGTGGAAACGACTTCCCTTTGAGCACTCTTCTTCTATGGCAAGGGACAAAAGGACTCATCATTCATGGCAACATGTCTCACTAGATCAGAGGAGATCTCTTAGTAGACGTCTCCTTAGGATTGGGAGTTATCCTTCATAGTTTAGGGAAGATTTATTCTTCTAGTAGAGAATGTGATAGGTGATTTTATCACCATTGGCATCACATACTCATTTTCTGATTTTCAAGAAGGATATTTCCATTAGTTTGATGGGATCATATAGATCCATGCATAGAGGATGGTTGGCAGAGATACCTCTTAGTATGGATACACATGTGTTTATGGTATCATGTCATATCATTGCTGACCATTTTAGCAGAGGGCTTTGACCTTTATAAGTAATTTATTTTCTCTACTCTTCACTACATATACCTTCCTTAGTTAGGGGAGATTTGTTCTCCATCTTCATAAGAATGTATACAATGAGGGATTATGCATTAGTTGTGGAAGAGAGGAGCAAATGAATTCATAAGTTTCTCTTTTAAGGAAAGGTGAAAGAGGGAATTATTCTAGAGACCTGGAAGTGATCACACTCTAACTTAGAGACCCCACTTTAGCTCCTCTTCCTTGAAGAGAAAAAGGAAAGGAAAAAAATAATTTCTTCATAGGAGAAGAACAAGTATGTTTTCCTTTAGAGAGAAGTAGTGTTTAGAAAACATCTCTTAGTCTGTATTTTAGAAGGAATTCATTTAATCTACTATTCATTGTAAATTTTCTTCACATGGGAGTTTATTTCTCCACTATTTTAGAAGGAAAACATGGAGAACTTATATACATTTCCTCAGTTATGGATGAGTAGAGAAAATGGATTCAATGGAATCTCTTTTAAAGAGAAAGGGAAAGCGGAATAGATTCCACTACCATAGCTCTTTTCCTTAGAGGAGATTATAAAGAGAGACATAGAGAGAGTTTCACTTCCTCATTTTGGTTGTCTAGATAGAAGTGGCACTCTTCTATCAAAGACAAGAGAGAGATCATTTAATCATGATGGTTAGATTGAGTCTCACATGGAGACTCTAGAGAGAAGTAGTTATGATGTTCCAGTGATGGTCCTTGACTATATGAGATGACCTAGTTATTGACATTAGTGAGACTGAGAGTTGAGTATGACTCTTGTCTTTAGGGTTTCTAGGAGATAGGGATATATCTAACCTATCGGGGTACCAAACTCTTATTTGGTGCTACATCATGAGCATGATGTGTAAACATCAGTTAGGAGGATGGGTACTTAGGGATTATCTGAATCTCAAAGCGAATGCTTTTTGCATTCATATGGCAAACTATGGGGAAGAGAATATATTAGAGTTTGCACAAGGGCCAATAGATGCTCTTCCAATAGAACTTAGTCCAAAGGTAATGGATGAAAAACCACAGACTTCTTGGTTGGGGAAATGTAGAGATTGCATTTTACTACCAAGAAATTCTTGTATGTGAGCTAGATGATGGATTTGTGTAGATCACAAGATAGTTTACATTAAACTAATACTTGTGAGTACACTCAAGGTTAGGAAGACCTAGAGTGGTATGAGGGAAATCTATCATTTGATCTTAGATGGGTTTGGAGTCACTTGTTATGGGACTTTGTTCTATATTTTTAAAGGCTTCTATGGTTTATTATCTCCATTATGACATGGTCAAGCCTATAAGCTTGGCACCTCACACTTCCCTTTTATATTATTACTCCATAGAGGATACATCATATGGACTTAGGTCATTTTGGTGATGTTATATGTTATGGGAGTGATAATTTAGAAATTGAGTGTATATGGGAGATAGTAGGCAAGACTCAGACGGTTTTCCACCTTTGAGATGATCTCATATGAGACTTCTTAAGGGGAAGGATACAGGGAAACAATGCACAGAGATGACCATGTACATAGAGTACATGGGATTCAGGAGAGTCTCGGCACTTTCTTCTACCATGAGGGACATTTCATTTACATTTTTGAGGACGAAAATGATTTCAAGTGGAAGGAAATATCATATTATGGATGCACACCCTCTTGGGTGAGGTGGCATAGATGCCACATGGCATCATTAGAGACATTGTGTATATCTGGTAGAATAAGAAGAGAGGAGTCTCACTTATCATTTATGATGTGAGATAAGAGAAGATATTAGAACAGGACATCTCAGACGTGGCTAGGCGGTGAACCATTTGCTCTGTGTGTGTGTGTCGTGCATAGCAAGAGCTGCCAATAGCAAAAAAGGACAATATTACATTAGTGCTCTGCTATCCCATGACTAAAATCATGTGTATATATACACATATTTGAATTTGGATTTGTGTTTTCTTCACCTAAAAGTGTCCCTTCATTTGAGGAGTGATTGAAGTTGATCTCGAACCACTTGATTCATGAAATGAAGCTCCTAATATTATGATATTCCATCAGCTCCTTTTGACTTTTACATTTATCCAAGATAACTTCAAAGAAATTAACAAGTACGAGTTCATATGTGAGTCCGTATGTGTAGAGACAAATGTGTATGTAGTCCTTAAGCTTTAGCAAAGCTCTTAGGCTTGGTAAATCCACCAACATGTGTGTGTGTGTGTGTTTGGCACAAAAGGAAAACATTATCTACATATTCACTATGATTACCACCAATTTTAATGTGATTTAGAGAATTTGTTAGGAGGGATGTCAATGATGCCCTAGATGAAGCAATTGACCTATTCTATTCTCATACTAGTTGGAGTCTGTAGAAGAACATGAATAGCACAAGGAACAAGAAGAATCTTGGAGAACAATGCAATATTGATTGTATTACCAAGTGAATGTACAAAGATAAGTGACCCATTAAGGTTATGGGCATATATACAAGGCCGGGGGGGAAACCTCCTAAAGAGGAAAAAAAGTGCCACAATGGTCTTAAGTGTGTTCACACACATCACTACCAAAATAAACAATAAGTTAAATGCATCTTTGTCATATCATACTTGTTTAGGCTCTCACAATGCATCAAATTTTTATGCAATGATTTTCTCTAAATATGATGATATTATGAAGAATGGTATTTGGTCTTTAAGTGATTTGCCTCCTAGAAAAAAGGCCATTGGCACTAAATGGGTATACAAGCTGAAACATAAGCTTGATGGAATAGTTGATATGTATAAGGCTAGGCTTCTTGCCAAATGGTATGCTCAATATAAGGGCATTGATTTTTATTAGAGCTTTGCTCCCCCATGTCAAATGAAGTGTTCATAGAATTTATGCACTTGTAGCTCATCATGGTTGGAATGTACATAAGTTGTACATTTGAACTACACTTCTAATTGGTGATTTACATGAAGAAGTGTATGTATTTCAGCCTCGTGGTTTTGTGCAAAAAGTGCATGAAAACCAAGTATGCAGGCTCAAAAAGGGCATTGTATGGATTGCAAGCACCTTGTGGCTTGGTATGAAACAATAGATGCCCACTTGCTAGCATGTGGATTTGAGAATAGTCCATTTTACAAAACCTATGTTGATGATATGTTGCTCATTGTTCCTAACAAGAAGCATATTACTCTATTTAAGGCTGATTTTTTTTCTTTTTTTGAGATATCATATTTGGGCTTTTGCATCATAATTTGGGCATTCAATCTATGCAAGTTAAGGGGAGATTGCATTATTCTAGAAAAAAATGCATTAACATATTATTGTGATGTTTTGAGCTTGAAGATTACAAACTTATTGCCACTCCCATGGAGATAGGTTTACAATCACATCCTCATGATTTTGAGATGTATTTGATGTTTTTATCTCTCAACAGGTTGTTGGGTACTTGATTTAATTATGCATAACCGGACTTGATATTCAGTTTGTTGTCTCTCAAATGAGCAATTTTATGCATAGCTTGGGTGTGAAGCATTGGTAGGTAGTTAAGATCATATTTCACTACTTGAGTGGTACTTTGATACTTGGATTGTTTTATCCAAAAGGGGGAATCCTTACCACCAGATTTACATGCTTGTTTTTACTTACATATGGCTTGTTTCTATGACACGTGTGTCCACTAGTAGTTTTTGCTTCATGGTTGGAGCTCATGCATGTCTTGGTTTAATAAGAAGCAGCCTAGTATGGCCACTTATAGTTGTGAGGTCAAGTATAGAGAAGCTTTCGCAACTATTGTAAAGTGTATATGGCTGAGATTAATTTTGGCTAACTTGGGTGTTGGTCAATCTTCTTCCACCACCATCTTTACTAACAATGAGAGCACATTCGTAGTTGGGAGGAACCTAGTGTTCCATGCTTGTAGTAACTGCACTCATCTACACTATCATTATGTAAGGGCGAGACTCTTTATTGGATAGATCAGTTTTTTTGTGTGCCCACACAAAATAATGTTGCATATCTTTTCACCAAGGCTCCACCAAGGGATAAGTTCAGAGCTTTGGGCTTACTTCCTTTTGTGGATTTATTTCTTTCCACATAGCTTGGAACTTATACATGAGTGTGAGCACCTTGTTCACCACATTACTGGCAAGGGGGATTTCATGATATATTTTGATATTGATGTGTGCAAACTCACTTAGTATTTCTAGGGCCCTTTTTTCCCTGTTTAGGAGGTTTTTTCCCCCTTCATTGTATATATGACCATAACCCTAATGGGCTTATAATCTTGTCTTATACATTTGCTTAATAATACACTCAATGTTGTGTTTTTCTTCAAGATTTTTCTTCTTCCTTGTGATTTTCTAGTTCTCAAATTCCAACACCCTCCTCATAAGATGGGTAGAAGTTTTCTTTAACAATCTCAATTTTGATGAAATCTAGGTTGTGCCAAAAATTTTCCAAAAGAGAGCCACTAAAGTTACCTTTGAATTTCTCTTTCAAGAAAAAACTCTTCCAAATAACCATAATTATAGTATTGTGGTATATTCAATGTTTTATGAGAAGCACATCACCTCTTCCTCTAACCAATCTGTATGGTTTTTGGCCATAAATGACTTATAGGAGTAGTGAGGATTGTTCTAGGAGGTTGGAGAATATATAGTGATGAGAGACTTAAATGATGTTACTCGCACACAGATTGAGATACTACACAATTTAACGAAAGAACTTAAAACGGCAAATAGACAACACTTTAACAAAAGTGACATGGAAAGAAATTGAAATGAATGACTTCTAAGTATTAGATGGGAATTGTTGTTACAACCTAGATAGTTGTATAGCAAGCCTCGCACTGAAGTGACAGCTAGCACCAACCACCAACTTCTTCTCCTTCCATAGAGGCTCTCAATTGCACCTTACCGATTGAACTTACACAACTATTCTTATGGGTAATCAACTAGTCGAGCGGTTCCTCGAGTAGAAAGAGTTGGAGTAAGAGCTCTTGAAAAGATGTAGAACCAACTCACATGCGGTTGATCCTATAGGGAGTATAAGAGATCGAGGTGTTCTTCAAGGAGAAATATTTTTTGAACAAGAATTCATTCCAACACACATGGCAACAATCTCACAACAACGATCTTATAGCTCTGAGTGGCTCCTTCCACAACCACTACTCTATCGATCCTTCTACCACTCTACCTTGCCCTGCCAATTGTCAGATCCTTAGCGAATTCTCTAGGTAGTGTTCTGATGTCATTTTCTCTCAATCAATAGATCAAAAGATCTCGCTCCTTTATGCTCATATTTCTTCATGATCCTAACCTTATAATGATCATGAAATTAGTATATCTATGTAATGCCTATCTTGATGTCTCTCTCTCTGTCTTTTGCTCTTTGTATCTCTCTATTTGTGTGTATATCTATCTATGTGTGTGCATTCCATGCTCTTGCCCTTTTGTCTTCTTATATAAAGAAGGAGGAACTTTGTTCACGGATCATCTTTATGGCTCTTGCTAGCAGTGCCCCATGCTATACCATCATTATGGTGCATCATCCCAAGGAGATGTAGCAAGTGAGAAGAAGATCACTTGCGGTCGAGAAGGAGAGGATATAGTTAAGGGGGTGGATCTTGCCAGAGATAGTGGAATTAGGATGCCATGAGAGTTTTTCAATAAGGGAAGGTGTAGTCGGAATGATTCTAGCAAAACCAAAATTTGATGAGGGGTTCAACTTTGCACGAAGAGACATGTCAAGGGTTATGCACAATTGCAATGGAAAAGAACCTTGAGTCATAGACAAGCTTTTCATGCTTAAAAACTATGGCAATAGTAAAAACAAGTATTGAAGACGAAGAGGAAGTACATAAGTAGAAATAAGCAATTGAAGAGCATAAAATGCAATAGAGAGAGAGAGAATGAAAAGCACTTCCAAAAGAAAGAATCAAACAGGAAATTGTAGAGAGTAAACATGCCAAAGAAAAAAATAAACATGTATTCATGAATTAAAAGAGTGTGATACTCAAAACAATGAGAAGAGAATAAAATGGGAAAACTCACATATGGCTCAGAGTGCGATTCTCACAAGCATAGCATGAGCTCTCTAGTGAAAAGTGAAGAGATGGCCTCCTTATATAGATTTGGAGAGAGGCTCCTCAAAATAAATCCAATGTGGAATAAATCTCATGAAAAGAGAATTGAGTACAAGAATGAAGCTGAAGGGAAAGTTTCCCAAATACAACTAGTGATAGAAATGAACTAGCAATGAAATTCTTACATGGAAACTAGAATGGAACTAGATTGTAGAGGATCGTTTCTCCAACTTCTCAACTCCATTTTGGAGAGGTTGAATGTTGTAGAGGTCTTTCAAATGCAGAAATGGTATTAATCCACTAGCTCTGTAAACATATCTGCCAAGTTCTCCTTTGAGGTACATTACTCCAAAAGTATTTCACTAGAAAATGTCTTCTCTTGGAAAAAATAATATAGGATCTCTTTTTTTTAGCATGGAAAACTAGTTTCCTAGAAATGGTTAAGGTATATTGACTATCTATGTAAATTTAGGTAGGACACTCCTATATGAATCCAATATCATAAAGTAATTGATGAATCCATAGTGTCACATGCTACAAAACATGAAGCTCAAAACTTGGCCTCTATGGATGAAAGAGCGATTATCAATTGCTTCTTACTTGCCCAAGACATACTTCATGATCAAAGCAAGACCACATAGCCAAGCATAGAACAATGAAAGTATGGATCTCCTATCCAATTAGAATCATGATATCCTAGAAGAACAATTCCCACTATATATCAAATGCCATGATCTCAAATAAGTTCAAGATATCAAAGCAATCTCTAAGTTGACTACCAATGATTGTGATGTGGTTGATGAGAGAACTGACTAAGCATATTGGTTGCATAACAAATATCAAGACAAGTATTGGTTAGATAGAGTAAAGATACAACCAATGGTTTGTATGCATGTACATCTATGATTTGAGATGCATAGTCAAAGTTTAAGCTTTATATTTGTCTCAAGTGGTGTGCTAGATGAGCGACATTGATTCATATTACATCATTGTCATTGCAATACTTCTTTTGAGACAAGAAAATGTCTTCATTCAACTTCCAAACTTCCATACCAAGGAAGTAATCAACTAAACCAAGAAATTTCATAGATTACTCAATGTAAAGCTATTGGATGAGATGTTGGATGTGTTCATCATATGATCAAAATCAATTCATCAACATAAAGAATCATGATAACGACAAGTGAAACATCTTGATGTATGTAGATGTTTGCATTGACATAACTTCAATGAAATCCTTTGGACTCAAATATTTTGTGATTCTTTTTATACCAAGCTCATAGAACTTTCTTAAGTCCATATGTGATTTATGTAATTTGTAAACATGATCCTCCTTTCTAAATCCTTATAGTCATTCTTGATATACTTACTCTTGAAGATTGCCATTTAAGAAAGCCCGTTCGACACTTAACTAGTAAATAGACAATAACAAGTGTGCACTGTTATATTATAGAGATGTACATGCTTGGAGGAACGAGAAGTTCCTTGCTCGGGGGATAGCCAAGGCCAAAAGCCAGAGAGTTCATATGAGGTGCCTACTCATGATGGCCAGATGAGTAGAGGAGCTTACAAAGAACTCTAGATGGTGACTAAGCAAGGGCTATAAATAGGCTGGGAGGTGAGTCCCAGGCATGTCATTCTCGACTTCTCACATTTGGTATTAGAGCAAGTAGATCTTGAGAAGGATTTTGGGAGATCATCTTCTTCATGAGGAGGATCATCTTCATCGTCGGCAAGAACACGAACAGCCATGGAGGGAGGATCTCTCGAATTGCGTGCAACAAATGGAGTGAGCTTCGATTGGAAAAGGAACATCGAAGTCCAAATCGTTATATACAGCATATTATAGAGGCATCTCGAGCCCATCCGGTGGCAAGAATTGAACCCTTGGCCTCTGCTTAAGAGGTAAGTACTCCAACCATTAAGCTAGACCAGCTCGTTGGAGTACATTTCAAGCTTTATTATGTTATCGTATTCACCGTTGTGCACAGTTAACAAATAAAGAAAGGAAGAGAGATAGAGGGAAAGAACGAAAAAGAGGAAGAGATAGAGAAAGAAGAAGAAATTGAAGAGAGAGAAAGAGAAAGAAACAAAGAAATAAAGAGATAGAGAGAGAAGAAGAGAATGAAGAGAAAGAAAGAGAAAAGTAGAGAGAAAGAAAGACAAGAAAGAAAGAAAGAGAAGGAAGGAGCAGAAAAGAGAAAGAAAGAGAAAGAGAGAAAGAGAAAGAAAGAGAAAAGAGAGAGATAGAAAGAGAGAAGCCAAGAGAGATAGAGAAAAAGAAAGAGATTGAGAGAGAAGAAAAGAGAAAGAACAAGCTATAGAGAGAAAGGATGAATGATAAACTAGGAAAGAAAGGAGAGAAATAGATGAAAGCATGTGAATGATAAAGAGAAAGGATGAAAGAAGAGAAAGATAGAAGAAGAAGGAGATCGTAAGTGTTAGAGAGAGAAGGAAAAGATTAGGAAGAGAGAAAAGAGGAAAGCAAGAGCACAGTTAGCATACATACCTTCACAAAAATGGCCATAACTCTCTCAAATGAAACCCAAATTGGATGATTCCACTTGGGATAGAAAGTAGACTTCAAGGGCTTTCCAATGAGTTGTTGGAAGCTATTATTGGATAATTATAAACCACCTGTAAAGAGCATTTAATTCTCTGCATATCATTTCAGGAGGTATGCTGCCCACTCGCCTAGCTTGATTATTTTGGCCATAACTTCCTAGTGGAAGCTCCAAATCAAGAAATTCAACTTGGTATAGATTGCCTACTCATGATGGCCAGATGAGTAGAGGGACCTTAGAAAGAACTCTAGATGGTGACTAGGCAAGGTCTATAAATAGGCTGGGAGGTGAGTCCCAGGCATGTCATTCTCGACTTCTCACATTTTTTATAGCTGGGAGGTGAGTCCCAGGCATGTCATTCTCAACTTCTCACAATCACTTAGTGAAACTACTCCATGAATGGTTGTAAACCTTGATGTGACAACAAAGGTTTCCTCATATTCTATGTTGATATATTTAGGTAGTGATGTGTGTGAACACACTAGGACCATCGGGGCACTTTTTTCCCTCTTTAGGATGTTTTTTTCCCCCGGCTTGTATATACACCTATTGGCCTAATGTGTAACTTATCTTTGTACATTCTAGTGGTAATACATTTAGTATTGTGTGTTGTGCTCCAAGCTTCTTCTTCTTCTTCCTTGTGATGTTCACGTGCTTCCACAGACCTCGAACTCCAACAATTGGTATCAGAGCAGTTCATCACTTCATCTAGGGCATCATTGACACCCCTGGTCACAGTCTCAGAATCGCATGAAATTTGGTGAGCATACTGAGGGTGAATAGAGATCAAAACAGCTTTGTTGTGTCATGCCGAAATGGTGATCTAAGCTCATTTTGGCCTTCCAATGCAGTATCATAGTGCTTATGCATGCTATTTCATCTTTTTGTGCCAAAGATATATACATGTTTTGGTTCGCTAGTATAAGCATCTGAAAGTCTGCTACAGGTCCAGTAGAACTCATCAGGGTACTTCTATTCAACTTTTTCAGATAGAGATATTTTTTTGTATCAGGGTATTTCAGTTAGTGGTCATGGCTGAAAGCAATGATGTATTCTGTATGTTGGTTATTGAGGATAAGTTGGATGATATGAATTATCCATTGTGGGCTTATATGATGGGTCATGTATTGGTCACAAAAGGACTGTGGAATATTGTACATGGTTTTGAAAAACATCGCATCGAAGATGGTGATATTCTACATATTCCTATTTGTGTTGCAGTTCCTGTTGCATCTACTGTAGAGCAAATTTGTTGGGATGTTAGAGATGCTCATGCACATGCATAGATAGTTTTGTCTATCAAACGTGCCATTATTCCTCACATTCACTCTTTCAAAATAGCTAAGGATGCTTGGGATACACTTACCAGATTGTACCAGGCTAGGAATGAGGCTCGTGTTGCTTACCTTTGAAAACAGTTGGAGAGTGAGCATATGAATGAAGATGATTCTGGGATTTGAAGGAATAGTTGATTTCTACTGATGAAGTCCTTCCTGATAGCTCACTTGTGCAGACTATTTTGAATGGTCTTCCTGACTCATATTAGAGTTTTGCTTCTACTCTTCGTTTGATGATGAAAGGCAATCCAAATGCCTTAACATTTGAAGAGTTAGTTTTTGTTCTACTGCAAGAAGATTAGTCTAGGCAGAACATGTCTATTATGCGTGTTGTAGATCAAGCTTTCTTGGCTAGTCAAAAGGGCAAAGGCAAATGGAGCTCATCTACTAGTAGGTAGAAATTTGCAAATGTTGCACATTCGAAGAAGGAAGACAAAGATGAGAAGAAATCAGAAAAGCAAAAATGTTTTGCAAATACTGTAAAGCAAATGATCATGTCATCAAGAGCTATCCAAAAGTGGCTGCTAAAGAGGCAAAGAAGAAAGAGGCCATACTAGTTATTGCGGAAGCCTCTACACCGAAAACAGAGTCTGTTAATCTTGTGCAGAATGAAGAATGGGCGTTTACTATTGTTTGCAGTTTTGACCCATCTTCTCATGAGTACTGTATGTCTATAGTAGACTCAGATGTTTGGTATTTTGATAGTGGGGCAACCAAACATATTACCTTGTAGTGCAGTTTCTTTACTTCACTTGAGCCTATCCCTATAGGGAATACTGTCACATGCACCAACAACTCCTCTTAAATTTCTAAGCTTGCATTGGACATATGTTGGCCATGTGATCACCTCCACAAGTATAGCAACCCTTCATGGTGATCACTCTCTAAGCTTTTCTATTATGAATTCCTAACTTTTGGGCTACTTGCTCTGCCATTTCATCTATTGACATCAGGGTTTTTGATGTAATACTAGTGGAACATTCTAAATCCTTGTTCTTGGAAGCAATTCATGGCATAGACAAAGAGGCGGTATGTAAGAAGCACAACAAGGACACCAAAAGGGGGGCCATCAATAAAATTTCCATTCAATATTGATTTATAGTGGTCAAATCTAACCAAAAACATTGATAGTGATTCTAATCACTAAACAATGTAATATATAGCCAACCAATTTTTTCATGCAATGCTCCATTTTGTGAAAGCAGAGGATTCCTTGAGCTTAGATAGAATATACCTACTAGTTTTCATATTTTTTGGACCTCATTTGATATCCCAAAAGTAGCTTAGGACATAAATTTTAGCTAGACCGGTCATTAGATGTGAAACCATTCATTTCACCTCAAAAACTAAAAATAGAGCTAGAGGGATCAATTTTAGGGTAAGCTAGTTGAGGAGTGAGCCTTGTATGAGAGAATTTGTATTTTGAGTAATGAGAAGAAGTGATTCTCCTTCCATTGCTCTCCTATTGTCTCTCCTTGTGTGTGTGTGTGTGTGTTGTGTGCACTAGAGTGCTTCTCACCTTCATCTTTGCACACATCACTCATTCACGATCTTCGTATCATTCTTGCATCTCTATAGATTGACAACTAAGGAGGTGGAGCTCCATGATGTGATGGTAAGAGTGTTAGGAGATAGGCATTAGAAGGTACACATCCCAGGCACGTCCCATTGCTTGGGACGTGCTCAAGGACGAATGTGTGATGGTAAGAGTGTGAGATAGGCATTAGAAGGTATATACTTAGAGTTTTGTAGTAACCTTTTGTTTTTCTTGTGTTGTTTTTGCTTCATTTCACTTCCTATATGTCCGCCATCCATAGCCATGCATTCCCATCATCACCCAAAATTTTTATTTTTTTTCATATCCAGCCGCATTCACTCCATTTCCCTCATTTGCATGAGAGCAAGAGAGAGAGAGAGAGAGAGAAAGTGAGTGCTAATTCTATGAGTGTGAGAGCTCACTTGCAGGATTTTCATCTACTATTGTGCATAGCAGTTGCTACATGTAAGATATCTATGTAATTTTTCCATCATCATGTGCCTATGATCATACCATCACCACAAGCCTCCAAATCAAGATTTTTTAGAGCACATCTATAGCAACATAAACAGCATCCTTGCGCATCACTGGAACCACAAGAGATTTGTCATGTTTCCTTATTTTTCATGCCATTGCAATCAGTTGTCACCATCATGATTGGCTATCACCATCATGATTGGTTTTCACCATCGCAATTGGCTAGGACCATCGTGATTGGCTCACACCATCATGACAGCTTGACCCATCACAATTAGCCCACGCCATAGTGATCCTTAGACCATCACAATCTTTTGAACCATTATGACGCTTGCAAACCATCATGACACTGAGCACTTGAGACCATCATGATTAGCCCACATCACCATGATTTCCCCACACCATCGTAATGCCTCATCCCCATCATGACCCCTAGCACACCATCGTGATTTCCCCACACCATTGTGATTGCCCCACACCATCGTGATTGGCTCAAACCATTGTGACAATCCCCCCTCTTCAACAAAAATTAGGGTTTGTAAATTTTTATCATATTTTATAATTTTTTGAAGTACTTTAGGTGCTTCTACAAGAGGTGGGAGATATCACAAAGGATCAAGGCAAGGAAGCTAATTGAAAGCATATTGGGGACATACAAAGAGTTGGACTTAAGTTCATAAATTATCCCCCTATTGTCCATTCAAATTTTTTGGCTAAGGCGTAGCCCTAGTAATCAAATTTAGGTGAAAATAGGAACATAAGTCCAATAGCTTTAAGGGATTCAAGTACAAGACTAGGGTATCTTATTGACATGATAACTATATGGGAAAGACATAAGTTGATGCAACGAGAACCAATCAAAGAAACAAAAAGTTATTCCCGACAAGCATCATTGTGACAAGGCAAACATCAAAAGGTATTAAAAGGGACAAGTAACTAATACCTAAAGGACTTCTTTATTTATGTATGAACCTTCTTTGAATTTAACCACTAAATGATGAATTCTAAAGGGTTGTTCTGGATTTCTAAGTTGGATCACTGATCTTCTTAAACCATCCTCATAGATGGGAGCACCTAAGCCATTGGTTTGAATGTATTCAAGTTGAGTCTTGTAGGGTCCTTTTAGGGTCTCTAAGTATGCCAATCTTGAACCTTAGGTCTTTCCATGCTAAATGACATCACTGAGTCACTAGTTTCTAAGCCCACTATGTAGGGGTAATCACTCAATTGTTGAGCCCAAGATCTAGCTGTAATATTGATACTTGCTTTGGATGATGTGAGGCTTTATCGATCAGCCTTTCCTATATGTTTGCCTAATCTAAGGTTCGTTAATTTTTATCACTTAACCTTTTAGTTATGTTAGAGTATGCACATGTTGCAATGTTGTTTTATGTATCAATCACTTGACCTTTTTAAGTTTCCTTTGTGTGGGTCTTGTCTTTAGTAATGCACCATGAGGAGTAACTTCATTTTTTTGTTCTTCCCCATTGGATCGCTTGATTATATTCATTTCTTTATGGCTATCAAATTTTTACCCTACTTGTCACTTTTGAGTTGAGTTAATTAGGGTTTCTTGAACTTAGTCCATTCCTATCATCACCCTAATCAATAAGTTTCACCTTTGTGTACTTATCCGGATCTAAAATTGACAAAGGGCTCAAGTAAGTTTCCAACCTCAAGTCACATTCTCTAGACTTGCTCTAGTGCTCAAGAAGCTCACCCAAGCCTTGCTCTATAATCGCACCTTGTCTTGCCTCTTGACACACTCACTTTGCTTCAATACCCCTCAAAAAATCACAAATTTAGCCTCAAAATTGACCAAAATATACTTGCAATTAAAAGGCCTTGATATGCCTATTTGTCACAATAGACGATGTTTGTCACCATTTCTTTTTTGTCACAATAGCTAGGTGTCTATAATGATAGACCGATCTATCACCTAAGGTGGAATCAATATGTTGTGACGGATGATCTGTCTATTGCGATAGACATGTTTATGTTGTGATAGACAGTGTGTCTATCACGATAGATGGAACTATCATCTATCATAAAAGGATCTGTCACAATAGATGGTCTTTTTGTCATGATTGACAGCCTTTTTCATCTTTCATGGAAAGTGTCTACTACAAGAGATAGTCTATCTATCATGATCGATGATGTGTATCATCTATCACGAACAACATTTGTTGTGATAGATGGTGTTTCTTGCAGATCTTGTCTATCATGATAGATGGTGTCTATCATGATAGACCAAAAAAGGAGCACTCTAGAAAACACAAAAATAGTAGGCACTCGCTCTCTCTCTCTCTCAAATGAAATGAGGGAATAAATGGGAGAGGTGAGTATATGCCCAAAATCTGAAATTTTTGGTGAAGGTGGAGATGGAAGGTGGAGGAAAGTGGAGATGGTGGTGATGATGAAAATTTTAAAGAATATAATAAAAATTGCTTACATACCAATGATTCCAACATCGATACTCTACATCTTTCTGTCACATGCTCATCCTCAAATCATGCTTCCTGACAATGGTGCCAAATTTGGTGTCACTCTAGCATAATGTAAATACCACCGTGGTGAAGATCCACCTCATAAATGTCAATCCACTAATATGTGAGGATGATATGATGATCAAGAGTGATAGGAGAGTACAAGTGAGTGAGTGAGAAGCACTTGAAAATGCACACACATACACGCACATGCAGAAAAGATAGGACAAAGAGAGGAACAATGGAATCTTCTATTCATAAGCTCAAGAGACCTTTTACACTATTCACTCCTCCAAACTAGCTAATCTCTAACTTGCTAACCCCAAAGATGAGCTCGCTAGATCTTTTTATAGTTTGTTTTACTAGTTTTGGCAAGTTATAGATCTAGTGCCCGACCTAGTTAAAAATTAGGTTCCCAAGCTATTTTGAGGACTCAAACGAGCTCCAAAAATATGAAATTTGAAATGACGATCCTACTTGCACTCATCAAGCTTGAAGACTCCTTTGATTGCACAAAATGGAGTTGGAATTACCACAAATGATTATTTACAAAGGTTAGTAGTGATGAAGATCATTGTTTTTTAATGTAAGATTTTGGAAAATTTTGGAAACATTTTGGAGGCTTCACTATCCTCCTCTTCTTCTCTGGCTACCCTGTCTACTTATGCCTATATTTGTGCCTTGGCCCTCTCTCTGGATACATTCCCTTAGACTGCCATGTTGGCTTCAACTTGCTTCTTGGTCTCTTCTGTTGCTAACATACATGTTCTTCTTTCAACAACTCCATTTTATTGAGGTGTATATAGAACTATACACCAATTTTTTATCCCACGTTTGGAGAAAAATTCATTAAAATCATAAGACATATATTCCCCCCTTGATCAGAAGAGAGGGTCTCCATCTTACATTCTGATAGGTTTTCAGCAATAACTAAGAATTGTTCAAAGCACCTAAACACTTCTAACTTCTTTTTCAATGGATACATACATGCATGCCTAGATACTTCATCAATAAAAGTCACAAAGTATAGGTGATTCCCATATGATGGTGTCTACATAGGACCACAAACATTACTATGAACAAGCTACAATCTATGTGCATCTCTGATTAGACCATCCTTTGGGAAGAAAGAAAATTGCATTTCACCCAAAATACAGCCTTGAAATGCATCTTTAGAGGGTGCCTCAAGTTTCACTAGAGAGGACACCATTTTTTATTTCGGCAAGAAAATCAAACTAGCAAAATTCAAATTACCAAAGTGTGTCTACCAAAGATTTGCATCTCAAATAGCCTAGGAATCATGAATTGCACATGTTGAATCATTCATCGATTTTGCATAGTATGTGAGCTTATACAGCCTACAACATAAAATGTCAGAAGTAATAATAACATCACCATTAGAGAGATCATGAACTATACATCTATCATCAACAAATTTGACAGCCAAGCTAATAATGATTAATGAGAAAATTAAACTGATTTTTTTCATCCTTGGCACATACAATACAAATGACAATGTGAAAGAACTACCATCCCCAGTAGTCAAACTCGTCTTTCCAAGTCCCATTAAAGGATTAGAGAAGTTTTTAGCACATGTGACAATATTCTATGTAGGGGCAAGCTCAAGTGAAGTGAAGAAACTTCACTTTGGGGTAATATTTTTGGTTGCACCACTATCAAAAAACCAAACATCTGAGTCTACTATAGGCATAAACTACTCATGAGAAGATGGATCATAATTGCAAATAGTAGCGAATGCCCATTCTTCATTCTGAACAAGATTAGCATGTTGGAGTTTAAGGTCTACAGAAGCACATAAACAGCACAAGGAAGAAGAAGAAGCTTGGAGCACAGCAGACAATACTGAATGTACTAGCTTGGAGCACAATAGACAATACTGAATGTACTACCAAGGGAATGTAAAAAGATAAGTAACCCGTTAGGGTTATAGGTGTATATACACGTCAGGGGAAAAAACCTCCTAAAGAGGGAAAAGTGCCCCAGCGGTCCTAAGTGTGTTCACACACATCACTACCAAAATATATCAAGAAATCCCCCTTGGGAGTGATGTGATGAACAAGGATCCAACATCACGTATAAGGAATTCCCAAGCTATGTGGAAAGAGATCAATCCACAAAAGGAAGTAAGCCCAAAGCTTTATGGAAAGCTTCAAACTTCTTTCGAGGCAGAGCCTTTGTAAAAAGGTCTCCAATGTTATACTGTGTGGGCACATATGCCAAACTAATCTCTCCAATAGAGAACCTCTCCCTCACATAATGAGAATGCACCTCAATGTGCTTTGTGCGAGCATGGAACACAGGGTTCCTCGCAACTTCCAATGTGATCTGAATGTTAGTGAAGATTGTGGTGACAAAAGATTGATCAACACCTAAATCAACCAAAAGCTGTATGAGCCACACACACTCAACAGTTGCTGTGAAAGCTTCCCTATACTCAGCATCACAACTAGCAGTGGCCATAGTAGGCTACTTCTTGCTCAACCAAGATATGCATGAGCTACCAAGCATGAAGCAAAAACCACTAGTGGACACATGAGCGTCATAGTACCTAGCCTAGTTAGAGTCAGAAAAAGCATGTAAATCTAGTAGTAGTGATCCCCCCTTGGGATAAAATAGTCCAAGTAAGTGGGTACCACTCAAGTAGCAAAAGATGCATTTAACTACCTACCAATGCTTGACACTTAGGCAATGCATAAACTAGCCCATCTGAGATATAGAACATTGAATATCAAGTTGAGTTATGCATAAGTAAATCAAGCATCCAACAGCCTACTCATAGAGAACAACATCAAATGCATCTCCAACAACATGAAGACTCAACCCCTAAACCAATTTCCATAGGACTGGAAATAGGTTTGCAGTCTTCTGGCCAAAATGCTGCAATAATGTATCAATATATTTTGTTTGACACAAAGCTATTCCCCCATCAACTTGTATAAATTGAATGCCAAAATAATTATGCAAATACCCCAAATCTAACATCTCAAAAGAGGCATGCAAATCAATGTTAAAATCAGCAAGATGCTTCTCATAAGGACCAATGAGCAACATGTCATCAACATACACAAAAATGATCAAAAGTACATCATCTACATGCTTAATATATAAGGTGTTGTTAGTTGAGTTGTTCTCAAAACCATGTTCAATCAAGTAGGCATGTGTCTTATCATACCAAGCACATGGTGCTTGCTTCAAACCATATAATGCCTTTTTCAACCTGCACACTTTATTTTCGTGCCCTTTTTGTACAAAACCACAGGGTTGAAACACATGCACTTCTTCATGTAAGTCACCACTTAGAAATGGAGTTTTAATGTCCAACTAATATACATTCCAACCATGATGATCAGCAATTGCGCATATGCTATGAACGGTGGTCATTCAGCAAGTGGGTGCAAAGATCTCATCAAAATTAATGCTTCTTTCTTAGCATGACCTTTTGCAACAAGCCTAGCCCTATACTGTCAATTATCCCATCATGCTTACATTTTAGCTTGTATACCCATTTAGTGCTAATAGCCTTTTTTCTTGGAGGCAAATCACATAAAGACCAAGTACCATTCTTCATAATAGCATCATATTTTGATTATGTAGTATCTATCCAATTTTTTGAATTTTGTGCTTCATCAAAAGAAATAGGCTCATTCTCATCATAGAGAGTAGAGGTAGCCATAACATATCAATTTGATGCAAAAAAAGCATTATGAGAGCTGAACAAGTACGATATGATAGAGGTGCATCTAATTTGCTATCTTGCAAGGTCTGCACCATCCATTTAGGCATAGTTTTAGCCTCCTCTATATCAGCCATCTCATCAACAAGTGCATCATGTAAATTTTCATAAAAAATGGAATGATTTGCATCAAAATGGAATGATTTGCATCATCATGTGGAATGTGTAAAGGTTGAGAAATTGCCTCATTTGGACTAGCACTTGACACCTCACTTATGGGAAAAGTTAGCAATTCAAATGAAGAATATCAAACCCACCATGCTAACGGATTTTGTTAAGGAAGCTCAAATGAAGGTGGAAGTACCAATGGACAAAAATGGAGATTTCCATGAAGGTTATGAGGGAAACACTTGTCTCCTATTCATCTTTAATGGGTATATGACTAAAGACACCTTAGATATGGGTGCACAAGTAGGGATTGCCACCACAGAGTTTTGGGAGATCAGTGTTGCAGAGCAAAGAAGAGCACAAGGCAGAGAAAAAGACGGGCCCCAAAATTTTTCCGATTTGGACACCATATTTTTGTATCATAATCATTTTGTAACATTTTTTCCATTGTAAATGCACTAGAGGAGTCCTCTAGATGCATCCCCACAGAAGATTAGTAGCTTACCCATGTAAATTAGTAGGAAATTAGCCTTTTAGTGAATAAAGTGCCGGTCTCTTGTGTGAAAGGACCATTTTTAGGGCACATGTATATAAGTCAATTTGTGAGTCTTTGTAAAAACTTTTTGCCATTGTGAGAATCAAGAGCACAGAATTTCGAATTTGTGTCTTCTCCTCTCTATATCATCTTCTTTGTGAGCTTGTATGCATGTGTGTTGCTTGAAAGGAGTGTTAGGAAGTGTTGTCTATCCATGAAAGTGTTTGTTTGTTGTGGTTAAGGTGTGTGTGAAGTGTAGGAAGTGTTGAAGTGTAGGAAGGTCATTCCTTCGACTCAGTATTTTGTTCATAACTTGAAGCAGAAGTGTCAAAATTGAGTGAAAATACCTCTAATTGGATGCGTGTTCTCAAGAGCTTTGAAATGCATATGCTATTTGCTATATTCGGAGTTCGGAGTTGAGATAAAAGCTCAATTTACTGTTGGCTGCTGCTCTAAGTATCGCGACACCCTTACTGACAGTTGAAGCTTGTTTGGATTAGTCTTAGCCTTGTTTGCACTCTTTGGGAAACTCATTTGCATTGATCATCATTTGAATGCATGTCTTCATACACTCGGCTAGGTTTTGATACTCCTTGAATTGATAAATAAAGCGTAAATCCCCACTATATGCACTTGAGGGGGATTGAGGTATAGTCTCTTTCTCCACAAGTCCCTAGGATTGTCCTTAGGTACACAATCAGGCAAACTTGATTTAGTACCAACTAGAATGAAACTACAATTGGTAGGTGTTCAAGTTGAAATCCCACTAGGACTACTTGAAATTTTCACTATGATAATCTATGGTGTGGAGTTCATACCTTGGCATATGTCAATTTGGGAAAGCAAATTATGATATGATCTTGGGGAGACCATGCCTCAGTCGAAGGTAGTGCAAGAATGGGGAAGAGATTCCTTATATCTAGAGAACCAAGGGACCACAACTAAGATAGATCTACACAACCTTCCATGTATAGATGTACCCCCTCTCTAGTGGAATCCAATCCATAAAGAAAAAGATTACATCTCTATCCATTGTGCTAGCTCAAGTGATCAATCTTGGATGCATGAAGATACACATCTATGGATCTACAAGGCAGCCAAGAGAGAAGAGAAGAGGCTTCAAAGTTTGGTGCCATTAGATTTTCTATTTTACATGCCTCAAATATTCCCAGATGAAGCTTTTGAACCTTATGGATGGATGGAGAATCTTAGAACATTAGATGTATGCATGAATGAGCAAGTCATCACTATGATTGAGGGTGTGGATGAAGAGGGCTATAGCCTATACCTATTCATGGTCATGATTAGGGAGGAACACTAAGATGATGAGAAATCCTATGATAATTGTGAAAGTGAAAGTATCATTTTCGAACTAGATTTTGAGTTGGAAGAGGCATGTTTGAAGGAAGTAAGTCTAAGACATTATGGTGACTACTCCAATGTATTCTCCATAGAAGAATGCCCTGCAAACAAAGTTCTACATACAGAAAGAGTGGAAGAAGAAAAGCACCCAAAAGAGCACTTTGAAGCCCCAAAGAATGTTAAGCGGTACAAAGTGGAAGAAAGGAGGATATCCATTCATATGACTAAGAGAGACACTAACAGATGACTAAGAGAGACACTAAAGGTAGAGTGACATATGACAATAGAGAACATACCAAGAAAGTATTATTGATCAAGGAGCATCATGAAGATAGAAGTAGTTTCATAGGAACGGGTATGTCACTAGAAGAGGAGCAACAATTGATTGAATTTTTGCAAGAATATAGGGATTTTTTTGCTTCAACATACAAGGGTCTTAAAGGATTTGATCTAGAAATATGTTCATATAGGATTCCTATGACTCCAAAGGCTAGACCTTCAAATCAAAGAACCTATATATACAATGATGTCTATTCAGCCAAGATAAAGGAAGAAATAGACAAACTACTAGCTATAGGATTCATATACAAAATTGAGCATATAGAGTTGGTATATCACAGAGTGGTATTACCAATAAGTATGGAAAACTCAGTGTGCATACTTGAAGAATTCTAATGCCACCACTATCAAATATAGCTATCCAATCCCAATTATTGAGCATTCATTGGAAAAAGTAACATGCAAGGAAGTGTACAACTTCCTTGATGGCTTTTAAGGGTATAATTAGGTAGTTTTGCTCTTGAAGACCAACATAAAACAACCTTTGCTATTGAGTGGGGCATTTGTGCCTTTAGGTTCATGCCTTTTGGCTTGAACAATGCATCAACAAATTGAGCAAGATAAATATCTCATGTATTCAAGGATTTCCTAAGAAAGAGTGTGGAATTATATGTTGATGACTTATGTACCTACTCATATCAATGATGGATCACATTCTTAAACTCTAGAAAATATCGTACAAGTTCAAATAATATATAGTGTGCTTAAACCCTGAGAAATCCATATTCATGGTGAGGAAAGGCACAATTTTAGGCCATACTCTCTCATGGGATTTCTATTGGTGAAGATAAAATTAAGGTGATGTTAGTGAAAAAACTTGGAGAAGCTTGTAGGAGGTAGATAAGTGAGTTTCGAAGCGATGAAGTTTGGTCTAGCCAACTGGCACAAGAATAGCCCTTGAGCTTATGGAGACTCAAATAGACTTTATAGGCATGTGATAAGTGCAAAGAAATGCACTATGTACTTTGGAGCATCAAGAAGAAAGAGTCGATACAAAATAGATAGGTTCGGGCCTCGACTAGCCCAAAAAACTTACTATCTATGGAAGAGACAATGAACTTCAAATGCTCATAGCGTCCAGCATGATTACAATTAGAAAAAATCCTTTTATGGGAGTGATACGCATAGGGTTGATTGTATATAATGCACAAAACTATAAGGAATAAGCAAAATATGCTATAGGAATGAATCAGACACTCAACGGTGGTACCTCCTATTTTTTAGGAATCTGTAGAGATTGACTCTAAGACAGGAAAACTACGATTTCTCCCAATATACTAAACCACATGCTATGAAACTTCACAATCATAAAATAGACACTAATACCTTTCCCATGAGCCATCTTGCACTCAATTTGGAGCTCTATAGAGAGAGCAACAACATCTGCAAGACTACTCTTGGCGAAGAAGATGATGCTGAGAATTGAAGGAGCAAGACAATGATGGTCACAAGTGTATGTATATTGCTTCCATGTATTGTACAAGTGATTTCAAGTATTTATATAGACTCTAGAATTGATCCAAGACTTCTACAAGTGGATTTTGAATTCAAATGAAGGTGGGAATGGTTGTTGGAGGGAATCAATTCACTTTCCTACAATCTAGGAAAAGTGAGGATCTAGTTTGATCTACTTTTAGATGATTGGTTGCTTGATTGAATGCAACTCTACCACCACAAATTCGTGTAATTTGGGCTCTGTCTTTATACTTTTACATGTGTAAATCTCAAGGCTTTTACAATGGTAAAAGATCCACGAAAAATCTTTTTAAAAGGTACAACAAGTGAGCATAAACAAAAGAACTTTCTAACGGATATCCTTTTGACGTGATAGCCTTTGATATAGATCAAATCCACCTCAAGCATAGTGTTAGCTTGATGTTCCGATAGTTAGATGTACCAATATTGGAGAATAAAAGAAGTGAAAGCCTTTATGGGCCCGTGTGTATACTATCAACAATTTATCTACATGTATGCCATCATTGCTAAGCCATTATACAACTTGTTAACCCACTTTGAGTGGGTAGATGATTTTGAACAAACATTCAATGAGTTGAAGAAGAGTTTGAACTTAGCTCCCATATTTAATGTGCCTTATTCAAGTAATTCCTTCTACATTCATGTGGATGCTTCCAACTTCACAATTGGTTGTATACTTGCAATAACAATAAATGAAGGAAAGTTAGATCACCCAATTTCTTGGATAGGAATGGTCCATGTTGTCAAAAAATTTAGACATTATCTCTTAGTCAATAAGTTCAACTCCTTTGTGGAGCAACAAACATTTCTATACTTGGCCAACAAACCTTGTAATACATCACAATTGTTTAGATGGTTCCTACTAGTAATGGAATTTTAACTTCGAGGTAGTAGTGAAGAAAGGCAATACACACATATGCATTGGCCATCTATCAAGGATGATTCATGGAGGGCTTCCTATGGCAATATTTAGTGATTCTATCCTAGGGTGAAAAGATAGTGCCTATATTTACACGTGGCCCCAATCATTAGATTAATCAAAGGATTCAAGAGGACGTCCTAAAAACAACAAACCTCCAGATCTTAGCAGGATGTTCATAATTCATAAAATTTCATCATAAAGCCTTGCATTAAAAATTGTGCTTCAAATGCTCTATTTAGTGGTGCACATTCCAGAACAAGGAGTACAAATTGAAAGAACTTGGAGAAGCTTGTAGGAGGTAGAAAAGTGAGTTGTGAAGCAACGAAGTTTGGTCCAGCCAATCGGCACAAGACCAGCCCTTGAGCTTATGGAGACTCGACCATGTAGGCATGTGATAAGTGCAATAAAATGCACTTTGTACTTTGGATCATCAAGGAGAAAGAGTCGATACAAGACAAATAGGTTTGTGCATTGACTACCTCAAAACTTACTATCTCTAGATGAGACAATGAACTTCAAATGCTCATAGCAACCAGCGTGATTACAATTAGAAAAAATCTTTTTGGAGATGTGATACGCATAGGGTTGAGTGTATAGAATGCACGAGTACAAGCAATAAGCAAAATATGCTTTTGGAATGATCCTGACACCCAACAGTGGTACCTCCTATTTTTCAAGAATGCATAGAGATAGACCCCGAGACAAAAAAAAAGAGCTTTCTCCCAATCTACTAAACCAAATGCTTTGAAACTTTATGGAAATGACACTAATATCTTTCTACTGACTCCTGTCTCACCCAATTTGGAGCTCTGTAGAGAGATCATCAGCTTCTACAATCTTACTGTTGTTGAAGAAGATGATGCAAAAAAATGAAGGAGCAAGACAATGATGGCCACAAGTGTATATTTCTTCCATGTAATGTACAAGTGATTGGAAGTTTTTATATAGATTCTTGAAGTGCTCCACAACTTCTACAAGTGGATTTTTAATTCAAATGAAGGCGGGATTAGTTTTTGGAGGGAATCATATCACTTTCCTACAATCTAGGAAAAGTGAAGATCTAGTTTGATCTACTTTTAGGTGATTGATTGATTGATTGATTGCACCTCAACCACCAAAAATTTGTGGAATTTGGGCTCTCTTTTTATCCTTTTACATGTGTAGAGCTCTAGGCCTTGATAATGGTGAAAGATCCATGAATTAAAAAAAAAATACAATAATGAGTATAGGTAAAATAATGCTTCAATGGATATTCTTTCAATGTAATCCAAGTGATAGCTTCTGATGTAGATCAAATCCACCTCAAGCATAGTGTAAAATTGATGTTCCAACAGCTCCACCTCACCCTAAAGTAGGCTTCAATCTTCATTCTCTAATAGGTTGAATACCTGCCATAGCTTTGAATCTACAAAGCTTTATTCCATCGAGTGACATCGTCATCATATCCACTGCTTGATTTTCAGTTCGGAAAAAAGAACTGTCAATCTCCTTTTCCATGAGCTTCTCCCTCATGAAGTGGTAATGAACCTCTATGTGTTTGGTTCTTGCATGGAAAATAGGGTTTGCTGCTAGATGCATGGAACTTACATTATCTTCAAATAGGTGAGGTTCGGAACTCACAAGTCCCAAATCTATATACAATGCTTTTAACCATATTGCCTCTTGAGTTGCTATGGTCAAACCTCTATACTCTGGTTCAGTTGAGGATAAAGAAATTGTTGGTTCCTTCTTGGAACTCCATGACACTAGCTTTGAACCTACAAATGATAAGTATCTAGAGGTGCTTCTTCTATCATCCTTAGCTCAATCTGCATCTGAATAGATTTTGATATCCAAATTTGAAGATTAAGGATAGAATATACCTTCATTGATTGTATCTTTGAGATACTTATGTACTCTCTTAGCTGCATCCATGTGTAGTCTTCTTGGAGAGTGCATGAATTGGCTTAGCACTCCTATGCTATATGAGATGTCTGCTCTTGTATGAGTAGCATATATCAAGCTACCTACCAAGCTTTGATATTCTTTAATATCTTCAATTTTTTCACCTTCATAAATACTAAGTTTATGATTCATCTCCAAAGGTGTACTTGTAGGTTTAGTGTTGTCCATTTTGAACTTAAGAAGTAGATCTTGAATGTATCTCCTTTGAGTCAAATACATTCCTTCATCTGTGTATATCACTTGCATACCTAGGAAATATGTGAGCTCACCTAAGTCACTGATTTTGAACTCATCTTGCATGTGTCTCTTGATCCTTTGAATGTCATTCAAATCATCACCTATGACAATAATATCATCTACATATACACATAGATAGATAACCTCATTGTGATCCCGTTTGATGAATGAGAAGGATCTGAGTTGCTAGGTCTGAACCCTTGATCTTGAAGGTAAACCAACCTATAATTCCAAGCTCTAGGAGTTTGTTTCAATCCATACAATGCTTTCGTAAGTCTCCAAACATAAAATGCATGATGAGGGTTTTCAAAATCTGGAGGTTGTGACATGTATACCTCTTCACTTATCCAACCATTTAGAAATGCATTTTTTGCATCAAGTTGGAGGAGTCTCCAATTTCTTGTAGCAGCTACACTTATCAATGTTCTGATTGTAGTCATCTTTGCAATTGGTGAGAATGTTTCATCATAGTTTATACCATGAGCTTGTGAGCATCCTTTGGCAACTAATCTTGCCTTATACCTGTAAATCGATCCATTTGAGTTTCTTTTAACTTTATACACCCATCTACAAGAAATTACCTTTTGATTGGATCACATTGGAACCAAATCCCAAGTGTCTATCTCCTTCAATGCATCTATTTCTTCTTTCATGGCCTTTTCCCAATTAGGGTTTCCAATCCATATCACTTCTTGGATCCTGGACCTATGTATCATGCTTGCTTCCTAATTGATGAGAATTAGAATCAAGATCATCTGGTAGAGTTACCTTTTGTTTGTCTTCATCATACCAACACCTATGTTCTTCAAACACATCTCTACTTGTAGTGAATTGCTTGGTTGAAAGATTATAGAACATGTAACCCATCTGAGTTGAGTCATAGGCAATAAAAACTACCTTTGTTGCCCTTTCATCTAGCTTACCTCTTATTTGTGATGGTACATGAACATAAGCTAAACAATCAAACACCTTGAAATGTCCAAGACTAGGTTTTTTCCATGCCATGCTTCATAGGGATTCATACCTTGAAGTGATTTTGATGGTAGTCTATTGACAAGGTACACAGTAGTTGAAATAGCCTCTCCCCATAGATAATGTGGTAACCTCTTCTCTTCAAGCATTGTTTTGGTTGATCCAACCAATGTCTTGTTTCTCCTCTCTGCAATTCCATTCAGTTGAGGAGAGTACTTGGTAGTCACTTCCCTTTTGATACCTTTATGTTGCAAGAACTCATCAAACTCTTTGGAGAAGTATTCTCTCCCCTCCATCAGATCTGAGCTTCTTGAGTGATCTACCTGTATGGTTCTCCACATATGCTAGATATTTTTTGAAGCAATCAAACACTTCATTCTTACTCTTGATAAAGTATAGAATAGTCCATCTGTTATGGTCATCAATAAATGAGACACAATACCTTGATCTTGCCAATGAAGGTTCTTGACTTGGTCCCCATACATTTGTATCTACTAAGTCCAATAAGTTGTTGTGGATGTAGTCTTTGTGGTTGAATAATTGTATTTATGCCTTCCCAATCTGACATGCATCACATATGTTGATCATGTGTTGCTTTGATATGTTTGGCAGTCCTAGAACACTTTGATCCCTACATATATCTTTCAAGGTTCTTTCATTCACATGAGCTAGCCTCTTATGCCACACTTTAGGCTCACTTAGGGTTTGAGACCCAAAGTCGAATAGAGCTATATTTTTGGTTTCTCCTACTTCAAAAGTAAAGAGCCTACCATGCTTCTCACCTCTGGCTATCTTCTTGAAGCCTTGACATGGATCTTCCACAAAAGCTCCATGTTGGGTGAACCTAACTTGCAAGCCTTTCTCAACTATTTGGCCTACACTTATTAGGTTTTTTGTAATAGTGGGAACATAGAGTACCTTGCTCAAAATGTTTATCCTACCATTGGAAGCCTTGACATTACCAATCTTCTCCACATTGTGCTTTGTGTCATCCCCTGTTTGAACTTCATGTCTATGCTTTGGACTTTCCAAATTAGATAGAAGAGCAATGTTGCCTGTAACATGATTTGAACATCCTGAATCTATGTAGAAAAAATGATAATCTTCTTTATCTTCTTTGTGGCTTAGATTCATCAAGAGCAATGATTCTTCATGTTGTTGATCTTCAAAAGAATTGTTGTATTCTCTTTTGTTATGGCCTCTATTGTTATTGTTGAAGTTGTGTCCACCTTTGCCTCTATTATTGCCATATCCACCTCTTCCACTTCCTTTCTTGGTCTTCCCATTGAACCAACAATTTTGAGTGGTGTGGTTGGTCTTATCGCAGATGGCACAAGGCTGAACATTCTGACCTTTGTTCTTGCCATGCTTTGGTCCTTTCTTCTTCCCTTTCCACTTGCTCTTGCTTGCGAAGTTGGCTTGGGAAGTCTCCTCTTCATCTTCTTCCTTCTTCTTGCCTTTCAGCTTCTTTTCCTTCTTATCTTCATATAGAGCACTAGTTGAATTACCATGATAGGAGTTACCTTCCTTTATGCTATTGTTGGCCTCTCGATTGAAGAGTTAACCAAGGAAGATGTTGAAGTATGGAGTTTGCACATCCATGATAGATCATAAGCCATGGTGAAAGATTGCCATTGCTTATCACTTTGAATCCCATTGAGAATTTGCCTCATGATAGCCTCTTCTTCAATTAGATCTCCAATGGATGCTAACCGATCTGCAACCTCCTTGACCTTGGTAACAAACTCTGTGATGGTTTGTTTAGGTGTCTTCTTCATTTGGTTGAACTCATTCCAAAGATGATTCTTTCTTGCTTTGCTACTAGGAGAAAAGAATCTCGAGGGCATCCCAAGTCTCTTGACATGGCTTGCATCCTCTAATATGTGTTAATAGAAAGTCATAGATAGATTTTAGTATGTAAGACCTTCCTTGAGCATCCCTTGCACACCAAAGTGTGAGCTTATCTGTCTCTTCTTGTGTAGGTCCTCCTTTGGATCTTGGAATAGGCATAACTTCATCACCACTGCTACAATTCCATAAAGATTTCTACCTTGCAAATATGCATCTGTTCTGATTTGCGAAGGCACGTAGTTATGTAGATCAAGCTTCTCAATCATTGAGGGAAAGCCATCACCCATCTTGATCTAGATCTAATACCATTGAAAGAACTTGGAGAAGCTTGTAGGAGGTAGAAAAGTGAGTTGCAAAGCGACCAAGTTTAGTCGAACCAACTGGCACAAGACTAGCCCTTGAGCTTATGGAGAGTCAAATAGACCTTATAGGAATGTGATAAGTGCAATAAAATGCACTACTTACTTTGGAGCATCAAGGAGAAAGAGTGGATACAAAAAAAATAGGTTTGTGCATTGACTAGCTCAAAAAACTTACTATCTTTGGATGAGACAATGAACTTCAAATGCTCATTGCAACCAGCTGATTACAATTAGAAAAAATCCTTTTGGAGGAGTGATAGACATAGGTTTGAGTGTATAGAATGCACAAGAGTACAAGAAATAAGCAAAATATGCTTTTGGAATGAATCTGACACTCAACATTGGTACCTCCTATTTTTCAAGAATGCGCAGAGGTAGACCCCAAGACAGAAAAATTGAGATATCTCCAAATCTACTAAACCAAATGCTTTGAAAATTTATACACCTAAACTAGAGCGATTACCTTTCTAATGAGTCCTCTTGCATCCAATTTGGAGCTCTTTAGAGAGAGCATCAACCTCTGCAAGCTTATTGTTGTTGAAGAAGATGATGCAGAAAAATGAAGGAGCAAGACAATAAGGGCCACAAAGTGTATGTATATTGCTTCCATATAATGTACAATTGATTTTAAGTCTTTAAATAGAATCTTGAAGTGCTCCACGACTTCTACAAGTGGATTCTGAATTCAAATGAATGCAGGATTAGTTGTTGGAGGGATTCAATTCACTTTCCTACAATCTAGGAAAAGTGAAGATCTAGTTTGATCTACTTGCAACTCAACCACCACAAATTCGTGGAATTTGGGCTCTCTTTTTATCCTTTTACATGTGTAAAGTTCTAGGCTTTTACAATGGTAAAAGTTCCAAGAAAAATCTTTTAAAAAATACAATAAATGAGCATAGGTAAAATAACGCTTCAATGGATATTCTTTTGGTGTAATCCAAGCGATAGCTTTTGATGTAGATCAAATCCACCTCAAGCATAGTGTAAGCTTGATGTTCCAATAGGAATTGCATCTTGTATTTTAGGATAGACTAGTACTTTTCTTTTTGTACTCACTAACACACATAGTTTTCCCACATGAGATTAAATTGTATAGACTTTGGTTGTTCATCACTAACCTTTTTTATATTGAAGATTTAAAAAATGGAAAGACATCATCAAAAAATACACAAAAAATCAACAGATAGGTAAAAACCCAAAAAAGTGTAGAATCAAGTTATGAATGTGTATAAAGAAGAAGGACTATATGTGTTTCAAGCACTTGATTGACTGCATGTGCACTAAGAGGGCTAGAAGTAAATGGTGATTTCATCATACTAGTGACTCTTAGGTGGTTCTCCATCGACAAATAGCATCCACCAAAGCAGAAGCACTCTTTTTGCAAAGGAAATTGTGGTGAAAGCACGTGGGCATTGGGTGTTAAACCAAGGACCTCTAAAAGATCATCTATTCCAAGCCATCAAGATAATGGACATGGGTCATATTTTGTGGCTTTGAGCCAAGACTTTGCAATATTCCATGGACTTTCCTCGATTCAAGATATTTGTAAAAAGTATGGAATACTTGCATATTTATCCCTTTCTATTTACATGTGTGACTTTAAAAGATGTGTACAAGTCATGAATATTTTACATCCATCACAAGATCAGCCATCGATGCCAAAAGCAACTGTGAAGGATTTCAAATAGAAACTACAAACTATAAATTTTAGTTGTGGACTAATCAAGGGGGCATTCAGATGGATTAAGGACCATAAATTTTCAAGAAAATGATCATGATGCAAATGTTGGGTGTGTGTAGAAGTGCGAGAGACACACGAGAAGCACACACAAAGAGCACAAACGCAGCAAGACACACGGAGAAGACGATGGCTGGAATAGCTCTCTCTATTGATCGATGAACTGAATTGAAGTAAGAGCTGAATAATATCCCTAAGTACAAAGTACCACCACATATGAGAGTATCAAGTATGTGGTAACATGGGGAAAAAACCTCTAGCCAGCACTAGAGTAAAAAGTGCCCATGTATAGGGAAAAGGTTCACATCAAAGCTACTCGAGGAACACATAAGTGTAACAGCAAAGAACAAAACCTTTGAAAACATCAAGATATAGATTTTGAAGAGGCATGCACTTGGTTCACCAACACTTTTTTTTTCCTATCTTGAACAAATTTCTTGTGCCATAGAAGATTATAGTGCAATTTTTATCATGTGCCATGAAGAAAATTGGCAAGATTATAGTGCAATTGTTATCATGTGCCATGAAGAAAATTGGCAATCATGTAAACTTGACACCATACGTGGGGGAGAGGCTTTTGAAGTAAAGAAATAGTGGGTACAAAGCTATCATTGAATGGTGGAACAACATTCACTATCCTAAATGATCAAAGGAAGTTAAATTTGACACCCATATCTATTGAAATGGCAAAGGATAATAAAGGAGTTGTAACTCCAAAATAAAAGAAGCAAGGAAGTGAATCACAATCAGAACTAGTGCCACGCCACAGATGAAGGGTTCAAAAAGAGATAAACAATATGTTGAGAAAATTAAGTCTACTTTGACAAGAGGAATCATGAATTGTCCACATTCATGCTTGCGCAACCCCCATCAACTACTCAAGAAGATTTGGATAGAGCATTGAGAGACACTCACAAGTATATAGAAGGTCAAGTCAATCTTAATATACAATGACACCATTATCATCATTCTATTCTATAAAGTGAGAGACAAAATCTAGGAAAGAAAGTAAGAAGGTTGGTTCAATATGAAGAAAAAGGATTTGATGACAAAGAATCATCCTCTTATTCAGATATTGATGTAGAAGAAAGAGATGATTCACCTACAAACATCCCTATTGTACCAAACCCAAAAGATGATGGAAGATGGTAAAAATTGACCTAGGTAAAAGAGTTATAGGAAGAGCCACAAGAAGGAAAAGAAGATGAACAAGATGTAAAACCTTTGGATGAGTCCCTAATTAGATCACCAAGACAATGTATGGACTTCACCATTTGTGTCAAATCCACTACTCCAAAAAAAATGGTTGTAAACATTTCTAAGGAAATAATATCTAAAAAAATCTTTTGAAGAGTGGCTTAAAGTGCCATTATCACAATAATGGAAGTTGTACAAGTGAGTCTCCACAAAAGAAGCAATCTAGATATGAAACACCTATTCCTCTTAAAAGAGTTAGAGAGTTACTTTGTGATTTCATCTAAGAGAGACAATTGATCTTTAGGAAATTAGATATATCCTAAAGACAAGAACTTAAATTAAATAGTCTAGTATTGTATTTCATGACTCATGCCATTTTTCTATCATATTCAAGGAGAACTATCTTTTGAAGTATAAGAAGTTCCAAGAAATGGATCTCTAATTGATCCATGAAATTTTTCCAAAACAAGGAATAACTTCATAAATATGTTAGTGTTGGGGTATTCTTTAGTTGAAAGGGACTTGAGTGTTTGTAGGAGAAGAATGGAGAAGAAGAAGAGATACAAATGCACCACAAGCCTCTCTGTCTTGACTAACAATAAAAAAATATAGTATCCTTGTCTAAAATGAGACAAAATTGTTGACTATGCCTAGCGCATAAGCCAAAGACAACACAAAAGTATACAAAAATACCACAATTCCTTGTGCAATCAACCTCCTTTGTGTCACTCCTCGACCTTGCCCAATAGCTTGCCCTTGAGCACACCTTGCACTGAAGCTTCCAATAAGGGCGGAAGGATCACTCTCTATTGTCGATGCACAACACTTCCTTGATAGTACTTGTTCCACCTTAGGTTCTCTCTTACTTGCTCTCTATGTATGCATTGTTCAAGTCTCTTGCTCACTCTTGCTCTCTTACTTCTTAGTGTAACTCTCTTGTCCAAGAATTGATAATTTCCTTGTTTTTGATGTCACTTAAACACTCAAGTCCCTTTCAACTAAAGAGTCCCCTAACAAAATTTGGCACACCTGATTGGACAAGGTGGCTTGAGCATAGGAGAACCAATATTTGCAAGTGAAGAAGAAGTTCAAATGTGTCGACAACATCAAAGAGGTAATCTTCATTTTCCTTGGAATTATCTTAGCCTAAGGAATAGGATGCGCAACTTGTGACTGCAACCCGATCACAAGATTTAAGAGTACCTTGCAAAACAACAAGAAGGAAAGTCGTTCGTAGGTCAGCCAACCCTTTTTCATCAACATCATCATTATAAAGTATGGTGGCTCAAGTAGACCTAGAAACTCTACTTTCACGATTGAATATCAAATTTCCCTCCTTTAGAGGATTAGCACATGAAGACCCTGATAAGCATGTAAGAAGATTTTTAGCCCTATGCAAAACAAGGGGGTTAATGGGAAGAGAAGATGCATTTTTAATCCTTTTTCCAACGATATTAGAGGGTTTAACATACAAATGGTTTAGTCAATTTGTTGACAACCACTTTACTACTTGCGACTTAATGATGGATGCCTTCAAATCACAACTCCAACAAGGGAACACAATAGAAAACATCATTGAAGAATTAGAGACCCTACGATTAGGTATAGGGGATAAATTTCCTAAATTTGTTACAACGGTAAAAGCGTTTATGGCTAAATTACCAGATCCTCCCCATGATTTTTTATCAAGAAGTGGTTGGCTAAACCACTTCCAATATCCACACAGTGCAAGATTAAGGAGTTAGTGCTCCCTACAACAACAATTGAAGAGTTCATTTCTACAGCAATAAGGTTAGAGAAAATTAGACACCAATATGGAACTGGCTCTTCTAGTCTATCATACCCTGTGGAACCTGAAGACCCAATAACACAGTTGAGGAAAGAGCTTGAGAGCTTAAAAAAAAACAAGCCCCATAAAGAAGAAGAAAGTGTAGCAACTCAACTAAGGTGTGAGATTGAAGCATTGAAGCTAAAAAGGGAAGAAGAGGCCCAAGCAAAGGAATTGGCACAACTTCGACAATAGCTACACGAACTTTGTGGAGGTAGCATCAAAAATGGATGTGGTGCACCATGTGTAGCAAACAGGGCCATGTGGTAAGTGAATGCCCTCCCTTAAGTGTGACTTGTCAGTTATGCAGGAAAACTAGCCATGAATCTTATGAGTGCAACCCAAGAGGAAAGCATGCACAAGCATATTAGGGACAAGGAGGAGTCCAACCACCAAAAAACATAATGGCTACTACACCGAGTCAAGGTAACACCTAAATCCCAGGTGGGACCAAAAGGCCAATAATTTGCTTTAGATTATACAAGCCCCCTTATAGATTATACAAGCCCACAAATTTATTATCATTGTTAAATGACAACTTCTACAAGGAGTTATAGTGGATGGCGGCTTAGGCACTAACTTGATGTAAGTACATACTATGAAAAAGCTTGGACTCCAACCTTCAAGACCGGCCAAGTTCACTATGACATTGGCCAACAAAAGCACACTAAGACCTATGGGAGTGGTCCCTGGAGTTCCAATTGAGGTACAAGGTAACATCTTCACTTTGGACTTTCTTGTCTTAAGGCTACCACAAGTAGATGGAAGTTTTCCTCTGTTGATTGGGAGACCCTTGTTAAGGCATGCCAATGTGTTGCTTGATTGGGACAAAGATACTATGTCGATGAAAAACGAGGGAAGAGAGCTGAAACAAACATTTTTGGGAGAAGGACCAAATAGCCAAGGACATACCAATGCGATGCAAAAAATTGGTATTTCTATGGAAAAACGTATGATGGACAGATTAGGTTTAGATTTATATGAAGAAGAGGACCTTTTTGGCATGGGTGCATGTAGGAAACTCATCTTCTTGCTATGGAATCTTTCCAAATGACTCAAGCACAAAGGAAGTCCATGAAGACAATGAGAAGACAAACACTTGCTATGATAACAAAAGGAAAAAGCAACTATGGTTCAACTTTGGGTTCATCGGAACCAAAGCCTCAACCGTCCTCTTCCACTCATTCCTCTAACGGTGCTGATTTCCAAAAGAAGAAGAGATGCAAATATTGCCAAAAGGCTAGTCATACTATTGATGAGTGTGGAAAGCTTGCGAAGCACAATGAAAAGAAGAAGGAATCCAATATGTCTATTGTTGAAAATGCTTCAAATGCAAAGAATGATGAAGCCAACATGGCGCAAGATTTTTGTGCATGTGTTGTTATATTTCATTATGATGCATTATTGTATTCTAAATATATGGCTGTGGCTGAGTCTGATTTGGATTGGTTCTTTGATAATGGTGCTTCAAAGCACATAACTTCATGCAAAAGGCTTTTTTCATATTTGAAAGATGCATCCAAAGGAGGACATGTCTTGTGTGCAAACAATGCCTCTTATCCTATCATTGGAGTAGGAGAAATCGAGCTTATGGCTGCGGTGTGATTCTGTTGACAAATGCATTGTATGTACCCGATATCAAGAAGAACTTAATTTTAGTTCCATTGATTACCAAAGTTGGACTTCATGTACACTTTGTTGATGATAAGTGTATGGTTCATGATTTCAACAATGTTGATTTTATCGTGATGTTCGGTACATTATGTAATGGTTTATATCGCTTGGATACATACAAGAGGGCTACCTCAAATGCCTTGGTTGCTCATACTTCTTCCATGGTTGAAATGGAGCTTTTTCATGCGCGTTTTGGCCACTTGAACTTCAATAGTTTTCTTTACTTGCAAAAGAAGGACATGATTATCGGTTTGCCAACACTTGAGTCCATTGAAAAGCATGTATGTGAAGGCTTCTATTGTCAGGATCTTATCTCATGCGCACATAGAGGTTATGAATGCTGAAAAACACAAAGAAATTAGATACGCAAGAAGACGAGATAGAACACAGTATTGGGTGCAATCTCCCCCCATGCACTCTGTTTTGGCAGTCCACAGAGTGCATGTATTTATAGGAATTTTTGATTATGTCAAAAAGAGCGGTTACATGAGAGCACCTTCGAAAAGCAAGTGTGAAACCAAAAGTTGGTAACTTTTCTAGAAAGCCTTTGCTTTCAATATCAGAAATTGCGATCTACAATGACCTTTATTCTAACCACTATTTTTCTAACTGTTTCTAACAATAGAATCTCTAACGCGGGTTTATTTACAAGATAAATAAAAATTATAAGTCGGATTATTGATGTCCGCCCTTTCACGCCTTGCCCACTTCTCACAAACCTTGAGCGCTATATCAAAAACACCAAAGCACATTAATGAATGAATAAATTAACACTCCAACAATTCCTTGTTCAGCATATTCCATAATTTATAATGTATGTTGAACAATTCCTGTTCAACATATTCCATAGTTTATAATTTATAATGTATGTTATAAATTATGGAATATGTTGAACAAGGAATTGTTGGAGTGTTAATTTATTAATGTATTAATGTGTTTTGGTGTTTTTGATATAGCAGTTGAAGGTTCGTGGTGTTTTTGATATAGCAGTTGAAGGTTCGTGAGGAGCGTGTAAGGCATGAAAGGGCTAACATCAATAATCCGACTTATAATTTATTTCACTTGTAAATAAACCCGCGTAGAAGATTTTATTATTAGAAACAGTTAGAAAAATTGTGGTTAGAATAAGGGTCATTGTAGATCCCAATTTCTGATATTGAAAGCAAGGGCTTTCTAGAAAAGTTACCAACTTTTAGTTTCGTGCTTGCTTTTCAAAGCCGCTCTCATGTAACCACTCTTTTCTACATCTTCAAAAATTCCTATAAATACATGCACTCTGTAGACTGTCGAAACAGAGTGCATGGGGGGAGATTGCACCCAATATTGTGTTCTGTCTTGTCTTCTTGCGTATCTATTTTCTTTGTGTGTTTTTTTTGCATTTGTAACATCTGTGTGCGTGTGAGATGAGATCCTGATAACAACTTCATTATTGGAAAAATACATTGTGCTTCTTTTCCAAAAGATAGCCATACATACACTACAAGAAAGATATTCATTCTTTTCCAAAAGATAGTCATTTAATCATACATCATGCTTCTTGAAATGGCACGATTTATGGTTAAATGAAAGCACCTTCCTAACAAAGTTTTGGATGGAAGCAGTCATGTGTGCAAACTATGTGTTGAATCGTTGCTCTACAAAAGCATTGAAATTCATCACTCCTTATGAGGCTTGGAATGGACATATACATATGGTTAGTCATATGTGCATATTTGGTTGTTTGACATATGCTCTTGTGCCATCACAACAACATCACAAACTTGATGACAAGGCAAAGGAATGTATATTTGATGGTTATAGTGTTGAAAGTAAGGGATATCATTTGTATCATCCATTGATGAACACAATTATTGTGAGTCGAGATGTGGTATTTGCTGAAAATTTAGTTTTCCCTCTCCTTGAATGCAACAGACAGCCAACAATTAGCTCAGAAGATGTGTTTGATACACTCATGCCTTTGTTCCAAAGTGACTCACTTGACTATGGTCATGTAGACTAGCCAATTGAGGCCCAAAGGGCTGATTAACTCTAGCAAAATGGAGCTAACAATGCCAAAAATTTCCAACTAGACATGGTTGAAATTTTTCAACAAAGAATGGTTAGAATGGCTAGAAATTTCCAGCCACATGGTTGAACATTTGCATCAAAATATGGCTGAAAATGAGCATGACATTCAGCCCATGAATGATATACATGTTGACGATGTATTACATAATGAACACATGTCTATCAAGAGTGCACAAACTATGCCAAAGTGGCTAAAACAAACTTTTTAAGACAACAAATTGAGTGCACCTTTACTTGGTAGAACAAGATCAATCTCTCTCCATGCATCAAGTAATTTTATGGATTATTCTCTTAATATTGCAACAATATGTAATGAAGAGCCATTTACTTTTGAGGATGCATGTGACAATGCACATTGGATAAGTGCTATGCAATCAGAAATGGATTCCATACACATGAACAATACTTGGGAGTTATGAGAACCGCCAAAAGGAAAAAATTACATTGGTACAAGTGTGGATTTACAAGATTAAGAGAAATTCATATGGTAGCATTGATCGCTACGAAGATAGATTGGTTGCCAAAGGATATGCACAACAATATGGCATTGACTATAAGGAAACTTTTGCACCTACTTCATGCATGACTACCATTCATACCATGGTTGCATTGGTTGACCAACGAGGTTGGAAACTACATCAATTGGACATAAAACAACTTTCTTGAATGGTGATTTGCAAGAAGAGGTTTATGTGAAGAAACATCCTGGATTTGCCATGAAAGGGAAAGAGCATATGGTTTGTCACTTGCATAAAGCCTTGTATGGTCTCAAGCAAGCTCCACATGCATGGTATGACAAAATCCATAAGCACTTAATTGCTCTTGGCTTTACATGTAGTTGAATTAAAAGCATACTCTATGTACATAAAGATGGGGCTGATCTTTTTGTGTTTGGGTCATGTGATGCAAAACATGACATACTTGATTGGACCTTACTGTGTTTGAAGACATACTCTTGATTGGGTCATGTGATGCAAAACTTGACATCCTTATGGCTGATTTGCAGCATACTTTTGATGCCACTTGGTCTTTTGAGATACTATCTTGGCATCCAATTTCTATCTATTGAGATGGGAATCATTATGCATCAAGATAATTATGTTGAAAAACTACTTCAATGTTTTGACTTTGAGGATTGGAAGCCAATTTCCACACCAATTGAGACACGATTTGGGTTCTCATGTAAAAATAGTAGATCACTTGAAAAGTGACGATTTTGTAAATAAAGCAAATTTTCATAAACACATGCTTTTTGAAGTGCCACCCTTACGTATCTTCTATTCATGATGTAATGAAAAATACCTATAAATACACATGCTCTAATAGACTCGTCCATCAGAGTATGTGGAGGGAGATTGTACCCAATCTAATGTTAATCCTCTTGTCTTTTTTTATTTTGTTTATGCTTTTGTGAGATTTCATTTCTGTACTATCCTCTGCGTACGTGCATCTGCAAGATCTGGTCAACAGAAACATGTTCTTCTAGATTAGAACATGAGGCTCCAGGGCCTATAATTATTATATATAGCTTTATTTTTTAGGACAAAAATCTTTCCAAAGGGGGGAAGTGTTGAGAATGAGTTCTCCTATGCGCAACGGAAGTGTGTAGTGAGCCCTTGTATGTCCAGCACTTGGACAAACATCTGCACCTTAGATAGCTTGCTGCTCTCAATACAAAAGTCAAATAGACTTGAGACTTTAGTCAATCAAAGTAGACAAAGAGAGCTTTCTAACAAGCTATAAATTACTTAATTTGGACAAGTTTTGATTAGGAAACACAACTGTCAAAGATGAACTACCTGTCCACACAGGTATGCTGAAGAGCCGAGCTTCACTCTCGGACTGATAGCTCTCTGAATATATATCCTTTGAGAAAGATATTTAGTACAAAGAAAGTAGACACAAGTAGCTTTCCAACAAGCTAAAAATCAAGTAATTTGGATGAGTTTTGATCAGGAAACTCAACTCACCAAGATAGACCACCTGCACACATAAGTACACTATAAAACTGGACTTTACTATCTGACAGATATCTCACAGAATATAAATGATCTCAATGAGATATTTGAGACAGTGAAAGTAGATGCCAAGATCTTTCCAACAAGACAAAAATCATGCAATTTGGATATGTTTTGGTCAGGAAATTTAACCGACCAAAATAGACTACCTATCTACACAGGTATACTAAAAAATTGGACTTCACTATTTCACTGATATCTCACAGATTACATAAGCTTTCAAAGAGATATTTGATATGAAAAAATTACACAAGATAAGCTTTCCAATGAGTGCTTAAACGCACAAAATGGTTACATATGCACTGAGATATGAGCTCTGCAACAGAGCTATGTACAAACTGACGTGCGGCTGGAAGGAGTCTAAGGGAAAGCCAAAATGACAAAATGGCTAGATCCGACTACTGGGAGCTCTTGCATCTTTCTCTCCTTGTTTTGAATGTTCTCCCACTTCACTTTTATAACCAATGAGCATGTGAAGAAGTTTGTGCCTTCTTCTTAACTCACCACTTTCTCCACTACATGCTACTAACTACAAGGCAAGATATTGTATCTCTTACTCATCATGAATTTTGACTAGACTTTTTCTTTTATTATTTTTTCCTTTTTTCCTCCACTTTTTCTTTATCTTTATATTTGGTAAATTTATCCAAGCATGGCTCATATGAAAATGAGCTTGTACATTTATCTTCAACACTCCCCCTCAAGCTCATTTGGGAGTTATCTTCGTCCATGTCCTTCAAATTTATCGCGTCCTTGAAACCTTTGAGTTTAGAAGCATCCAAGAACTTTGTAAACATATCTGCAACCTGCTCTTTGGTTCTGATGAACTTTACCTCCACATCTTTGCTTAGCACCTTCTCCCTTACATAGTGGTAGTGGACCTCTATGTGCTTGCTCCTTGCATGAAACATAGGATTGCTTGCCAAGTAGATACTTGACATGTTATCACCATATATAGGGATGGTTCCAACTTGCACTCCAAGATCAGCCAAAAGATTTTTAATCCACATTGCTTCACATGTGGCAAATGCTAGTCCTCTATATTCAGCCTCCATGGATGAAAGTGCAACAGTTGGTTGTTTCTTTGAGCTCCACGTGATAGGTTTGCTTCCTACCATGAACACATAACCTGAGGTTGATCTTCTATCTTCCTTTGAGCCTGCCCAATCAGCATCACTAAAGCCTTTGACCTGCAGTTCTTCATCAAACTTATAAAACAAAGCATGATTAACTGTATGCTTTATGTATCTCAACACTCTCTTGGCTGAATTTAAGTGTTCACTTGTCGGGGCTTGCATAAACTGAGAAAGTACACCGATAACATAAGATAAATCAGGTCTTGTAATGTTTGCATAGATCAATGATCCTACAATGCTTCTGTATGTCGTAACATCTTCCAATGGTTCTCCATCATTTGAACAAAGCTTTGTATTTGTGTCCATGGGTTGAGTGAGTGGTTTGCATTCACTCATTCCAAATCTGAAAAGAACATCCAACAAGTACTTCCTTTGCATCAAGTAGATGCCACTCTTTCCATAAACAACTTCAATTCCTAAAAAATATTTCAACTCTCCAAGATCTAAAATTTTAAACTCTTTACCAAGCTTCCTTTTGATATCTTTAATGCCTATAACATCATTTCCTGTTATGATGAGGTCATCGACATATATGCAAATATATACCTCTCTATTTTCTTCCTTCCTCATGTACAATGAAGGATCTGCACTACTTGGGTTGTATCCACACTTAGTTAGATACTCTACCAATCTTTGATTCCATGCTCTTGGTGCTTGCTTCAAGCCATAAAGTGCCTTCTTCAACCTGCAAACAAAATCTGGATGGTTTTCATCTTCAAATCCAACCGGTTGACTCATGTATACCTCTTCTTGTAGTTCTCCATTGAGAAAGGCATTTTTGAGTTGGATACCTTGTCCTTGAAGATCTTCTTTCATTGCCTTTCGAAAGTTGCTTCTTTAACCTATTCAACTTTACCATCGGAGTGATCACCTCTTCATATTCTTCTTCACTTGCATCTTCCTCACTGTTTGGAGTAGCACTTGCCTCTTTGGCTCTACTATGAGCTGAATTTGGAGACAAAGAATGACTCCCCCTCCATGTTGAACATTCTTCATTTGATGTAGATGCCTCTGGACCTGAAGCCTTTGTGCTTGATTGTTGAACTTCTCTTTGATTTGTTCTTGCATAATCATCACAATCTTCTTCAAGAATCTTTTCCTTTCCTTTATCTTCATACCATGGTCTTAGTTCATCAAAGACCACATCTCGCGAGACTCTTAATTCCTTTGTTCTAGGGTTGTAACACTTGTATCCTTTTTGCTCCGTTGACTAGCCGATGAAAATGCATTTTTCTGACTTTGGTTCCATCTTTGTTCTAACTTCTTGTGGAATGTGAACAAAGCAAACACATCCAAACACTTTGAGGTGTGTAAGATCAGGTTTCTTACCGGATATACCTCTTTTGGAGTCAAGTGATGTATTCCTGATGTTGTGCACCTATACATCAAGTAAATGGCGGTTGTGGTAGCTTCAGCCCAATAGTACAATGGTACCTTCATCTCGTTGAGCATGCATCTTGCAATTTCAGCAATTTGCCTATTTTTCCTCTCAGCTACTCCATTTTGTTGTGGTGTGTACCTACAAGTGAATTGCATTTTGATTCCATTCTCTTGTAGAAAATCTGAAAATTCTTTGGAGAAGTATTCTCCTCCACCATCGGACCTTAAGGTTTTGATAGACCTTCCTGTTTCCTTTTCAACTTCAACTTTGAATCTTTTGAATATAGAAAACACCTCTGATTTTTGCTTCATACAAAACAGCCATACCTTTCTTGAGTGATCATCAATGAAGGTGACAAAAAACCTATTACCAGCCATTGATGCCTCTTGAGTTGGTCCCCATACATCCGTATGTATCAAGTCCAAGACATTTGGAGCCACATAATTGCTCCTCTTGAATGGATGCCTCGTTTGCTTTCCTAGTTGACAAGCTTCACATAACTCATGTAGTCCAATGCTATTAAATTTTGGAAGACCTCTTACCACTTCATGTTTGCTCATGTCCTTCAGCTTTGGAATGTTGATGTGTCCTATTCTTTTGTGCCATAAGTCCAGCTCTGAAATCTTCTTGTTCCCACATTGAATGTACATGACCTTTCCATGTGGATGTTGGACATCCAAAGTGAACATCCTTCCTTCTCTTCTACCTCGAGCAATGACCTTGAAGCCTTCCTTTGGATTCTTTATGAAGCACCCATTCTCATTGAATATGACATGATAACCCTTCTCTACTATTTGTCCTACTGAAATCAAGTTCTTTGAAATTGTAGGAACATGAAGAACATTAGATAGTACCTTTGCTCTACTTGTATCTCCAAGCCTTATATCTCCAATGTGTTCAATCATGTGTTGAGTATCATCACCTGTTTCAACACATCCTTTACCACTTGGTACCTGTAGATTAGTGAACAAACTTCCTTGGCACGACATATGGTTACTACAACCTAAATCAATGTACCATTTTTTGTCATCTTCACAAGAGCTTCTATACTCATGTCTCATTGCAAGTAGTGTGTCCTTGCTTCCTTCACTTGAGGTGCTTGCATAGTTGCTTTGGTTCCTTTGATTGCCTCCATTTGTCTTCCATTCTTCAGCCAACAATCACTAGCATAGTGTCCTACTTTACCACAATGATAGCATGTTATACCTTTATGAGAATTGTAAGAGCTTTGGCCTCTTCCTCTACTTCTACCTCGACCTCTTCCTTGTGCGTTGGCATTTGATGCATCCTTGTTGTCTTCCGAACTGTTTTGGTTGTAGTTGGAGTGGTTATAACCTCTTCCTTTTCCTCTTGAGCCTCCTCTTGAATTTCTTCCTTTACCTCGGCCTGCATATAACATTTGGTTGTGGCTGTCCTTTCCTTTGAGACCACCAAAGCTAAGCTCTTCTGTGACAAGATGAGGGATTAGTTGTTCAAAACCTGGATATACATCTTTCAAGTTAATGGAAGTTATAAAAGGCTTCCATCTTTCATCATCTCTCAAGCCATTGAGAGTATAACACACAAGATCTTCGTCTTCAACCGTTGTCCTAATAGAAGCTAAAGCATCGCTTAGCTCCTTAATCTTCAAAGTATATTCAGCTATGGATTGACTCGAACTTTTCTTGATTGTGTTCAACTCATTCTTGAGTTGAAGTTTCCTAGCTTTGGTATTTGTTGAATACATCCTTTCAAGAGCTTCCCAAGCATCCTTAGCTTTCTCTAAATGTTGAATATGACCTACCATGGCATTAGTAATGACTTGCGAAATGAGGAACATGACTCTCCTATTCCTCTCCTCCCATTCTTTTGCTTGCCTCCTTTGGACTTCGGTGGCCATAGCTTGATTGATTTGAGGTTGAGCATCATCGCCGCTCACAATACCCCATAAGCCTTTGCCCATTAGGTAGTTGGTCATTCTAAACCTCCACACGGGATAGTTATCCTTGTCCAACTTCTCTACTTGTTGACCCAAGTCAGCCATTGAAGAGTATCAAAGACTTTGAGAGTTACCTCGAATAGTTATAGTCCTTTTGCTCTTGCGTTTGTGAAGCTCCTCCTTGTCTTATAGCTCCTCTTTTGCTTTTCTTTATCTCCAGCTCTGTTGATGAAGCTTCAACACCAAGTTTGCTCTGATACCAACTGTTGAGAATGAGTTCTCCTATGCGCAACGGAAGTGTGTAGTGAGCCCTTGTATGTCCAGCACTTGGATAAACATCTGCATCTTAGATAGCTTGCTGCTCTCAATACAAAACTCAAATGGACTTGAGACTTTAGTCAATCAAAGTAGACAAAGAGAGCTTTCTAACAAGCTATAAATGACTTAATTTGGACAAGTTTTGATTAGGAAACACAACTGTCAAAGATGAACTACCTGTCCACACAGGTATGCTGAAGAACTGAGCTTCACTCTCGGACTGATAGCTCTCTGAATATATATCCTTTGAGAAAGATATTTAGTACAAAGAAAGTAGACACAAGTAGCTTTCCAACAAGCTAAAAATCAAGTAATTTGGATGAGTTTTGATCAGGAAAGTCAACTCACTAATATAGACCACCTGCACACATAAGTACACTATAAAACTGGACTTTACTATCTGACAGATATCTCATAGAATATAAATGATCTCAATGAGATATTTAAGACAGTGAAAGTAGATGTCAAGATCTTTCCAACAAGACAAAAAATCATGCAATTTGGATATGTTTTGGTCAGGAAATTTAACCGACCAAAATAGACTACCTATCTACACAGGTATACTAAAAAACTGGACTTCACTATTTCACTGATATCTCACATACTACATAAGCTTTCAAAGAGATATTTGATATGCAAAAAGTAAACAAGATAAGCTTTCCAATGAGTGCTTAAACGCACAAAATGGTTACATATGCACTGAGATATGAGCTCTGCAACAGAGCTATGTACAAACTGACGTGCGGCTGGAAGGAGTCTAAGGGAAAGCCAAAATGACAAAATGGCTAGATCCGACTACTGGGAGCTCTTGCCTCTTTCTCTCCTTGTTTTGAATGTGCTCCCACTTCACTTTTATAACCAATGAGCATGTGAAGAAGTTTGTGCCTTCTTCTTAACTCACCACTTTCTCCACTACATGCTACTAGCTACAAGGCAAGATATTGTATCTCTTACTCATCATGAATTTTGACTAGAATTTTTCTTTTATTATTTTTTCCTTTTTTCCTCCACTTTTTCTTTATCTTTATATTTGGTAAATTTATCCAAGCATGGCTCATATGAAAATGAGCTTGTACATTTATCTTCAACAGGAAGAATATGACAAAGTAGGTCTATGATATGAGTGTCTCACTAGTTCAGAGAGATATGACCGGACACTGTTTGGTCACTCGTGTGTATGGCAAAAAATCTCAAGACTAGAGTTAAGCATAGCTTCATGTGTTGTCTTAAACAAGTAATCCACTTAGCCTAGTGGTTAAGTCTCAAGGATGGGAAGGAGGAGGTATTGGGTTCAATCCCCATGGGAAGCATGGGGAGAGAATTTTGCTCAAAGAGCCTTCGAACTCAAATTAATGTGAGCTAACTTAAGTCCAAAGAGACTTAATTCAAGTGGTGAGTACACCTACCAATACGTGGATTCTAGTGGAAGGTACTAATGCAGTGATCGAGATCACTACAACCATTAATAGACTCTATTGGAAGATATTAAAGGAGTGGAGGAGATTGTACATGCATTTGTGGACTCTAGTTACATTTGTGGTCCTTGTTGATTCAAGCACTACAACCACTCGATCACTACAAACACTAATAGCCTCTAGTGGAAGATATTAAAGGAGTGGAGGAGATTGTACATGCATTTGTGGACTCTAGTTACATTTGTGGTCCTTGTTGATTCAAGCACTACAACCACTAATAGAATCTAGTGGAAGATATTAAAGTAGTGGAGGAGATTGCACATGCATTTGTGGACTCTAGTTACATTTGTGGTCCTTGTTGATTCAAGTAGCTATATATACAAGCATGAGGTTCCGAGGAGAGTCATCTCTTTAGCATGTGGTGGTCCTAATAGTTAGTTTATTGCAAGTGTGTTCTAATTACCCTTGACACTTAGTTTCCATGTCGATTTCCCCCTCAAATGCATAAACTAGAGAGGTAAATGAAGATGTAAGTAAATCTTTATATAACAGAAGGAAGAGAAATATCATAAGAGCACTTCCGTATTGTTGTCCAAGCTATCCAAAGAAATCTTGAAGTGTTCTTTGATGTCTTAAGGATCTAATTTGGAGTTCTCATCAGGCCCAAAAGAAATTTTGAAGTGTTTGTTTGGCTTGAGGAGGGTCTTCGCACCAAAAATCAACCAAAATATCTCCAAAAATAGTTTCCAAGTGCTCAAAAAGCCAAAGCAAAGGAAAATTGAACAAATTTGAGCTTCCTGCCAATCCTTGATATTGTTTAAAAATGACTTCAACACTTTTATATCATGTCCATGATGCAATCCAAGCGATGAAAGTGAAATCGGACACCAAACACTCCAAAATGAGGGGTCAAGAGCGATGGATTATTTCCTATTGAAGTGTTGCAAAGCTTTTTTGACCTATCAAATCTCATCCAAATGATGTAGTATTTGTTGTTATTCAATGTTTTTTTAGATAAGCTTTGAATCAAGACCAAAATCGCTCCAATATGATCACTAAGCGTGAAGCTATAGCTCTAAGAAGACGAGGATGTAGGTGTATATAAGTGGAATGGAGAAAATGACAAGAGGGTCACTTTGCAACCACAATAAACCACTTCAAGAAGATTCTTCAACAAATTTCTTTGTCACATCCCATCAAACACATCCCAAAATACATGTGTGCATATTCTTGTATGCTCTCCCTCTCTAGTGTCCCATAAGTGCAACCATGTAGCCTCTCACATGGATTCCACATGACACTCATGTGAGAGTCCACCTATAGCCATGATAGTTTGTGCACAAATTTTGCAAGAAAAAAGAGATCCCTTAATCACACTAACAAAAAGTCTTTGGAAATGAAGTTTTTGGTCTTCAATTATAGTGGTTTCTTCAAGAACACTCCTTCTGTATTTTGAAAACACTAAAAATATAAGTGAACTTATCCGAAATTTCTCCTTTTTTTTTGCTATTTTTTGAGGGAAGATTCTTGTCTATTCTACAAAGTCTGCAAAATACAAATGTCACTCCTATTTACAACTACTATATTTACAAAGTTTGTGGAAAAAAAATGTTTCTATGTGATTGCTACACACTGTTGTAAGATGGACCTCTCGTTACTTAAGAGAAAGCACATGAGTTGGCACTCGTTTGGAAGCACATATGGATGTCTTATAAAGAGAGAGAGAGAGAGAGAGAGAGAGAGAGAGATTTTATGCACTAATACCAATATCATGGTGTAACTCTCCCTCCGCACCCCATGAATCATGGAAGACATTATTATTAATTTCTTGTTTGGATCACATTTATTAAGTTTCAACTTTCAACTAACGAGACTCCATCTACAACACCACCCATGATTAGGCTTGACGGCATCTTGACCTTTTCATAAGAGTAAGGGATATCCAAGAGTTTATGTTGACCTCTCAAGATATAGCATCCCTAGTTCGGTGGTTAATTGATTCCTTTGAGGCCCATGCCTTCTCTTTTTAGTTTCTGAATTATTGAAATATTGGAGCCCAAGTGGACGCATTTTCTTTATCAAGACATTATTTTCTTTATATTCAAATGTGTGAAATATTGGAGCCCAATATTCAAGTGGAGGCATTTTCTTTATCAACAGACATTATTTTCTTTATATTCAAATGTGAGACTTTTATCTGATGCCTCTCTTGCATATCAAATCATGACTTGACTTGATCCTTCCCATTTTGGAGGGTATTCTCTTTTAATTATTCTTGGCCAAATCTTGTGATTTCTAAACCATCCTAGACTATTGATTGCTATAGTGAAGAGGAAGGAATCAAGTGGGCAACCTTGCCTACTAACCCTCTTATCATCATTGGTTCATACATAGGAGGGGCCTATCATAGATAGTCCAAATCAAGCTACTCATAAGCTTCATGTACAATTTTTGGCTCCTTTCTTCAACACATTCCTCCCCTTTCCACAAATCTTCCTTGGATAAAGCTTTTGTTTAAGACGCAATCTTCTAATGCATATTATGTGGACGAAGCTTTTTTGTTTCTTTAAGGCTCACTCTTATGTACATCTTTTCCATATATACTTTATATCCACGAAGAACATTGTAATTGATTGTCAGTTGTCAATTTTTTTATCCTCTTTTCTTTGATGTGATCTTGTTGCCTCTTGGGTGGGGGTTTGGATTCAATCCCCACATGGGACTTGTGGACACTTCCCCACCTCATGGGTAGGATTTCGAGCTCATCAAACGAGTTTTTATTTTGGACCTTAGAACCATCTCTTCCCAAGTTCTACCCTAATAGGTCTTTGGGCTTTATAATCTTGATTGCGTCAAGTATTTAACCCTACTTGTGAGATGCTTTCCCTTGTCCTTTCAATTAATCAAGATGACCCAAAAAGATTAAGCCTCAAGCCAAACTTCCTTAAAAAAAATTTTAAGAATGCCGTGAATGAGTGCTCGTTTAAAAAAAAAATCTCCCTCTTTGATGACATCAGACTTGGCATCTGGACTGAAATAAAAATAAATATTTTTATGTCCTTCATATAACAAAATCAAATTTTAGATGTAAAAGAAAAAAAATATCCTCTGTGTGTTACAGGTCAAAGTACTTCAGCGAGAGGTAGATATCGATCGCATGCGGTGGCAGCCGAGATGCGGTAGATATTCTTAGGATATGCTGTAGTTTTACAGACGGGCAAGCCGGCCGTCCTACCGGCGGAAATTGGAATAGACGAAGGTCTTATATTCTTTCTCAGCGTGGGAAATAAGGAAAGCATCCAAAAAAAGAACCTTCGAGGCTTCGCATAGCTTTTACACGCCTCTTAAGGCTGTTACGAGGCTTCGCATGGTCCAAGCGATGTCAGTAGGGCGGCGGACCCGAGGTGGAGACCATCGGTGCACCGTGCGCCTGCTGCTTATCACTTGTGTTAGTGTATATGATCTTGGGCTTCGACCTTGGTGATTTTTGAGACCGGCTTTTCCACTCTGTTAGGGTAAGGTGCCTGCAATTTGGGTATGACTGTGCTTTGCGCGGATGTGGGGTCTCCCTCTGTACCCATAGCCCACACGTTAATTGGAAAGCCGCTTGGAACTGCAAAAAACCGCAGGTCCGCATGGTATGGCTATGGACCACGGTGATGTAGCTAGAACGTCTGCAACTAGATTAATGATTTTGCTTTGCACCTTTGCGGCGCCCAGACGAGCTTCGTTCCTAATTAAGCAAGGACTTTGTTTGTTTTGCTGTGGGTCCAAGGGAACCGTCTTAGCTATCCTTAAGTATTCTTCTTCTCGATTTTGAGAGTCTCTTTCTACTTTGTATACAGATACCACCGAAGCTGCAGAAGTAGCATAGCCATAGCCATGGCGTCTTACAGTACCGTTGAGGACATGCTTTATGAGTTTTATGTCGAGGACGGGCCTCTTCTGTCATGATGTGATTTATCTTCCTTCCTTCACATCTGTGCCATTGTGCACACACAATGAGCGATAAGAGCAATTCCGCTGCTCGCACCCGCGTGGGTCGATATGAGATCGGCCGAACGCTTGGTGAGGGTAGCTTTGCCAAAGTTAAGCATGCACGTAATTTGGATACTAAGAAGCACTGTGCTATCAAGATCCTTGACAAAGCCAAAATCTACAAAGATGACATGGTTGAGCAAGTAAGTACTCTTTGGTTACATGCATTGTGCTTACTTTCAAGCGAACGTTTTGCAGGGCATTGTACTGTTATGTTTGTCATCGTAACTATTCTTTCCCTGACTAGCGCAGCGTAGAAAATTTTATGGAGAGCATATTTAATTCCCCCCTTCTCTCTCCAACTTATGGAGAACATATTATCATCTTACTATTTTCCCCCCTTTTTCTCTCCAACTTCTCGGTTTGCAGTAGTATTTTGCATTAGTATTTTGCTGATATGAAAATTCGTCACATTCCGCATAGTTGTCATCGCCCAGGAAGCATGTTTCTGGTTTGAGACGGTGAAAAATTTAACGCAGATTAGTTAATTTTGTTCAATCCTTTTGCCTTAGAGTAAGAAAGGCATGCTATGTTGTGCTTTTGGAATGAATTCATATAAGAACTGTCCCATTATTTCTTCGTAAAATATATATTTCATCCTTGGAGGATTGTTGTCCCATCTTATGCAGAGTTAGTGCACTTATTTTTTTTAATTATGAACTCGTTTTTGCTTCTTAATATTTTTGAATTTTGCGCTATGTTTTACATATTGATTAGATCATGAATTAACGAGGACGTTGTGCGTCTTGGATTGTGAATTTGTACATTGTGTGAAAACGAATTGTGCATGCTTTGCTAATTGTTAACTTGTTGTTGCATGGTAGCTGTGAACCTTGTGCTCTATTTAATCCTTCCTGAATTTGGCTATATTTAATCCTTCCTGAATTGTGCTATATTTAATCTTTCCTGATGAATATATGTCTAATTCTAGTTTCATGAATAAGGAGGAAGCTTCGTACATGTATTTCCCCTCCATGTTAAATTTTAAATATTCGATTCCGTTTTATACGTGTTACTTTGTTACATTAAAATGCCTCATTTCTGTGGGTTGTTTGTGTAGTTGTCTCTAGTATGCTGATCACCCGTATTTGTTAATCGGTCATATGGGGAATAACGAAAAAAAACCTTGCATTTCTTTCTTCTTTCTCAGTTGAATATGAAACTTATTGACTTTGTTGCTCGTTTACTGCCACTTATGTATTCATGTAATACAATGGTATGTGCTGTACAATGGTACGTTTTAATTTTATCTTCTTTTTAGCTTCCTATGAGAACTCTTTTGTCTAGAGAGTTCGACCATTTCGTGTTATTAAAATTGCTAAACCATGTATTTATGTGCCATATATGTATACATATATACATGTATTTACTCGCACTGCAGCACTGAGATCCTTAATTTTTAATGCAGATTAAAAGGGAAATCTCAATTATGAAGCGAGTGAATCATCCAAACGTGGTGCAGATTCATGAGGTTTTGGTTTATTTCGATTGTGCTAGTGATCAGAACTTTGGAGATTTTTTCTTATTTTCTTTGCACTAGGTTCGTTGAAGAGCATATTGATTACACTAGGTTTAGATGCTTCTTTTTTCTTGAAATCTTTCTCACAGGCTTCTTATCTTTGAGTGTTTACATTATATTAGGTTTTCACAGAGATCTGCTGTTTTCCAATAGGTAATGGCCAGCAAGAGCAAGATCTACTTTGTATTGGAATATGCTAGTGGTGGTGAACTATTTAACAAAATGGTAAATTAAACACACAGGATATTTTCCAGGGTTTCCCTTCACTGGTTTGTGTGTCAATAATGTAAGGTGATGTTTATTATCTTAGAATCAAGAGAAGAAGCTGAAAGAAGATGAAGCGCGGAAGTATTTTCAGCAGCTTATGAATGCTCTAGAGTACTGTCATAAGCGAGGTGTTTATCACAGAGATCTGAAGGTTAAGAGTTTTTCCTTGTTTAAACCTCTCATACATGTGACATTCTTTATGTACTCATGCCAGTGTTTGTGAATGCAGCCAGAAAACCTTCTGCTTGATTCACGGGGGAACTTGAAAATATCTGATTTTGGACTCAGTGCTTTGCCACAGCAGTGTAGGGTGCGTTTTTTTCGTTTTGTTAACAGCTTATTATTAATTTTAATGATATAACATTTTAATTATTCTCTCTCTAGGAGGATGGACTTCTTCATACCACATGTGGCACTCCTAATTATGTCGCTCCAGAAGTATGATGCATAAATCTTGTGACTTTTTTGTTAAGATTACCAATGCCATACCTTTCTATTAAATTCTAACATTGAACTTCACGTTTTTTTAAGGTTATTGTAAATAAAGGTTATGATGGCGCACAAGCAGATATATGGTCTTGTGGAGTGATCCTCTTTGTGCTGCTGGCAGGATATTTACCCTTTGATGACAAAAACCTTGTGAACCTTTACAGAAAGGTATGCATGGTGGCTACAAAAATGTTATTGCTTGGAAATTTCTGTTGCCAATTTATGGTGGAACATTTGTGTGACAGATCTATAAAGGTGAATTCACCTTCCCTGATTGGTTCTCTTCTGGAGCAAGGAGACTAATCTCAAAGATTTTAACACCGAATCCTAGACAAGTATGTTTTTGTATGAGTTGCACAGGCATGCAACAATTAAGTCTATTGTCTTTCTGCAATATGTTACGTATTTGCCTTTTTCAGTGAGTATATGCATGTATAACTTGCAGCGCATTACAATGTCTCAAATCTTTCAAGACCCATGGTTTAGAAAAGGCTACAGGCCTGTTAAGCATACAGCCTTTCAAAATGTCAAATTGGACGATGTGGATGCAGTGTTTAATGAGTCCAAGGTAAATGGAATGTTGTTTTGACCTCACGAGTCACTATATTCCACAAATTTTTGTGGGCCATTTGGTTGATCAGCTTCAACATTATCTGCAGGCTGAGCTCGTTGATGAAATAAAGAAACCTGCATCCTTGAATGCGTTTGAATTGATTTCCTTCAACAAAGGGCTCAATTTGTCTGGCCTGTTCGAAGATGAAATTGTCGGTTCTAACCGCATTTTTCAGCATTCAGTTCAAACCAAATTGAAGGGTTTTCTGATTGTATTCTGTCCGTATTTTTTTAGGATACTGAACATTCAAGCCATCTTACGTCAACACTTTCAGCACCTGAGATTATTACAAAGATGGAAGAGACTGCCAAGCCTCTTGGGTTCAAAGTGCAGAAGCGTGACTTTAAGGCATGTTTGTTAGTCTGCCATATGTATTATTAATTTATGTTCATGCTTTTCAGTTGAAATATATGTTATTTTATCTTTTTGCTTTTCAGATGAGACTCCATGGTTCTGATCCTGGCCTTAATGGCCATCTCTCCATTGCAACAGAGGTTTCAACTGCTTTTGGAAGTTTCATGGATTTTATTCAGTATTTGTGAGGAATCATGATTAGTAACTTTTGTGTGTTATGTAGGTGTTTGAGGTGACTCCTTCCCTTTTCATGATAGAAATACAGAAGTCTGCTGGTGACATTAGTGAGTATGATAAGGTAATGAATGTGCTCACCCTATTTAATTTACAGAGTCAGTATGTCATTCAAATCCCTTAGCCGCCCACCCGCATTGTATTAATGATATAAAGGAAAGCATTAAATTCCCATTTCATTTTGTGGAATTCTATTCTCTTCGAGCTGCCGATGGAAGTACTGTTTTAGGCAATAGCTTTCAACCATATGCTGATCTTATTTGCAGTTCTACAAGACGTTCTCCATGGGTCTGATGGACAGTGGGAGATTAATCAAAGATTAGCTTAAGGAGAGTAATCAGTTCAGTGAAATCAAACGATTGCAAAGACGGGATTGCTGCAATTTGTAAACCAAAGAGGTTGAAAAATTTTGCCTTTGTGATGATTTATATTCTGGAATATTTTTATTCAGGCTCTTTTCCGTTGCCAACAGAAACTACCAACATTTGGTAGTTCTAATTTATATAATCGCTTGGCAATTCATGAGCAATTTTGTATAATGTATAAAGTTTCTATGGGATTTGAGATGAACAGCTGGCTGGCATATGTGGTAGTTTCTGCTCTGCTTAAATGACTGGTCTCTTTTTTGTTTTTGAGCAAGATTGAAAGATGTACAAAGTTTCTGTGGGATTCGAGGAAACAGCTACACAGAAATTGTCCATGGTTCTAATAATTTGGTGCACCTCTATTTTTGGACCATGCTGAGCAACGTATCAATGGTTTTGTGAGATTTAAGATGAGGGTGGTTTCCTTATTGACGTTAGCAGTGTCCAAATTCTGCACGTAGGAGAAGCAAAAGACATCTGGAATGAGGCCAAGTGCAAGACTAAGCATACGTCTGCACTTCAGGGAGCATTATGCATTTCATTTAGCATGGGCAAAGAGATTCTTTGGTATGAAGTCAAGTGGAAAGAAGCTCAAACACCCATATGGCCTTTGGAAGTTTTATATGCCATTTACCAGAAATGGCTAGTATAAAGCATATACAGAGCGAGATCATCGTTTGTGATTTTTATGAGTACTCTTTAGCAGACACTGTTGTGAGTTATGTCCTGGACGCCCTTGTTAGAGTTTTGCCATAGTGTGTAACTTGCTCTCTTCCTCATGTGTTAAGGTTTACTTCGCGTGGGAAGGCATCTTCATTGCTCCTAAAGATGTTCTTTGATGGGCTCTTGCACTCTGAAGAGCCTATCATTATCCTTTTCTTACTCGATTATATTTTTGTAATTTTTCTTCAATTTTTAGATGCAAGGTGTAGATTTGTATTTATGCGTGGCCATATTTTTTCATGTTTTGGAAGCAATTTATTCTCTTTCTAGTGTTTAAAATCATTGAAAATGTACTAGTTTTTTTGTACCGAGATTTTTGCCTCCTATGTTTTCCACCATTTGATGTGTTGCTATGTTCTTTTGAGATTTTGCCTCCTATGTTTTCCACCATTTGGTGTGTTGCTATGTTCTTTTGAGATTTTGCCTCCTATGTTTCCACCATTTGATGTGTTGCTATGTTCTTTTGGGATCCGATGCTATTTGGATGAGATGTATTTGAGTGGTTTAGATGTTCCAACTCGGTGCAAAGAGCACCTTGCCTATCAAGTACTCCATTTGTACATCTTTTTAGAACATCCATACGATCATCATTAACCTCTTTATTAGAGTAAGAACGAAGTACACATGGAGTTATCATGGATGTGAAGGAAGCACCTAGAATTCATCTCGAGTTTCAATGTTTTTATATCTTAAGAATTGGTGTTGAAGACATTAATAGTACCATTGTAATGTGCCAAAACTACAAGAACCTACATTTCGACATTCAGGAACTCTATTTTGCAATGTTGGCATCATTGATGAGATTGTCACTTGGAACCATCTTTCTTGCAACATCTTTAGCAATTCATTGCAATTGCAACATTTCTAGCAATTTTAATGTGCCAAAACTATAGTAACTGTATTGTGCAATGTTGATAATCATTGATGAGATTGTCGCTTGGAAGCATCCTTTTTTGCACCATCTTTAGCGATTGATCTCAAACAACTATTGAGTGTTAGCCAAAGAGATTCTTTGTTTTTTACAATGCAGTTTTTGGAGCTCATGGAGTCGTGTTTTCCCATATTCTAGTTCTAATCGTGTAGTCTTATGTCTAGATGTCCAGTAATATTGGGCATGACCTATCCAAGTATTTTCCCAAACTCTAGTGCTTGTTCTAGTTGTGTAGTCTAATCTATAGACATCTAGTAATCTTCTTGTAGGGAGGGAGATCTTGTATTTTGAACATTGTCTTATATCTTCGAGTAAGGATTTATTTATTTTGGAAGTATAATTATTCTAACTTTAGTCCAAGAGTTTTAGGACTTGTAATAGGTCTTTTGATAGTAAAATAATTCAATTTGAATTTTTTAAATTACATTGGGGGATAATATTTTGTGAAATACTTACGTTATTTTATACATATAAATAAAATTTAGGAATGGTAGTTTTATACTCTAAATCTTATTTGCATCATATTGTTTTGTTGAAATTGAATGTGAAGATGAAAGAATTAAGAGGTCCTATGAGAGAGAGCTAGAGCATGCTTAAAAGATTAGAAGTTGCTGTGAAATTTTTGTCAATCATATTTTAAGTACTTTGTTTAGAGCTCTATATTTAGTGTATTGCAAGAAAATGCCTTGATTTTATTCTTTCTAGAATAATTAAACTTGCAGGGCTCAAAAGTGATACTTGGAGGTGGATTTGAACCTAGGTGAAAACAGTAGTGTGTAGATCGGAAAGATAAAATAAGATAACATTTTTGTATCTCACAACTTAAGCTAATTCCTCATTGTTTTTGAGTTTCAAGGTTTATTTTTTTAGGTACTTCAAAACAAGTGGGCTTCTCTTTCTATTTGGATTTGTGATTTTGAAGAATGTGTTGTCATGCATACTTAAGGTTAGTCTTCGAATGTCTTTTTGTTGCCTTAGGAGATGGGTGTTGCGAAATAAAGCACTTGACTACAAACACATGCTTTTGCAAAATTTTTGCATGCAATTTCCATATTTTTTAATATTTGGTGGATCACACACTTCGTTGGGGGCGATAAAATATGTTTTGAAGGAGATTTGTTGGGTTGAGCATGCATAAAAAAGAAAAGTTTATAATTTTTGTCGATCATATTTTAAGTACTTCGTTCATGACTGGACATGTAGCTCGTTGCAAGAAAATGCCACATTTAGTTTGTTGCAAGAAAATGCCTTGATTTCAGTCTCTAGAATATTTAAACTTATAGGGCTCATTTGGAGATGGATTTGGACCTAGGTCATCTCAACACTATTGTGCATTCCGAAAAGATGAACATTTGTGTCTTACAAGCTTGAGCTAATTCCTCAGCATTTTGAGTTAGAGGGGTTTAGATAAGTGCTATTTTTCCAGGTACTTAAAAATAAAGGGTTTTCTTATTATTCAAATTTGTGATTTTGAAGGATGTATTGTCATGCACGTACGAATATGCCTTTTCGTTGCCTTTCTTAGATATGTATTTCTAAAGAAAGCATTTGGACTACAAATGCATACTTTTTCAAAAGTTTTGCATGTAATATGGGAAGAGTCGACTTTTTCTATATTTGGTGTTTTGCAATATAGGGAGTCGACTTTTTCTATATTTGGTGGATCATATACTTCCTTGGAGATAAACTTTGTTTTGAAGAAGATGTGCTCCTTCAAGTAGAAGGAAGCTGAAAATAAGAGAATTACCTTGTGAGAGTGATTAAGAGTGCAAATGTTAATATATTTCAATACTGATGTGTGTGAACATACGTAGAATTGTCGGGTCATTTTTTCCCTCTTTAGGAGGTTTTTCCCTCGGGCTTGTATATACGCCTATAGCCCTAACAAATTTATCTATATTTGTATTGTAATGGTAATACATTCAGTATTGTGTTGTGCACCAAGCTTCACTAAGCTTCTCCTTCTTGATTGTGCTGTTCGCATGCTTCCACAGGCGTTTGACTCCAACAATCCGTATAAGAGTAGGTCGTTGCTTCATCTAGGGTGTTGTCATCACCCCTCCGATCGTAGTCTCAAAATCGCACAAAATTTGATGACCATACTCAGGATGATTAAGAGCTTGTGCAAGCTATTTTGTTTCGGCCTTTGATCATACTACTGCAACCCTTGTGCAGGCTATTTCATCTTTTTGTGTCGAAAATATATACAGGTTTTGATTCACCAGTATAAGCATCTCAAAGTTTTTTGCAGGTTTAGCAGAACTCAACATGGTACGTCTTGCGCTAAAGAAGACCATAAAGCGGAGGGAAGACCATGCTATAGCTACACCATGTAGTAAGGAAGGGTTGCTGCAGCTACACCATGTATGCTTGTGTATCAACATGTTTAGATAGTCGTTTTCTGATAGCCATTTTTTGCATCAGGGTATTTTAGTCATGGCCAAAAGCAATGATGTTTTTCTTATGTTGGTTGTTGAGGATAAGTTGGTTGAGGATAAGTTTTTGATAGCCATTTTTTACATCAGGGTATTTTAGTCAGTGGCTATGGCTAAAAGTAGTGATGGTTTTCTTATGTTGGTTAAGGATAAGTTGGATGGTATGAATTACCCATTTGTGGGCTTATATGATGCATCACATATTGATTGAAAAGGATTGTGGAATATTGTGTAGGGTGCTGAAAAACGTCCTATTACACTTGCAAATAGAGGTATTGAAGCATTGATAGCCTTGTCTGTCAAACGTGCCATTATTCCTCACATTGGTTCTTGCAGAACAGTGAAGGATGCTTGGGATACACTTACCACATTGTATCAAGCTAGGAATGAGGCTTGTATTGCTTACCTCCGAAAACAGTTCGAGAGAGAGCACATGATTGAAGGTGATTCTATGGATAGTTTTTTGATAAAGATCAAGGATTTGAAGGAACAATTGATTTTTGCTGATGAAGTCCTTCCTGATAGTTCAATTGTGCAAACTGTTTTGAATGGTCTTCTTGGCTCATATCAGAGTTTTGCTTCTACTCTTCCTTTTATGATGAAAGGCAATCCAAATGCCTTAACATTTGAAGGGTTAGTTTCTGTTCTGTTGTAGGAAGATCAATCTAGACAGAACATGTCTATTATGCGTGTTGCAGAGCAAGCTTTCCTGGCTAGTCAGAAGGGAAAAGGTAAATGGAGCTCACCTAGTAGTAAGCAAAAATCTGCAAATTCTGCACATCCGAAGAAGACAAAGATGAGAAGAATTCAGAAAAGTAGAAATTGTTTTGCAAATACTGTGAAGGAAATGATCATGTCATTAAGAGCTGTCCAAAATTGGCTGTTAAAGAAGATGGTGATATTCTACACATTCTTGTTCGTGCTGTGGTTCTTGTTGCACCTACTGTAGAGCGAATTCGTTGGGATGGCAAAGATGTTGAGGCAAATGCATTGATAGCCTTGTCTGCCAAATGTGCGATTATTCGTCACATTCATTCTTGCATAACAGTTAAGGATGCTTGGGATACACTTACCACATTGTGCCAAGCTAGGAATGAGACTTGTGTTGTTTACCTCCGAAAATAGTTGGAGAGAGCACATGAATGAAGGTGATTCTATGGATGGATTTTTGACAAAGATTAAGGATTTGAAGGAACAATTGATTTTTGCTAATGAAGTCCTTCTTGAGAGTTCACGTGTGTAAACCATTCTGAATGGTCTTCTCGAGTTATATCAGAGTTTTGCTTTTACTCTTCGTTTTATGATGAAAGGCAATTCAAATGCCTTAATATTTGAAGAGTTAGTTTCTGTTCTATTGCAGGAAGATCAATCTGGGCAGAATAGGTCTATCATGTGTGTTGCAGAGCAAGCTTTCTTGGCTAATCAGAAGGGCAAAGGTAAATGGAGCTCATCTACTAGCAAGTAGAAATTTGTAAATGCCACATATTCGAAAAAGGAAGACAAAGATGAGAAGAAATCAGAAAAGTAGAAATTGTTTTGCAAATACTGTAAAGGAAATGATCATGTCATTAAGAGCTATCCAAAATTGGCTTCTAAAGAGGCAAATAGAAAAGAGGCAAGAATGGTTGTTGCAGAGGTCTCTACACTGAAAACAGAGTTTGCTAATCTTGTGTAGAATGAAGAATGGCATTTACTACTGTTTGCAGTTTTGATCCATCTTCTTATGTGCAGTGTATGTCTACAGTAGACTCAAATGTTTGGTATTTTGCTAGTGGGGCAACCAAACATATTACCTCGTAGCACAGGTTCTTCACTTCACTCGAGCTTTGCTCCTACAGGGAATACTGTCATATGCATCAAAAACTCCTTATCTTGTCATGGGAGTCTGTAGGTTCATTCTGACTATTGCTGATGGTAGTTCTTTCACATTGTCGGATGCTCTATTTGTGCCAGGGATCAAGAAGACTTTGTTATCAGTTTCAACTTTAGCCAAGATTGGCTTGGTTGTGAAATTTGTTGATGACATATGTAGAGTTCATGATCTCTCAAGTGGCAACGTGATTATTGCTTCTGGCATTTTATGTCGTGGAGTGTATAAGCTCATAGACTATGAAAAATCTGTGAATGATTCAACATGTGCAGTATGTGATTCTCAGGCTATGTCAGATGCAAAGCTTTGGCATGGACACTTTGGTCATTTGAAATTTGCTAGTTTGCTACGCCTGCAGAAATTTGAAATGGTGTTTTGTTTACCCAAACTTGAGGCACCTGGTAAACATGTCTCTGAAGGCTTTATTTTGGACAAAATGCAGCATTCCTCCTTTTCAAAAGATGGTTCAGTTGGAGCTACTCATAAATTGTAGCTTGTTTACATTGATATTTGTGGTCCTATGCAAACACCCTCTTTTGGAAACTATTTTAGTGACTTTCATCAATGATTTTTCTAGGCATGCATGAGTATATCCATTGAAGGGAAAGTCCGAAGTGTTTATGTGCTTCAAACAATTTTTGGTTTTGGTTGAAAATATGCTAGCATGTAAAATGGGCACTCTCTGTTTCTGATCGAGGAGGTATGTCTATTGACTTTAATGCATTTCTAGTTGAACGTGGGATAAAATATCAGTGTACAGTGCCATATACACACCAACAGAATGGAGTTGCTGTACGGAAGAACACGTCACTCATGGAGATGGCGAAGTGTATGGTCAAGCGGGCTTTACCATAGTTTCTAGCTTGAGGCTGTCATGTGTGCAACATATGTACTTAACAGGCGTGCAACTAAAGCACTGCAATCTATCATTCCATATGGGGCTTGGCATGGTCACAAGCCATCTGTTGCTCGTCTGTGTTGCTCATCTATGTGTTTTTGGTTGTTTGGCATATGCATTAGTGCCTGAACATCGCAGACAATTGGATGATAAAGCAATGAAATGTATTTGTGTTGGATACAGTTCTGAAAGCAAAGGCCATCATCTAAATCATCCACAGACTAAAACACATTTTGGTGAGCCGTGATGTTTTTGTGGGAGATGCTATGCAGTCGTTACTCTCATGTACTAAGGAGAGATTTGTTATATCCAAAGACATTGATGTTACTTTGCTGCCTCTTTTTATTGGTGGATAGTCTAGTGCTGGTCCTAATGAGGCAAGTTATCATCCTTTAAAAGTTTCATGTGATGATGCAGATCATTCCATTTCTTATTCAGATTTACATGATGCACTTGTTGATGAGAGAGCTGATATTGAGGAGTCGAAAACTATGCCAAAATGGCTGATATAGACTTTGCGTGAGAGGAAATTAGATACACCTCTATCATATCGTACTTGTTCACGCTCTCATAATGCATCTGTTGCATCAGATTGCTATGCTATAGCTGCATCTAGTCTTGTCATGAGAATGAGCCTGTTTCGTTTGATAAAGCACAAAATTTTGAAAATTGGATGGTTGCTATGCTATCATGAAAATTGGTATCTGGTCTTTATCCGACGCCTCCAAGAAGGCCATTGGCACAAAGTAGGTATATAGTTGAAGCGTAAATGGAACAATCGACATATATAAGGCTAGGCTTGTTGCAAAGGGTTATGCACAGGAAAGAGGCATTGATTTTGATGAGACCTTTGCACCCACATGCTGAATGACTACTGTTCGTAGAATCTGTGCACTTGTAGCTCATCATGGTTGGAATGTGCATCAGTTGGACATTAAAACAACATTTCTGAATGGTGACTTGCATGAAGACATGTATGTTTTTCAGCCCTGTGGCTTTGTGCAGAAAGGGCATGAAAACCAGGTGTGCAGGTTGAAAAAGGCTTTATATGGTTTGAAGCAGGCACCACATGCTTGGTATGAAAAGATACATGCCTATTTGATTGCACATGGTTTTGAGAACAATCCAAATGAGAGCACCTTATATGTTAGCGTGCAGTGCTGATCATTGTTGTGTATGTTGATAACATGCTTCTCACTGATCCTCATGAGAAGCATATTTGCTAATTTTAAGGCTGATTTGCATGCCTCATTTGAGATGTCTGATTTGGGGCATTTGCATCATTATTTAGGCATTCAATTTATGCAAGTTGATGGCAGAATAGCTGTGTTAAATGAAATATATTGATACATTATTGCAGTGTTTTGGCCTTGAGGATTGTAAGCCTATTGCCACTCCTATGGAGACAGATTTAGGATTGAGTGATCATGATGCTGGAGATGCATTTGATGCTATTCTCTATTAGTAGGCTATTGGATGTTTGATTTACTTATACATTACTCGGCCAGTTGTTGTCTCACAGATGAGCAGGTTTATGCATTGCCCAGGTGTCAAGCATTGGCAAGCATTTAAGCGCATCTTTCGCTACTTGAGTGGTAATCGGCTATTTGGATTGTTTTATCCTAAAGGGGGATCACTACCACCATATTTTCATGCTTTTTCTGACTTTGATTGGCTTGGTTGCTATGAGACTCGTGTGTCCACTAGTGGCTTTTGCTTCATGTTTGGTAGCTCATGTATATCTTGGTTGAGCAAGATGCAACCTACTGTGGCCACTTCTAGTTGTGAGGCTGAGTATAGGGCAACTTTCATAACAACTGTTAGAGTGTGTGGCTCAGACACCTTATGGCTGATTTGGGTGTTGGTTAGTCTTCTACCACCACCATCTTCACTGACAATCAGAATGCATTGGGAGTTGCGAGGAACCCTGTGTTCCATGCTTGCACTAAGCACATTGAGGTGCATTATCATTATATTTGGAGAGGTTCTCTATCAGAGAGATAAGCTTGGCATATGTGCCTACACATGAGAATATTACGGAGCTGTTCACGAAGGCTTTGCCTAGGGAGAAGTTTGAAGCTTTCCGCAAAGCTTTGGGCTTGCTTCCTTTTATGGATTGATTCCACATAACTTGGCACTTCCTTATACATGAGTGCCAGTTCCTTGTTCACCGCATCACTCTTATGGGGGATTTGTTGATATATTTCAGTAGTGAGGTATGTGAACACACTAGGACCGTCGGGGTAATTTTTTTCCCTCTTTAGGAGGTTTTTCCCCCCGGCTTGTATATACACCTATAACGTTAACGGGTTATTTATCTTTGTACATTCTAGTGGTAATACGTTCAGTATTGTGTGTTGTGCTCCAAGCTTCTTCTTCCTTATGCTGTTTGCATGCTTCCGCAGACGTCTAACTCCAACAAGTGTGAATGAAATTGTGATAGGTCGGGGATGATTGGGAGGTATTGGTTGCATCAAGAAGCTATCTTTCAAAGCTGTTGTATCAATTGATTCAAATCTATAATACCAAAACATTTGTCTTTGAGTCATATCTTATCTACTTTTTTGCATCGATTTTTCTCTATCTTGTGCAAGTTTTGTGTTTTTTCTCTCCTTTTCTATTCTTGAGTGATCAGAAGCTTTTAATTAAGGATATCTTATGATTGAGGAGATGCTACACTTGTATCAATTACATATTCTTGTGTTGGTTCCTTGTATGGCTAAATCTTATAACCAGATCCATTTTAGTAATCTTTTTAGTATTTTTGTCCTAATTGAATTTCTTATGTGTGAAGAAATCAATGTACCATAAGGGATTTTATACAATTATAAGCTTCGAGAAGCTTGTTAGAGCAACCTGATCGATCAGTTTCAACCTGTGTGTTAGACTTCAAGATATTATTCATGGATCTAAATTTCAAGAAGAGTATCTAATTAATCAATTTCAAAGTGGTCTTAGATAGATTGTCGCTTGCTCTTCATGCCTCAACCATGCCTCAAGCTTCTTCTTTGGATGACGTTATCAATCAAGAAGTTGATGTGAGAATTCTTTGTTTAAAGAAAGCCAAGTTGAAGGGCTACAAATGAATCTATGTCTTAGAGTTCAAGATAATATTCATGGATTTAAATTTCAAGAAGACCAAGTAGTTAAAGAATTTCAAAGTGGTCTTAGATGGAGAATCACTTGCTCTCCATGCCTCAAGGAGATCCCTTGGATGATTTTATCAATCATGAAGTTGATGTGTAATTCTTTATTTAAAGAAAGCCAAGTTCAAGGTTATAAATGAACTTGTGTCTTAGATTTCTAGATAATATTAATGTATTTAAATTTCAAGAAGACTAAGTAGTTAACCAGTTTCAATGTGGTCTTAGATGGAGTATTGCTTGCTCCCCATGCCTCAAGGAGATCCCTTGTATGATGATATCAATCAAGAAGTTGATGTGAGAGTTCTTTGTTTAAAGAAAGCCAAGTTCAAGGACTATAAATGTTAGATAATAAAAACACTCTTCTCCAAGAACTTGGATCACCAATCATGGAAGCAGAGCTAGGTATTTCAAGAGCTTGAATCACCAATCATGGAAATCGAGCAAAGTATGGTTACTCTCCATGCCTAAGGAGTTTCTTTGGATGATTTTTTTAATCAAGAGTTTGATGTGAGAATCCATTGTTTATGGAAAGCCAAGTTTAAGGGCTACAAATGTTCTAGTATGAAAACACACTCTTTCAAGAACTTGAATGAACAATCATGGAAGTCGAGCAAAGTGGAGCACTCACATTATGATAATAAAAAGGTAAAGAACAAGGAGAATTTTATGTTCAATCTAGGAGTTGGTACTGCTCAAGTCTTTCCATCAAAGATCTTGGAAACACGACCATGTAATATTAAAGGTTTAAATAATTTATCTTTTGAAGAAATTGAGTTAAGCCAAAAGTAGAAAAGAAAACCACTCCTTACGAAGTTTGTTGCTCGAGGGGACACCATGGATACGAAGGAATCTATCTCAATTCATCTTAATTTCATTTTACTTTTATCATATCTTAAAATTGGAGGATTTGAAGAATCTAATAGCACCATCATGTACAAAAGAATTTGAAGAATCTAATAGCACCATCATGTACAAGATGTGCTAAAACCCAAAGAATGACTATCAACAAACCCTATTTTGACATCCAAACTCTTTTGTGCGTTGATATTATCAATCACATCATCATTTGGAGCTATCCCCCTTCTTCAAACTAATATATAAAGAGGGTTTAGCTAAAGAGATTTTTATTCATGCTAATGTCAGTCTTGAGACCTCAAGGAGTTGCAATCTTCAACCAAGTACTTTCCAAGTTCTAGTCCTTGTTCTTGTCTAGCTCTTGTTCTAGTCCCATCTATTCTAGTCTGTGGATGTCGAGTTTGGTATCTTATAATTTTGTAGCATGAAATCTTTCTAGAATTTCTTATATCTAGTTCCATCTTTGTTAACGGACATATTTCAGACATCGTCTTTCATACCTATGGTTCAAGTTGTGGGATTTTCTATATCTCCTTAAGTTGAGCTATTCATACCTATTAGCTCCCAGTTGTGGGACTTCTTGTATCAATTGTATATTAATTCTTGTGTTGTTTGCTTGAGTGTGTAATCTTGTGATCAATAATTTATTCCAATAATCTTGTGTAGACTAATTATAGAACACAATCTAGTACTCCAATCCAACATGGAATTGGCTTATGTATTATGTTCCATTGATTTATGCATAAAGCTTTTTTACCTCATCAATCTTTTTTGGGAATATCTTTTGAGTTTTGAAACCTCTTAACATTCTATTCGTGAGTAAAAAATGAGGCCTATGGTGGAATGCTCTATATTTACGAGACACAAGATTTTCAATAGTGGAGTGCATGTTTTGTTTTTCCAGTATGAGCCACTTTTTTTGTGTATTCAAGGCTTATCATTAATGTTACAAGCCATTATCGATTCTCTCGTCGAGCAAACTCGAAAGCATGGTAAACATGTATGCAATGTTGTGGGTGTAGGCTTTACCAAATCCTTTTTGTGATTTTTTTGGAATAAAGCAAGGTTAGTAGATTTGGAAGTAACTAATATAAAAGCATTTTACGCATCTTCTAGAATTGGATCTGTCCATGCGATGTTCCCAATGTCTTCAAAAAATAAAATCAAGACAATGGTATGTGCAATGAATAGAAAATATATGAGGTCATTCAACGAGTAAAACAAAACATGAGGCTATTTAGTCGTAGATTTGGAAGTGATAAATATAACAACTTTCTATGTAGCTTCCAATAGTGTCTTTATCCATGCAATGCTCCTAATGTCTCCAAAAAGTAAATCAAGACAATGGTAAGTTCAATGGATCTAACCTTAATCGCTGTGTGGTTTGTGAGCAAATTCTCATATGGAGAGGTTTAAAAATTGCTGTGTGGTTTGGAAGCAAATTCTCATATGGAGGAGGTTTACAAATTGCTTTGTGTCCATTTCTAAGTAAATATATACTCCTTACTTTTGGAAACCAATGTTAAAGAATCTATGTTATGTTTTCATTACTTCATCATCTCCTTCTTGAGTTTCCCATGTTTTGTGCAATGCAACTTTGCCTTTGTCTTTTAGGGGTTTATCCATGTTGGAGACTCCAAAACATTTTCATCATGTTGAAAATATGATGCATGGGATTGCACTCTCTCTATTACGTTACACGCTCCCATCACCTAGATACAATTACTTCCTCCACACACTTTGGCATGTAGTACTTTGCATGTCTCCATTGCATTAGTAGGTGTCCTAGGACATGAGTCCTAATTTGATTTGGTTCCCCATCCCAAGTACGTCTATAATACTTGCATTTGCAAGTCAATTGACCTTTAGGTAGGTGCTTCAATTTCACAGTATATTTCCACTCCTTTTACTTTTCGAGGCATTTACATGTGAAAAAAAATCCCCCAAATTCCAATCATAAATCAACGAGACTCCAAAAATCCATACCAATTAAACAAGTAAACATGAATGATGACTGTGGAGTGCATACCGTTTGTATGAAAGCTTTTGAGTAGAGCTCAAAACAACTCATTTTGAGTATATGATCCACAATGATCTCCCAAAGGATTGCAATAAGATGCTTGTACCCCCTTGCCCACTTGCTAACTTAAGAGCTAGAGGACCACCCTTGAGTAGCTCAAGAGAGTAAGAACCCTACTAGTTGGTAGATTCGGAGCATTGATTGAAGGCGTAACCCCAAATGATGCAGGCCACCAAAGTGCCAAATGATCAGCATTCGGAAATTTAAACCACTACTTTGAAATAATCCCTTTTAAAAAGGGTTCCGAACCAGGAGTTTATAAAACCTATATCAGGTGTCTAGAATTTTTTTTTGGACATGTCCAATAGGAACTATGCATATAATCAATTGCATTTGGTACTTGTGAACTTGCTTTAGGAAGATTGGTGAGTTAAATATTGGTAAATGGATTTTGGATGCATAATATCCACGTCCTTAATACATCATCTATGGGTAGGCAATTAATTGATCTAACCACGAGCCCCTCAAAACAATGTTGGATCATGACTCTACCAAAAACTTGATTACACCTCCTACCTTGTGTATCTAAGAGCCCCCCCCCCCCCCCGGGAATCCATTTAAGTGAAGGATAGCCATGATAATTCAAACATATCTAAACCCATATGGCTGTCATCTTCAACCCTATGGCCGTGCACAATCTGGGGGTACTTTGTCAGTTTTTCCACCCTTCATGAGGCCCCAATTTTTTATCTTCTCCATAGAAGCTTAGAGGATCATCCAATGCCTATGGAATTATTAAGCTCAAAGGAACATCCAATGCCCACTGAATTTTTATGTTGGCTTTGATATGAATGTTATATGGATGTTGTGTGGGCAACATTGATGGGTTTTTGATCACATGACCTGTGGGAAGCCATTCAATTGGGATAACCACCACCATCGCAAAACCAGTTGTGATTTTTCGGTGGTGACTCAATGAACACCTTGATCATCCTTGTGCCGTGTATTTAACATATATATAGAGAATGAAATTCTTTTAAGTTGGATGCTTAACGAGCTTCCCTAATAGCATAGTATAACTCAAATTTCTTTTTTTTATTGTCCTTAAAGAAGCTTGTTTGACGCATAAGTCTTTGCATTATTATAGATTTATAGTAAAATAGTGTGGCATGGCTGCATTGAGTACATTGTAGTCTTGAGTGTTTCTTTCAAAGCTTGAGAATGAGTTGATGATTTCTTCCTATACATGATATATGTCAAAAAATAAAGTAGCACGTGCACGCATTTTGAGCCTTCTTTTGTACGTTTTGTAGGTTCGAATAAGCTTAGCATGGATCTTGGTCACTCACGTGTCATAAAGAATAACTTGCATGCATTTCGAGGCATCTCTTGTACGTTCCTTTGGGGCCAAGATAAGGGTGTTCAATAGTCATGCACAACCCTCCCCCCTAAAAAAGGGAAAGCTTGGCACAAATGATGGGGGCCAATACCCAATTGTAGGAAGGAGCCTATTGGAATAGAGGATGCTACTGATGAACAAAGCACTAAACCTTCATTAATGGATTGGTAAAACGTTATTGGAGGAGATGAATAATTAGGGGACTCATCCGGAGTGATTTCCTTAGTCTTATCATGAACAGGATCACCTCCGGTGAGATAACTGGACTAGATGGCACTGCAGGAATCACAGGTTGGAGGAGAATAGGGGGTTCTTTGACTGAGGAAATATCTTTTACTTCAATCAATGAGAATTTGGTAGCCTTTTTCAAAAGTGGCTGCTCTACTAGGTGATTAATAATATCATTCAACAACGAATATATGACCTTCTTTAGGGGGAATTGTCAATGACTTAGGGTAGAAGATTACTGTCCCTCTATTGCAATTTGGAAAACATCAGTGATTTTTACTAGACCATCCACATTGAATTGAGAGAGTACTTCTTCTCCTTTAGTGACTGTTGGAGCCTCCTTTGTCGCGACAATGATTCCGGTATCAGCTTGAGCAGAAGGAGAACTAGAACATTAGGGGGAAAAGTGAACCTTGCATGCACTTTGTAAGATTCCTAATTTTTAAGAATTAAAAATCTTAATCTGGAAGATTAAGGGTGCATAGAAAACTACTAGTGGTATTGTTGAATAAAATAATATGTGAGAGAATATTTTTTTTTGAATTTCTAAAACGAGTTTTTTTTTTTGAGACCTTGGATGCTTCCATTGAATGGTCGAGATTAAAAGGCACTGCGCTCTATAAAAAAATTTATGGAGCCCCAATTTAATGGGCTGACATGACATGTGTGAGAATTTGGGAAATTTCACGTGAGTGGTTTTGCAGAATTTTGGACCCTTGGATCTAAGGAGATCCGATGATAAACCAGAAATGGGGCTGATTCGTTTTTGCTCCATTGGATGGAACCCATGATCCAATGCTCCACAATGAAAGGCACCTATCCTATACAAGGCTTGATCTTCAACCATTCGATGAAGAGCAGATCTAACACTGTACATTGGAAGGTGCCAAATTTGAATTTTTTTTAATCTACATCGCCCGATGGATATCTAATCCAAGGGTAAATATAGGATGGCACATTTTTGGAGAAGCAAGAGATCTTGGCCTTTGAAAATCATACCAATCCAAGGGCTCACGTTCAAAGTATCCTTGACTTTTGCCATTAAACCTCATCCTTTGGATGCTTAAGCCAATCTAGGGGTTGTGATTAATATGAAAGTTGTCCAAAACCATTCACATATCTAAAACCATGAATTCTAAGTGGTTTTCTCCCCTTTGACCACACCGAAACTAGAGAAGCCTATGCCTAGCCTATGTGATCAAGGGACTAGGCTGTGGCCACCACCCTTTTCTCATTGGTTCATCACTAATCAACCCTTAATCTAAAAGGCCCAAGGAGGGTTCATTTTTCCCCTAATGAGCTGTAATGGTTGCGACAGTTACACATTGACGCTTCCGAGGAGAACACATTAGCACATAATCTTCTTCACCACCATCTTCCATATGGGATGAGACTGCAGAAGCGGGAATGATAGGGGAGACTGAGGCAAGAACTTCAAAAGGCGGGTTGGGAAGAAGCAAAGAGAATATGTGGGGCAATCTAGTTTGTGGGGATTCTCCTTTAGATAACTGCTTCACCACCACCCGACATTCCTTGTGAATGCAGCAGAGGTAGAACATTGCCCAATTGATTGGTTCATGGGCAGCCATATCAATGATCGAGCACATAGGCCAGGAGATACTGTAATCACGTTTCTAGAGATTGATGGTGACAAGGAGGAACTAAAGGGCATGGCACTCTGGAGGCTGATGACACATAATCACACACTTGTTAGACATCTCCTGCATGAATAAAAAAATCTCAAAAACGGGTTTCATCCAAAGCATGAAGGTCATCAAGTCGGCTATAAATCGATTCTTCTAGTAAGATTTTGTTCTCAATGGTGACATGAAGACTGGGAACCGTCATTTCCATGGGCTCTATAGCTTCAATTCAAAACACCAACTCAAAAGCTGTGAATCCGGTAGCTACTTTGTACGTAGTTCGATAAGCCCACAGAACTGAAGGAAGCAAATGATCCCAATGTTCAAGAGCAAAATGAATTAATTTTCAGAGCATAGTAAAAGTAAAAATCCTTCAAGAGATGATCAATTTCTTCTTTAACTAACTGTGCATGGTGCGGGTTTATGCGATAAGTAGGCTGCCGAATTGGTTTAGCATCCGGTTGCAACACTATCTAGTGCTGATAAAGGCGGGGGTCGATATTGTTCATGTCCTGGTAATCCCAAGTGAAGACATCCTAGAATTCCTTGAGGAGTTGAAGCACATTATTTCGTTCTTCTTCAGTAAGTTTGGCACTAATTTTGACTAGTTTCAACTTGTCTTTCGTACCCAACTTATAGGTGATTAATTGGTCTTCACTAATGTAATGTTGAGATTGCTTATCTTCAGATTCTATCCAATTAGGAATAGACTCATCAATGGGATTGGATCGAAGAGTTTTCTGTTTTGGGGGATCGCTGCCATTGACAACACAAGTCATCATGTAGGCTGAAGGAGACCATTGCTCCAATAGTGGTTGTAAATCCACTAATCCTAAGGACAATAAGTTAGAGTTTGCTAGCAGGAATTCACCTTCTTCATCATTAGTTAGTCCATCCATCATATGGATGGGGGTTTGCAATATGCGGGATGCATGCACTTCCACTGATTTCATGGTATCTAAAGGTAATCTATACTCATGATGTTTATATTTAATGACGAGTTCCTTTTTGGACTAGTCTTGCAGGACTTTGGCTTTGTTTGAGCCAAGGTTGAACAAATAGGAGATTGTAATCGTATGTGTTATCCGAGATTTCTAAGATTACAAAAGTCATAGAGAAGACCACTTCTTGCAATGTAATAGGGATGTCTTGCACTAGTCCAATGGTGTGAACATGTGATTGATCCGCCATGTGTATAAAAAATTGCACTGGATCAAAATTAAGCCATCCAAATTTCTTACAAAGTTCCAAGGAGACTAGATTCACCTTTGATCCGCGATCGATTAGCACGATCAATACAATGGTTATTGTACCATACTGTAATAAGAGGTACAACATGATTTACGGTCTATGTAGTTGTTGTCAGGGGAGCACTAGATTGTGCTCTCTGACTTCACTAGACAAGATTTCAGAAATACACTTATGATTACAAGAACACCCACGTAGGGAAAATGATACAAGAAGACGGATTTGATACAAGACGTCCCACAACCCAGGACCAATAGGTATGGCAAACTAGACTAGAGATGATACAGGAGATCCCACAACCCGAGATCGTAAGTATGAGACAAGATATCTGGATTACAAGAACTCCCTTATGGGAGATGAACTGAATACAAGAAAGAACTTGACAAGATCTTGTACTATGAGATTACAAGAGGACAAGACAGGATGTCCAAGAACTAGACTAGACAGGACTAGAACAAGAAACAAGACAGGAACTGGAACTGGAACTTGAAGAGTACTTACTTGGCAGTCACGACTCCTTGAGCTCCCAAGACTGGTATTGGCAAGAATGATTATGAATGTGGCCAACCCATCCTTATATTCCCCAAAGCACTTGGAAAAGAGCTCTCAACAGACATCTTTGACAGATGGGCATAGGTCTGAGACCTACTAGATTTATCATTTAATAAAATAGTGAGGGAGGGTGTTAGCATATGATCAATGTCTACCTCTCATGATTGTATGTACTAATGCACATTTTGTAAGGCACCCATTATGAGGAGAAGCCAATCATGCATTACCCAATTGATGGGAATCCCAACTTCCATGATGGATTGGACCATGTAAGGTATTGTAAGGAAAGGGAGTTACTAGGATCCCCAATTGTGGGGTTCAGGGCAATGGGGAGAAGCCCTGACTGGGGGGGGGGGTCTGAGGGGGCCAGTGGTCCCCTTGGTGGGGGTCCAAGGGTGCCCCTAATACGATGGTAAAAGGGATATTCCATGGAATATTCTCTATTTAAGTAAAAAATAATTTATATTTCTTAGGTTAGTTGAAGCGACCTAAGCCGTGTATGGTAACTATGCGCCATGTATCGCCGTCCATGGAAGGCAATCCATTATCCTTAATATACATGAACTCTACACTACCCGAGATATCAAATCGAGCCAACATACCTCTACCTTGTAACTCCCTATCTAGATTTTTTTAGATCACCATTTAAGCTCTACCTTGAGAGCACATGGTTGGACAATACCATCATCTTTGTACTTGTTGTTGTTGGAGTTAGACGTTTGTAGAAGCATGTGAACAACACAAGCAAGAAGACGAATCTTGGAGCACAACACACAATGCTGAATGTATTACCATAGAATGTACAAAGATAAGTAGCCCATTAGGGCAATAGGCATATATACAAGCTGGGGGGAAAAACCTCCTAAAGAGGGAAAAAAGTGCCTTGGCGGTCCTACAATGTTCACTCACATCACTACCTAATTACAAATCCCCCTTGGGAGTGATGCAATGAACAAGGAGTTGGCACTCATGTATAAGGAGGTGCCAAGCTATGTGGAATCAATCCACAAAAGAAAGTAAGCCCAAAGCTTTGCGGAAAGCTTCAAACTTCTCCCTAGGCAGAGCCTTCATAAAAAGGTCTGCAATGTTGTCCTGCGTGGGCAGATATGCCAAGCTGATCTCCCCAGCAGGGAACCTCTCCTTGACATAATGATAAGGCACTTCAATGTGCTTAGTGCGAGCATGGAACACAAGGTTCCTCGCAACTGCCAATGCGCTCTGACTGTCAGTGAAGATGGTGGTGGCAGAAGACTGACCAACACCCAAATCAGCCATAAGGCATCTGAGCCACACACACTCAACATTTGTTGTGAAAGCTGCCCTATATTTAGCCTCACAACTAGAAGTGGCCACAATAGGCTACTTCTTGCTCAACCAAGATATACATGAGCTACCAAGCATGAAGCAAAAGCCACTAGTGGACACACGTGTCATAAGAACTAGCCCAATCACTGTCAAAAAAAGCATGCAAATCTAGTGGTAGTGATCCCCCCCTTGGGACAAAACAATCCAAGTAGCTGGGTACCACTCAAGTAGCGAAAGATGTGCTTAACTGCCTGCCAATGCTTGACACCTAGGCAATGCATAAACCTGCTCATCTGTGAGACAACAAACTAAATATCTGGCAGAGTAATGCATAACTAAATCAAGCATCCAATAGCGTGCTGATAGAGAACAACATGAAATGCATCTCTAGCATCATGAAGACCCAAGCATAAACCTGCCTCTATAGGAGTGGCAATAGGCTTACAATCTTCAAGGCCAAAACGCTGCAATTATGTGTTTATATATTTCATTTGACAGAAAGCCACTCCACCATCAACTTGCATAAACTGAATGCCCGAATAGTTGATGGAGAGTGTTAATCTCCAAAAGAACAAGCTATCCTTGATGTTAGAGCACCTCTATATCAAGAATAACTCAAAACCTTTACCAACTTGGAGGATCAAAACCAGATTATCAAAATTTTGAACTAACTGTGAGGAAATTCACTACTCAGAAAGTCTACTACACATAACTCACTCATTGATTGATCAAATGTGTAAAGTTTCTGATGAAACTTTGTATAAGGTGTTGCCTATAGATTACGCACCTTCTCCAAGTTAAATCATCTCAAAAGTCTCAATAGATCTTGAGAAATGATTCAAACAATCCACCTATATCTAAAATTGTATTTCTCTACAGTCGACTTTGACACCTGTAACTTTTAATGCATATTTCTCTCAAATTACAACCCGTTTATTAAAATGATTTTAGCCATAGGTAGCTTACCTTCCAAATTAAAGAATGAGTGGTTTCTTGCTCAAAACGTTACACTTAGAAGGAGAACCGACCAAAACATTAGCATCAAATTTTGCACCTGTTGCAACTTCATTTCTTCACATTTACACATGTAAATGTTCCTACTCTCAATTCTCTCAGCCTGATCACAATTAGGATCTGAAAACTTGTATAGAGTTCAATCAACTATAGACTTAGACTTGTACAAAAGCATTTCACAAAAGATGAAACACAGAAGGAGTACTTAGCAAAAGTTCGGAGCATAATTTTTCTTCTTCTCTGAAAACTTTTTCATCTGAATGATGAGAGTGATCTCCACTTTTAAGGTGTCTAATGACTATTAAGACTTCTAATTCTTCTCATCTCATGCTTTCTCATTCTTGCCCTAACTTTTTACTTGTATATATAGGCATATATGTACAAGCTCATAACCATACAAAATGTATATGTGAGATAACTACAAATTAATGTACATATGTATACAAGTCTTCATTTTTTAAACATACTCTATCTTCGATCTTCAATTGTTAATCTTTTTCTTCATCCTTTGACTTCAATGTGAAGAGAAGGATAGGTATGTGCTTGAAGATGAAGAGGTGTTGCAAAATCCTTGATCTACACTAACCAAATGAACTCCAAGAGTATGTGGTGGGACCTTTTAGCTTGCCAATGGATGTATTAGACACCCTATGTACCTTGGAAGATCACTCTCAAAAAGATAGATCAAAACAGATAAGTTGGAGTTAGCTCAGAGGTGAAGAACTTGCTATTTTGGTTGATACACCTGTCCAGTGTTTTGCATAATTCTCTGAGCACAGCAGCAATTAGCTTAATTCCTCTTGGGGAAGTCTAGTTAACTTAAAGAGAAAACTTTCAAGAATAATCTCATAAAAAATAATGAATCACACACTGAGAATGATGTTTAACAAGTGATGACATCATCCCGATTTTCACGGGCTACTACAGTAATGAGACCAGTGAGCAGCAAAATGAACATAACTCAAGATTTAGGAACCCAATGATTATGAAAATTTGTATGCTTATACTAGACCATACGCTGAATCCAAGAAGCTTTACATCATTGAATTTAGATAAGTACACACTGAGAAACAGCTCTAACAAGATAAGTAAGAAAGTTGGGTACCTCATAGAGAAGTGAAAATGAACAGACAGGGTTGACTTCAACTGAACATTGAAACACCCAAATGAAATGAAAATTAGTGAGCATATAATAGATTTATAGAGCTATATTTACCAAGTTAAATCACTAAAAATGATGCACCAAGCTCAGAGAAACCATCTCTGCAATCTGACTAAGAAAACTGAGAGATATGGTAGTGAGTAGTACATTTCACAAGAACATGGAAATATGAACTCAAATGATCATGAAAATGAAAGTATATTGATTGTAAAATACAATGGACTTACTGATACATATGTGTGCCTTGGAATCACACCTTGATATGGCATAAAGGTCAGCTCTTGGAGGTCTTCACATAACCACGAATAAGATTACCATGTATTTATAGTTGATCTTGGGAGGCTAACTTCCCTCAATCACTCTCCAATCAATTAGTGATTGATTTGATTCTCTACCTACCAAAAATCACGAATTCGTGGCTCCTCTTTCCCTTTTTGATCAAGTGGACTCAACGACTTAAGATTCTTTCACTTTTACATTAAGTAAACTCTTCAAAAAGTTACAAGAGGTAGTTCACAAGTGAACTTTACATTGTCTTCATTTTAAGGCTTCTTCTATGACTTTGTGGGACTCAAGCCAATACTTAGGCTTGTCATAGACTTGCTCCAACAGCTCCCCCTCAAGCCAAGTATGCTTGAGGTCTTTAATCTTCTAAGATTACCTGTAAACCAATCATAGCCTTGAATTTGCAAAGCTTTGTACCATCCAATGCTTTGATTAGAATATCTGCACATTGTTGATGAGTGGACACATATGATATTTGAATCTCTTTGCTTAGAACCTTCTCTCTTACATAGTGATAATGAACTTCAATATGTTTATTCCTTGCATGAAAAATAGGATTAGCAGCCAAATGAATAGAACTCATATTGTCAGCATAAATAGTTGGATTTCCAAACTCCAATCCAAGATCTTTGAATAATGTCTTCATCCACATAGCTTCTTGTGTAGCTATGGCAAGACCTCTGTATTCAGCTTCAGTAGAAGAGAGAGCAACTGTGGGTTGATTCTTGGATGACCATGAAATAAGCTTTGAACCTGCAAAGGTAAGATAACCTGAAGTGCTCCTTCTATCTTCTTTGGAGCCAGCCCAATCTACATCAAAAAATAGCTTCAACCCTAAATGAGATACATAAGGATAATAAAGTCCTTCATTTATGGTTCCTTTGAGATACTTGAGAATCCTTTTGGTAGCATCCATATGTGGTTTCCTTGGTGTGTGCATAAATTGACTTAGCACACTCACACTGTAGCATATATCTACTCTTGTCAATGTGGCATAGTTGAGATTACCCACTAGACTTTGATATGATGTGATGTCCTCTATGAGTTCACCTTCATGTGATCTCAATTTGTGATTGACCTCCATTGGAGTACCTGCAATCTTATAATCTTGCATCTTGAATTTTGCCAACATGTCCTTAATGTACTTTCTTTGAGTGAGAAACAAACCATGATCTTTGTAGACAACTTCCAAACCTAGGAAGTAGGTAAGTGAACCCAAATCACTTATCTTGAACTCTTCTCTCATTTGATCTTTGATCTTCTTCATACCATCTGCATCATTTCCTGTCAATATAATATCATCTACATATACACATAAGTAGATGACCTCAGAGTTACTCTTTTTGATAAAGAAAGAAGGATCTGCCTTGCTTGCTTGAAAACCTTTGTCCTGCAAGAATGAAACAAGCCTGAAATTCCAAGCTCTTGGGGCTTGCTTGAGAGCATACAATGCTTTGTTAAGTTTACACACATAATCAGGATAGAATTGATTCTCAAAACCAGGTGGTTGTGCCATATATACCTCTTCTGTTATCCAACCATTCAAGAATGCATTCTTTACATCTAGTTGAAGTATCTTCCAATTCTTGGAAGAGACAATACTAAGAAAAACCCTAATAGTAGGCATCTTTGCCACAGGAGAGAAGGTCTCCTCATAATCAATTCCCTAAGTTTGTGCAAAGCCTTTTGCCACAAGCCTTGCCTTATACCTATTAATGGAACCATCAAAATTCTTCTTGAGTTTATAGACCCATCTTAAGCCTATTACCTTCATGGATGAAGTCTTGGGCACCAAATCCCAAGTGTTGTTTTCCTCAAGTGCTTCAATCTCTTCCTTCATTGCATGCTTCCATTCTGATTTTGCTTTGGCCTCTTCAAAGGATGATGGCTCCTCTTGGTTTATGTCCTCTGCTATGTAGATAGAATGTTTAGTTACTATTGAGGTGTCAAACCCATACCTTTCTGGTTTTTTCTTTTCCCTCATAGATCTTCTTAGGCCATGATGTGATGATTCTACCTCATGTCCAAGTTCCTGCAATTTTGCTTTACCTTTAGACGTCCATGCTTTGATCTTTTCCATCTGATATTCTTCATCATCCTCCGTGGTGTCTTGTTCTTCAATCTTTGGTTGTTCTCTACCAAGCTTTGGAAAATCTTCTTCAAGATCATATGGTAAATTGACCTTCCTGCATGAATCTTCATACCATGAATTGTTTTCATCAAAAACTACATCTCTGCTTACCAAGAATCCTTTGTTGGTAGGGTTGTATAACCTGTATCCCTTTTGATTGTTGTCATATCCAATAAATATACACCTTTCTGCCTTTGGATCCATCTTGCCTCTAACCTGTGAAGGAACATGAGCAAAAGCAATACATCCAAAAATTTTACAATGATCTAAGCTTGGTCTTCTTCCATTCCAAGCCTCACATGGAGTCATCCCATCTAGGGATTTTGAAGGCAACCTGTTAATCAAGTAAGTGGCTGTAGATACAACCTCAGCCCATAGATAATTAGGCAAATGCTTTTCATTTAACATGGACCTTGCAGCCTCAACAATTGTCCTATTCCTCCTTTCTGCCACTCCATTTTGCTCAGGAGTGTACCTTATAGTTACCTCTCTTTTGATTCCTCTTTCTTGAAGAAAAGAATCAAACTCATGGGAGAAGTATTCTCCCACCTTAGCGTTTTTAGTGATTTACATGTTTGATTCTCCACAAGAGCCAAATATCTTTTGAAACATGAAAAAACTTCATCTTTGTGTTTCATAAAGAATAGGATAGTCCATCTGCTGCAATCATCAATAAAGGAGACATAATACCTTGATCCAGATATTGAAGCTTCCTTGCTAGGTCCCCATACATCTGTATGAACCGACTCCAAGAGATCTCCATGCATATAACCTTTCTTCATGAATGGTAACCTGTGAGATTTTCCAAATTGACATGCAATAGACTTATAAATCATATGTTGTTTTGAAAAATTAGGGAGTCCAAGTACACTTTGGTCCCTGCAAATTTGCTTTAATGACCTTTCACCAATATGTGCTAACCTTTTGTGCCATACTTCCAATTTTGTGAGTGTCTGACTACCATAATTAAAGAGAGCAATGTTTCTAGTGTCTTGTAATTCAAATGTGAACAATCTACTTGTCTTTTCACCTTTTGCAATTCTTCTGAATCCTTGACTTGGATCTTCAACAAATGCTCCTGTTTTTGTGAACCTGACTTGCAACCGTTTCTCTACTATCTGCCCAACACTTATCAAATTCTTTGTAAAGAGTACCTTACTGAGTAGGTTGATGTTTCCATCAGGTGCTTTGACATTGCCTATTTTCTCCATAAGATGTCTTGTATCATCTCCTGTTTGTACCTCATGGTTATTCCTTAGATCTTCTAAATCTGATAGGAGTGCCACATTTCCTGCCACATGATTTGAACAATCTGAATCTATGTAGAAAACATGCTCATTAGATTTACCTTGTGGCATAGCCATGTTCCTGATCAATAATGAATCCTCTTTGTTTGAGTCTTCTGTGTAATTACTGAAGTCTCTCCTTCCTTTTTAGCTTCCTTGATAGTTTGAATGATTGTAGTTGTTGTAGCTGCCATGATAATTGTTGAACCTTCCTCTTGAGTAGCCATAACTTCCTCTATGTATCCTCTGCCTCTTTGATTCTTGGAATTCCTAAAGCAATTTTCAGTTGTATGATTAGTTAGTCCACAAATAGAACATGGGTTGGAGTCTTGGGATCTCCCCCTGCCTTGTCTACCTCCTCTTCCTCTACCTCTGCCATGTCTTCCTCTACCTGTATAGTTAGCTTGATATGTACCTGCTTCATCATCCACTTTCTTGGCCTTTCCTTTGTTATCTTTGGACTTGCTTTTATCAGTGTATAAAGCTGAAGATTGATTACATTTAGAGCTTTATCCATTTTTGATAAGCTTTGCCTCTTGAGTAAGTAGTTGTCCAATGAGTGTATTGAAATCAGGTACATGCATGTCCATGTACAAATCCATAGCTGTGGTGAATGCTTCCCACTTGTCATCTGCCTTCAAGCCATTGATGACCTGCCTTACAATTTGCTCTTCATCTATTACCTCTTCAATGTTTCCCAACTGATCTGCTATGTCCTTGAGCTTTGTGACAAAATCAATCACATTTCGTTTGGGAGCCTTCTTGAGAGTTGTGAAATCCACCCATAGTTGATGCTTCCTAGCTTTAGTACTTGAAGAGAAGAAGGCTTCAAGTGCATCCCACACTTCCTGAGATGTCTTACAACTTCTAATGTGAGGCAACAAAAAATCTGAGATAGAGTTGAGGAGATAAGACCTTGCAAGTGCATCCTTGGAGCACCATGTGCTCAATCTTTCTTGCTCTTCTTGTGTTGGTTGACTTTTGTTCCTGAAACTTGGCATAACTTCATCTCCAGCCACATAACCATATAAAATTCTACCTTGGAGATAAGCTTCCATTATTAATGACCAAGCTGAGTAATTACCTCTATCCAATTTGTCAATTGATGAAGGAAATCCATCTGCCATGTTGTCCAACCTTGCTCTGATACCACTGTGAAGAGATGGATAGGTATGTGCTTGAAGATGAAGAGGTGTTGCAAAATCCTTGATCTACACCAACCAAATGAACTCCAGGAGTATGTGGTGGGCCCTTTTAGCTTGCAAATGAATGTATTAGACACCCTATGTACCTTGGAAGATCACTCTCAAAAAGATAGATCAAAATAGATAAGTTGGAGTTAGCTCAGAGGTGAAGAACTTGCTATTTTGGTTGATACACCTGTCCAGTGTTTTGCATAAGTCTTTGAGCATAGAAGCAATTATCTTAATTCCTCTTGGGGGACTCTAGCTAACTTAAACAGATAACTTTCAAGAGTAATCTCATAAAAAATAATGTACCACAAACTGAGAATGATGTTTAACAAGTGATGACATCATCCCGATTTTCATGGGCTGCTATAGTAATGAGACCAGTGAGCAGCAAAATGAACATAATTCAAGATTTATGAATCCAATGATTATGAAAATTTGTATGCTTATATTATACAGTAAGTTCAATCCAACAAGCTTTAAAGCATTGAATTTGGATAAGTACACACTGCGAAACAGCTCTGACAAGATAAGTAAAAAAGTCGGGTACCTGACAGAGAAGTGAAAATGAAGACATAGGGTTGACTTCAACTGAACATAACTGAAGATTGAAACACCCAAATGAAATGAAAATTAGTGAGCATATAGTAGACTTATAGAGCTAACTTTACCAAGTTAAATCACTAAAAATGATGCACCAAGCTTAGAGAAACCATCTCTGCAATCTGACTAATAAAACTCAGAGATATGGCAGTGAGTAGTACATTTCACAAGACCATGGAAATATGAACTCAAATGATCATGAAAATGAAAGTATATTGATTGTACAATACAATGGACTTGCTGATACATATGTGTGCCTTGGAATCACACCTTGATATGGCATAAAGCTCAGCTCTTGGAGGTCTTCACATAACCATGATTAAGACTACAATGTATTTATAGTTGATCTTCGGAGGCTAACTTCCCTCAATCACTCTCCAATCAATTAGTGATTGATTTGATTCTCTACCTACCACAAATCATGAATTCGTGGCTCCTCTTTCCCTTTTTGATCAAGGGGACTCAACCACTTAAGATTCTTTCACTTTTACATTTAGTAAACTCTTCAAAAAGTTACAAGAGGTAGTTCACAAGTGAACTTTACATTGTCTTCATTTTAAGGCTTCTTCTATGACTTTGTGGGACTCAAGCCAATACTTAGGCTTTTCATAGACTTGATCCAAAATTCAAGTCTTCTATCCTTGATGTTAGAGCACCTCTATATCAAGAATAATGCAAAACCTTTACCAATTTGGAGGATCAAAACCAGATTATCAATATTTTGAACTGATTGTGAAGAGAGTCACTACTCAGAAAGTCTTCTGCACATAACTCGCTCATTGACTAATCAAATGTGTAAAGTTTCTAATGAAACTTTGCACAAGGTGTCACCTATAGATTCTACACCTTGTCTAAGTTAAATCATCTCAAAAGACTCAGTAGATCTTGAGAAATGATTCAAACAATCCACCTATATCTAAAACTATATTTCTTTACAGTCGACTTTGACACTTGTAAATTTTAATGCATATTTCTTGTTCGTGCAAAGTCCAAGCCCACACATTTGGCTTGAGGTTCATAAAGATGTGAACTTCCATGAAAACCATTGCTAGTGGAGATTTACCTCTTTACCTTTGTAAACGTCATTTCTTTTTTGACTTGAGAATATTTGTATCACCTACCCAAATAGTCGTGGACTTGTTAGTTAAGAAAGTAACAAATACATTGAGACAATATTTCCTAGAATGAAGGATCACTCTTTAGAGAGAGCCAAAAGTGAATTCAAATTCAAATTTGAATGTAACATCTATAAAAGATCACTTGAAAAAGTCGCGGTGAGAGTGATCATTTCCCGAGCTCTCCATTGCCATTTTGCTTATGTGTAAGGGCTACATTGTAGCCTACACTAATATCTATCATAAGACTATGATTACCAAGCCTATGATCTTGTACAACATTGTTCATTAATACATTATACCTACATTGTTCATCTATGCTATCTCTGTTATAGTCATTTCTCATTGTCAACTTGTGCTACTCATATCTCACTCATTTCTCCACCATGTTCCATGATCTATAGCTTGTTGGAATCAGCTCGCGGTTATCTACATGCTAACAAAGTTTGAAGCAAATCCATTTAGCCAATTTGGAGAAAAGTGCATCGAAGCACTCACTGGTCAAACTCTATAGAGATCCTACAAAATCGGGAGTAATGATTAATTTGCTAAATTGATTTCTCTATGTATAGTGGATCATTTCAAGTGATTCCACTTGGAATCAATAGCTTAATAAGCTAGTTAGATACCTCTAAAAGGAATGTTTCCAATTCCTATTGTACTCATAGCATTGAGCATTACAAGCAATAGGTATATGATCCAAAATAGAAGGTTTTCTTGGATTCTTCTATTTAGAAGTAGTCTAATTTGATTCAATCTTTTTGCACATCATTTCCAAAGTACATAGGCACTTTTATGGTGTCATTGGAAAGCTAAAAGGGTCTACATATCAACTCTAAAGCTAGAAGGAGCTAGTACTAAGCAGGATTTGGTAGTACCTATTCATCACTTGGAGTGTCCATCCATCTTTTCCAACAGTGGTATCAGAGCAAAGCTAAGGTAAAATGGGAGATGGTTTTCCTTCTTTCATTGATAAATTAGACAGGAACAACTATCAAGCATGGTCTCTAAGGATGAAGACATACAAGGAAGTTGCCTCTATGGATACATCTCAAGAGATGAGGAGATGGCCATATTCAGAAGCAAAGGACAACTTACAAGGGAAGAGCATGAAAGACTCAACACATGGTGTGCGAAGGATGCACTAGCAAGGTCTTATTTACTCAACTCAATCTCTGATTTTCTTCTTCCACATATTAGGAACTGTAAGACATCCCAAGAGACTTGGGAAACATTGTCTTCTTATTTCTCTTCCAACACAAGGGCCAGGAAGAATCAATTGTGGATTGAATTCACAACTCAAAGGAAGCAACCTAAGCAAGCTATCTCAGAGTATGTGACCAAAGTTAAAGATGTAACACATCAGTTGGCAAGCATAGGAGAAGAAATTGAAGAGGAGCATATTGTAAGGCAAGTTATCAATGGCATTAAAGCAGATGACAAATGGGAGAGCTTCACAACTGCCATGGACTTGTACATGGACATGCAGATTCCAGACATTACCACACTCATGGGGCAACTATTCACCCATGAAGCCAAGCTCAACAAGAATGGAGACTCATCAAGAGGTAATATCTCTTCTGCCCTATACATTGATAAGAATAAGTCTAAAGAGAAAGGCAAGAACAAGAAGGTAGAAGATGAGGGAACTGCCTCCCAAGTCAACTATGTAGGGAGAGGTAGATCATCAAGAGGAAGGGGTGGAGGAGGTAAGCAAGGTAGGGGGAGACCTTATAACTCCTCACCATGCAATATTTGTGGTTTATCAAATCATACTACAGATGAGTGTTTCAAGAACTTCAAGAATCAAAGAGGTAGAGGATATCAAAGAGGTGGATACACACAATCAAGAGGTAGATTCAATCACCACCAAGGATATAACAACAACTACAACAACAACTACAATAGCAACTACCAAGGAGGATACAAATCCAAGAAGGATTATAATAACTACACAAAGGAGCAAGAAGATTCTCTTCTAATTATGAACATGACTTCAAAACCAGGTATAAATGATGACCATCTCTTCTACATTGACTCTAGATGCTCAAATCATGTGGCAGGCAATGTAGCTCTTCTCTCTGACCTTGAGGAACCAAAGGGTAAGCATTAGGTACAAACAAGTGATGACACCAAACACTCAGTAATTAAAGTTGGAAATGTTAACACCTCTGATGGGAACAAAAATCTTTTGAGTAGGGTTCTATATGTACCTACTATTACCAAGAATTTGATGAGTGTTGGACAGATTGTGCAAAAGGGTTTGCAGGTTAGATTCAACCAATATAGAGCATTTGTGGAGGATCCCAAGCATGGGTTCAAGAGAATTTCCAAAGGAGAAAAGATAGGTAGAATTTTCACTTTTGAACTTGAGGATACAAGGAAGATTGCACTTTATAGTTATAAAGATCAAACATTATCAGAGCTTGAAATTTGGCACAAAAGATTAGGGCATGTAGGTGAAAGAACCTTGAAACAAATATGCAGAGATCAATGTGTGCTTGGGATACCTTATATATCCAAGCAACACATGATTTATAAATGTGGTGGTTGTGAGTTTGGAAAGTCTCACAGGTTACCCTTCTCAAGGAAAGGCTACATGCATGAGGACTACCTAGAACTTATTCATACAGATGTATGGGGACCAAGCAAGGATCCCTCAATCTCTGGATCAAGGTATTATGTATCTTTCATTGATGATTATAGTAGGCGGACTGTATTGTACTTTATGAAGTACAAAGATGAAGTATTCAGTGGCTTTAAAAAGTATCTTGCACTTGTGGAGAATCAAATAGGGAGAAATCTAAAAAGGCTAAGGTTAGATGGAGGAGGTGAGTACTTCTCAAATGATTTTGATGCATTCTTGCAGGCCAGAGGAATTAAGAGAGAAATTACCACAAGGTATACTCCTTAGCAAAGTGGGGTAGTAGAAAGAAGAAATAGATTGATTGTTGAGACAGCTAGGTCAATGTTAAATGAGAAAAAAATACCTAACTATTTGTGGGTAGAGAGTGTATCTACTGCCACTTATTTGGTAAATAGGTTTCCATCCAAATCTCTTGATGGGATGACCCCATATGAAGCATGGCATGGTAGAAGACCTTGACTTGATCATTGGAGGATATTTGGATGTGTAGCATATGTGCATATCCCTTCTCAAATAAAAGGTAAGCTAGACCCTAAGGCAGAGAAGTGCATCTTCATTGGATATGATCTAAATTAGAAAGGTTACAGGTTCTACAATCCTTCAAACAAGGGATTCATGGTCAGTAGAGATGTTGTCTTTGATGAAAATGACTCTTGGTTTGATAGTGAATGTAGGAAGGTAAAACTACCTTATGACTTGGAAGAGGAGTTTCCAAGCCTCACTAAGGAGGAGACTACTTAGAATGAAGATGATAAGGATATCATCAACCTTGAAGATTTCAAGGCATGGAAGTCCAAAGGCAAACTGAAGATGAAGAAATTAGAAGATATACCTGAATCATCTAATCAAGCAATCAGAAGATCACAAAGGGAGAGCAAGAAGCCAATTAGATATCGGTATGACACCTCTCTTGTTACTAAGCACTTTGTTTATCTTGCAAAAGAGTTATCAATTGAAGAACCAACATCATATGAAGAAGCTAAGACCAGGGCAGAATGGAAGGAAGCTATGGATGAGGAGATTGAAGTGTTGGTAGAGATGTGTCACATATGTACATTAATTCAGAGATAGTTCACTTATAATTTTGTATAGTCATGAGCTTGTAAATATTTACCTATATATACTATGAAAAATGTCGGGGCAAATATGAGAGATTATGTGAGAACAAAATTTGAGGAGAATTAGATGTCATTAGACATTTTAGAAGTGAGTAGAATCTGTCTCATTACTCAGATGTAAATTTCTCAGAAATGGAAAAATATTGCACCCAATGTTTCTATGCATTCTCCTTCTGTGCTTGATCATTTCAAGAATCCTTTTGTAGAAATCTAAGTCCATAGTTAATGAGTCTATGGTTAAAGTTTTAGAGCCTAATTGTAAATAGGCTGTGAGAATTATGAGTAGGAACATTCATATGTGAAGAATTGGTGACTATCTTCTGAAACAGGCGCAAACTCGATGATCAAAGACTTGATCATTTCTCAGTGCACATGTTAAAGTTTTGCATGACTGAGGAGTTAAAATTTAAGTTGGAAGGTAAGCCATCTATGGCTAAAAACATTTGCATAAATGGGTTCTAGTTTGAGAGAACCAAGTGTTAGAAGTTACAGGTGACTGAATCGACTTCTCAGAAGAACAATTTTAGACATAGGTGACTTGATAAGGTCATTTCTCAAGATCTACTGAGTCTTTTGGAACGATTTTACTTGGAGAAGTTGCGTAAACTATAGCCGACACCTTGTGCAGAGTTTTATAAAAAACTTTACACATTTGATAAGTCAATGAGAGAGATATGTGCAACATACTTTCTGTAGAATCATCTTCTTCACAGTTTATCCAGAATCTTGATAATTGATAATTGATCCTCTAAATTGATGAAGCTTTTAACTTACTCTTGATATAGAGGTGTTCTAACTTCAAGCTTAGGTTGTTCTTTTGGAGATTAACACTCTCCATCAGTGGTATCAGAGCAGGAAGTATCAAAATTGAAGAAAGGAGGACCCCGAATGCTGCAGCTCTAAAGAAATCAATACTTGAAGGTTCAAAAGGTGGAATCTTAAGAGCAAAGCTTGAGAAGGAGGCCATACGACATCAAGGAAGACAAAAGGAGTATCATTCAAAGTAAAGGTACATCTATTACTCATAAAGTTTGAAGAATTCAATACACAAGAGAAGAAAGGATGGGAGATTCTCTTCAGATAGAGAAGTTGGATAGAGAAAACTATCCAGCATGGTCAATGAGGATGGAAGATCATCTTATGAGCAAAGACTTGATAAGTTATATCACATGTGAAGAAGAAAAGCTTCAGTTCAGAGATCCTAGTGTTCCAACTAGGGAGGAATTATCAGATTTGAAGACTTGGATGAAGAAAGATGCTCAAGCCAGGAGCATTATCTACATGGCAGTTAATGAATACTTGCTACCTCATATTAGAGGTCTTGAAAGTGCAAGTGATATATGGAATGCTTTGGAAGAGCATTTCCAAAACATCACAAAGTCTAGGAAGGCATCCTTGTGGGTAGAATTTACCACATTCAAGAAGAAGGCCTCTCAATCCATCTCAGATTATGTAACAAGAATGAAGGACATTGCAGATGCATTAGGAGTTATTGATGAAGAAATTGAGGAGGATAAATTGATAAGGCAAATCCTTACAGGGTTGAGAGGTGATGACAAATGGAAGCCATTCATTTTGTCCATTGAATTATCACTAGATCATTTTACTCCTGATTTAAATCAATTGCTAGGTCACATGCTAACCTTTGAGCAAGATGTTAAAGGTGAAAGTGATAAAAGTGCAGGTCATGCAATGTATTCAAAGGATAAGAAGAAGAATATCAAAGGGAAGCAACAAGTAAATGAAGAGGAAGGTACAACTAGCCAAACTAACTTCCTAAGAGGAAGAGGAGGTGGCAAAGGTAGAGGAAGAGGCAGGAGTAATAAAGATGGAGTCAAAGCTTGCTGGATTTGTGGTAAGACAAATCACTTAGCTAATGATTGTTGGCATAATACTCAGAGTAATGGTGGATATAATTAGAACTTTAATTCAAGAGGAAGAGGTGGCAGAAATCAAAGAGGTAATTTCAGAGGTAGAGGTAGTAGAGGTTACTTTGGAAGAAATGCAGGTAGAGGATTCCAAAGTCAACAATACAACAATACCTACTACAATTATGCTTCAGATCAGAAGGAGGATTCAACATTAATAATGAATGCAATTTGTGAAAAGCAAAGTGAAGATCAAAGAGTCTTCTATACTGACTCAGGGTGTAGCAATCACCTAAGTGGCAACATAGCTTTGATGACTGATTTGGAGAATAAGATAACTAATCATGTTGTTCAAACAGGTGACAATACAAAGCACAATGTGAAGTCAATTGGATCAATGAAGGCCAAGGATGGTAGTACTCTCTTGAGTAAGGTTTTGTATGTTCCTACAATTCCTAAGAATCTGATAAGTGTAGGACAAATTGTTGAAAAAGGTTTTGAAGTTAGGTTCACTAATGAAGGAGTGTTTGTGGAAGACCCAAGCAATGGGTATAAACAAATTGTTTTAGGGAAGAAAGAAGGAAGACTCTTCACATTGAAGATCCAAGGCAATGTTGGTCATGCCTTGTTCACTTATGGAGGACATAAGATCTCTGAGTTAGATCTTTGGCGCAAGAGGCTTGGACATTTCAATGAAAGAGGTATCAAAGATATGGTTAATAATGGTTCAGTGCTTGGGTTGCCTAATGTTGCAGGTCAACATATGACATATAGATGTGAAGCATGTCAATTAGGTAAGGCTCATAAGCAATTTTATTCCAAGCATGGTTTTATGTATTCAGAGAAGCTTGAATTGGTACACACAGATGTGTGGGGACCATCAAAGGATTTCAGTATCAATGGTTCAAGGTATTATGTGATTTATGTTGATGATGCTACCAGATGGATCACTATCTATGTGATCAAAGATAAGTTAGAGGTATTCAATACATTCAAACATTATCATGTGTATGCAGAGAGAATTACAGGTCATAAGTTGAAGAGACTAAGGTCAGATGGAGGGGGATAGTATTTCTCTAATGAGTTCAGTGATTACTTGTGGAATGCAAGTATAAAAAGGGGAATTACTTGCAGGTACTCTCCTCAACAAAATGGTGTAGCAGAAAGGAGGAATAGAACTCTTGTTGAGTTTGCAAGATCCATGATGAAGGAGAAAAATTGCCCAAATTATTTGTGGGCTGAGGCTGTGAATATAGCTACTTATTTGGTCAATAGATTACCATGTAAAGCTTTGCAGGGTATGACACCATATGAGGCATGGTGGGGTAAGAGACCTACTCTAGATCATTGCAAAGTATTTGGATGTTTGGCATATGCATACGTGCCATCTCAATTAAGGCACAAATTGGAACCTAAAGTTGAAAAGTATGTGTTTATTGGATATGATGATAAGCACATGGGATATAGGTTGTGGAGTCCATCCACAAAACAATTCCTAGTGTCAAAGGATGTTACATTTGATGAGCAAGGTACTTGGTATGCAGGTACAATCAATATTTATGTAGGTGATGAAGAAGTTGTGCATCAAAAGAAAGGTAAATCAAAGGTTCAGATATTTGATGAAGAAGTGAACAATGAAGTACAAGTTGAAGTTGAAGAAGTGCCAAGATTTGATCTAGAGTGTGATGAACCAGAAGCTTCAAGGCGTGGAGAACTCAGAAGGTCATCAAGACACAAATGGCAACCTACAAGGTATAGCTATGACACTTCTTTTTTGGCTACCAAAGATTATGCTTATATGATAAAGGCAGATGAAGACCCTTTTACCTATGAAGAGGCAAAAGATAAGGAAAATTGGGAGAAAGCTATGTAGGAAGAGAATGATGCATTGATAGAAAATCAAACATGGGATTTGGTTCCTAAACCAAATAGTCAGAAGATCATTGGATGCAAATGGGTCTACAAAACAAAGAGGTATGCAGATGGATGTGTGTCTAGGTATAAAGCTAGACTTGTTGTGAAGGGTTTTGCTCAGACATATGGTATAGATTATGATGAGACCTATAGTCCTATGGCAAAGATGACAACAATCAGGACACTCATAACTATTGCTGCATGTAAAGGCAAGAAATTATGTCATTTAGATGTGAAGAATGCTTTTCTGAATGGTTATATTTCAGATGATGTTTTCATGGAGCAACCACAAGGATTCAGAGATGAAAGGTATCCAAATCATGTGTGCAAGCTCAAGAGAGCTTTGTATGGCTTGAAGCAGGCCCTAAGGGCATGGAATTATAGACTTGTGAAGTTCTTGAAAGAACTTGGGTTCCAAGTATCTAAAGCAGATAGTAGCTTCCTTGTTAAAGCAAGTGATGATGGGTTCATTTACATGTGCATATATGTTGATGATATAATTCTTACAGGTACAGATGAGAAAGGTATTCAAAGCCTAAAAAAGCAAATGGAGAAAGAGTTCAAAATCAGTGACTTGGGAGACTTGTCATATTTCTTGGGCATGGAGATCTTATACACTCAACATGGAGTGTATGTAACTCAGGAAAGGTATTTGAAAAACTTGTTGATCAAGTTTAAAATGGATGATTGCAGGGTAGCACCTACTCCAATGGAGGTGAATCAGAAATTAAGCAGATATGGAGGAGAAGAGTTCAAGGACATGAAGCTTTATCAAAGCTTGGTTGGTAGTCTAATCTATGCTACATTAACTAGACTGTTGGAACTCAAAGTCAAGCACAAGCATGGAAGCACATCAGAAAGGTGGAAACACACAAGAAGAAGGAGCACGTAGGGAGCTCCATGAAGTAACTGTCAACTTTTCATAAGAATCCCCTACAAAAATAGTGATTTCCATCACTAAAATCATTGTAAATACCATTTTCTATTTTGGTAGCTCCATTTTGTGCAAGCCGAGGAGTCCTCGAGCTTGAGGAGCATTAGAAGTACCATCGTACCAAATTTCATAATTTTTAGACTCCGTTTGAGCCCTCAAATAAGCCCTGGAACCTAATTTTTAACTAGGCCGGACACTAGGTCTGGACAGGGCCAAAACTAGTCAAAAAACTATAAAAAGAGCTAGAGAGCTCATTTTTGAGGTTAGCTTCTGGTAGATTTCAGTTTTGTAATAGATTTCCTTTTGTAATCAAAATCCTTCCATTGTTCCTCTCTTTGATCTTACTTTGTGCGCGTGTGTGTGTATGTGTGTGCATGTTTGTGTGCTTTCACTCACGCACTTGTGCCTTCACTTGCTCGTGGTCTTCATACCAGTCCTCACGTCTCCGCGGATTGACAAGTAAAGGAGGTGGTGCTTACGCTTGAGCTACATAGACCTAACTTGATATATGCAGTGGGAGTGTTGTCTCAATTCATGCATTGTCCTAGGAAAGAAAATTGGATTGCAGGATAAAGAGTGTTGAGGTACATTAAGGGTACACTCAAAGAAGGTTTGTATTATGGTTTTACATCAAATACAAACATCAAGATCTATAGTGATACAGATTGGGCAGGTAATCCTGTTGATAGGAGATCAACTTATGGATACTTATGTTATGTGGAAGATAAGTTAATTTCTTGGTGTTCAAAGAACCAACACACAGTTGCTTTATCATCCACAGAAGCTAAGTATAAAGGGATGGTTGAAGCTGCAAAGGAAGTGATATGGCTTAAGACTCTTATGAAGAGTTTTGATATCATTCAGAGTACACCCACCAGGACCAAACATATAGAGATTAAATATCATTTTCTAAGAGAGAAGGTGATGGATAAAGAGATTGAAGTTATACATACTTCAACAAAAGATCAAATAGCTGATATGCTAACCAAAAGCTTGGATGGACCAAAGCTACATAGATTCAAAGACATGTCAGGTATAAAGAAGATAGAGAAAACCTCAATTGATGATTGAGGGGGAGCTTTGGTGTAGGGCAATCAACAATTGAAGTTTAATGAAGGTTTGGAAGTCAAGGACTGAAGAAAAGTTCAAGTTATGAAGCATGGAGGAAGTGCATATTCAGAAGTTGAAAGAGATGTACACATATGTACATTAATTCAGAGATAGTTCACTTATAGTTTTGTATAGTCATGGGCTTATAAATATTTGCCTATATATACTATGAAAAATGTCGGGGCAAATATGAGAGATTATGTGAGAACAAAATTTGAGGAGAATTAGATATCATTAGACATTTTAGAAGTGAGTAGAATCTCTCTCATTACTCAAATGTAAATTTCTCAGAAATGGAAAAATATTGCGCCCGATGTTTCTGTGCATTCTCCTTCTGTGCTTGATCATTTCAAGAATCCTTTTGTAGACATCTAAGTCCATAGTTAATGAGTCTATGGTTAAAGTTTTAGAGCCTTATTGTAAACAGGTTGTAAGAATTATGAGTAGGAACATTCATATGTGAAGAATTGGTGACTGTCTTCTGAAACAGGTGCAAAATCGATGATCAAAGACTTGATCATTTCACAGTGCACAGGTTAAAGTTTTGCATGAGTGAGAAGTCAAAATTTAAGTTGGAAGGTAAGCCATCTATGGCTAAAAGCATTTGCATAAACGGGTTCTAATTTGAGAGAACTACGTGTTAGAAGTTACAGGTGTCTGAATCGACTTCTTAGAAGAACAGTTTTAGACATAGGTGACTTGATAAGGTCATTTCTCAAGTTCTACAGAGTCTTTTGGAATGATTTTACTTGGAGAAGGTGCAAAAACTATAGGCGACACCTTATTACACATTTGATAAGTCAATGAGAGAGATATGTGCAACAGACTTTCTGTAGAATCATCTTCTTCACAGTTTATCCAAAATCTTGATAATTGATCATTGATCCTTTAAATTGGTGAAGGTTTTAACTTACTCTTGATATAGAGGTGTTCTAACTTCAAGAGTAGGTTGTTCTTTTGGAGATTAACACTCTCCATCATGAAGCACTCAAGGAGAGTGACACTTGGGAACTAGTACCGAAGAAGGAGTCTATGAAGGTAATTGGTTCTAGATGGATCTATATGTTAAAAAGAAATTCTGATGGGTCAATAAGCAGGTACAAAGCTAGACTTGTGGCTAAGGGTTTTGCACAAACCCAAGGCATTGACTATGAGGAAACCTTCTCACCTGTGGCCAAAATGCCAACCGTCAGGGTATTTGTAAGTGTGGCTGCATCAAAGAATTGGAACATGTATCAGTTGGATGTAAAAAATGCATTTCTAAATGGTTGGATTTTAGAGGAGGTGTACATGTCACAACCTCCTGGCTATGAGGATCCAAACAAGGTAACATATGTATGCAAATTGAATAAAGCTCTTTATGGATTGAAGCAGGCACCTAGGGCATGGAACCATAGGTTGACCACATATCTTCAGGACCAAGGTTTTGTTATGAGTAAAGCAGACACTTCTCTATTCATCAAGAGAAGTAATTCAGAGGTAATATACCTATGTGTATATGTTGATGATATCATACTTACATGTAATGATGCTAATGGCATCAAACAGATCAAGAATCAGATGATGAAGGAGTTCAAAATCAGTGACCTTGGATCACTAAAATATTTTCTTGGACTTGAGTTAGTCTATACTAACTCTGGAATTTACATTACTCAGAGAAAATATATACATGATATGTTGAAGAAGTTTCATTTGCAGGATGCCAAAGTTGCAAGTATTCCAATGGAGGTAAACCTAAAATTATGTGCTCATGAAGTGATGTACTTGAGGACATTACATGTTATCAAAGCATAGTGGGAAGCTTGAATTATGCTACCTTGACAAGGATAGACATTGCTTATGGAGTAAGTGTGCTAAGTTAGTTTATGCACAAGCCTAGGGCACCTCACTTGGAGGCTGCCAAAAGGATCTTGAAGTACCTTAAGGGTACTCAACATCATGGTTTGTATTTCCCTTATACATCAGACTTGGACATTAAAATTTATTCAGATGCAGATTGGGCAGGATGCAAAGATGATAGGAGTACCTTAGGATACCTTTCATTTGCAGGTGATAAGCCACTATCATGGTCTTCAAAGAAGAAACCTACTGTTGCCTTATCTTCTACAGAGGCAGAGAATAGAGGATTGGCTAATGCTACTCAAGAGGCCATATGGATCAGATTGTTGTATACAGAATTGGGCTTGCATAGTACATCTCCAATGATCTTTGGGGATAATACAAGTTCTTTACACCTTGCAGTTAATCCTATTTATCATGCTAGGACCAAGCATATAGAGGTCCACTATCATTATGTGAGAGAAAAGTTGTTAAGAAAGGATATTCAACTGGCATATGTATCAACTAATATGCAATGTGCAGATTTGTTGACTAAAGCATTAGATGGTACAAAACTTTGCAGGTTCAAATTAATGATTGGATTGCAGAATATTCATGAAGATTAAAGATGAAGACTAAGCCAAAATGTTTGGCTTGAGGGGGAGGTGTTGGTGCAAAGTCTAAGCCCACACATTTGGCTTGAGGTTCATAAAGATGTGAAGTTCCATGAAAACCATTGCTAGTGGAGATTTACCTCTTTACCTTTGTAAAATTCATTTCTTTTTTGACTTGAGAATATTTGTATCACCTACCCAAAAAGTCGTGGACTTGTTAGATAAGAAAGTAACAATTACATTGAGAGAATATTTCATAGAATGAAGGATCACTTTTTAGAGAGAGCCAAAAGTGAATTCTTATTCAAATTTGAATGTAACATCTATAAAAGATCACTTGAAAAAGTCGCAATGAGAGTGATCATTTCCCGAGCTCTCCATTGCCATTTTGCTTATGTGTAAGGCCTACATTGTAGCCTACACTAATCTCTATCATAAGGCTATGATTACCAAGCCTATGATCTTGTACAACATTGTTCATTAATACATTATACCTATTGAGATATCAAGCTCAACATGTGATGATCCAGGATAACACGTACCAGTTTTTCATTTCTCTGACATGTATAGTGGTCACGCTGGTATATGTCAGGGATACTTCATTGAGCTTTATTAGATTTATCTACCGAGAGTGATGGCACATTTGTTTCTTGCCAGCTCACTCATTCACGGACATTAGGTTTTTCCTTATGTACTGATCTTTATATATTGCATTTGTTGTATTCTTGTTTTAGGTCATTCTTTAACATTCCTTTTATGTAATAGAAGAAGAAGAAGAAGATCATTCTTCCTTGCCTCAATCTGTGTGTGTGCTTCTCCTTGAGAGTGAGAGTGTGTGCATGAGCTCTCTTCCTTATCTCCTTCCTCATGACATGGTATCAGAGCCAGCGTGGCTGTAGAGAGCTCGTGGAGAAGGTGACGGTGAAGACTACGTGGTGTCGGGACGAAATCCCGCAGGAAGTGTGTATTGTTTTTTTTTCAAAGTTCATAGATTTTACGAGTTTTGTGTGATGTTTTGATCGAGAGAAAGGTATATTTTGTACATATTTTGACTGATTTATTTGCTTGTGTGATATGAAACCATGTGAGTTTTGTAAATAGTTCATGAAACTAAGTCTAGTCCCATGGAAACCCTAGGTTGGAACCTTAGTTTTGTCATTTACCATAAGTCTAGCCCTTGGAATTTATTTAATTTGTGTATAAAGTGTGAAAGCAAACCTTAATTTAAGAAAAATAAAAAGAGAAAAAGAAAAAGACCCAAAAATAGAAAGAAGAAAATTAAAAAGATAAAAAGAAGAAATACCAAAAATTGAAGTAAGAGATGGCATTTCCCAAAAATGTCAGATGATGTCTAGAATTAGAAAGTTTATAAGGAGGTTAGAAGTTTCTAGAAGAAAGTCTAAGGGGGGAGGGGCCTATAAATAGGGACCCAAGCTTCATTTGTTCTCCCCGTGGGTTTCTTCTGTGGAACGCTTCCTCGAGGTAAACTTCTACCCCTCCTCTCTCCTAGTCATTCATTTCGCATTGAGAGAGAGAGAGAGAGAGAGAGAGAGAGAGAGAGAGAGAGAGAGAGAGAGAGAGAGAGAGAGAGAGAGAGAGAGAGAGAGAGATGCGGAGAGATAGGGAGCTGAGAGACGTCCGCAGAAGAGAAGGAGCTGGCGTTCAGAGAGACATAGAGATGATAGGTTAGCAACCACGTGGCGTAGTCGGCGCTGCTGATAGACGCACGCGATGGAGAGAGAGAAAATGTGGCAGCGTAGACGAATTCGGGAGAGAGAGAAAAGTCGGCTGCTACTGTGCGTGATGAACGAGGCTTGACAGAGAGGAGAGAGATGCTGACGACATCAGAAGAGAGAGATGGTCTTTGTGGCGGTGACGGAGGCCGGTCGAGAGAGAGAAGCGCATGGACGCACTGAGAGAGAGAGAGTCAGGTGGGCTGCGCAGTGATTGGCGGTGACTACTATAGAGAGAGAATCGGTGGCACGATGTCGGAGGCGGAGACACAGAGATAGGAAGAACTTGAGCCAGTCACCATATCGACTCATGGCACATCCAGAGAGAGAAAAATCTTGGCAGACGCAGAGAGAGAAAAATCAGGGGTTGGTTGTTCGCGCACTGGAGACGGTGGGCCTGTGGATACCGTAGAGAGAGAGAGAGAGAGAGAGAGAGAGAGAGAGAGAGAGAGAGAGAGAGAGAGAGAGAGAGAGAGAGAGAGAGAGAGAGAGAGAGAGAGAGAGAGAGAGAGAGAGAGAGAGAGAGAGAGAGAGAGAGAGAGAGAGAGAGAGAGAGAGAGAGAGAGAGAGAGAGAGAGAGAGAGAGAGAGAGAGAGAGAGAGAGAGAGAGAGAGAGAGAGAGAGAGAGAGAGAGAGAGAGAGAGAGAGAGAGAGAGAGAGAGAGAGAGAGAGAGAGATCTTGTGGGTTGCACCGTGCTACGTGCACGCCAGAGAGAATTACAGGGAGATAGATTTTTTTTTTAATGAAAACAGGAAAGTTTAATTAACAAAGGATTATACAATCTGTGCTCAGGGCAGGAGCCACCTCAGTAGAAAGATTACAAAGATAAGACCATTTCTAGTCTTTTACTGGAATACAAAGAGGATAAAAGGTTTTTCCACCTCGTGTACTTGTTAACAACCAAAATCCTAAATATAGAATCATCGGACAAGGGGGCAGTTACAATTTGCTGAATACACTTATGAGAGGCTCTTTTAAGACTACTAGGAAGGGAAATGAGAAAATTCCATTCCCATTACTAAGAGTAGCATTATTTCTACTCAGCCAAATTTTCCACAAGATGTGTCCTCTCCAAATATTCCAGAGCAGAATGTCCATATTCCTACAACAACCAAGAAGAGCATCCCATTTATTGAGTTGAGGGAGGTTGTTGTCATGAAGAAATTTCTCAACAGGATACCAAAACTTTTTGGCATGCTTGAACTGAAAAAATAGGTGGGGAACATCCTCCACTGAGCCACAGAAAGTACACAGTCCCTCATTGGAAAAAACTTTCCTGACTTTGTGACCAATCCACAGACCATGATATATCATCAACCATTGTAAGAAGGAATGTTTGCTATAATCTGGGAAGGCCCACAAAGATTTGAATCTATAGGTCCACTGATGGGGAGACCAATTGACCTGCCATCTGGAGTTAAGCTTAGACAGAAGATGATGTACTGATCCTCTAGCTTTCTTAAATCTTTGAAAGATGAAGGCAGCAACCTCCTGAAGCTTCAGGTTCTTCCTTCTACAGCACTTCAATTTTTCCTTCAGGATATTTTTATGATTGGACAGAACCTGCAGGCAAGACCTAGAAAAATTAGTATTAGTGAAAGAATGCATGTATGCCACATTAGCATCATTAGCCATCAAATCTTTCCCAGCACCAATTCCAACCTTATGACATTTATGTTCTAAAATGGCAATTTTGCAGCTATTCCAGGAGGCCAACCACCCCAACCATGGGGATTCTTGCAAATAAAAATCTGCAATATCAGTCATGGCAGGAGGTGGATTGTAGCTCAGTGATGAGTAGCACCTCCTTTAATGTCAATCCGGGAAGACATGAGGATGGTATGAAGACCTCGAGCAAGTGAAGGCACAAATGTGTGAGTGCGAAGCACACTAACATGCACACACATACACACACACGCGCACACACGGCAAGAACAAAGAGAGTAAGACAATGGAATCACTTCTATTGCAACAAAGTTCTCATACAAGCTCAAGACTACAAGAAGCTCTCCCAAAAATGAGCTCTCTAGCTCTATTTATAGTTTTTGACTAGCTTTGGCCCTGTCCAGACCTAGTGTCCGGCCTAGTTAAAAATTAGGTTCCAGGGTTTATTTGAGGGCTCAAACAAGATCTAAAAAATATGAAAATTGGTAGGCAACTAGTTCTAAGGCTCCCCAAGCTCGAGGACTCCTCGGCTTGTACAAAATGGAGCTACAAAAAGGTGAAATGATATTTACAAGGGTTTTTAGTGATAAGAATCACTTTTAAATGGTGTAGGGGTTTGGAAAAAAATAAAGGGTTCCTTAGTGCTAGATCTGCATGTATGCCCGTATTTGCTTCTTCCCGTATACTGCCAACACTCCCCCCCCTAGCGTCTGTCGCCTCTGACAGACCTCTGCTCCATTGTTTGATCAATGTACCTCTGCAGGAGGTCGGTTGCCACTTCTTGTTCCTTGATGCGTAGTCCCCGGACCAAATCTCTCTGAAGGGCATCCCAATTGACTGCTCCTGGCAGATCAGGGTGTGGTGTGGTGTAGAGTTCCGAGTGCATGGTTTGTTCACACGCAAATAGTTGTAGCAGGTGGGTTGGGCGTGGTGCGAATACTTCTGAGTGTGACTCCCAAAACCCCGTGGTGAACATATCATCAAAGGTTTGCTTGTAGCAGGCAGGGAGATATCTTATTTGTGCATGCCATGCGTAAGCTACTCGAATGCTCGGGGTCGTGCTCATGTCATACAGCAAATCATAATTACCATTGATGAAGCCCGGAATTGAAGGCTGGATGTTACTTACATTTCGAAAGGTCTTTAGCACCACTTGCATCATGTCCAAAATTTTGAGCATCATTTGAGCGGCGACATCCGGCATGGGGTGGAGGCATGGCATCCAATGTCTGATGGTGGCTATCATGTATGATACTGTAGGTGTGCCGGTTGGGGGTGCGATTGTGGGGTAATTGAGCCATTCTTTACAATTTGCGTTGTTCTGAACCTTGATGGCGAATGCTTTCCATGATCTTCTTCTTTGTACTGGACCAAAGCAAGGGTTATACTTCAAATGCATGGGAGCGTGATCCCATGTTCGTAACATCTCCGGATAGGTCTCCAGTAACTTTTGCCTCCATATGGGTTGGAATATGGCCCCCTTTCTGGCTGCCTCTGGAATGTCCTCGGGTTCGAACTGTGTTGCAAACGTAGGGTACTAGTTGGTTATGCGTTTGATCTCAGCATTATAGTCAGCCAGCAGTACAAAATAGGGCTTATATTGTAACTCTGAACTGGTGATCAACCGCCTAGGAGCCAAGTTCGAGAAATATTCAGACTTGAGTATAGACTCCTCAATGGTTTTCATGGCCAGCATCTGAGTTGCTACGCGCTCTTCGTGAGTGTGGCCCATCTCCTCTACCTGCTTCATCCATGCCGATGGGGGCTCCTCATATGTGTCTTGGCCTTCCTCCGTAATTCTGCCTCCTGGAAGGGGTTGAGGCTCATAATTGTCTTCAAATGTCTCCTCCACTGGAATGACTACTATTTCTTCTTCTATGGTTTGATCAGGTGGAGAGGGAGGTCGTTCATACTGTAACAACTTGATTTTTAGTTCTGCAACCTGTTGTCGTAGCTCAAGTACCTCACTGTTGGTTGAAGGTTCAGGTTCTGGCGAAGTAGCGGCATCGACCGTCTCTTTAGGTGTGGGTGGGTGTGTTGTCGGTACTTTGGATCCTTGTAGTTCATTTATTTGGTATGCCAACTGATCATGGGCTTCCAAGAGGGTCGCATAACCTTCTAAAACCTATTGAATATGCTCTGAGGGGACAGCCTGGAATTTTGCAGGGTCTATAGGTGCTCCCGGGGTGTTTTCCATGGCCGCTTCTAGGTTCTCCTGGTTTTGTTGTTGTAGCCTTCGGTTCTCTTCTTGAGCCGCTGCTAGATGGCGACATAGTAGGGCCATGTTGCGTTGAAGTCTCACATTGCGGCCCATTTGTTCTCTGAGTTGTTCCTCCATAGCTTTGCCTGTCTCTGCATACTTAGCTTCGAGTTCTGTCTTCGAGTGTTGGAGGGCAGTCACCTGGTGTTGTAGTGCTATATTACCTAGTTCCAAGGCATCGACTCGTGCTTGGAGTTGAGCCGAGAGATTGCACAGCTCTGTGTTATTTTCTTCTAATAGCTTATACTCTTGCTTAAGATGAGTGGCCGCTTCAACCATGGTGTCTAGTGCATTACTAAATGATGTGGATGCATGGGTAGAGGTGGAACATGCAAAGGGTCGGGAGGTGGGAAAGGGAAAAGTGGATGATGTGCCTATGGTGTCTAGTGCATTACTCTTGCTTATAGCTTATACTCTTGCTTAAGATGAGTGGCCGCTTCAACCATGGTGTCTAGTGCATTACTAAATGATGTGGATGCATGGGTAGAGGTGGAACATGCAAAGGGTCGGGAGGTGGGAAAGGGAAAAGTGAAGTGAGATGTGCTGATGGTGGAACAGACGTGGTGGTGGGTGCTCCTGTGGATGGTGAAATATCCATGGGATCGGATGTGAGAGTGTGTGGAGTGTGAATTGTGAATACGGGAACGGTAGGTGGTGTGTTAGTGGTGGCAGTGAATGTGGGGGAGTGGGGTTGGGAAAGGGACTTTTTATTATAGTTCTCGGCCTGTTGGAGTATATTTACAAGGTTTGTCCAGAATGATGGTTGTGTGACTTGGGTTGAGTATGAGGCAGTTACTAGGGAAGTGGTGGATAGGGTTTGGGTGTGGGTGAATGGAAAAGGATGGGATAAGGTCTGGCTAGTGGCAAGTGGTTGTCCAAGGGCGGGGAGATAGGAAGGGTGACCTATTATGGTTTGATCGGTGGCAGGATGACCGGTGTGAGGTTCAAAAATTTGGGTGGAAGTGATGGATGTGGGTAAAGGGAAGGATGTAAAAACAGAGGTGTGTACAATGGTTTCATGATGGGTGGATATCGGTTGTTCAGAAAGACTAGTGGAGAAGGGTTCTGAGGGTTGAATGGAAGGTGACGGTGGAGATGGTACCTGTGTAATTACATCTTGTTCGTCAGTGGGACTTGGGCTCGTCATGTGAACATCCTCTGAAATTGTGGTAGGCAAGGCAGTAGAGACTTCCATTTGAATCATTTTTCCTCGTCGTGGCCGTGTATCAATCCTTCGTTGATCATAGGTAGGGTTCTCCTGATAAACCATTGTCTTCAATGCTTCCCCGATCCCACATGTCTCCGCCAATAGATTCAATGATTCAACAAAATGTGAGTCGACATTCTCGGCTTGAAGCATTTGGTTCACTAGAGCTCTATTCGCCTCTTCTGTCATCTTATGTCTTCTCTGTACCTGCTTGATTGTCTTGTATAGCCGTTTGAGTTGTGCCGTGTAGGCAGGGGCCTCCTCTTCACTCTCCTCTGGTTCATTCCCCCGTTCTTCTTCCTGATTTTGTGTGCTTGGACCATGAGGATGTTGTGCCTCTTCTTCCCAATGTACCCTGCTTGTCTCGCCCTGTGGTTGTTCTCCTTGGAATGATGATCCTGGATCGGCATTGTCAGAAAAACCTTCACTATCAGATAAGTGGGCCGTCTGCAGGAATCTTTCAAAATCAAAATTGGGATCCTCAGTTAAGGTGGCCATAGATGCAAACTCGGCATCGGTAGGTAGTGGAGGGGCAGATGGAGTGGGCTGTACCACACCCCCTGATTGAGTTCCTTGGAGATGTACCGTGAAAGGTGCCACGTGGGCTTCTTCTCTAGGGGGAGCTTCGGCTGTGGCCTCGTGAGGGATCATGACCTGGGAGAGTGATCCACGCATTCGTTTCGCCGGTTGATTCCCTGACTTCCGCCCCTTGAAAAACTCCAGTTGTGAGTATTTAAGGGCCCTGGCTATTGGCACGTCATATGCAAGACATCTATAAATAATTCTGGTGATCGCACAGCAGCCATGTAACGTATGCTTCCTCACACCCCGCTTGCCTGCTTCATACAATTGGTCCAGAATCCATACAGGCATCTTAATTGGCAAGCTTCCTGTCTCTGCTAGATATAATCCATACCATATTTTCTTGTGAGGTTGGGTAAAACGGTCTTGAGCCGGAAATGCAAAGTGTTGAAGGCACATTCGCAGGGGTATGGCGATGTTAGGGGTAAGGGCACACATTTCTTTCAACTTCTTGATTCTGTTGCTCTTCATTGACTCTGGTATCAAGGGATCTCCATCAGAGGGAACGTGGGTGCCATACATCTGAAGAGCTTCCCTGATTAAGGTAACATTCAACTCAAACTTCTTCATTTCCTCCTCGTTTGATAGGGAGGGCACCCAGAATGTGCCTGAATGATCTTTATCCCCTGTCGGCTTCAGTGTGGCTATCAAGTAGTAGCACCTAAGAAAATCCGGTCTAGGCAAGGCTGCACTAAAGTAATCTTGCAATCCCGCTTTCTGCCAAATATCCTGAAGAGGAGCTGCATTTTGCAATGCTTCAAATTCTCGTGAGAAGAACTGAAAGGTCCACCACACTCCTCCACATTCCATCTTGGATTCCCAGATATGATCTGCGTCTCCCAAATCCCCTGGCATCTCATTGAACCAATGAGAATGCCCCTTTACTCTTTCTGTTAGGCCACTTGGTGGATCCGGAATGGGAATTCTTCTTACGTTCAAAAGCTCCTCCGGCCTAGCTGTCAATGGAACCTCCACAGGCATGGTATCCCAATTGATTTGAGTGCTGGTGCCTGCCTGAGAACTCGTGCCTGCTGCTGCTGCCATGGGAATCGGGTGCTTATCTGCTAGAAGAAGAAAGGCACATTAGTGTTGCATAGGAAACAGGATGTAATGGTGTTCCCTTCACAATACTAACATGACAATCCTGAAGGTTAGTGGTCAAAGGTGAAGTGCTTGTGATAGATGTGGGTGGTGATTAGAGGTCAGTATCATCCTAGATGTCTACTTTGGTTATGCAATGGACTCAGAATGCACCTATGTCAGAGAGGATGGATTTACAAAAATTGGGTCTGGGGGTTTGATACATGGTTTAAGTCTCCAAACTTTGCTAGAGGGTTCGTAGCTCTTAGAGCTAAAGACAGGTAGAGATTTATGAACTAGAGTGTGATGGAGTTGGGGCCTTTTGGGCACCCATTTCCAGACATTTCTCGATTTGGTTGAGTGTGGGTTAGGGTGGTCTTTAGGTAGAGTTCCTGCGTTGTTAGTCGAGAGGACGTGTGAGTGTTGAATTATGCCAATAACTAGAGTTGGAGCTATTTGGGCTCGTAAACAGGCCTTGGGCACCCATATGTGTCTAGCATTGGGGCTAGCCTTCATTGACCGCTTAGGGACCCAAATAGACGTGGTGTGCCTAGGAGGTTGTCTAGGGGACTCCTTCACTTGTGTCCGTGATGGTGTGGCTTGTTTGTGGCCTCCTCGAGAGTCTGCTATTAGAGTTGTGGGTTTTCCATCCTTGCGTATCCAAATCTGCTTCGCGCCATGAGGTACTCCGTGTTGCACTAGTTGGCGCTCCTACTTCTTGATCAATGGCCTCCTTCGTGTTGTATAGTGTTTGGTCTTCATGTTTAGAATCTCCTTTGACCCCGTTGCGAACTCCTCATTGAATCCTGTACCTTTGGTAAGATTGACAATCCTCTGCACCATAGAAGTTTGGACAAGAAGAGCATCATTATCTTTATGTGGATTCCTGGAGGGACCAGGAGTTGGTGCCTGTTCTATTGGTTTGAGTGCTTGATTTTCTAATTCAATCGTAAGACGGCTTTGGCCTACCCAAGCCTGAAGAAGTCCACTTCTTAGGTTGAGGTTGACTGCGTGATCATAGATCCAGTCTTACAAGAGGGCGGCTTCGAAAAGTAGGCGTGAAACTAAAAGTTGATAACTTTTACAGAAAGCCATTGCTTTCAATAACAGAAACTACGGTCTACAATGACCCTTATGCTAACCATTACTTTTCTAACAATAGAACCTTCTACGCAGGTTTATTTACAAAATAAATAATAATTATTCGGATTATTGATGTCCTCCCTTTCACGCCTTGCACGCTCCTCACGAACCTTCAGCTGCTATATCAGAAATATAAAAAACATATTAATACATTAATAATATAACACTTTAACAATACATTGTTCAATAATATACAACATGCCTCTCAGTTGACAAGCAACTGACCTCAGTTGATAAAATAATTTAACACTCTAACAATTACGATATATTGTTCAACATATTCCATGTTACTGTTACAATCCAACAATGCATTGGCTAACATATTCCATGTTACAATCCAACAATGCATTGGCTATTCCATATTTCAATCCAACAATGCATTGGCTATTTTCTATTTCAATCCAACAATGCATTGGCTATTTTATATTTCAATCCAACAATGCATTGGCTATTTTCTATTTCAATCCAACAATGCATTGGCTATTCCATATTTCAATCCAACAAGGCATTGTTCAACATATTCCATAAGGTATAACAGTCCTAGAGATTTATTCATTTACTAACTCCTTTGTTCCATAGCTTCTTTGATCTTTGGGTGTTCTCTGAGTCAACTTCTGATTCCTTTTATAGGAAACCAAATATCATCGTTTTGCCTAATCCTAGCTGCCCACTTCCAATCTTCATTTACTTTGATAAACGGTTTCATATTGTTCCAACTCTTCCATATGGAGTAAAGAAGTTCTGAGCCTTTTTGAGTCACTCGACGTTGATAAGATATCAAGGTGAGCAGATAGATATCCTTCCTAGTGAGCATAAGAAAGGATATATTTCTGAGAATCAATTCAACCCATGAAGTTCTATGTCGACCAGCCCTCAAGGAAACAACAATGCGCATGTTCCACAGTCCTCATCAAGAAGATACGGCTCAGTCCATCAGACAATGTCAAACTAGAAAATGGATGCGTTGCTTCTTGACATGCATCTTCCGTTTGCATATAGAGTATGCCCTTTTCTTCTGTTTCTCATATGCACAGCCATCTATTATATGCATTCTTTATCTGCCGCTTTGTCATATAAGTAGCATTTTGTAACTAACACAACCCAAAACTATGTCAGTAGCACAAATTAAACACTTTGTATTTCTTCACCCTTTAGTCTACTTTCTCATTGCATTATAAATATTACATGGGCACACAATAATGTGGTTATGTTCGGTAATGAAAAGAGCATTATATGGGCGTACAATAATGTGGTCATGTAGGAAGAACAAAAATCAAACACGAGGTAGATAATCAAACACGGAAGCACTCAAGATTAACAGTTCATTTTTTATGTTTAGTAAAATATCAAATTCTCACATAACTATGAGAACCTAAAGTTCGGTACATGGTTCACGTGGATGAGGATGGATGATGAGAAGAACTCAACTGGTCACATTGGCGTGCTTTCTTTTCTTTCTCGTAATATATATATATATATATGTGTGTGTGAGAGTGTGTATGCATATGTATGCAAAACAAGAAATATGTAATTTTTTGTGTTCTCTCGTTTTACGCAGAGGAGTTGGAAGCCTTTTGCAAATAAAAGTGTGAAGAAACTTCAAATAGGAGGTAGTGGTGAGCTTTTTTTTTGGAATGCATATCGGCCATGAGATTTGAGGCTCTAATGGCTACCTTTTAAAAGTTCCCTTTTGATGTGTGGGTTGAATCCAAGCCACAAGATTTTTCCTAAATCCAATGGCTACACACGAAAGCACTCAACTTTCTTGGAATTTAAATTGAACCATTCGATTGAACCCAAAATGCAACGGCTCTCTTCAAAAGGGGCCTTATTGTGGCAACTCTTGTAAAGAATTAGATTCAAAATCTAATCTTTTGTCTTCTTGTTGTTCTTTTTGGTCTCCATAAATAGATGGAATGTCTTGGGAAAATTGACCATGAAGATCATCAATTTTAGGAATAAGAGGGGGATTACCCTTCTCCTTGGCCCATTTCTCTTCTTCTATTTCTTGCAAGAACTCTTGAGAGTATTCTTGAATACAAAGAGGTGTTCTATCATCCATGGAATTAGGAGCATAAACTTTTGTTGGTGGTAAGATTTCTTCTTTCAACAACTGGTTGAGCCTATGTAGGTGAAGAAACATGCAGCCTGTTTACGGATTGATCTAGTCTTTCTAGTAAGCCCTAGAAATGCAAACCCATTTTGATAGAGTTTATCTGATTGAACAATTGATTGGTCTCGAGCATAGCGAGAGCTAGTTCCTCCATTTGCATGCAAATTTTTGTCCGTTCAATATCTAAATCTAGTCTAGGATAACTCTTGTCTAGGTTTGTAGTTGTTGGCCCTTCTTGAAGTCGAGCTCGGTAGGCCTTGAATATCATGTCCAAGCCTTCTAGGGTTGGATCAACAAAAACAGACCCTAGTTGTGGTTCATTCATAATGAATGGTGGGGTGGGATGAAGTGGAGTGGATGGAGTTATGAGATATGAGGGGTTTTGAGATGTAATGTCTGCAATGTTTTTTTGCATCTCTTAGGCTTTCTTCTAGTTTGGATAACTTTCTTGCCCACTTATGGTTGGCCTTCTCCCTGGTAACCTTCCATGTTCTTATTTTCCCCTCACTAGGTTCTCCTGATTCACTTGACTTTGATTGTTCAATTGGTTTAGCCTATTTTAAGGTTTGTGCCCTAGTGTTTGCTTGTATAGGAACCACGTTAATGCTACTTGAACTTGAATCCACCACTAAGCCTACCACATTAGTTGGTGTAACCTTGGGCTCACTAGAGGGGTTCCTTGGACAATCTCTAGGGAGATGTTCTTTGTCGCACTCAGGACAAAAGTCTTGTATTGTGATGGTTTGTCCTTGTCCCAAAGCTAGTGGGTGGGGACATTCACAAATGAAATGGTGAGCTTGACATTTAAAACATGGTCCTCTAGGGGCTTGTGGTCTCATTTGTCTTAATTAGCATCTAGGGTTAGGATTTGTATACATGACATTGGAGTATTCTGGCTCCCAATTTGGTTCCATAGGTAGTGCCTCATATTGATACGGATAAGTCTCACTTTGCTCAAGTGACTCTACGTAATAAGCTCGTGGACTATCTTCATGGGTGTAGTAAAAAATCTAAGCGTGAGGGCCATTTTTTGAGACCAAAGGGGTCATCGACACCAAAGCTCGATTAGGGTCCTTCTCCACCACTAAATACTTAACGGGGATCACATTAGCAGGAAATGGAAGTTTGTTTCCTAGGTTCGGTTGTGGCCTATATGGTGCCTAGTATTGTTATTGGTATTGAGGTTGATATTGCTATTGTGGCCTATAATACGGCTATTGGTATTGGTTCTAATACCTACCCTATTGGTAAGGTTGCTGATAAGTTTTTTTGATGACATGCCTTTGTACAGAGATTGGGCAAACATTAGCCATGTGGTCTCCTCCACACGTATAGCACCATTTCATCAAGACCATTCTAGGTGTCTGTTTTCCCAAGACTCCTAGCTTTTGAGCTACCTTCTCTACCAGTTCTTCAATGGAGGTGGATGGCTTGGAAATGAAACTTGTAGAATTGTTAGAATCTTTATAGATTTTTGAGAGCTCTAATTCATCACCTAGGTTGTCCTCTATATCCATGCACATGCACACACAGTGCTCTATGGTTCTAGGTTCCTTTAGGTACTCATAAGATCTCAATTTGGCACTTAACAATCCATCTAGAGATAAAGCCACTTGTTTGGCAGGTGTGGTTAACTCAGGAATAGGGCATCTCTCCAGATACTATCTAAATTGTCTGCCTGCAAGCCTAACTGTCTCCTGAGTACTTTGCTTAAAACTATGAATCAGGGATGAGGCATTGTGTCAAATATCGCTCTTAGAGAACTCAGTTATGAAGGCTTCCAATAATTAGTCTATGTTTCTAAATTGTTGTTGGTTCAATGGTTGAAACCAATTCAAGGTTGTGTTCTAGAGAGTCAGACCAAAAGCATTATATTGAGTGAACATATCATCAACTTGTTTAGCACTCAATTCTTTTTTAAACTCTACTATGTGATTTTATGGATCTCTTGTGCCATCAACATAATTTTTCATGGACTTAACCAACTGCATAGGCCTCAAGATCTTAGGATGCTCTTTCGGTCTTGGTAGAGGAAATTCATATGCACCTCTTTGAAGTGTTGGGCCTCTATGCCTCTCTTGATCCATCATGTCTATCCCCATTCCTAATCTTTCTCTTCCTAAAGGGTTGGAAAAACTCACTTCTAGTCTCTCTCTGGCTCTGTCTCTGTTGATACAAGGGTTGCCCATAATTTCCTCATGCAATTTAAGCTCTTTGTTGGGGGCCTGTCATTTCTACACTTCCATGGCAAAGGCGTTTGAATGATCAAGGTCTTGTTGCGCATCACATATTTGAGGGCAAGGTCCTCGTTCCCCATGTTTCTCTTGCTTTGGTGACAAAGGTTTAGCCATGGCGGCTCTATCACGGTTTGAGCTGAAGAATGGCAAGTTGGAGTTCTTGGGCTTTCCCATTTTCTAGCCTATGATGATGGGGTCGAGACAGATTGCTTCCTTTCTTATTCTTGCTCACATCTTTCTATCAATGTCTGCTTAAGCTTGCATGCTGTCAAAGTGTCCCTTGTAACTCTACCCAGGAATTGAGACATGCCCCCCACTTACCCTTTTCTATTCACTCACCTCTCAAAGCTTCACCTCTTCGAGTGGTTTTGAGCTTAGCATGCCCCTATGATTGCGCCAAAGTTAGACCTTGGTTCCCTTTAATGTGTGCATATCTGGTAGAAAATAACTTCGAATCGTGATGCTGTGTGGAGGATTCTAAGTGGAGCTCTCTTGCCCTTTCAGTCAACAATGGGATTGGGCCCCAAGGATGGACCTTGGATGTGTCAATTGATAATTAATCACTTTACGTTTGAACTATTGGATGAAAGAATCTCTGAGGGTCAAAAATGTATATCTTCGTATAAAAAGTACATGCTCTAACATTGTGTGCCATTTTGGATATGGCTTCTACTTTTCTCTGTCTTTACAGTTTGTCGCAACTTGCAAAACACTATACAATATGCATTGCTCACTCTATTTCATTTTCAAATGTTTTAAATGCTTGCGCTTGTTATAATCGACACACATGTGCTACCAGTGGCCATCATGCCAAAATCATTTGCTTTGACACTAATATCTTGACATGACTTGTAGAGTGATACTCTCAATAGATTAATAAGATTGGAGCGATGGTGTCTAATGACTATTGTCCTATTCTTGAGTGTCATTTTTGATTTCGAAAGGCTAAGCTTCTCTGACCCTCTAAACTCCAAAGATATTTGCGCATTTCAGCTAAGCATAGCTACACAATCGACTACCGCAATTTCATGATAACAAAAACACTAGTTGTGCAATGCTTCTATTGATTTCTTGATGAGTAGTGAGGCTCTTTCGAATACCTGCATTTAATCTTTATCCATGTGTGTGCATGGGCCACATTGTTATGTCCTTTTACAGCTTTTTGGAGGTGCATTCTTAATGATTTATTGATTCCCATGCATGCTTGATTTTTTGCACAGCTACATAGCTAGTGGTTTCTAACAAATGGATAGAGCTTGGTTTCCCTCACCTCCATGATAATCATGTAATAACTGTCAAAAGGAACATTTGCATACTTTGTGGGAAGATAAGAATAATTTCTACCACTTTCTCAAATCAAGTCCAGTACTACTTGCAGGGAAGTGTAATGGTCACAATTTGGCACAATAATTTATATCTCCCAAATAATGATAATTGTCTGATACTGTTGATTCATAAGTTGCTTGAGCATTTGAACATTTGAACAACTGTTTTGAAACCTATATCCTTTTAAGAAATTTGTATGCACATATCTCTTCAGTACGAATGTGGGTTACCTGCTTCTTGCGTATTAGCCCGCTAATGTAGGAGCATATCATTTTGTGATCAAAGATATCTTTGGAATCTACTATCTGTTCCAAAATTTTTTTATTGTTTTTACTGATTGGGGTGTTTTGTTCTCTGCATAACATTCATAATCCTTGGTTGTTGTTTCCTGGAAATGATTGTTGGGATTCACGCGACCTCCCGAGAGGTTTTATGGGCCCTTGTGTAGCTCTTCACACCTAAGATGTGCCATGAGTCGGACTATGGCTCATGTGGCATTCCTCTTTGTGATGTCGCTCTGTGAAATGAAGAATCCTTCTCAATGGAGGCATACCGAGACACAAGGCATTGTCAATCCTCTCAATTATGATGGAAAATTGCAGGGTAATCATGTTTTTTATTTTACATGCTCCTTGTTGGACATAGGATGTGAAGTTGTTGCAGGTATGGACCAATTTTGGGGGTAGCTTTTTTTCTGGTTGGAACCCCAAAATCTCTTCAGACATCGACAGTTGGGGGGTTTCAAAAGGATCTATTGCAGGACTCAGTGGAGGAGAATAGGAATGGCTTCTTTTTCACCCTCAGTTATAGTACAAGAATTGAATATTTCAGACTCTGGCATCATGTGGATGAAGTATGTGACTACACTATTCAGAGACTGTGTTCAAACTCCCTGGTAAAAGGAAATCGTAGTGTCTGTTTCTTACTGTTGCAGGCATTGGGTTGAGCTACAGGATCTCTTGGTCTTGCAGTAGTTCCACTTTAAAAATAATTATGTTTATAGCATATACATAGACTTTGAGTTCATGACCTTGGTTTCCTGAATGATGTTTTGTATGACTTGGAATTCGGGAAGTTCAGAAATAGCTACAGTGATTGAGGGGTTGTCTTTGGATAACTGTTCACTTAAAAGATCACTTTGACTCTAGATGGCCTTTCAATAATTGTGTCAAAAAAAAAAAATCCGAATTGGGCCACATATTAGTTGTATGTTTGTATGCTCAGGCCTTGATCAAAGGATTAGGTTTCTACTATCTTATGCTGATGACTCCTCTTATTGATCTTGTTACTCTTGTATTCTCATGATCACATGAACATATGCAGGCCAATCATCAGATGCATTGTTTATCTCATGTTTCTGTTATTTCTGAGCTAACACAATTAGGATTGTTGGCATGGTGAAAAATCGAAAGCATGTTTGGAGGTCAAGATTTGAGCATTTGTTTTTTGCTAGGGAGGTAAATCTCTAGTTTCACAATGCTCATTTAAGGCTTAATTTTTCATGATACATTGCAGGCCAACACACTTAAAACTTCAGCATTGATCCTTCTTACCTCCATGGATGTTTTGCTACTATGCTTTGCAGGAATACTGTTGGATAAGTTGTTTGAATCTCATGAATGCTTGTAAAGTGATAGGACTCATAATGTTGCACTATTGTTTATTCATTTTATGAGCACATAACACTCATGTTAAATTGTGAACTTGATTGACTAGGAGCATAGTATGAATGATGGTAGGAACATAAGTTAAACATGCAACTATATATTCATCTCATGCTATGCAATGCAATATGTCACACTCACTTGGAGATTACAGATTTTGGCATCATTTTTTGGATTGCAGAGATAAGAAGATTTTCAGGAGCTCTTCTCATTAGAATAGCAAGTCCTATGTGAAAGATGCTCCCTGAAGTGGAAACTAAAAATGGAATTAACATTTTATGGATACTTCTTTTCAAATTCAGTCTACTTGTTGTGTATGTTTAAATTTCAGGTATTGGAGCTTTGAGAGAAGGCACATTGAATGGAGGCTGGGTTGACTACCCCCCAAGGGGATTGTGTTGCTCAACATTGCTATATTGAAGATTTGAAGGCAGACAGCTTGTTGATTCAAAAGATTTGTAGCCTTGCAAAATTCAGATTGGAACTGTTGCATATTTGAAGTGTTGAAGACTCCAAACTTGGCCCAGTTCGGCACTATATGCCTCTCATTTCTCACCTTTGTTGAGGACGACAAAGTCTAGGAGGAGGAGGGTGTTGATACAAGGGTTGCCCATAATTTCCTCATGCAATGGCACCCTCTAGCCCTCATAAAAATCCCTTTTATCTTGTATTTAGGAGATGTCCATATGAACATTCTCCTAAACCCCTTTTTGATATTTCCCTTAGTCTATGGTTTTGAAGCCTCTCAAATAAAGTATCTTTTTTGACACACATGTACAAAAACCCACGTAGAAGTTTTCCACACCTATATCTTTGTCTTGAAGAGAGTGGGTTGTTAGATAATATCTACAAAGATTTAGAGAGATATGAGCATGTGCTCCTTTTTGACTAGTCAAAAAGAGCACATGGGAGAATGTTCTTAGCCTATAAATATAGGCTCATTTCTTGTAAAGGAGAGCTTTTGGTCGTGATCTCATGTAAAATCCTTTCAATGGAAGAACTCTCTTTTCTCTTAAGGCTTTGTACATATATGTATCTAGTCTTGGAGTGTGAGAGAGTGAGGTGTGTGTGCATGCTAGCATTTCCTATGTGTGTAAGTAGAGTGTTGCTATTATCTTGTATTTTACATATGTGACTAGGATCCTTGACTCCCATTGCTCCATATTTTCAAGCATGTGGCATAGCTGCGGGCTGAGGCCAATGGCTTGAACATGATGGAGGATGGGGTGGATGAAAGGAGAGTCTTTCTTGGGCCTTCCTTCTTGCTTCCATGCAAGGTGGTGTGGGTCTTGGCTCCCAAGGGCATACTACAACAGTATCTTTGGCTTCCATGAGCTTGGGATGATCCTGCTCCTTGGAGGCCATGCTAAACATTTGATCTTGGTGGAGGTAAGATCAGTTTGGCCTTATAGGCATAGGCATGTCTACCCTAGTCCATAACTCGGAACATCCTCTCTGAAGTATTATCTAGATAGACAACCTTGTCTAGTGTCTCTGGCCCCTTAAACTCATAAATGGTGAGTGATACAAATTCATTAGGTTTGTTTGTTTTAAACCTCCAAAATGTATCATTAGTGCTCCTATTCAAGAATAACTATATGCTATTATTTTCTTGGGGAGTCCGCTCTAGGGTGATCGCACTAGTCAAGACAGATCTACCCCTAGGTGTCCTAGGTTCTCCTCCTAGGGTTCCTTGCTCTAGATCTTCCATTTCCATCTCAAGAATGACAATTCCAAACTCATATATCCTATCGTGTAAGCTTGTGAACACGTACATGGTTCCCTCTTTATCAATGTATGAGCCTTCTTCAAACCTGACCATAAGGTGTTCAAGTCCCACAACCTGATCTGGATTCGTAAGTTGGACAACAGATCTTCTCAAACCATCCTCAGAGATACAAGCACTTAATCGGTTGGTCCTAATATATACCAATTGAGTCTTATATGGCCCTTCTTATTTTTCTAGGTATGTGATAACAAAACCACCAGTTGACTTCTCCATATTATACGACATCTCTGAGTCACTAGTTTTTGAACTCAGCACATACGGATAGTCACTAAGTTGTTGGGCCCATGACCTATTTGTGTGATTGACACTAACCTCAAATGATCTGATGTTTTGTCTATCCCATCCTAGATGTTTGCCTAATCTAAGGTTCATAAGCCTTACCAATTAACCTAGTTTTCCCAAGTACAACCACGTTGTTGTGTTCCTTTGTATCAACCACTTCTGCTTTTTATATTTTACTTTGATTGTTACTTCTTGTCCACAAATTCATGTTTTTATGAACATTTTTATCGCTACTCAAAGTGTGATCGTTTAGTTTGTGTTCTTTTCCCTTAGGGTTTGCAATAACATTATCTTAGCTATGCTTGAACTTGAGTAATTAGGGTTTCTTGAACTTTCAATTTATTTGAAATAAATTTTTTATTCACACATTTTTAAAGACCCATTTTCCCCCTTGTATTGCTAAAAAATCCTCTAAAACTCCCTTGGCTTCCTAATCCTACTTGAAGGACAACTTCAAATTATACTATCTAAAAATCAACACATGATTTTTAAGAAAAATAGTTGAGGTTGTGTGGGATTCAAAATGAGCTCTCCGGCGAACTCTAAAAGCTCAAACAATAGATTTTAGATGAAAAAGTTATGTCAATTTAGGCTCCTAGGGGTCAAACAGACAAACAGAACCTCTTGGGATATTTATGTACTAGTGTGAAAACATCACGATTGTCTAAGAGAATTGTGATGTTATGAGACAATCGTGATGTTATGAGAAAATCACGATGTTATGAGAAATCCGTGATGTTGTGACAACCAGAGGATCGTGATTTTGTGAAAGTCAAACAATCATGATGCTATGAGAAAATTGCGATTTTGTGACAACTGGAGATTCGCAATTTTGTGAGAGTTAGCTAATAGCGATGTTGTGAGATAATAGCAATGTTGTGATAACTAGCGTCATGATTTTGTGAGAGTCAGACAATCCTGATGCTATAAGAAAATCGTGATGTTGCGACAAGTAGATAATAGCAATGTTGTGATAACTAGCGTCATGATTTTGTGAGAGTTAGACAATCCTCATGCTATAACAAAATCGCGATGTTGTGACAAGTAGAGAATTGCAATGTTGTGACAATCAAAGAATCGTAATTTTGTGAACCATTCTAGGTGGGAACTTCCAATACCAAGGTGACTGTCATGCTCTAAAAATTTTTTGAGTTTTCCATAAAATCACGATTTCTCCACATCGCAATTTTTTGAGAGTTTTGGTGGGAACTTCAAAATTGAGCATCAAGGCATGTGTGCCATGTAGAGGAACACGAAAATTAGAGAGACTTGCACACAAAAACTCTCTCTCTCTCTCTCTCACACACACAGCCATAAAAGAGAAATGAGGTGAAAATAGGGAATATACAGTAAAAAACAACAATCTCTATGAAGATGAAGATGAGAGAAGATAGTGATGATGATCATGAAGGTGGAGAAAAAGAATAAAAAAATTAACAAAAAATGACTATTTTTTACCTTCCAATGTCGCAGATATATGATCTTACCATTACAATGCTTATCCTCAAGCGGTGTAGCCCAAATGTGAGCACCATCTCCTTTACTTGTCAATTCATGGAGACATGAGGAGGAATGAAGATCGTGAGCAATTCTGGCAAGGAAATATGAGTGACAATCACATACATGCACGCACACACACACAATGCAAGGTCACAAAGATAGGAAGAATGGAAGATTTGATTCTCAATAACTCCATTTCACTCTCCAAGAAGCTCTCTCTAGCTTGATAACCCAAAAAATGAGCTCTCTAATCCTTTTTATAGTTTTTCTTACTAGTTTTGGCCGGCTTTAGACCTAATGGTTGGCCTAGTAAAAAAAATTAAGTTACTGATGCTATTTTATGGCTCAAATGAAAAAAAGTATGGAAATCCAAAACATGAGTCCTACGTAGGCTCCTCAAACTTGAGGAATCCTTGGCTTGCACAAATTGGAGCTGCAAAAATGTGAAATCATATTTACAATGGTTTTTAGTGATCATAATCACTATTTTTATAGGGGTTTCTTCTAAAATTTTGACATATACTTCTTGGAGCTCCCTACATGCTCCCTTCTTCGTGTGTGTCCACTTCTTTGATGCATTCTCATACCTCATGCTTGACCTTGAGTGCCAACACACCTTTGAGCTAGCCCCTTGCTATTGTTCTTTATCCCTTCACAAGCCACTAAATCACATGGCTTCTTGATCTAAGTAATGGATGCCTTAACCTTCTCTCCTTTTGCCAACTTCTCTACTTCCAATTGATTTTCTAAATTTTGAATGAATGTTTGGTTTCTTACCTTGTATTGACTCCTCAATATACTCCATGCCTCACTTGGCTTGGACATATTCTGAATAATAGGTAAAATAGAGTCTAAACAATTTTTCACTATATAATAGAGTGCATTTGCATTCCTTATCTTCCAAGCTTGTAGAAGCTTTGCATCTAGGAGAATCACCATACTCGGATCCAATGGGTCAAATTTATCTTGTGGCTTTTGCACACTTCCCATCACCATCTCCAAAAGATCATAAGAATCAAGGATAATTGTAATCTTGAATTTCCAAAGAAAATAATTGTACCATCTAACTTGCCTTCACCTAAGTTTGGTGGATGAACCCATAGTGTTTGCATTGCCAAATTCATTTCACCAACTCCACTTCCACTTCCAATTGTTGATGCTAACACCTCCATAGTGTTGAAGCCTTTGTGTCGCATGAACTTGAAACCTTGAAGCCTTTGCCTCCAATGAGCTCTAGCATTGAAGCCTTTAGCTCTTGAGAACTCTAGCATTGAAGCCTTTTCCTCCCACAACCTATCCCCTTGATGCATTTTCCTCCCAATAACTACACTGTTGAAGCCTTTACCTACCATGGTTTGGAGTTGAAGCATTTACCTCTCACAACCTTGAATGTTGAAGCATTCCTTCCACAATTGCTAGAGTTGATTCCTTGGCCTCCACAATCTCTACAATCTTCTATACCTTCCCGAGTTGTGATACCATGTAAGAGAATGATGATTGAGTGGTGGACAAGTGGTGCAACTCTTATACCATGCAAGAGTTACCACAACATATATATAGGATCAAGGTTAGAAAGAAAGAGACATATTTCTATTCATGGGAATAACACAAGAGATATGGTGGTAATGGAAAGTAGACATAAGATGAGTAGAAGATGAACTCAACTAAATTCAACTCAAACTCAAAACTCTAATAAAATGGAACTCAAACACTACACAAGATATAGATATTTCTACCACCCATGCACTCTGTATATGGAGCTTAGATGGTGATCTAGATAGAAGCTAGTTGAAGGGTGACACGCCACCACAATGGGTACTAAGATGGACACCCGAATGGTTCCAAACACCACAAACAATCATCCGACATGGAGAGGGGACCATCCTTGTAAGTTCCTCCAAGCCTAAGTTGGCCTACCCATGTTCTAGGGTCGTGGTATTTTGATCCATGCCCAAAATAATCTCCACCATTGATCTATGGGGTAAACCCAATGGTAGAAAGGTAGGATCAACAACCCTTTGTTTGCTGCTCTTGATCTTGCTTAATCCAAATTTAGGATCAAGTCTAAATCCAATGGCCCACATCAAATAGACCTTTACCCAAGTTAAGAAAGCTACTTTTGTTTCTAGACCTTGTTTAGGTTCATCCTCACATAGGATCAATCCCAAATCCAATAGCTTAGAAGTAACCTTCCTAAGTATCCATCTATGGTCTACTTTAGGCCTTATCTCACCTCAAAGTCAAGAACCTACCAATGTCCAACATTCTCACATGGATTCTCCTCATAATGGGGGGCTTACAAATAGAGTGTTATGGAACAATGGTGGTGAATGGGATGCTTTTGTGAACACATCAATTGGCTTTCCATCCCACCCTAGTGCACCATGGTTATTGTTATGGAAAATATATCATGTTAAATCCTAGCCTTGAAGAATTTAGCTTTTTTTTTCACATTTTAAGGTAGCACTATGTTATATGATGACATGTAAAGAGCTAGAATGAGTTATAAAGATAATGCAACTGATTGATATAGATTTTTCATTCTTCCAATTTAGTTTGGTTTGATGTTATTATGACTATTCTTGGAACTTGAAGACATATGCAAAACCATTTAGAAATATTCCATTATTTTTAAACCTTGATGAAACAATATTATTGGATGAAGGTCTACAAAAGGGAAAGCACAGTCCTATTGGTTGTACATTAAAAGTATAAGGTTTAACATGATCCCACATGATCATTACCTTAAGGATGTACTTATGCCATACCTTTCAAGAATGTGTTCCTTTAGAGGCTGATCAAAAGATTTTGTTTGGTTCAATCGAGATCCTTGAATATTTAGTGTAGATTATTTTGAGCCTATTCAAGAAATGCATAATGTGATTGTGCATGGCATTGTTTCCTTTCATTTTCTATTATAATCTCTTAAGTAAATGCTATAATTGTATTTTTCTATTGTATGTACATAGGGTGATTGTGTGTCGATTGTTTCTTTTCATGTTGTACTAAGTCAACTAAATAGATATTTTAATTTTATTTCTCACCGAATCTTGTAAAACTCTATTTTCTTTAAGAATTTATAGAGGTAATCCACTACAAAATGGGACTTGAAACATGAACAGCTACTAATTGGGATAAGGAGGCTCCCATTTATTTGATTTTGTATCTTGCTTGAAAAAATGATGCTCAAACACCAACTAGGTGGGCTAGATAGGTTTTGTGGAATAATGCCAAAAAATTGTTATCTGAGAAGGAAATTCATATATCTACATTCTTATCTATATGTATAGGTTGAGCACTAGGCTGGAATCGGGTGGTCTTGATAGGTTTTGTTGGAAGATGAGGCTCATTACTTGGCCTTTTATTGAGCTTCTCGAGTTTGTTCTTTCAATATCAAATAGGCTTGATGGATATAGGATAGGATTATGGGATGTTATTTGTCTCTCTTCTTTTAAGAAGTCCCACAAAGAAGCTTCCAAGACTCATGCTGATTTATCAACTTCCATGGTCTCACAAAGAGGAGCACTTAGCTCACAAAGAGGAGAACTCAATGCTTCACTATTCTCTAAAAAAATTAAGTGAAACAAAGCTAGTGGACCTTATCTAAATCACTACTCTCCGTTGGCACATAGGTTCACCTTGTTGAAGATTTAAGTGAATAAGAATTGACAAAGATATCTTAATCTCTCTCCATAAGCTTTCAAAACGATTTGGCATTTGAGATCAAGTATGCAAAGTAAATTCAATGACCACGTATAAACAACATAATTTATTTAGATCACAATGACCTAGAAGAACTCAACTATGGTTGATGGATTGGCTGAAGAATCCATTGGGAGTCAGTTCGGTGCAATAGAAATGAATGAAAATAGAAATATGAGTTGAAAGGTGGAGGAGCAAATACATGGGTCCCTATTAACTATTCATGAATCACTTGTAATTGTATTATCAGGAAAATGCTATTCATGCACACTCTCCTAAAAATAGTCATCTTAATGATGACAACCAAGGATGTGCATATTATGACATCCCCATTAACATTGCATTCTCAGAGGTGCATCCTAGATTAAGGATTCTATGAAGTAATTTGACCTTTTCAAATAATGGAGTCTAAAAAAGTGTGAAATGTTTCTGTAAGTCTGGATTTACAATTTTTTTGAGAAAATTAAAAAATTCAAGATATTGTACACAAAAAATAATACAAGACCCACTAGTTTTCCAGAATTACATTATAATGAAGGTTTGAACGACAAATATGGGAACAGTAAGAAATAACTCGATGATGGGTTAGAGATACAAAGGATTTTTGAGACTATTCATGTTATCTTTCAAAGTGCACTATAATTCCTCCAAGTTTCTTGCACTTCATTTGCATCTCTCTACTCTTCATCAAGCATTTTCAATTGTGCACAAAAAAATAAGTTTTTTGGTAGCACATGTGGTGACTCTTCATGTATGTTCAGTTGAAGTTGATGAACTATATTTTCCTATCGCACAGTGATAATTGCTATTAGAGATCCTACCTCATCGAACACTTCAATTTCAATAACTTCATTGTTCTTTAAGCTCCAAGACTTGTAGTCTATGGCTACAAGCATATCACCAATATAGTGTTGTCTACCATACCAACATTATACTATATAAGTTTTTGATGCAATCATGTACTTAAATGGCAAGTTTATCCAAAGCTATTTGGAAGTAGACTTGATCACATTGTTTCTCGTACCATTTTTATAAAACAACATTTTGGACAAAGCATTGTTCATATTCTAATAAGGAATCATCACGTTTTTTTATTTCACATTTAATACTCTAAAGAGCTACACAAATATAGAGATAGCATGGAAACAACTATCTTAACAACTTTTGTCAAGATGGTGGCATAGAGTGATCTTTTTATATCTATGTATAACCTGTTATGGGTTTTCTCCATTATAGTGCTATCACGAGCTGGCCATGTCATTCTACTCCATTCCTTTTGTAGAGGTAGCCTCTAAGAAGTGATCCCATAAGAAAATAACATACTCTGCAAGGCTAGATCTAGCTCTAACCTTCATATCGTATACTCTTGAGATTGTGTGGGGTACATCTATGAGCCCAATATGGTTCTTCCATGTAGATATAATCTATGAATATCACCATATAGGAAATAGTCTTTACATCCATTCTCTTCAAGTCCTATATTGCGAAAATTCAAGAAATATGCATAATGTGGTCATCTTGACCATTACAGAGAAGACTTTCTCAAAATCAACTCATCGTTTTTGTTTGAACCCTTTTGAAACTAGCCATGTTTTATACTCTGGAGAAACACTAGTTGATGTGATTTCTAGTCTATAAATACATTTTTATGGTGAAACTTTATATCCCTTTGGCAAAGGCACTAACTGTTCAACACCATTCTTATGGATAGAATCAAATTCACTCTTTATCGCATGGCTCCACTTGTCATAATCATTTGCCTATATAACTTGATCTTAGCAACATGAATATTTACCGACATTTATCGACATAATGAAATCCAAACATGGAACGAATATATCAAATGGATGTAAGACACATGAAACATCTCAATGGTTATTCATCAAAAGCACGAACAAGATACTATTGAACATTTTTTTGAATATCCATGTGCTATATTATTTTGCATACTAAGACAAAGGCTTACATCTTTAAATACAAATCTTCTCACGTAAATCTCTTTTTTATGGATAATTTATGCATCTTATGATCATTAATAAATGATATCAGTAATTTTGATCACTAAGTATGTTTCACAACCCCATAACTCGCATCCAAGGTGACCATCTCTTTCACATGCAATAGAAAAACATTCATAGTCTAGTTTTGATTTGAGATCTTTCAAGATATGCTTCATAAACAAGGTGATCATAACTTGATGATGCACTTTCAAACTCTTTGTCAATACTAGATGATAATCTTATCATGTTAACAAAAGTTAGGACTTCTTTTTCCAAAACCCTTAGAGTGATATTTACATGATGTAGCATAAAGATTAATTGATATTGAATAGTTCTATTATTGTAATTAGGAGTTGCAAGTTTTCTTCTCACTTGTACATGGACAAAAAAGATTGAATTCATGAAAAAAGTGTACTCATTCCCATTATATAGGCATAAATCCTTGAGCTAAGTACTCTCCTCACTCTCTAATAAAGCAAGCCATTTTTTCATGTTGGGAAAGATGGATGGACACTCCAAGAGATTGAGTAGGTACTGCCAAATCATGCATGTTAGTATATGATCAATGTCTACCCCTCATGATTGTATGCACATTTTGTAAGGCCCCCGTTATGAGGAGAAGCCAAGCGTGCATTACCTAATTGATGGGAATCCCAACTTACATGTTGGATGAAGGTCATATTGGACCATGTAAGGTATTGTAAAGAAAGGGAGTTACCAGGGTCCCCAATTAGGGGGTTCAGGGCAGCGGGGAGCAGTCCCGACTGGGGGTCCAAGGGGGCCAGCGAGCCCCCTGGCTGGGGGGTCCCAGGGGGCCAGCGGGCCCCCTGGTGGGGGTCCAGGGGCAGTGCCCCCGGCACGACGGTAAAGGGAATATTCCATAGAATATTCCATGTCAGTGTCAAAAAACATTTATATTTGTTAGGTCGGTTCAACCGGTCTAAGCCGTGTATGGCAATTACACGGGTGGTGGCCGCCCACACTCTACCGCCCATGTATTGCCGTCCACACTGGCCCCCTGGTGTGGGTCCAGGGGCAACGCCCCCGGCACGACGGTAAAGGGAATATTCCATAGAATATTCCATGTCGGTGTCAAAAAACATTTATATTTGTTAGGTCGGTTCAACCGGTCTAAGCCGTGTATGGCAATTACACGGGTGGTGGCCGCCCACGCTCTACCGCCCATGTATTGCCGTCCACAGAAGGCCACCCATGATCCTATATATACATGACTTCTGCACTACCTGAGACATCAAGTTGAGCCAGCATACCTCTACCTTGTATCTCCCTATCTAGAGTTGTCTAGATCGCCATTTAAGCTCTACCTTGAGAGCGCATGAGTGGACAACGCCATCATCTTTGTACTTGCTGTTAGTAGAAAATTGTTGAGATTCTCTTATATCTGTTATCTTCTCTGCTACTGCTCCTGTGTTATATTGCGTAACTATTGTCTTACATGGTATCAGAGCCGTAAGGTTCGAACAGCTTGAGAAGTATCACTATTTTAGCCTACTAGCATACTAGAATATCAATAGACTATTCGAGTGATTACATGATGGCTTCATCGTCGAACACTAGCCTTGGTGCTTCAGCTAATGTTAATGCTGCACCTATTCGAATTCGTCCACCTGCATTCACTGAAGGGAAGTTGGATGGAACCAACTATACACTCTGGAAGTTCAAAATTTCTGCAATTTTGGACTCCTATGAATTACTTGACACTGTCATGGGACCGATGGGATTGGATCCAGAGCCTATACCAGTTGAAGATCCAGCAAATTCAAGATTGATGATTCAGCCAGATCAAGATCTTCTACGAGCTTGGAAGAGGCGGAATGTTGATGCATTATGTGCGATTGTCACTAGTGTAAGTGATTCTGTGCTTACTTTAGTTCAACATACTACTAAAGCACATGAGGCTTGGGGCATATTGGCTCGTCAATATGAGACCAAGAACCACGCATTCTGATTCTGAAAAGGCTGAAGATTTTATCAAACGGATAAAGCATCTTCAAGATCAATTGGCTGCAGTTGGTGTTGTTATAACACCAGAAGAGCTGGCTCGAAGATGTGTACGTGTTCTTCCAGCAAAGTATGATGGATTAGTAACAACCCTTAACACTCAGGTAAGATCAACTCCTCTTACATTTGAAGAGTTTTGTGCGATGCTTTTAGAAGAAGAGATGCGGCTGAAGAATCGACAAAGTACAAGTGATGCTGCATTCTCAGCAAATGCAAAAGGTAAAGGCTCTTCTGAAGGATCAAAGAAGAAGCCAAAGAAGAAAAAGTTCACAGGAAGTTGCTTCTATTGTGGAAAGAAAGGCCATGCCATCAAGGATTGCAGAAAGCAGCAAGCTGATGAACGGAATGGGACTATAAAATCATCATGGAAGAACAAAGAGTCTGCAAACAATACAGAGCTGGAACTTTGGGTAGCTATTGAAGAGGTATGTTCATCTGCTCAAGCTCGTGTTGATGAACCATGGATTTTAGATAGTGGAGCTTCTCACCATATGATCAGTAAAAAGGATTGGTATAGTTCCCTAGTGCCTCTACGAGAATCCATCAATGTAGTGGTGGGAAATGACTCCAAGTGTCCAGCCAAAGGAACTGGAACCATCTCTTTTATCACTTCTCAAGGTGTTGAGAAAAAGTTATTCGATGTTCTCTATGTACCTACACTCAAAAGAAATTTGTTGTCAGTTTTTGCAATAACAGATCGTGGACTCGAAGTTCACTTCAATAAGAGTGGTGCAGAAATCATGGATTCATCAGGTAATGTTGTAGGTAAAGGCATACGACGGGATAACTTGTATGAGTTAAGTGCTTTAACTGCTACAGAAGATAAAGATGTAAGCAGGTTATGGCACCAACGATTTGGGCATCTCGGATTTGCAGTTTTGAAGGAGATGCAAAGAACAGGGATGGTTGCACATTTGCCTGCATTTTCAGAGTTGCAAGAACCTTGTGAAGCTTGTATGATGGGCAAGCAACAACGAAAGGCGTTTCCAAGAGAGACCAACAATCGATCTCAAGCTCCTCTAGAGTTGGTACATGCTGATCTCTGCAGTAAAATGTCTACACCTGCCTTAGGAGGATCTTTCTACTTCTTGTTGTTAGTCGACGATTATAGTAGAAAGATGTGGGTTTATTTCATTCGAGAGAAGGCTGATGCTTTTGAAAAATTTAAAGCGTTGCATAAGTATGTAGAAAATGAATCAGGAAGGAAACTGAAGAAATTTAGAACAGATAGAGGAGGTGAATTCTTGTCAATAGAATTCAACAACTACTGTAAGGAGCATGGTGTGAAAAGGCAACTTACCACAGCTCATACACCTCAACAAAATGGCGTTGTTGAGCGCAGGAACAGGACAGTAGTTGAAATGGCTCGTTGTATGTTAAAGGCTCAAGACATGCCTGATTCATTTTGGGTAGAAGCAGTCAATACAGCAGTCTACATCCTCAGTCGAAGCTACACAAAAGCTCTGAAGGGGATGACTCCTCAAGAAGCATATTCTGGTAAAAAGCCTTCAGTTTTGCATTTCAGAATTTTTGGTTGTTTCTGTTATGCACATATTCCTGATTCAACAAGATCAAAGTTGGATTCAAAAAGAAAAAAGTGTGTCTTCCTAGGATATAGTGAAGAGTCTAAAGCATACAGGTTGTGGGATCCTGAGGGAAGGAAGATTTTTGTCAGCCAAGATGTGGTGTTTGATGAACGACCACACTTAGTAGAAGATAAAGGTAAATCTACTATCTCATCAAACAGAGAAATATCTCACCTTGTGCCTATCAAAAGACAGGTTAAAGTTGAGGAGGAGGAAACATGTGATGGAGAAATTTCCTCAATAAAAAGCCAACCAGTTGTAGCTGCACAACGTAATCCACTACCGAAGTGGGCACAACAGCTCTTTGATGATCACAATCCACATGTAGATGTACCAGAATCATCATCGGATGGATTACAAAGATCAAAGAGAATAGAGGAGCAAAGAAGAGCCTCAGAACACATTGTTAACATGGCTCTAATGGAAGATATCATGGGCTTGATAAAGGAACCTACCACCATTGAAGAAGCCCTTGATGATCCAGGTTGGAGAGCGGCAATGCAGTCGGAGTATGATAGTATACTAAAAAATGATACATGGGATCTAGTCGACTTGCCGCCAAAGAAGAAGGTAATAGGTACTAAATGGATTTGGAAAGCTAAGTATAAAGCAGATGGAACATTAGAAAAGTATAAGGCAAGATTAGTTGCACAGGTTTTTTCACAGATCGAAGGATTTGATGTTCAAGAAACTTTTGCGCAAACAACACGCATGACAACTATTCGGATGGTACTTGCAGTCGCTGCACAAAAGGCCTGGCCTATTTTCCAGATGGATGTCAAATCTGCATTTTTGAATGGTCACCTCAAGGAGGAGGTATATGTATCTCAACCACCAGGTTTTGAGGTGCCCAATTCAGAAAATAAAGTTTGCAGGTTGAAGAAAGCTTTGTATGGCCTTAAGCAAGCTCCACGGGCTTGGTACCAACGAATAGATCATTTTTTCAAAAATATGGGTTTTGAAAGAAGTACTTCTGATGCTAACTTGTATGTAACAAAAAGGGATAGCAAGCTAGTTGTTGTCATTGTATATGTAGATGATTTGATCATTACAGGAGATCATCAGGAACTCATCAATCAAACTCGGATCAGCTTGGGAACTGAGTTTGAAATGACAGACTTAGGTCTACTCCATTTTTGTCTGGGAATTGAAGTATGGCAAAGGAAGGATGGCATTTTCATCTCACAACAAAAATATGCCAAAGAGATTCTCAAGGCATTTGGAATGATGGACTGCAAGTCAACTAGCACACCTATGGAGGTAAATCATAAGCTATCTATGGATGATAACATGCCTGATATAGATGCTAAGAAGTATAGGAAGCTCGTTGGAAGTCTTATTTTTCTATGCAACACTAGACCAAAAATTTGCTATGTTGTTAGAGTATTAAGCAAGTTTTCCAACAAACCTAAGGAGAGTCACTGGAATGCTGGAATGCGAATTCTAAGGTACATTGTAGGAACCTTGGATTTTGGTATTTTTTATACCACAGGTGATACACTCCAAGGATATTGTGATTCAAATTAGGCTGGAGATTGTGATTCTAGAAAATCAGTTTCTGGATATTGTTTCTCACTTGGTTCAGTAATATTTTCTTGGGTAAGTAGAAAGCAACCAACTCTCGCACTCTCCTCCACTGAAGCAGAGTACAAAGCAGCTTGTTTTGCTTCTTGTGAGGCAGTCTGGTTAAAGAGAATTCTTGCAGATCTAGGCTTTCCATCAAATATGGCGACTATACTCAAGTGTGATAATCAAAGTTGTATGGCTATTGCAAAGAACCCAGTATTTCATGCTCGCACCAAGCACATAGAAGTACAGTACCATTACATTCGTGAGCTAATTGAAGATGAAATTGTGGAGCTAGAATATTGCCCAACAAAGGCTAATTGTGCTGACATATTCACTAAAGCACTTGGAAGGGAGCAGCTCAACAGACATCTTCAACAGATGGGCATAGGACCGAAACTTACTTGATTTTTCATTGGTAAACATTGAGGGGGGGTGTTAGTATATGATCAATGTCTACCCCTCATGATTGTATGCACATTTTGTAAGGCCCCCGTTATGAGGAGAAGCCAAGCGTGCATTACCTAATTGATGGGAATCCCAACTTACATGTTGGATGAAGGTCATATTGGACCATGTAAGGTATTGTAAAGAAAGGGAGTTACCAGGGTCCCCAATTGGGGGGTTCAGGGTAGCGAGGAGCAACCCCGGCTGGGGGTCCAAGGGGGCCAACGGGCCCCCTCGCTGGGGGGTCCCTGGGGGCCAGCGGGCCCCCTGGTGGGGGTCCGGGGGCAGCGCCCCTAGCGCGACGGTAAAGGGAATATTCCCTATCGGTGTCAAAAAACATTTATATTTCTTAGGTCGGTTCAACCGGTCTAAGCTATGTATGGCAATTACGCGGGTGGTGGCCGCCCACGCTCTACCGCCCATGTATTGCCGTCCACAGAAGGCCACCCATGATCCTATATATACATGACTTCTACACTACCTGAGACATCAAGTTGAGCCAGCATACCTCTACCTTGTATCTCCCTATCTATAGTTGTCTAGATCGCCATTTAAGCTCTACCTTGAGAGCGCATGGGTGGACAATGCCATCATCTTTGTACTTGCTGTTAGTAGAAAATTGTTGAGATTCTCCTATATCTGTTATCTTCTCTGCTACTGCTCCTGTGTTATATTGCGTAACTATTGTCTTACAATGCTTTGTACCAGCCCTTTGATGCTTTTGAGTTGATAAGTGGACCTCCTTAGCTTTCCAATGACACCATAAAATGGCCTATGTACTTTGGAAATGATGTATGTAAAGATTGAATCAAAACAGATAACTTTGATCCTCAAGATCTCAAGAAAACCTTCTATTTATGTCTTGACACCTGCTGGATCTTTTGCTCAGTATGACCAGTAGGTTGCTTTTAGGGGTATCTAATTAGCTTAGCAAGCTAAATATTCCAAGTGGAATGATATAAAACGATCAACTATGCTTAGAGAAATCAATTTAGCAAGTAAACCTTTACCCCCAATTTTTTAGGATTGTTGTAGACTTTGACCAGTGATCACTTCGATGAGGTTTTCTCTGAAATGGCTGAATAGAATCTCTTAAACTTTTTTCAGCATGTAGATAACTTTGAGCTGGTTCCAACAAGCTTTAGATCTTTGAATTTGGTGGAGATATGACTGAGATATGCTCTTCACAAGTTGACAGACTTTCAAGTAGTATGATAGAGAACTCAGAAATGAACAATGAAGATATATGTATTAATGAACACTTGTATACAATACCATTGGCATGAATATCATTGCCTAATGGTGTAGATAGGTGTGGGCTAGAGTGTAGGCCTCACACACACTCAGAAACAGTAATGAGAAGCTCGGGAGTGATGAGTTCTAACCGCAACTTTTTTATGATCACTTTTATAGTGATTAAGTAAAAATTTGAATTCAAATTCAAACTTTTGGCTCCCTATGATCAAGCTCCTATATCCTAGGAGATATTCTATCAATCAAAGCTAACCTTTTTCCACGAATTCCTTTTGGTAGGTGTTTACAAAGATTCCAAGTCAAATGTGACTGTTACAAAGAGGTAAAGTGATAATTAACCACTAGCATATGTTCCTATGCTTCTCCATTTGTGTATGGACTTCAAAGTATCCTTCAAGCCAAATGTGTAGGCTTGTGAATTGCACCAACAGCTCCCCCTCAAGCCAAACATTTTGGTTGGGTCTTTATCTTTAATCTTCATGTATATTTGCAATCCAATCATTGCTTTGAACCTGCAAAGTTTGGTTCCATCCAAAGCTTTAGTCAACAAATCTGCACACTGCATGTTGGTTGATACATAGGTTAGTTGAATGTCTTTGCTTAATAACGTTTCTCTCACATAATGGTAATGGACCTCTATATGTTTGGTCCTAGCATGATAGATAGGATTAGCTGCAAGGTGAAGTGAGCTTGTATTGTCTCCAAAGATTATTGGTGACCTAGAATATAAACCCAATTCTATAAACAATAGCTTGATCCATATGGCTTCTTGAGTGGCATTAGCCAATCCTCTATACTCTGCCTCTGTAGAGGATAAAGCAACAGTAGGTTGCTTCTTTGAAGACCATGATATTGGCTTGTCACCTACAAATGAAATGTATCTAGAAGTGCTCCTATCATCCTTGCATCCTGCCCAATCTGCATCTGAATAGATCTTAATATCCAAATCTGAAGTGTAAGGGAAATACAAACCATGATGTTGTGTATCCTTGAGATACTTTAATATCCTTTTGGCAGCCTCCAAGTGAGGTGCTCTTGGCTTGTGCATAAACTGACTTAGCACACTAACTCCATATGCAATATCTATCCTTGTTAAGGTAGCATAGTTCAAGCTACCCACCATGCTTTGATAACTTGTAATTTCATTAATTTCATCACCTTCATTGGCACTTAGTTTAAGGTTTACCTCCATTGGAGTACTTGCAACTTTGGCATCCTGCAATTGAAATTTATTCAACATATCCTCTATGTATTTTTTCTGAGTAATGTATATTCCAGAGTTAGTATAGACTAACTCAAGCCCAAGAAAATACTTTAGTAGACCAAGATCATTGATCTTGAACTCCTTCATCATCTGGCTCTTGATTTATCTGATTACATTAACATCATTACCTATAAGTATGATGTCATCAACATAAACACATAGGGATATTACCTCTGAATTACTTCTCTTGATGAATAGAGAAGTGTCTGCCTTGCTCATGACAAAGCCTTGGTCTTGAAGGTAAGTGGTCAATATGTGATTCCATGCCCTAGGTGCCTGCTTCAATCCATATAAAGCTTTATTCAATTTGCACACATATGATACCTTGTTAGGGTCTTCATAGCCAGGAGGTTGTGACATATATACCTCCTCTGAAATCCATCCATTCAAGAAAGCATTTTTGACATCCAATTGATACATGTTCCAATTTTTTGATGCAGCCACACTTACCAACACTCTGATGGTTGGCATCTTGGCCACAGGTGAGAATGTCTCTTCATAATCAATGCCTTGGGTTTGTGCAAAACCCTTGGCTACCAATCTGGCTTTGTACCTGTTAATTGACCCATCAGAATTTCTTTTAAGTTTATAGATCCATCTGGACCCTATTATCTTCATGGACTCCTTCTTTGGTACTAGCTCCCATGTGTCACTTTCCTTGAGTGCTTCAATCTCCTCATCCATAGCTTCTTTCCATTCTATCTTGGTTATGGCTTCTTCATATGATCCTGGTTCTTCAATTGATAAATCTTATGGCAAGATAAACAGAGTGTTTAGTAACAAGAGATGTATCATACCCCTCTTTGTGATCTTCTGATTGATTGAGTTGAAGATTCAGGTATTTCTTCAAGTTTCTTCATCTTCATTTTGCCCTTGGACTTCCATGCCTTGAACTCTTCAAGATTGATAATGTCTTCATCATGTGAATTTGAGTCTTCATTTTGAGTAGGTTCCTCCTTAGCAAGACTTGGAAACTCCTCCTCTAAGTCATAGGGTAGTTTAAACTTCCTGCATTCATTCTCATACCAAGAATCATTTTCATCAAAGACAACATCTCTACTAACCATGAATCCCTTATTGGAAGGGTTATAGAACCTGTATCCTTTCTGATTTAGATCATATCCAATAAAGATGCACTTCTCAGCCTTAGGGTCTAGTTTACCTCTTATCTGAGAAGGAATGTGTACATATGCTACACATCCAAATATCTTGCAATGATCTAGTGAGGGTCTCTTACCATGCCATGCTTCATATGGTGTCATCCCATCAAGGGACTTAGATGGTAACCTGTTTATGAGGTAAGTGGCAGTAGAAACACTTCTGCCCATAGGTAATTAGGTAACTTTTTTTCATTCAACATAGACCTAGCTTTTTCAACAATCAGCCTATTTCTTCTCTCAGCTACCCCACTCTATTCAGGAGTATACCTTGTGGTGATTTCTCTTTTAATGCCTTTGTCCTGCAAGAAGTCTTCAAACTCATTGGAGAAGTACTCACCTCCTCCATCTGACCTTAGTCTCTTCAAATTCTTTCCTGTCTGATTCTCAACAAGTGCAAGATATTTTTTAAAGCAATTAAACACTTCATCCTTGTGCTTCATGAAGTACAATACAACCCACCTGCTATAATCATCAATAAAAGATACATAGTACCTTGATCCTGAGATTGAGGGGTCTTTGCTTGGTCCCCATACATCTGTATGGACAAGCTCTATGTAGTCTTCATGCATGTAGCCTTTCCTTGAGAAGGGTAACCTGTGAGACTTCCCAAATTGACAAGCACTACATTTATATATCATATGTTGTTTGGAAACATTGGGTATTCCAATTACACATTGATCCCTGCATATCTGCTTCAAGGTTCTTTCTCCTACATGCCCTAATCTTTTGTGCCAAATCTCAAGCTCTGAAAGTGTTTGATCTTTATAACTGTAGAGTGCAATATACTTTGTGTCTTCTAGCTCAAAAGTGAAAAGTCTACCTTATTTTTCTCCTTTAGCAATTCTCTTGAACCCATGCCTTGGATCCTCCACAAATGCTCCAAATTGGTTGAATCTGACCTGCAAACCTTTCTCCACAAGCCTTGGTGATGGTTGAATCTTCCTCTTGACTGTGAGTATCCACCTCTTTGATATCCTCTTCCTCTCTGATTCTTGTAATTCCTGAAACACTCATCTATAGTATGATTTGATAAACCACAAATGTTGCATGGTGAGGAGTTATAGGATCTCCCCCTACTTTGCTTACCTCCTCTGCCCCTTCCTCTTGATGATCTACCTCTCCCTGCATAGTTGGCTTGGGAGGTAGTGCCTTCATCTTCCACCTTCTTGTTCTTGCCTTTATCTTTAGCCTTTTTATCAGTGATAGGGCAGAAGAGTTATTACCTTTGGATGTGTCTCCATTCTTGTTGAGCTTCGCTTCATGAGTGAACAATTGTCCCATGAGAGTTGTAAGATCTGGAATTTGAATGTCCATGTAAAGGTCCATGGCAGTGGTGAAGCTTTCCCATTTGTCATCAGCTTTGATCCCATTGATCACTTGTCTTACAATCTGCTCTTCTTCAATTTCTTCTCCTATGCTTGCTAACTGATCTTCTACATCTTTAATCTTGGTTACAAATTCTGAAATAGCTTGCTTAGGTTGCTTCCTTAATGTGGTGAATTCAATCCACAACTGATTTTTTCTAGCCCTTGTGTTGGAAGAGAAATAAGATGATAAGGTTTCCCAAGTTTCTTGGGATGTCTTACAGTTCCTAATATGTGGCAAAAGAAAATCAGAGATGGAGTTGAGTAAATAAGACCTTGCTAATGCATCCTTAGCACACCATGTGTTGAGCTTTTCATGTTCTTCCTTTGTTGGCAATCCTCTTGTTTTGAATGAGGGCAATTCATCTCTTGAGATATATCCATAGAGACTCCTTCCTTGTAGGTATGTCTTCATCCTTAGAGACCATGCTTGATAGTTGTTCCTGTCCAATTTATCAATAAATGAAGGAAAACCATCTCCCATTTTACCTTAGTTTGCTCTGATACCACTGTTGGGAAAGATGGATGGATACTCCAAGAGATTGAGTAGGTACTGCCAAATCCTACTTTGTACCAGCCCTTTGATGCTTCAGAGTTGATAAGTGGACCTCCTTAGCTTTCCAATGACACTATAAAATGGCCTATGTACTTTGAAAATGATGTATGTAAAGATTGAATCAAAACAGATAACTTTGATCCTCAAGATCTCAAGAAAACCTTCTATTTATGTCTTGACACTTGTTGGATCTTTTGCTCAGTATGACTAGCACAGTAGGAATTGGAAAAATTCCTTTTAGAGGTATCTAACTAGCCTAGCAAGCTAACTATTCCAAGTGGAATGATATAAAAACATCAACTATGCTTAGAGAAATAAATTTAGCAAGTAAAAGAGAAGAGACACAACCTCATCAAATGCATAAATATTAGGATTCCTTTTTGTAATCAAATGGAGTGTAGTAGCAAATCTTTGAAAAGATTTTGGTAATCCTTTCAACAATGTAGAAATGAGTGATGCATCTGGAATAATCTCATCTATGTTTGCCAATTTCTCTTTCAAGTCCTTGATGCATGTCACATACACATCCACAAATGCATTTTCATCCATACATACATCCTCAAGTTGCTTCCTCAATTATGCAACAAGCGCTTCATTACTCACATCATACAAAGAAGCAAGAGTGTTCCATTCCTATCTTGATGTAGAACATTACCAAATGTGTGGAACTATATGACGTTTCACAGAAAGTGCAATCAATGCATGAGCTTGAGCATCTTTTCCATCCCATCTAAGCTGCTCTTGTGTAGGTGGAGAAGGAGTAACCACTATACTTGAAGAAGAAGCTCCATCTGTGATAGTAGACTGTGAAGTAGAAGAACCTGCGGGTCTTCGATCTACATCCACCACTATGTTCCAAAGTTGTTTTGCAACAAGACCATGCTCCATCATGTAAGACCATATTGGATAGTTGGTCCCATCAAGCTCATCTTCAGCTTGAAGCATGCCAAACAAGTCATTGTTGCCCACCATTTCACTAAAGAACAAGAATGTGATAGAATCTTTACTTCGACAAAAGTTGAAATGAATGCTGAAATTTCAGTTCACAAAACGTCACTCTTATGGTAAATGTGATTGCATGAATGGCCTTGAAATATGAGTAAAACCCTAGTGTAACAAATGGAAATGTTCTTTAGCTGCTGAAATACAATGTTCTATGCTTTGAAGTCAATTTGCACTGTTAAACGTGTGCAAGCATCGTGACACAAAAAACCCAAACTTGAGAAGGAGTTGAACCTACTCTGATACCATTGTTGGGTGTGTGTAGAAGTGTGAGAGACACACAAGGAGCACAAACGTAGCAAGACACACGGAGAAAGACAGATGGTTGGAATAGCTCTCTCTATTGACAATGAATTGAACTAAAGTAAGAGTTAAATAATACCAATAAGTACAAAGTATCAACACATATGAGTGAATCATGTATGTGGTAACATGGGGAAAAAACCTCTAGCTAGTACTAGAGTAAAAAGTGTCCATGTGTAGGGAAAAGGTTCACATCAAAGCTACTCGAGGAACACATGAGTGTAACAATGCCAAGGTCTATCCTTTAGTAATTTTCCTATGATTATTTAAAAACTTAAAATATTTCCATATTTTCAATGACTTGCACATATTTTCAATGATAAAGGGATGAAAAGGTATGTTAAATTCTATGCTTTGGTTGCTACCTTAGTTGTTTGCCTAAAGTAGCAACAAAGTTGTACTCTTGCATGTTTTGATTGCACTATGTAAATTGTTAATGGTAAGGGAATGAAAAAGGTATTCCAAGCTATATGCCTTGGCTTTTCCATTTGACTAGCCACACATCCAAAGTTGTAGTGTTGCAAGTTATAGTTGCACTATGTAGATTATCAATGATCTATGCATCCCTTGTAAAATGATATGATACTAGTGTAAGAGAGCTTCTTAAATCCTAACTCAAACTATCCTTTTAGATGAGAACCTAGACATTCTTTATGCATATACACATAGTATAAAAATATAGAAACCATAGATCTTGTTGAAGAAACACTCACTAATTGGACATATATTTGAAGGTCAAATCTTAGGAAGAAAACCACATGCCTATGTGAAGGGACAAATTCACAAGTGCATTATATTTGTAAAGTTAGTTCACTTTAGTTCTAGAAGTTTTTTAAAAATAACGAGAATAAGAAAATCTATATAAGTTAGTTTGTATCAACTGATGCGATGGTGAAGACAATAAGAAAGTGAGTTAGTACTCATTTTATATGACTGAGAATAGTCGAGCTTCTCTATGTGAGAAAACACCTGTGTATTTCTGAGTTTTCATAGCTATGACAAGAACTAGTTAAAGTTCTGTGTATAAGTCTTCTTCCTTCATCTCCAGTGTTTGTCTTCTGTGTAATGTTTTGAAGAATTGAAGTTTTTCAAGCAAGTCGATGCCTGGCATCGAATGTATGTTGAAAGGTTGAGTTTTATGCGGGAAGTCGATGCCTGCATCGAATCTTGGCTGATAATTCATTGTTTTCATTCTCTGAGTGTCACCTATTGTTGAATCTTCTAAAAACATGAAGTTTGTGGAGCAACTCGATGCCTGGCATCGAGTTTCAGCATAAAGTCGATGCCTGCCATCGACTTCCCACATAAAAGTGGTTTCCTTCACACCTGTGGTTAACGCGCCTATTTCAGGAACAAAAAATAGCTAAAAAAAGCATTAAGTCGATGCCTGGCATCGACTTTTGGTTGCAAGTCGATGCTAGGTATCGAATTTTCATTTTTAGACATTGAGGATTACTAAAACAGGCAAAATTTCCATTTTTGGAAGTCATATAGGGTCATCTTGTGAAGGTCATAACTTGAGTTGTAGAGATCCGTTTCAAGCACATCATAGCGTGTTGGAAAGCTCTACTCTTCTAGGTTCATCCATCAAAAGATCTTGGAAAAATAATATTTGAAGCAAGAGAAATTAGCAAAATACTAAAGGTATGTCATTTCAGTCATTGGAAAGTTATGTAGAAGTAAAGGTCTTGGTTTTGGCTATCATTACTCAAAGTTTGGAGTGACAATGAGTTAGTGGTGACCATAGAGGTGTTTCAATGTCACATTAATTCGTTTTTTGTGGTGTTTTACACATCAACAAGTGGTATCAGAGCAGAAAGGTCCTGAAGAGCAAAACGCGGCAAAGGTACGAGAAGTTTTGGAAAGTTTTCCATTAAAGTTTGAAAGGTGAAGCATTTGAAGATGCAAGGCATCAAAAGGTTGCTTCAAAAGTATCCTCATACACAAAGAACTCCAAAAGGTATTATTCTTTATCCTTTAAGCTCATAGGTTGTAGCAAAAGGAAAGGAGTATGGCAGATCATATATGCATTGACAAACTCGACAGAGATAATTACCCCGCATGGGTAATGAGAATGGAAGCCTTACTTATGAGTAAGGATCTCATGGTATATGTAACAGGTTCTAGAATACAATCTCTGATCATTTGCTACCACACATCAAAGGATTGGAATCATCTGAAGATATATGGAATGCATTGGAGTATCATTTCCAAAGCACTACTAAAGCACGGAAAGCAAGTCTATGGTCAGAGTTTACAACATTCAAGAAGAAGCCAAGTCAAAGTATTAGTGATTATGTCACTAAGATGAAGGATCTTGCAGATAGTCTTGGATCCATAGATGAAGATATTGAGGATCACAAGTTCATTGCTCAATTACTTATAGGTTTGAGAGGGGATGAAAGGTGAAAACCTTTTGTCTTATCAATAGAACTTTCATTAAACCATTATGTTCCAGATTTGAACCAGTTGCTTGGTTTGATGCTCACATTTGAGCAAGACTTGAAGGGAGATGGAGATAAAGGACAAAGTTCTGCAATGTACATGAAGAACAAGAAGAAAGGAGATAAAGGTAAGTCAAAGAATGAAGAAGAGTCAACTTCTCAAGTTTATTATGCAAGAGGTAGAGGCACAGGCAGAGGAAGAGCAAGAGGTTTTGGAAGAGGAAGAGGTAATCAAAATAACAACAAGAAGGCTTGCTGGATCTGTGGATTGAGTAATCATTTGGCTCATGCCTGTTGGCACAATCAACAAGGACCAAATCAAAATCAGAACAACAATAGCAGAGGTCGAGGTGGAAGATATCAAAGTAATTTTCAAAGAGGTAGACAAAGTCAAAAAGGAGACTATGGTAGAGGTGGAGGAAGAAGTTGGGGACAGAATCAATCCTACAATACCACCTACTACAACTATGCAAATGACACATAGAATGAAGGTCATACATCATTGATGATGAACTCAATCAGCACATCAGATAAAGAAGATCTAAAGGTATTTTACATTGACTCTGGATGTTCTAATCATTCATTTGTCAGGAAACATAGAATTGATGTCATAATTGGAAAAAGGCATTTCTAGTCATAGTGTTCAAACATGTGATAATACAAGACATAGTGAACATTCAGTTGGAAAAGTGAAATGCAAGAGTGGAGCAAATTTGCTAACCAATTTTTTGTATGTTCCCACAATACCTAAAAACTTGATTAGTGTGGGATAGATAGTTGAAAAAGGTTTTCAAGTTAGGTTTACAAATGAAGGTGTATTTGTTGAAGATCCAGAGAATGGATATAATCAGATTGTCTCTGGTAAGAAAGACGGTAGACTCTATACTTTAAGAGTGCAAGGGAACATTGGTCAAGCTTTGCTCACACATGATGAAGGTGTGATTACAGAACTTGATCTCTGGCATAAGAGATTAGGTCATTTCAATGAAAGAGGAATTAAAGCTATGGTTGCTAATCAGTCTGTACTAGGATTACCAAATGTGCAAAGTCAACATATGGTTTATAAATGTGAAGCATGTCAAATGGGAAAAGCACACAGGTTACCATTTCAGAAGAAAGGATTCAAACATGATGGAGTACTTGAGCTCATTCATACAGATGTATGGGGACCAACAAAAGAAGGATCTATCAGTGGCTCAAGGTATTATGTTCTTTTCATTGATGATGCTACAAGATGGATAACATTATATGTTTTGAAGGAAAGATCAGAAGTGTTTGGAGCCTTCAAGCATTTTCATGCATATGCAAAGAGAGTCACTGGTCAAAAGCTTAAGAGACCGAGGTCTGATGGAGGGGGAGAATACTTCTCCCAAGATTTCAATGATTATTTTTGGAATGCAGGTATTAAGAGAGAAATAACTTGCAGGTATACACCACAACAAAATAGTGTAGCAGAAAGAAGGAACAGGACTTTGGTTGAGTTTGCTCAAGCTATGCTGAAGGAGAAGAATTGTCCAAATTATCTTTGGGCTGAGGCTGTAAATACAGCTACATATCTTGTGAATAGATTACCATGTGCAGCTCTCAATGGAATGACTCCATATGAAGCTTGGTGGGGTAAGAAACCAACACTAATTGAAAGAAGGCCCACACAATTTTGTGTGGTTGAATAAAAATGATCCAATCTTACGATAACTAAGTGGTACTATAGTAGATTACTCTAGAAAGAAAATTACCCACAAAAGGCCAATCTAACCTTCCAAGGAAGTCTTTAGAGAACCACATCACGAAGAATGTAGAGAGCTTATTATGCACAACCTAGGGAAACATATAATTACATAAGTGCAAAATAACAAAAGCTAGTTTTAGAAGAAAAACTAACTTCCATCAAATATCATTCCCTTTAAATATGTTGAAGAGAATGTGCAAATATTTGTAGTTCCAAAATATCCATCTACACCTATGCAGCATTTGGAATAAATTTCACATTTGGAATCCAACTCATAAGGTTTTGGAAAAAATGGGTCTTGGATTTCCATCAAAATTTGAGAAGCTTGACAGGAAGAACTATCCAAGATGTTTCATGAGGATGGAGTTTTACAAGGAAAAAAACTTCATGGATATATCACACGTGATAAAAGAATGCCAATTATAAGGACCAAGACACAACCAAGACATGAAGAAGAGGAAATGTTGGCTTCATGATGCTCCAAAGATGCATTGGAAAGGTCATAGATCTTTAAAAAAAAATCTTAAAGGTAATCAAGCATCTACTTCTTATACCAATAAAAATAAAAGCAATAATGTTAAAGGAAAGGAAATAAAAATGATGAGGATGAAGGTTCCTCTTCTCAATCCAAATTTAGAGGAAGAGGCAAATATGGATGAGGTAAATCCAAACGTGATAAGCAAGGTGGGGGGAAAGTCCATGTACTATTCCATGCAACATATGTGGTCTTACCATCCACATAATAGAAACTTGGTTTAGGAGTCCAAGGAATCAAAGAGGAAAAGTTACTCCAAGAGGCATGTATGGAGCATCTAGAGGCAATTGCAACAAAATTTATAATTCTAGTTATGGATATAGAAATTATAAAAACTACCAAGGTGGTTATCAAAGTAGATAGAGCAAAAGAAGAGATTATAAAAACTATAGAGATTATCAAATCCAAAAGGACTCCTTGTTTCTTATGATTTGCAACACGAATGAAGGTGAAGTACATGAGATTGTATTCTACATTGACTCAAGTTTCTCAAATCATGTAGCAAGAAACATTTCTTTACTTTCTTATTTGAAATAGTCAAGGTGTATCCATGACTGGCTCAAATAGGTGATGACACAAACAATGTAGTGGAAAACACGAGTAATGTAAAGAGTGCATATGGGTACAACAATTTGTTGTGTATGGTAATATATGTACCAAAAATCACAAAGAATCTAATAAGTATTGCATAGATTTGTGGCAAAGGTTTGTAGATAAGGTTCACAAAAGTTGGACCCTATGTTGAAGACCCTTCTCACTCTATTTTCATGAAAAATGGTTTGATAAATGGAGAGCTAAGCATTATTAACAAAGCTAAGGAAGAACCATATTGGAATGAAATAATGAAAGAATAAATTAAAGTTTTGAAGATAATTTTGTTGAAATGACAAAGGACTAGTCCTACTCTACTCACATACAAACATCTAACAAGATATGGTGGAATAAAAGATAAAAAAACATGATGAATTAAATAGAATGGAAATGACTTAAATAAGATGCTCTATGAGAATGGAGTCTCCATTAGGAGAGGAGCAAACTCTTGGAAATGGACTAGAGTGTATGAGCTTGTGAGGAGCGAAGGGAGGTCTTGCTTATATCGAGTTTGGGAGAATTCCCTTGCATGTGGGATGAATGAACTTGCATGAGGATGAATGTAGAATTGGACAAAAGGGTGGAGCATGGAATTCTCAACATCCCCCCTCCATCTAATAACCCTTTTGTTTGTAATGTGGGGAACTAGTGCCTTATGGGATCACATAGCTCATTGGGGATTTTAGAATCTAGGGACATATGGGTTCCTTAGACATAATAGGGACATATGGGATCCAAGTTTGGGAAATATGGCATCCCTTGGTCTTTATGACCATAAAGTATGTGGTTTTTGTATCCACTGACATACAGATCCATGGAGGTGGGACATTATGGCATCCTTGGGATATTGGGACATATGGGATCCCAAGATATGTACTTGGATGTTTGGGATCCAAGTGGTTTTGTGGGGATCTAGGAACATATGGGATCTCTAGACATGTATAAGGGTTTAAATCATGGGGTAGATAGTGATTTTGATCCATTCAGATATTCTTCTTGTATACTCATTTTGCCTTGTTGTTGTGATCCATGTTGATATATTTAGGTAGTGATGTGTGTGAACACTCTAGGAATGCCAGGGCACTTTTTTCCCTCTTTAAGAGGTTTTTTTCACCCAGCTTGTATATACGCCTATTGCCCTAATGGGCTACTTATCTTTGAACATTCTCTAGTAATACATTCAGTATTGTGTGTTGTGCTCCAAGCTTCTTCTTCTTCCTTGTGCTGTTCGCGTGCTTCCATAGACGTCTAACTCCAAAAATTGGTATCAGAGTAGGTCGCTGCTTCATCAAGGGCGTTGTCTACACCTCTCCGGTTGCAATCTCATATTCGCATGAAATTAGGTGAGCATACTCAGGGTGTCTCAGAGATCAAAACTACTTCGTTTTGTGTGCCGAAATCGTGATCTAAACTCATTTTGGCCTCTGAACGCACTATCGTAGTGCTTGTGCAGGCTATTTCATCTTTTTGTGCCAAAGGTATATACCTATTTCGGTTCGCTAGTATAAGCGTCTCGAAGTATGTTATAGGTTTAGCAGAATTTGTCTCGGTAATTCCGTTCAACTTTTTGAGATACAGTCAATTTTCTGCATCAAGGTATTTTAGTCACCAGCCATGGCTGAAAGCAATGATGTATTCTGTATGTTGGTTGTTGAGGATAAGTTGGATGGTACCAACTACCCGTTATGGGCTTATATGATGCGACATGTGTTGGTTGCAAAAGGACTATGGAACATTGTACTGGGTATTGAAAAATGTCCTATCACACCTGCAACTATTACAACTATATGTAATGAAGCTGATGTAGAAGGTGTCGAAGATGATGATATTCTACATATTCCTGTTCGTGCTGCGGTTTCTGCTGCACCTACTACAGAGCAAATTTGTTGGGATGGCAAAGATTCTTAGGCACATGCACTGATAGCTTTTTCTATCAAAGTTGCCATTATTCCTCATATTCGCTCTTGCAGAATAGCTAAGGATGTTTGGGATACACTTACCACATTGTATCAAGCTAGGAATGAAGCTTGTGTTGCTTATCTCTGAAAATAGTTGGAGAGTGAGCACATGAATGAAGGTGATTCTATGGATAGTTGGAGGCTCGTGTTGCTTACCTCAAAAAATAGTTGGAGAGTGCACACATGCATGAAGGTGAATGAGGCTCGTGTTGCTTACCTCCAAAAACAATTAGAGAGTGAGCACATGAATGAAGGTGATTCTATGGACAGTTTTCTAACAAAGATCAAAGACTTGAAGGAGTAGTTGATTTCTGTTGATGAGCTTATACTAGATAGCTCACTTGTGCAGACCGTTCTGAATGGTCTTCCTGATTCATATTAGAGTTTTGCTTCTACTCTTCAGTTGATGATGAAAGGCAATCCAAATGCCTTGTCATTTTGAGGAGTTATTCTATGTTCTCTTGCAAGATCAGTCCAGGTAGAACACGTCCATTTTGCGTGTTGCAGATCAAGATTTCCTGGCTAGTCAGAAGGGCAAAGGAAAATGGAGCTCTTCAATTAGAAAGCAGAAATCTACTAATTCTGCACAATCAAAGAGAGAAGACAAAGACGAAAAGAAATCAAAAAAGCAGAAATTGTTTTGCAAGTACTGTAAAGGAAATCATCATATCATAAAGAACTCTGCAAAATTGGTTGCTAAAGAGGCAAAGAAGAAAGAGGCTGGAATGGTTGTTGCAGAAGCCTCTACACCAAAAACAGAGTCTGCTAATCTTGCACAGGAAGAAGAATGGGTGTTTAGTCATGTTTGTAGTTTTGACCCATCTTCTCATGAACAGTGCATGTCTGCAGTAGACTCATATGTTTGGTATTTTGACAGTGGGGGGACCAAACATATTACCTCACAGTGCAGTTTCTTCTCTTCACTCAAGCCTACCCCTATAGGGAATACTGTTACATGCGCCAACAACTCCTCTTATCATGTTATGGGAGTTGGTAAGATCATTTTGACTACTACCGATGGTAGTTCTTTCACTTTGTCAGATGCTTTGTTTGTGCCAAGGATGAAGAAAAATCTGTTATCAATTTCTGCATTAGCCAAGATTGGCTTGGTTGTGAAATTTGTTGATGATAGATGTACACTTCATGATCTATCAAATGGCAATGTGATTATTGCTTCTGGCATTTTATGTCGTGGGCTGTATAAGCTCATAGACTATGAAAGATCTGTAAATGATTTGGCATGTGCAGTACATGATTCTCACGCTATGTTAGATGCAGAGCTTTGGCATGCAAGCTTTGGTCATCTAAATTTTGCTAGTTTGCTATGCCTGCAGAAATCTAAAATGGTATCCTCTTTGCCCAAACTTGAGGCACCCAAAAAACATGTTTGTGAAGGCTGTAATTTGGGCAAAATGCAGCATTCTTCCTTTCCAAAAGATGGTTCAGTTCGGGCTACTCAGAAATTGCAACTTGTACATAGTGATGTCTGTGGTCCTATGAAGACACCTTCTTTTGGAAATTATCTTTACTTCGTGACTTTCATTGATGATTTTTCCAGGCATGCATGGGTATATCCATTGAAGGCAAAGTCCGAAGTGTTCATATGCTTCAAAAAGTTTTTGGTTTTGGTTGAAAATCTATCAGCATGTAAAATGGGCACCCTCGTTCTAATTGAGGGGGGGAATATATGTCTTCTGATTTTAATGCATTTTTGGTTGAACGTGGGATAAAACACCAGTGTACAGTGCCGTATACACCCCAATAGAATGGAGTTGTTGAACGAAAGAAAAGCTCACTCATGAACATGGTGAGGTGTATGGTCAAGATTCAGGCTTTACCACATAGTTTTTGGCTTGAGGTTGTCATGTCGGCAACATATGTACTTAACAGGTGTCCCACTAAAGCACTGCAGTCCATCACTCCATATGAGGCTTGGCATGATCACAAGTCATATGTTTCTCATCTGCATGTTTTTGGTTGTTTGGCATATGCATTAGTGCCTGAAACAACATCACAAAAAATTGGATGATAAATTAGTAAAATGTATTTTTGTTGGGTACAGTTCTGAAAGTAAAGGCTATCGTCAGTATCATCCACAGACTAGACACATTCTGGTTAGCTGTGATATTGTTTTTATGGAAGATGCTATTCAGCCATTTCTTTCATGTAGTAAGGAGACATCTGTTAGCTCCAAAGACATGTATGATACTTTGCTGCCTCTTTTTACAGGTGGACAGTCTAGTGCTAGTCCTAATGAGGAAACTTCTCAGCCTTTGTAGGTTTCATGTGATGATGTAGATCATCCCATTTTTTATGCAGATTTGCATGATGCACTTGTTGATGAGAGAACTGACATTGAGGAAGCAAAAACTATGTCAAAATGGTTGCTGTAGACTTTGCGTGAAAGCAAACTAGATGCACCTTTGTCGTATCGTACTCGATCAGGCTCTCATAGTGCCTCTTTTGCATCAGATTGCTATGCTATGGCTGCATCTAGTCTCTGTGATGAGAGTGAGACTGTTTCATTTGACAAAGCACAAAATTCAAAAAATTGGATGGATGTTATGCAATATGAATATGATGTTATAATGAAGAATGGTACTTGGTATTTATGTGACTTGCCTCCTGGCAAGAAGACCATTAGCACTAAGTGGGTTTACAAGCTGAAGTGTAAGCCTAATGGAACAATTGACAGGTATAAGACCACGCTTGTTGCAAAGGGTTATGCACAGGAAAGAGGCATTGATTTTGATGAGACCTTTACACCTACATGCCTTATGACTACTGTTCGGAGCATTTGTGCACTTGCAGCCCATCAGGGCTGGAATGTACATCAGTTAGACATTAAAACTGCATTTCTGAATGGTGACTTGCATGAAGAAGTGTATGTTTTTCAGCTCCGTGGCTTTGTGCAGAAAAGGCATGAAAACCAAGTGTGCAGGTTAAAGAAGGCATTATATGGTTTAAAGCAAGCACCACGTGCTTGGTATGAGAAGATACATGCCTATTTGATTACACATGGTTTTGAGAATAGTACAACTGAAAGCACCTTATAGGTTAAGCATGCTAATGATGTGCTTCTGATCATTGTTGTCTATGTCGACGACATGCTGCTCAATGGTCCTATTGAGAAGCATATTGCTGATTTGCACGCCTCATTTGAGATGTATGATTTGGGGCATTTGCATCAATATTTGGGCATTCAATTTATGCAAGTTGATGCTAGAATGGATTTGTGTCAAACGAAATATATTGACACATTATTGCAGTGTTTTGGCCTTAAAGACTATAAGCCTATTGCCACTCCTATGGAGAGAGGTTTACGATTGAGTCTTCGTGATGCTGGAGATGCATTTGATGTTGTCCTCTATCAATAGGCTGTTGGATGCCTGATTTACTTATGCATTACTCGGCCAGATATTCAGTTTTTTGTCTCAGAGATGAGCACTTTTATGCATTGCCCAGGAGTCAAGCATTGGTAGGTGCTTAAGCGCATCTTTCACTACTTGAGTGGTACCTGGCTATGGTTTGTTTTATCCCAAGGGGGATCACTACCGCCAAATTTGCATGCTTTTTTCTAACTCTGATTGGGCTGGTTGCTATGACACTCATGTGTCCACTAGTGGCTCTTGCTTCATGCTTGGTAGCTCATGTATATCTTGGTTGAGCAAGAAGCAGCCTAATGTAGCCACTTCGAGTTGTGAGGCTGAGTATAGGGCAGTTTTCATAGTGATTGTTGAGTGTGTGTGGCTCAGATGCCTTATGGCTGATTTGGGTGTTGGTCAGTCTTCTACCACCACCATCTTCACTGATAGTCAGAGCGCATTGGCAGTTGCGAGGAACCCTATGTTCCATGCTCGCACTAAGAACATTGAGGTGCATTATCATTATGTCAGGGAGAGGTTCTCTGCTAGGAAGATCATCTTGGCATATGTGCCCATGCAGGAGAACATTGTAGACCTTTTCACGAAGGCTGTTCCTAGGGAAAATTTTGAAGCTTTCTGCAAAGCTTTGGGCTTACTTCCTTTTGTGGAGTGATTTCCACATAGCTTGGCACTTCCTTATACATGAGTGCCAGCTACTTGTTCACTGCATCACTCCAAAGGCGATTTGTTGATATATTTAGGTAGTGATGTGTGTGAACACTCTAGGACCGCCGAGGCGCTTTTTTCCCTCTTTAGGAGGTTTTTTTCCCCCGGCTTGTATATATGCCTATTGCCCTAATGGGCTACTTATCTTTGTACATTCTCTAGTAATACATTCAGTATTGTGTGTTGTGCTTCAAGCTTCTTCTTCTTCTTCCTTGTGTTGTTCGCATGCTTCCATAGACATCTAACTCCAACAATCCATTGTTGGAATCTTTCAAGCTTCATTCATGTGCTCCTCTTGGTCTTTGTATATTGAAGTAGAATCATTTCTCTTCTTCTTTGCTTCTTGTAGTTGTTGAAATGTATTGAAGCATTGCTTTTATTATTTTTTTCATGTTTTGGATGCCATGATGCTTCTTCTTGTTACTGAATTTGCATATCCTACACATTTCCTTTGTTCAGGATTGTGGCTATAATACATATTTTGATGACTTTGAGAGTTTATGGCTTTGGGAAGGGCCTACCACGTTGGCACATGTTTTCTAATCCCTCACAAGGGGCCATGTAAATGCCATGGAAAAAGGATAGGGAAGTTCTTACTCTTTAATTATTAGTGTCTAATCCCTTAATATATGCATTAATGTGATAGTGATGATGCTCATACAAAGCATGGTTGAACCCTTGCATATTTGTATTGATAATGGTCTCATGCCATCTAGATGCATTTCGTTAAGGAGAAATTGCAAGCGATGGTATGTATGTCATCAAAACAATGGGCTGAATCAAGTATCCATTAGCACTACATGTTCCTTTGTATGAGTGGAAGAAGACTTTCTTGTTGCTCCAAATTACAACTATAAGATGGATACAAATAGAAAAATATATGCATGGTTTTAATAATCGGTAGAATAGGGAAAATAAAATAAAAAAGAAATAACACATTGTGCTTTGTGAGTGAAACCCACAAAAAGATAAAAATTTGAGCCAAATAAATAGGTTTATGATCAAAATAGCACCATCCAAATGCATTGGATGAAGCTTGATAAGCCAAAGTTCCAACTAATCACTTGTGTTAGAAAAAAAATTAATTCAGCATGACCAATCACTAATGTTGAAATCATTGCTTATGTAATGTGCGTAAGTGAGCATTGTGCAATTACAAGCTCACTCATCCTCTTATTGCACACGTGAAAACTTCATTCTCCTCCACATGTTGAATGCATAAAAATAAAAGCAATCATCTAAGAGTTTGACATCCTGACAAGTGAGTAGCAAAAATGCATCCACAAACTTTTAAGTAGCGAGTGTCTTTCTCTTGTCCGAACTTTGAGAAATCTTCAACAATTTTGTATACAAACAAGTGTCAGGGCATTAGTACACTAGTACTGCACGAGTTATTACTACCTTACCCTCTCTCAATTATCTCGCTTCTATCTCCTTACGAATAACCTTCTGAAACCATGGTGCTTTTCTTAGACAACAAGTGCAAGTTATGTAGGGAGGTAGGATCCCACATAAGAATGATGGATCACCAACCCAATGTACAATATCATATCACGTGTACAAAGTTGACTCACATATGGATGAATACAAAAGAGGGAAATCCTAGGATCATTATAGGTTTGCATCAATCCAAAACACCATGATAAATATATCCACAGAGTAGAAGGATAGAAGAATGCCTTTCTACCTGTGAGGTGCATGCTTGTACAATTCAGAGTGAATAGATGAACTACAATCCATGACTTTCCTAATGGCACATAGACTCTACTGACTAGAGAACAACAGGGTTTTCTTGAGAGGAATAATGAAATTCTTTTTGCCATTATTGAAGCACGATTGATTCTTGCTTATCCATATAAGTCAGCGAATATGGCTCCTCCAAATCTACCAAAGCACTAAATCCATCCTATTGTAACATCCAATGATGATTTCTTCTAGGCTAACTAAGGAATTCCCTTAACTTTGAGAATAGGATTGAACAGGTGCCAAAACTGCTTGGCATGCCAACAATTAATAAAAATGTGGGGAAAATCCTTCTTCCTACCACGAAAATTAAAAGTTCCATTATTGACATTAATCTTCTTTGCTTTGCTGCCAGACTAGAGCCCATTGTGCAAAATAAGCCACTGTAGAAAAGAATGATTGATGAGGAAGGCCCATAAAGAATTGGATCTATATCTCCATTGAGTAGGGGACCACTAAAGCTTCCATCTGCTATTTAGCTTCTTAGTGATGCTATTGATAGAACCTTTGTTTCTCTTAAAACGTTTCCACATCTCCAAAGCCACCACATGTAGGTCAATATGTTTAGCACTACAATCCTCAATCATGCTCTTCAAGATCTCCTTTCACTCCAAAACAACATGTGTGTAGGTAGAGGACAAAGGTGTTAGAATCTTGCACTGTTCATCAAAGATAGTCTCACCTCTCCAAAGAAACCAATCCCAATGTATGATCCCCTTTTTAAAGAATTTAGATCCTTTATGGACTATTGTAGATTACGCCATAGAGCAAGCCAAACATGCTAGTGATATTCTTGTAGGAAAATTTTAATATTGCACATAACATATTTGTAGGGGAGTAATGTCTTTTAACTTTCATCCATGATCTCTTGAACCTGCAAGAAAACACACTACCGACAGGAAAAAGTTCTTGAGGGGAGGCCACAATGTCCCACAGGTCATTGTATACCCAAGACTTGTAATTTTTCATATAAAACATATGAACATTTCTTTTTAACAATAACGCCCAAATGTCACTGGATTTTAAGCATCTGACAATCAATTTAGCTAAGAGGTTCTCAACCATCTTGATAGGATTAAAAATTCCTGATTCATCTTCCTATTTAGGTAAACAAAATATATGTCAAGCACCCTTACAAATTTCATTTACCTACACATTACCTTCCCAGAGAAATCTTATTTCAAGCACAATGAATTGGGATAGCCATTTTTTAGAAGGCATCCAAGAAGATAAGAAATAGATGATGTAGGGAAGTAAATAATGTTTAAGCACAAAGATCCTATGAGACAAAGAAGAATAAACATTATACCACTTAAAAAGCTTTTTCCTAAATATTTCCATCATCTAGTCCCACCTTTCTTGGAATGAAACTTTGAAACCCATAGGAATGCCCAAGAGTCTGAACACCACCTATTCCTGTAGAATATGACAACCAATTCTAGCAATACAATAAGAAATAACATTGTTAGAAGCTTTAAATCTAGTTTTCTTGTGATTAATTTCATATCCACTTGCTAAAAAAACACATTCAAAGATTAAAAGAAGCAGGCAATAGAGTTAGGGTCACCATTAGTACACATGTTCGTATCACCAACACAATTTGCAAACCAAGTTGGAAATCAAAGCTAGGGATGGGAATAACTCTAACATTAACTTTTTCAGTCTCATGTTTAACAAGCCATCATAGAGCATCACTAGCAATAGCAAAGAGTAGGGGAGCAAGGGCAAAGCCATGTCTAATGGATCTACACAACCTAAAGGGAGAAGAATAGCTTACCATTCATGGAAACCCTAGAAAAGGCATTACCAAATAGAAGACTAACATATCTAATGAACATCTTGTAAGATGATAGTTATGCAATACAACATAGGAGTAGTATTAGAGAAGATAACAGATATAGTAGAATCTCAATAATTTTCTACTAACAGCTGTTGATATATTTAGGTAGTGATGTGAGATAACACTCTGGGACTGTCGGGGAACTTTTTCCCCTCTTTATAAGGAGGTTTTTTTCCCCGGGCTTGTATATATGCTTATTTTCGCTACTTATCTTTGTACATTCTAGTGGTAATACATTCAGAATTGTGTGTCGTGCTCCAAGCTTCTTCTTCTTCCTTGTGTTGTTTGCATGCGTGTGCAGATGTCTAACTCCAACAATTAGTATCAGAGCATGTCGCCGCTTCATCTAGGGCATTTTCTACACCTCTTCGGTTGCATTCTCAAAATCACACAAAATTTGGTAAGCATACTCAAGGTGTTTCAGAGATCAAAACAGTTTTACTATGTGGTGCCAAAATCGCGATCTGAGCTCGTTTTGGCCTCCGAACACACTATCGTAGCGCTTATGTTGGCTATATTATCTTTTTATGCCAAAGGTATATACCCGCCAGTATATACGTCTCAAAGTCTGATACAGGTTTAGCAAAATTTTTCTAGGTAGTTGTGTTCAACTTTTTGAGATACAGCCAATATCTGCATCAAGGTATTTTAGTCATCGGCCATGGCTGAAAGTAGTGATGTATTCTGTATGTTGTCTATTGAGGATAAGTTGGATGGTACCAACTACCCATTATGGGCTTGTATGATGCATCATCTATTGGTCACAAGAGGACTATGGAATATTGTGCATGGTGTTGAAAGATGTCCTAAATACAGGTACTGCAAATACATGTGCTTGAGCTGATGGAGATGTTGTTTCTGTTGCACCTAGTATAGATCAAATTTGTTGGGATGGCAGACATGCTTAGGCACATGCATTGATAGCTTTGTCTATCAAATGTGCCATTATTCCTCACATTCCCTTGTGCAAAACAACTAAGGATGCTTGGGATACACTTACCACATTGTACCAGGCTAGGAATGAGGCTCATGTTGCTTACATACGAAAACAATTGGAGAGTGAGCACATGAATGAAGGTGATTAAATGAATAGTTTTCTCACAAAGATCAAGGATTTGAAAGAAAAATTGATTTCTGCTAATGAAGTTATACCAGATAGCTCACTTATGCAAACCATTCTGAATGGTCTTCCTGACTCATATCAAAGTTTTGCTTCTACTCTTCGGTTGATGATGAAAGGCAATCCAAATGCCTTGTCATTTGAGGAGTTAGTTTCTATTCTATTGTTGGAAGACCAATCTAGGGAGAATAGGTCTTTTATGCATGTTGCAGATCAAGCTCTTGTGGCTAGTCAGAAGGGCAAAGGTAAATGGAGCTCTTCTACTAGTAAGCAGAAATCTGCAAATGCTGCACATTTGAAGAAGGAAGAAAAAAATGAGAAGAAATCAAAAACGCAAAAATTGTTTTGCAAATACTGTAAAGCAAATAATCATGTCATCAAGAGATGTCCAAAACTGGCTGCTAAAGAGGCAAAGAAGAAAGAGGCTGAGATGGTTGTTGTAGAGGCCTCTACACCAAAAACAGAGTCTAGTTATCTTGTGCAAGAAGAAGAATGGGCCTTTACTACTCTTTGCAGTTTTGACCCATCTTCTCATGAGCAGTGCATGTTTGCAGTAGACTCAAATGTTTCCAGTACTTGATAGTGGGGCGACCAAATATATTACCTCGCAACGGAGTTTCTTCTCTTCACTCGAGCCTACACCTAAAGGGAATACTGTTACATGCATCAACAACTCCTCCGTTCCTATTATGGGGGTTGGTAAGATCATTTTCACTACTCTTGATGGTAGTTCTTTCACTTTGTCAGATGCTTTGTTTGTGCCAAGGGTCAAGAAAAATTGGTTATCATTTTCTCCATTAGCCAAGATTGTCTTCGTTGTTAAATTTGTTGATGAATGATGTACAGTTCATGATCATTCAAATGGTGATGTCATTATTGCTTATGGTATTTTATGTCGTGGGTTGTATGAGCTCATAGACTATGAAAGATCTGTAAATGATTTGGCATGTGCAATACATGATTCTTAGGCTATGTGTTGGCATACAAGTCATATGAAGAGCATAGGTACAATAGAGCAGTCATGCACAATACGGCAACAAGGCCTAATCATTTTTTCCAAGGATCATTCACAACTCAAGTGATTTTAATCACTACACAAACATTGTAAATTCCGTTTTTGGTAGAATAGACTCCATTTTGTTCAAGCCGAGGAGTCCTCGAGCTTGAGGAGTATTAGAATTAGCTATATACCAATTTTCATAATTTTTAGACTCCGTTTGAGCCCTCAATTAGGCTCTAGAACCTAATTTTTAACTAGGCCGGACACTAGGTCTGGACAAGGCCAAAGCTAGTGAGAAAACTATAAAAAGAGCTAGAGCTCATTTTTGGGGTTAGATTGTTTGTGGATTGAGCTTATGTAAGAGACTTTTTGACTAATGCAGAGAACTCCATTGTTCCTCTCCTTGTTCTTGCCTTGTGTGCGCGTGTGTGTGTATGTGTGTGCATGCTTGTGTGCTTCTCACTCACACACTTGTGCCTTCACTTGCTCATAGTCTTCATACTAGTCCTCATGTCTCCACGGATTGACAATTATGAGGTGAATCTTCTCACGTTGGTACTCACCATTGTGCTAGAGTGACACTATGTCATATGCAAAGCATTGGCATGCACGCTTTGGTCATTTGAATTTTGCTAGTTTGCTATATCTGCACAAATCTGAAATGGTGTCGTCTTTGCCCAAACTTGAGGCACCCAATTAACATGTAAGTGAAGGCTGTATTTTGGGCAAAATGCATTGTTCTTCCTTTCCAAAAGATGGTTTAGTTTAGGCTACTTAGAACTTATAGCTTGTACATAGTGATGTCTATGGTCCTATGCAGACACCTTCTTTTGGGAACTACCTTTACTTGGTGACTTTCATCAACCATTTTTTCTAGGCATGCATGGGTATATCCATTGAAGGCAAAGTCCAAAGTGTTTATGTGCTTCAAACAGTTTCTGGTTTTGGCTGAAAATCTTTGAGCATGTAAAATGGGAACCCTCCATTCTAATCGAGGGGGGGAATATATGTCTTCTGAATTTAATGCATTTCTGGCTAAATGTGAGATAAAACACCAATGTAAAATGCCATATACACCTCAATAGAATGGAGTTGCTAAACGAAAGAACAGTTCACTCATGGAGATGGTGAAGTGTATGGTCAAGAGTCAGGCTTTACCACATAGTTTTTGGCTTGAGGTTGTTATGTGTGCAGCATATGTACTGAATAGGTGTCCCACTAAAGTGTTGTAGTCTATCACTCCATATGAGTCTTGGCATGTTTGCAAGCCATCCATTGCTCATCTGCGTGTTTTTGGTTGTCTGGCATATGCATTATTGCCTGAAACATCACAGAAAATTGGATGATAAAGTAGTAAAATGTATTTTTGTTGGGTACAATTCTGAAAGTAAAGGCTATCCTCTATATCATCCACATACTAAATTCATTCTGGTTAGCCGTGATGTTGTTTTTGTGAAAGATGCTATTCAACCATTGCTTTCATGTACTTAGGAGACATATGTTAGCTCCGAAGACATGTATGATACTTTGCTGTCTCTTTTTTATAGGTGGACAGTCTAGTGATGGTCCTAATGAGGCAACTTCGCAGCCTTTGCAAGTTTCATGTGATGATGCAGATCATTCCATTTCTGATGTAGATTTACATGATGCACTTGTTGATGAGAGAACTGAGAGAACTATGCCAAAATGGTTGGTGCAGACCTTGTGTAACAACAAATTAGATGCACCTCTATCATATCATACTCGATCAGGCTCTCATAGTGCCTGTTTTGCATCAGATTGTTATGATATGGCTGCCTCTAGTCCCTGTGATGAGACTGAACCTGTTTCATTTGATGAAGCACAAAATTTTAGAACATTAGATGGTTGTAGGAACATTTACATGTGTAAATGTGAAGAACTGAATTTACAACAGGCGCAAAATTTGATGCTAATGTTTTGGTCAGTTCTCCTTCCACACTGTAAAGTTTTGAGCAAGAAAGCACTCATTCTTTAATTTGGAAGGTAAGCTACCTATGGCTAAAAGCATTTGAATAAATGGGTTGTAATTTGAGAGAAATCTTGGGAAAGATGGATGGACACTCCAAGTGATGAGTAGGTACTGCCAAATCCTGCTTAGTACCAGCCCCTTCTAGCTTCAGAATTGATATGTAGACCCTTCTAGCTTTCCAATGATACCATAAAAGTGCCTATGTACTTTGGAAATGATGTGTGAAAATATTGAATCAAAACAGACTACTTCTAAATAGAAGAATCCAAGAAAACCTTCTATTTTGGATCATACACTTGCTGCTTGTAATGCTCAGTGCTACCAGTACAGTAGGAATTGGAAAAAATCCTTTTAGAGCTATCTAGCTAACTTAGTAAGCTACTGATTCCAAGTGGAATCACTTGAAATGATCCACTATACACAGAGAAATCAATTTAGCAAATTAATCATTACCCCTGATTTTTTAGCACCTCTACAGAGTTTGACCAGTGAGTGCTTCGGCGTGCTTTTCTCCAAATTGGCTAAATGGATTTGCTTCGAACTTTGTCAGCATGTAGATAACCTTGAGCTAATTCCAAAAAGCTATATATCATGGACTTTAGTGGAGAAGTGAGTGAGATATGAGCAGCACAAGTTGATAGTGAGAAATGACTATAACAGAGATATCATAGATGAACAATGTAGCTATTGTCATGAGGAAGGAGATAAGGAAGAGAGCTCACACACACACTCTCACTCTCAAGGAGAAGCACACACAATTACACACAATTGAGGCAAGGAAGAATGATCTTCTTCTTCTTCTTCTTCTATTACATAAAAGGAATGTACAAGAATGGCCTAAAACAAGAATACAACAAATGCAATATATAAAGATTAGTACATAAGGAAAAACCTAATGTCCGCGAATGAGTGAGCTGGCAAGAAACAAATGTGCCATCACTTTCGGTAGATAAATCTAATAAAGCTCAATGAAGTATCCCTGACATATACCGGCGTGACCACTATACATGTCAGAGAAACGAAAAACTGGTACATGTCATCCTGGATCATCACATGTTGAGCTTGATATTTCAACACTCCCCCTCAAGCTCAACGCCATATCTTGTAATCCAAGCATCTCCCAAAACTTCTTCAACTTCTCAGCTCCAAGTGCTTTGGTGAAAATATCAGCAACCTGCTCATCTGTTCTCACATAAACAAGATCAATATCACCTGCTAATACCTTCTCTCTGATGAAGTAATAATGTACCTCAATATGCTTTGTTCTAGCATGGAAAACAGGGTTCCGTGCTAACTGTATGCTGCTAAAATTATCACAATAGATAGTGATAGGCTTTTGCACTTCCACACCTAAATATGCAAGTAACATCTCTAGCCATGATGCCTCACATGCTGCCATTAGAGCACCTCTATACTCAGCCTCTGTACTTGACAAAGCAACAGTGGGTTTCTTCTTACTGCTCCACGTAATAGCTGCACCTCCAAGTGAGAAAAGAAAGCCACTAGTAGATCTTCTATCTGGAGTACAACACTCACATAATGTAGAGTGCACCTCAAAGCATCAAAATGTGGCTTCCTGGGAACCTGCATAAACTGACTTTTAAGTCCAACAGTATAACTTAGATCAGGCCTTGTAATTGTGAGATATATAAGACTTCCCACAATTTTCTTGTACATAGTAGGATTTTCCAATGCTTCACCTGATGTAGTATCCAATTTCAAATTCTGATCTAATGGCATAGAAATTGGCTTACAATCAGCCATGCCATGTCACTTCCAAGAGGCGGGGGCCCTACGAGGATCGCACACGCTCCAGAGAGTCTAGGCGAGGTGCCCAGTGCGCAGACGTCGCTCGCAGGACAGCGGGAACGGCGCGCACCAGTGAGGGGCCTGATCCAACCCCAGAGCCAGCTTCTTGCCCGACCTCCTTCTTCCCGACACATTGAACCCGACGTGAAGCGAGGCGGTTGCCCGGTGATCCTCGACGTGTCACCCACTCCTTGAGAAGACATACAAGAACCTCGGCATCGGATAGAGATTTCCAGGTACTAGCACTTCAAGTTTTTGAATATTTGCATCATTTCACGTACTTGAATAGAAAGATTGCTTTTGATTGTCTGACTTTGATCATCCAATTTTTTGCATCAGTTTTGATCATACGTGTGTGCACTTTTCTATTGACGCATAGATTAAGAATCTACTTCTCAGCTTAGATCATAAGAAGAGGAAAACGAAAATGAACAAAATGATTGAGGAACAGTTTAGGAGATAGGAAGAGCGAATTAAAGAAATAGAGATTAACACAAATGAATCCATAAAATCAAAATTTGGTATTGTTATGACCCTAATTCAAACTATAAATGCAGTATCAGATACTATTCAGCTAATGGGCATAAGTATTAAAGACCTAAAAAATGAAATGGATTCTGAGATTTCTGAATTGAGAAATAAGGTTGACCTGTTGTCTAACCAAGTTAAGGACCTATAAGTATTGAAGAGTGATAATGAGCATGAGGTAAAATTCCAAGGCATATCTGCACAGAAACAATCATTAGGTCCTAGGAGATCCACGTCTAGAGTGATATCTAGGAAATCAAGTTGGGCTGAGAAGAGACCTATACGTTGCTTTTGGTGCGATCAGTTTGGACATATGTTCTGGGACTACATAGCATATGAGAGTGCATGCAGACATAGACTTGTAAGTGAGCATGAAGGAAAAATTTGTAAGTTTCAAGATGAATCCCCTTTGCATTTGAATGTAGGAAAAGGTGGGATGCAAGAATATTTTGAAGAGACAAAAACTAGATCGAAATCAGTTCAAAGGGTGTGGAAACCAAAAAGACTTGAGAATAGTAAATCTGATGAACAAAAGATCCTACTATCTACTGAGAGTCAAGAGAAATCTATTGAAGAAACCAAAGGTAGACAAATCAAGGTCGAGAAACATAATATTGAACAATTATTGAGAGAACAAATAGAAATTGACCATAGAAGAGAATCTGATAAAGAAATGCAAAAGAAATTAAAGAAAGATCAAGATGTATATGTATCATTTGATCCGAATCTTTTAACTAATGAGAATCTATTTGATCAAGACAAAGTTGCAAAATTACAATCCCAAATGAACTCTGATAAACAAATTGAACACGAAAAGAGCGAAGAAGAAATTCAAGAAGATAGAAAATCTAATAAACAAGTTAATAAAGCCGAAGAAGATTTGCTTGATGATATTATTATGCAAATCGAGGGGAATATAAAGACAACTTCAAAGACTTCTAAGAGTTTGAAGAAGAATAAGAGAGCTGAAACATCAAGAGATCTATATGGAATTATCAAACCTAAAAGGAAAGAGGTGGTTAGATCTTCCTTATCAGCCTCCAAGCCTACGAAGAATAGCAGGAAGTAACTTTTTTTGTGTTTTTGATGTTTGATCTTTCTATTATTAGTATCAACGTTAAGGGTCTAACAGACCCTGTTAGACCCAAAATGATAAACAATTGGCTGAGTTCTTTGAATAGGAAACCGGATGTTCTCTGTTTACAAGAAGTCAAAATTGGTGGAGCCCCCCTCAAGATTAATCTTAATATGGTGTCTTCTAGATATAGATGGTATAACACCAATCATTGTGAGGGTAAAGGTGGGGTAGTCATTGGTATTTCCCTTCCCTTGGCTCACTTAGTCAATGATTTTTCTTCTAGTATTTCTAATCAGTGGTGTGCTATAAAGTTAGGTATTCCCTTTGATCTAACCATCGTCTCTGTTTATGCTTCCAACTCCAGCTTAACCAGAAAAACTTGTTGGGAGGAACTCTCTCTTCTTCCGGCTCCCCTCATCATGGTGGGTGATTTTAATATGGTAACATCTTTAAATAATAGATGGAATTGTAAGGGTAATGTTATCCGAGGTTTTGAAAAAGATGCCTAGATTGATCTTTGTAATATTCATGACTTTTCTGATCTTTCTCATAATTCTGGATGCACTTGGTCTAACAGGTAGGTTGGTAATTCCTATGTTGCAGCTAGGCTTGATAGATGTTATGCTAATAATAAAATCATTCAAAAATGTTGGGACATTAGTGTTCACTCTGATCAAACTTTAATGATCTCTGATCACAAGCCTTTGGCTGTGTCTCTTAAGATGGGAACCCCCTCGTATAGGTCTGGATGGCCGCATATTGATATTAACTTTCTTCAGCTTCCTAGTGTGTTGTCCCAAATTAAAAGCCTTATTTCCTCCAACTTTAGTTCCTCTAATTCCCCGTTTAAGGCGTGGGACAAGTCGGTTAAAGACATTCAACTCCTGTTCACCCAGTGTAAGAAGAAAGCTAGAGCTTTGAGAGCCAATAGAAGAGAAGCCCTTATGGATAAGCTGAGATCTCTGGATGTTACTTCTCAAGATTATCATGACACTAACTTGAGACTTAGCAAGGAGAGGTACCTTGAAGCTAGTTACTCTCTTGCCTCGTCAAAGGAGTTTTGGAGTGAGAAAATTGACAGAAACAACAAGTATATGTATTCTCTGTTAAAAAAAAGGAAAAGTAGGGATTTCATCCCAATGATTCAGAAGAAAGAAGGTGGGCACACTTTAAATATTGAGGAGACTCTTCAGGAGGCCAAAAGCTTCTTTATGGATGTTTTCTCTGGTTCTCCCAAGTGGGGGGAGGATATCCAGAGGGCCAGAGCCACTATTGCCATAAAAAGGAAGAAAATGATTCCTGAAAGCCTGGTTCCTATCCTGGACCTGCCCCTCACTGCCGGTGAGATCAAAGAAACCATCGATAAATTGAAACCCTGTAAGTCTCCTGTTTATGATGGTCTTCCTATTTCTACATGATTTTAAAGGATTTTCTCACTCCCTATATTCTTTTGGTGTGGGAAGAGGCTACTAGTAAAGGGTTCCTTCCTTGTCAAATTAACACTGGAGTTATCAGACTTGTTCATAAAAGAGGCAACAAAGATGATCTTAATAACTGGAGACCTATCACTTGTCTCAATTCCATCTATAAGATTTTTGCTTCCTCCCTTGCTAGAAGAATTAGTCCCTTGATGGACTCCATCATTCTTCCTGAACAAAAAGGGTTTATAAAAGGTAGGTTTATTCTAGATGCTATCATCTCCCTCTGGGAAGGTATGGAGTATGCTGAGGAGAGTGGTCAAGACTACTACTTCTTCAAGATTGATTTTGACAAAGCCCATGACAGGATTGAATGGGATTTTATCCTACAGTCTCTTCATGATTTGGGAGCTGGCCGGAGATTCATTAAGTATGTTAGCACTCTTTTTGGTAATGCCATGTCCAGGATAGCTATAAATGGTCACATTTTTGAACCCTTCAGACTGAGCAGATCCATTAGGCAAGGTTGCCCCCTAGCCCCCCTATTATTTGCCATTGCTAGTGATGCTTTAGTGTGGCTTGTTAAGGATGCTATGGATTGTGAGCTTATTAAAGGTATTAACATTCCTGATTCCCCTACCCCCTTGGCCTGCAATTGTTTGCTGATGACACCAATGTTGTTTTGAATGCTGATACAAGTTCTGTGACTAACTTTCTGGACTGTTTGGAGACCTTTTGTCTTGCCAGTGGATCTTTGGTCAACCATAGGAAAACCGGGTTTAAAGCTTCTGATAATGTGGTTCCTCCTTGTATTTCCAGGATTGGTTGTAATATTATTAAAGATGGTGAGATTTTTAGGCTTTTAGGGATACCTATGGGATTCCATGTCTCCCTGGATCAAAGGTGGAATTGGGTTGTTGAAAAGTTCAAAAGCCAATTACATTATTGGTATGACTCTAATAGTTCCCTCCCCCACAGAACCTTTCTCATCAATAATTTTATTCTCCCTAAGTTGGTTTACTTTTTGTCATGTTGGTCCCCTTCTAACAAACAAATCAAGCAGGTTATTGCCTTGGCCAGGAATTTCCTTTGGGGTGGTAAGGCCAATCAAATAAAAGTTGTCAAAGTGGCCTGGAGCACTTGCTATCTACCCAAATCTCAGGGTGGGCTGGGTATTATTTGTCTTGTTAAAGTGTTAGAAAACCTGGCTGCTAAATGGGTCTTGAGAAGTATTCACAGTACATATGTTTGGGCTTGTCTTCTAAAAAGGAACACAAAAAAAATTTTCTTGGCTAATTACAAGTCCTGGTCAAACATTAATCTTTGGGATATTTTGGTTTCTCCTCACCCTATTACCCCTGTTGGAAGCTCTCTCACCTGCAAGTTCTGGAAAGCTTGGTTTAGGGCTAAAAAGTCTTTTCATCCATGTTGGCAGTATACGGGAAGAAGCAAATACGGGCATACATGCAGATCTAGCACTAAGGCATTATTTTTTTCCAAACCCCTACACCATTTAAAAGTGATTCTTATCACTAAAAACCCTTGTAAATATCATTTCACCTTTTTGTAGCTCCATTTTGTACAAGCCGAGGAGTCCTCAAGCTTGGGGAGCCTTAGAACTAGTTGCCTACCAATTTTCATATTTTTTAGATCTCGTTTGAGCCCTCAAATAAACCCTGGAACCTAATTTTTAACTAGGCCGGACACTAGGTCTGGACAGGGCCAAAGCTAGTCAAAAACTATAAATAGAGCTAGAGAGCTCATTTTTGGGAGAGCTTCTTGTAGTCTTGAGCTTGTATGAGAACTTTATTGCAATAGAAGTGATTCCATTGTCTTACTCTCTTTGTTCTTGTCGTGTGTGCGTGTGTGTGTGTGTGTATGTGTGTGCATGTTAGTGTGCTTCGCACTCACACATTTGTGCCTTCACTTGCTCGAGGTCTTCATACCATCCTCATGTCTTCCCGGATTGACATTAAAGGAGGTGCTACTCATCACTGAGCTACACCAAATTTTGGTGCCGTTGCCGGGGATTCGAGCTTTGAGGACGAGCGTGTGATGGTAAGACGTAGAGAGGACGCGTTGGAATGGTAAGTAGTCGGTAAATTTCTGATTTTTCTCCATCTCCATCTCCATCTTCACCTCCTTCTTCATCTCCACCTCCACCTCCTTCTCCACTACATATTCCCTCTTCCTTGTCATTCCCCTCATTTGTTGTGTGCGAGTTTGAGAGAGAGCGAGTGTGTGTGCTTGTTTTTGTGTGTTTTTGCATGTTTCTTGCAGGCTTCAGCTTCATCATCATCTCCAGCAAGCTCAGCAGGTACGGATTTCCTCTACACAGGTCCCGAGGCATCAAGCTCGAGCTATCGCGACACCTCGAAAACTTCACCCAATCACAATTCTGAGTGCACCACGACACTGCGCAGGCTGAGAGCTCCTAGGATCACTAGACAGAACTGAAAAATTCACCATATCCCGAGCTATCGCAACACCTCGAGGTATCGCGACACCTCGGAGTATCGCGACACCTCAACCTATCATGACACACCGACCCCACGACCTATCACGACACCTCGGAGTATCGCGACATCTCGAACTATCGCGACACTCCCAAGTATCGCGACACCTCGAAGTATCGCGACACTTCGAAGTATCGCGACACTTCCACCTATCACGACACTTCCACCTATCGCGACACCTCGACCCGACCTATCGCAATACACAGGCTTAACACATAGATTTTTAGGATAACTTGATTGATTAAAATTGGGGTACTTTTTGGGGCTTAATCTTGGACACATTGGGAGGATATAAGAGCCTTAGGAGTGGGCAAAAGACCTAGAAACCAGGGAGGAATTTCCTGAACCCTGAGAGCCTGTTTGGACCCCTAAGTGCCTGAATGGTCATAACTTCACCATACGAACATGTATTTTCAAGTTGGCCTTTAGGTGAGACTAGGTGGTCCTAAGATTGAGGGGGTGCAGTGAGTTACTCCAGGGGGGACTACAAATATTGATGTGTGTCTTTCAATTACTTGTGGTAATAGAGCTATACTGACTGGTGAGTTTTTGCAGGAACATTGTGTGCACTCAAGGCAATCCAAAGCAAGCTAGCAAGGGTGAGTACCAAGCTTGGGAGAAGGCTTCCCGGGCTTGTGTAGCAATCTGAGCAACCAGAGGATTAAGGTTGGAAGTTCTCTCAGCCCTCCTTTGTCAATTCCACTTAGGTGTGGTAATTAATTAGGGCAATGTTAGGCACGAATCAAGTCCAAGAGAATTAATCAACCAAGTGCAAGAATTAAGTAGGTCTTAAGTGCGAAAACCCTAAGGGACAAAAAGTAAACTGGAGTCGACCACTTATCAAGTGCGAAATTCACTTAAGTACTCCTGACGACGCGATTTCAGACAAGATCATAAACATAATATTCAACTCAAAAGAACAAGGTGATTGGTGCAAATTAACCTGCAACGAGAGTGTGCTTGGGTCCAAGGGGGTAGATAAATCAGGCATATGAACCTTAGATGAGGCAGACACTTAGGCCGAGACAGACAAAGCCTCAGATCTTATGAAGCTAGTGTCAATCACACTGCTAGGTCTTGGGCCCAGCAGTTGAGTGATTACCCATACACTCCCAGATCAGAAACAAGTGATTCTGAGATGTCCTATAACATGGAGAGACTAGTAGGTAGTTTAGGAGTGGCGTACCTAGAAAAGCCAGAAGAACCTTACAAGACTCAATTGGAATACATCAGGACTAATCGTCTAGGTGCTCGCATCTACGAAGACGGCCTGAGAAGATCTGTGGTCCAGATTAAGAACCCGGATCAACCCCATGGACTAGAACACCCGGTAGTCAAGTTCGAGAATGGAGCATACCTGGATAAAGAGGGGACTATTTATGTAGTCACCACTCTTCCTGATAGAATAGACAAGTTTGGAAATGTGATTGCAGAGACCGACATGGGTGATATAGAGCAAGGAAATTTAGAGAAAGAGCCGAGAACTCCCCGGGGTAAATCTGTCTTGACCAGAATCATGACTCCAGAGTGGATTCCACAGGATAATAAAAGCATAGATATGCTTTTAAACCGAGAAACCGATGAGGCTTTTTGGAGATATAAATCTGCTCAACCTCAGGAAGTGAGTGCCCTCACAATCTATGAGTTTAAAGACCCTGATAGCCCAGGTAAAGTAACCTACCTAGACAATGCATCAGAGAGAATCTTCATGGTCACTGAGCATGGCAGACATGCCTACACATGGAAGGGTGAATTTTTTTTTCCCCAACCAAGGTCTAATGTGTCCTTTGGTCACCAAGGAGCCGGGACCTCCCAGGCTCATGGAGTCCAAGGAGATAGAAGTAGAGATAGACCTGAAGTAAGCTTTGCCGACCCCTAGGGAAGAGAAAGAAGGAGAACAGGGACGGACAGAGGGGAAACCGAGAGATTTAGAGACCCAAGAAACCAAAGAAATGCTGATGATTTTCCTTTGCCAAGGCCGAGAGAACACCCTAGGACCCTGCGGCCAACTCAACTGGTGAAGTCCATGAAGAATTACTTCGATGGCACGGGTGACCCTTATGACCATGTGGTAGAGTTTAGGCAAGTCTTGAAAGCTGAACAGGTAGAGGACCTATTCACACAATATAATGCTTTTGGTCTTACCCTTAGGAACACTGCCCTCACGTGGTTTCAACCATTGAACGAGAGGCATTTCAGAAACATAGACCAGCTCCTAGAAGCCTTTATCATTGAGTTTTCTAAGAGTGGCATAAGGCACAACACTTCCTCACTAATTCATAGCTTCAAGCAAACACCTCAAGAGACGGTCAGACTAGCTGGGAGACGGTTTAGGCAATACCTAGAGAGATGCCCGATGCCGGAGTTACCTACACCGGCCAAGCAAGTGGCCTTGTTCTTAGATGGATTGTTGAGCACCAAGCTCAGGTCATATGTGTATCTAAAGGACCCCAGAACTATAGAAGAGTGCGTGCACATGTGCATAGACATTGAGGACAATTTAGGCGAGGAGTTAGAACTATAAAAAATCTATAAGGATTCTGATAGCTCTTGTAGCCTCACATCTGGTCAATCCACATCCATTGAGGAACTTGCAGAGAAGGTAGCTCAAAAACTAGGTGTCTCTAGCAAACAAATTCCGAGATTTGCCCCAGCTAAGCGGTGCTACACTTGTGGAGGTGACCATATGGCAAATGTATGCCCCATTATGGCGCAACCCCAGGTGAATCCTAGATGCCAATACTGCACCATAGAGCAAAGGTACACCAACCACACTGCACAGGACTGCCCATATAACAAACAAACTGTCAGGCAAAACTACCCTCAGCCATATCCACAACAAGGTAGATACCAGAATCAATACCCACCACAACAATACAACCGACCACAGCAAACTTATCAGCCACCTTATCAAGGGCAGCAGAGACCTCAACCAGTCCTAGTACAGCAACCCCCTGCTCCAACCAATGTGATCCCAGTGAAATATGCATCTGCTGAAGAAAATCCAAACAGAGCCATAGTTCCAGTCACCCCATTGCTATCAGACAGTGATCCAAGTGACCATAGTTTTGACTCCACACATATTGATAGCCCACAGGCTTACTACATGCAGTCACCCGAGCATAATGAGTCATACTATTATGAGGACCCAAGTGAAAATAGTGGGGAGCCTGAGTATGCCAATGTCATGTACACAAACCCCAACTCTAGACCTCAACCTAGGCAGGTACGACCCCCATTTCCTAGAGGACCATGCTTCAGATGTCAGGGAGATCACCTTATACGTGATTGTCCACTGCCTGCCCCTACACAACCTCAACCAGTAACAATTCAAGGTTTCTGTCAAGACTGCGGGAAAGAGCATCTCCTACGAGATTGCCCAAAGAACCCTAATAACATGCCTAAAATCACTCCTATCAATGTTGTTGGGTTAGTTGTAGACTCCACAGGGAGTGTGACTTCCACTGCACCTCTGCAAGTGATCACAAGAGCCCAAGCACTACAACAAAACCAAGGTGTTGGTCAGGAAAAGAGCCCCGAGGTGAGTGAAACAGAGAGCATAACCAAAAAGAGGACTAGAGCCTGGAAGGATAGTCGCGAAAGAATGAAAAGGCAATGGGCAAAAAAGATGAGCGAACTTGAAGAAAGCTTGAGAGAAACCAAAGAAAAGATAAGTGAACTCGCATCTCAAAACCACTCTCACACCACCCTTCCACCACCTCTCCCTTTACCCGCCAATCCACCTTCTTCCATTCCCCAACCTTTCAATACACCACCCTTAACCCACCCACCACCCAGAGTATGATCCGTCCTAGCCGGTCCCACTCTCGAGGACCTAAACATGATGCTTAGAGCATATCAGGCCAGAATCCAAGAAGGGCCAAATGTAACTGATCATGAAAAGTGTTACCCTAGAGCAGAACTAGAGCTAGAACGAACCAAAATTTGTGCTAAGATGGTGGAATCGGCTCAGACTATGTTTGAAGCCAGTCGCCTCTTTAACATCTCTAGTTCAGCTAAGACGCAGTTACACTTTGATGGACTACTAGAACGAATAAAGAGGCTAATTGAACAATCAGAAAAGGAACCTGCCTCTCAAAATAAGGGCAAGGCAAGTGAGAACGTGAGCCTACCTCCCCAGGAAGCCTACGTGCCTAACTCTACGGAGCCAGACACATCATCTTCTATGAATCGGTTCACACCAAAATTCCTACGAGAGATTCAAGAAGACAAATGGGCTAAAGAAAGTGAAGTCCCTCCTCCCATTGAACTTGTGGATGATGCACACGAGCAATTCCCACATGACATCCCATCCATTTATGAGGAGCATGAGAGCATCCACTCTCAAGAGAGATTAGACTTTGAGTCTAATCCTCTACAAGAATTACCACATTTCACAGGCCCATGGGAAACCAAGTCTACTTGTCTGAGAGCGCCCACAGTCATGATAAGAAATGAAGATTCTATAATACCTAGGAATACAGAGGTAGTAAAGAACACTAAAGTGCAGTGCAATCTCACTCTAGAAGAGCTACTCAAAGTTAAGCCAGAAGTGTGGAAACATGTAGCCAAACAAGTGCCAGACATAGCAAAATCGCGCTCCCAAGTAGGATCTCATAGAACAATGCCTGAAATACCATTGGATAAGATAGGAGACATGAGTGAAGGAGAAGAAGGAAATACCTATCTCCCAGTTACTCATCAGGGTTACACAACCAAGGTGATTTTGGACTCAGGTGCAGGAGTTGCAATTGCTACAACTTCCCTATGGAAGCGATGGGGCAAGCCAGCACTCCGACCAACGAGAATGAAATTGCAGATGGCTGATGGTCATATTGAAAGGCCCTTAGGATTGCTAGAAGGAATAACTCTCACTACATGTGGGGTTGAGTTTGAGCATACTTTTGCTATATGCGACTTTAGCAAAAACCAAGCCTACGAGATGATTTTGGGAAGGCCATTTATGCGGCAATTGCAAGTAGTGCAGGATTGGGGAACCAATTCCTTGTATTTGCAACATCTAGGTGTTACAACCAAAGTCAATCTTAAGGATTACTCTCATAGAGACGTACCGCCTATTCAATGGAATCCCATCCATAGAGCCAAAGATGAGACTGAGTATGTGCATTCCATAGGATCCGGATACTTGTGGATGCATGAAGACACCCACTTATGGATGTGTAAGGTAGCAGTAGAAGAAGAGAAGAGAGAGAAAGCCAGAGAGGTAGGTGCAAAAGAAAACCATAGATCAATTCAAGACCCAACCTATGCACCTGTAGTCTTTCCTGATGAGGAATTTGAACCCCATGGCTGGGCAGAAATCCTAGCAACAATGGATGTAGCCATCAATGAAGAGCAGTGGACACCTCACTGTGATGAGGATGGCTATGACATTTCAGTCTTTTCAATAGAGCCAATCATGGGAGATGCAGTTTTAGAAGAATGCGAACCTAGCCCTGATGCATTTGAGGATGCGAGTGACTCCGATCTAGAGTCAATCATTATGGACCCACCTTTTGCATCAGATGAAGAATACTTCTATGAAGTAGAATTTCAACCCCAGAGGCACGGAGAGCTTACAAATGAGGTGAGGTTAGCCACACAAGTAGGTACTAAGAGCGGAGAAAAAAAAAAGGAAGAAGGAAGTCACTCCGGAGGCAGAAGAATCCTTGTTTGAGGTCCCTGAAAATTTTAAAAAATATGAGATAGACGATAGGAGAGTCATGATAAGAATGCCTAAACGTGAGGCACAAGAAGGAGAAGCCTATGATAGCAAGGAAACTACCAAGAAAATAGTTGTAGCCATCGAGGAAGGAGAAGAAAGATGCACGTACATAGGTCATGACCTGACAGAAGAGGAAGAACAAGAGCTAATAGCCTTGCTAAGAGAATACCGAGATGTATTTTCTTGGAGTTATAAGGACTTGAAAGGGGTACACCCTGATATATGTTCACATACAATCCCCATGACCTCAGATGCCAGACCCTCGAAGCAGAAGCCCTACACATACAACGATAACTATGCTGCTAAGATCAAAGAGGAGATAGATAGACTGGTTGAAGCCGGATTCATCTATGAAATTGAGCACACTGAGTGGGTATCCCCCATTGTAGTGGTGCCCAAGAAAAATGGAAAACTGCGTGTGTGTATTAACCTTAAAAAAGTTAATGCCACCACAATTAGAGACAGTTATCCTCTTCCTATCACTGAGCACCTATTAGAAAGGGTAGCAGGCAAGGAAGTGTACAGCTTCCTAGATGGGTTTTCGGGCTACAATCAAGTAGCCATTGCTCCAGAGGATCAACATAAAACGGCTTTTTCCACGGAGTGGGGCATATTTGCCTTTCGGGTAATGCCATTCGGGCTTACTAATGCACCTGCTACCTTTCAAAGATTGATGTGTCAAGTGTTTAAAGAGTTCTTGAGGAAGAATTTGGAAGTCTATGTTGATGATCTGTGTGCTCATTCCAACATTAGACAGACCCATATACCTGAACTCAGACAAATCTTTGATAAATGCAGAGAATATCAAGTCTGCTTGAACCCAAAAAAGTGTGTTTTCATGGTCAGGCAAGGCAAAATTCTAGGACACATAGTGTCTAAGAACGGCATATCCACTGACGAAGAGAAAGTGAGAGCCATCGCAGAACTACCTAGGCCAAAGAACGTCAAGGAAGTACAGGCTTTCATGGGGCATTGTGGTTACTACCGCCGGTTTATACACATGTACGCCATCATAGCAAAGCCTCTGTATGGACTTTTGACTAACTTTGAGTGGACTGACGAATGTGAGAATTCCTTCAATGAGCTTAAACGAAGATTGTGTTCAGCACCAATCTTGACCACACCGGATTGGAATAAGCCATTCCATGTCCACGTGGATGCATCCAATTATGCTATTGGGTGTGTACTCGCGCAACCTACCGGTGAAGGTAATATGGATCTTCCAATTGCCTATGCTAGTAGACAGTTGAATGCAGCTGAACAAAATTATACCACTACGGAGAGAGAAGGACTAGGCATGGTATATGCAGTTAAAAAGTTTAGACATTATTTTCTCGCAAATAAGTTCAAATTTTTTACTGATCACCAAGCTCTACTATACCTTGTAAACAAGCCATGTAATACGGGCAGATTAGTAAGATGGTTTCTCTTACTAATGGAGTATGACTTTGAGGTAGTAGTGAGGAAAGGCAGAACTCACCTGAGAGTAGATCATCTCTCAAGGCTCACATCAGGAGAAGCCCCACAAGGAGTGTCAGATGACTTACCTGATGCTTACTTGTTTAACTTGGAAGTTGTACCGCAGTGGGCTAAGCCATTAGTGCCAGTATTAACCTACGGGCCTAACCACTCAGTAATGGCCACATAGGATAGAGAGGTAGTAAAAGCCCAAAAGTATCACATCATGGCAGGAAGTATGTACAAGCACACGGATCAAGGGTGTTGTCAGGATCTTGCTCACGCGCATACAGAGATTACGGATGCAGAAAAACACACAGAAAATAGAGGCAACAAGAGACAAGACTGAACGCAAACCAACAATGCATTGGCTATTTTATATTTCAATCCAACAATGCATTGGCTATTTTCTATTTCAATCCAACAATGCATTGGCTATTCCATATTTCAATCCAACAATGCATTGTTCAACATATTCCATAAGGTATAACATGCCCCTCAGTTGAACAAGCAACTGACCTCAGTTGAACAAGCAACTGACCTCAGTTGATAAAATAATAAACATGGATGGCCAGTCACATGTTTCATCACTGAATAAAGAAAATAGGCATGTGCCATGTAAAAATACATGCAGGGAAATGTTCATGGAGCTGTTACATTAATGTGTTTGTCATTAAAGAAATGCATGAACCATCTTACATGGGTCATAGAGGCATACAAAGCACCATTTCTGCTTGCAAAGATTTCTTCTTTTGGCCACACATGGAAAAAGACATTGCACATTATGTTTCTCAATGCATTGTATGTCAGCGTGTTAAACGTCATCATGGTAAACCATTTGGATTATTAATGCCACTTCCTATTCCAAATCAAACATGGGAACAAATCTCTATGGATTTTATCACAGGTCTTCCTATCACTTCATCACATAATGATATGATTTGGACAATAGTTGATAGGTTTAGTAAATATGCATATTTCATTCCATGTAGAAAAACTTTGACTGCACCTCAAGCTGCAAAATTATTCATTAAATGCATTTTTCCACATCATAGATTTCCTAAAGTAATGTTATCTGATCCTGATGTTAGGTTTTGTAATCATTTTTGGGTTGCCTTATTTCAACATTTTGGTTCTAAAATAGATTTTAGCTCTGCATTTCATCCTGAAAGTAATGGACAGAGTGAGGCTACAAATAGTACTATTCTTGATTTATTGCATTGTTATTCATTAGATAATCCTAATAACTGGGATGACAAGTTGCGATACTTCGAAGTGCTCACTGTTGTCACGATCTTGCTCACGTGCATACAGAGATTACGGACGCAGAAAAACACACAGAAAATAGAGGCAACAAGAGACAAGACTGAACGCAAGATTGGGTGCAATCTCCCCCCATGCACTCTGTTTCGACAGTCCACAGAGTGCATGTATTTATAGGAATTTTGATTACGTCAAAAAGAGTGGTTACAAGAGGGCGCCTTCGAAAAGCAGGCGTGAACTAAAAGTTGATAACTTTTATAGAAAGCCATTGCTTTCAATAACAGAAACTGCGGTCTACAACGACCCTTATTCTAACCATTACTTTTCTAACAATAGAACCTTCTACGCAAGTTTATTTACAAAATAAATAAGAATTATTCGGATTATTGATGTCCGCCCTTTCACGCCTTGCACGCTCCTCACGAACCTTCAGCTGCTATATCAGAAACATCAAAAAACATATTAATACATTAATAATATATCACTTTAACAATACATTGTTCAATAATATACAACATGCCTCTTAGTTGACAAGCAACTGACCTCAGTTGATAAGATAAGTTAACACTCTAACAATAACAATATTATTGTTCAACATATTCCATGTTACTGTTACAATCCAACAATGCATTGGCTATTCCATATTTCAATCCAACAATGCATTGGCTATTCCATATTTCAATCCAACAATGCATTGGCTATTCCATATTTCAATCCAACAATGCATTGTTCAACATTTTCCATAAGGTATAACATGCCCCTCAGTTGAACAAGCAACTGACCTCAGTTGATCAAATAATAAACATGGATGGCCAGTCACATGTTTCATCACTGAATAAAGAAAATAGGCATGTGCCATGTAAAAATACATGCAGGGAAATGTTCATGGAGCTGTTACATTAATGTGTTTGTGTATGATATGCAGAAATTAAGTGGTCATAATGAGGTGTTAATTGTGTTTTATGTATCCATTGACATTCTTCAATAGAGTGATTTTTGTACTTAACCAAATATCGATGATATTGAGTACCTGTTCGTGTAGTAGTGACATCATGATCAATGATTTTCTCAGGAACTAAGATTTCAGATTGTTCTTCAATTAAAGGAGGGTCATCAAGAAGTGGAGCAAGTGGTAAAGTTCCTTTAAAGGGTTTAAGTAAACTAATATGAAAAGAATTATGTATAGTCCAATGGGATGGAATATCTAATTGAAATGAATTATCATTAATTTTTTCTATAATGCGAAACGATCCATAATAGCGTGGTGCAAGTTTAATTTTAGGATGCTGCAAAATATTTTTGAGACGTCTTTTAATTATGCGCAACCATACAAAATCATTTTCCTTGAATTCTTTGGCTAATCGTTTAGTATTGAGAATACGTGTATATCGCTCTTGACTTTTCCTAATGTGCTCGTGAACATCATGAAGTATAGAAACGTGAACTTGAGCAATAGAATCAGCCATCGGAATGTCGGTTTGGGTGAGGGATGTAATAAAGTAAGTCTATGATCCAAGGGTCTAGCCGGTTCAGACAGATCTGAAATCGGACACCGTTTGGTCATCCGTGTGTATGACCAAAGATCTTGAGTTTAGACTTACTAGGAGGTCTTGTGCTCTTGTGAACAAGTGATCCACTTAGCTTAGTGGTTAAGTCTCAAGGGTGTGAAGGAAGAGGTCTTGGGTTCAATCCCCGTGGGGTACATGGGGAGAGTATTTTGCCCAAAGAGCTCTAGAGCCTTCTAGAAGCATCCACTTGAGTTAACTCGAGTTAACTGGGACACTTGGCGCACATGTAGTTACATGGCTGACACTTGGATGGTTAGTATCCACCTGCCCAAGAAGGCAGTCCCTTGGAGAGAGCTATATATAGAGGCATTTGGTTGGGAGGAGAGTCATCTCTCAAGCATGTGGTGGTCGTAATCCTTGTTCTCTTGCATTGGTATCAGAGCTTCATTCTCCATAGCTCTCTTTCATCATCTTGCTCGTGAATCCTTGGCGTGCATACATTTCTGTTCCGAATTCTCCTCCCGACTGTCTAGAGATGCGTGCCGCTATCATCCTCATGGTTTAGTTTATAAGCTAAGAGAGTACCAAAAGATTATCTCTGCTGGGAGCGAGAGGATTCGAACCCTCGTCACCTCGTTCAGAGGACACTGCTCTATCCATAAGGCCAAACAGGCGTTCGCGAAGAGCTCTTTAGACCAGACTCTCTTATTCAATATTTGCACTGCAGAAGCTCTTAATCAGGAGCTAGAAAAAGCTAATCTTCTTTGCTGTTAGCCCGCGGATTCGAACCTTGTCCCCCCAATTAGAGGGTGCTCGTGTATCCAAGGAGCCCATGGACATTGACGATCTACATTCGCAGACGCCATATATTGTCGCGGTCAGCGCTGAAGAAGGCTGGAGCAAAAGAAATCGAATCGTTTCTGGTGTGTGCCCGTGGGTGATCGAACTCAGAATTTCTGGTTTGGAGCGCACTCACCTATCCAGAAAGCCATAAAGTTCACGAGAGTATTCAGAGAAGCATATTATTATCGTGCATTCGTGCTGAAGCAGACACGGTCCAAAAGCTCAAGTTCCATCGGAAGGGCCTCGGGAATCGATCCCTCATCCTTACGAATTGGAGTGAAGTCACCTAACCACAGGGCAAAATAGCCATCCGCGTGACTTATCTGCCGACAGCTCCATGTTATCTGATCTTGCCGCAGAAGAAGTTTTCAAGGGGGACAAAAAGGAGCTTGCGCCAGGAATTGACCCCGCGACCTTGCAAAGAGACTACAAAGCCTTATCCACTGAAGTAGAGGTTTTTTGTGATTACATTTTCTGCATATTTTAATTAGTTTGGATCATATCTCTGCTCTGCTAATCTCGAGCCGAGATCTTCTCATTCTGATTAATCTTTGGAGTTTGGTTATTACCCCAACCAAACCTGAGTGCATATCTGTACTGATTAAAGCTGTAGAAAGCTAAAAGTTAGAATAAAGTTTAAGAGAAGTGGAGCTGTGGAGTGAAGATCCGGAGGCCTAACTTCGTCGACCTTGACGGACCAAATCATTTGGGACTATTTCTTGACGAGGAAGCTTCAAGAATGGTGAATAGCTCCTGGCAAGGATCAAGAGGATGAAACACTCTTCCAAAGGATTAAGGGAAGGACATAGCTCTATGTGGAGCTAAGTATTTTCCAAGTTATGTTTTCATTTTGATATTTGTTTGCTCGAATGCTTTCATTTAGGATGCATTAATTAGGACTAAAAGCATAGTCCAATCATGATTAACTCAATATGAAAGCTAATTAGAGGACTAAACAATATTGAAATGATACAAAAGTATAAGTACTTTTCAAGTTTTCGGTATGCAATTGAAATTTCTATTTCCATTCATGCATAAAAATGAAAAGATTATTTGTGCATAAAAGAATGTCTTATGCACATCAAGTTCGCACTTGCTTGGGAAAGGTAGTTAATTCTCCAGTTCATGCACTTGAATAATGACCTTTTGTCAGAATAGCAAGCATGTTGTTTTTGCATGGATGCTTGTTTGCATACTTAATAAGCTCAAGATTTGCTTAAGTTCATTACACTTGCATGAACTCACATGCATTTGCACCCAAGAATGGGCATTTGCATACATAAACATGCATTTGCATGCAAGTAGATGCATGAGCATACACATGATCTTTTGGTAAGTAGCTGAATACATATATTTTCATTTCTTTCTTTTTCTAACTTGACTTAGCTAGGTGGAAAAAATAGAAAATTACCTAGTTGCAAGGATCTTGACTATCATGCAACTAAGTATCTAGTCTATTTTTGTCCCAAAAAAGTGATACATAGGTACCACTTAGTAGGAGTCTTTTTGAGGAAAAGAAAGCATGTTGAAAGTAAGTATTCATTTTTTCTTGTCATTAAAATGCCAAGAAAATAGAGCTACTTTCCAATATGCATGTTTAGTCTAAGTTTAGGAAGAAACCTAGACATTCTTAGCAGCTATCGAGGATTTAGTTGTTTTTGGATGTTCATGTTCATGCATCCAAGTAAGGAAGTTTCTGTTGAAACTTGTAAGTTCAGCAAATTTTGGAAGGTTTAATACTTTATTATTCATCAAATATGGATGAAAATAAGTAGAAGTATTGAACTTCTAGAATCACTGGAACTCTAGTGGTCATAGATGCTAGTTTCCAGAAATGCATCTCAAGGCATGATGCAAGGTCTTCAATCGACGCGAAAACTTTTGAAGGAAACTTGCTTGATTCTATTTAAGCTAATTCAAGGCTTAAAAAGAAAGGCAAATATTAATTGATCTTTAGGAATCAAGTAATTTCCTAAAGTCATGACAATTAATGGAATGATTCAAATTATTTTCATGTCTGAAGCACATATCTTAGGAAATTCCGATATTTCCTAAAGACAATTTAGGAAACAAGTTCTTTCCTAAAAGATTAGCTTCAAGAGGTAAAGCCTTGAATCTTATAAAAATCAAGAATATCTTTTATAAGATTAAGTAAACAATTCCAAGCATTATTTACTTTTGCAAAGTTTTCAAATGTAAACATGGAAACTTTATTAAAGCACTTTTCTTAAGATAAGAAAAGTATGCTTGGTGGTCTTTAAGATAAGAAAAACTTAAACAAGAGACCCAAGCAAAGTAATCTTTGGAAATTAAGCTATTTCCTAAAGATAAGCTAATGAAAGAGTCTAGTTAACTATTTCATTAGTTATATGAGAATGTCTTTTGGACAAGCAAAGCCTTAAGTCTTGGTCTTATCCAAAAGTCTAGAATTCCTTTTGAAGATCTTTCCAGTAAAGGAGAAGATTCCAACATGAATCATTGAACTGGAAAGCAAAAGATTCCAAGATGAATCATTTGCTTCAAGTTATAGCTTAGTATTACTTGATTCCTTGGTAGGAATCAAAAAGTTCTTGAAAGAAAAATCTCCCCAGATGTGAGACTAGCATCTTTCAAGAGAAGTTTTATAGCAAGTAGTTCCCAGCAAATCCCTAACCACCAGTTTTGGTATGTAAGTCCAATAAGTGATATAACATAATGGTATATCATTGATTCTTAGCTTTGGAATCTAAAAAGCATTAGAAAATGCTTGGACTTAAGTTGAGGGAAAGATCTCTAAAATCTTGCAGGTAAGCAAAGAAGCTTAAGATAGTTTAAGAGATCTTAAAAGATAAAGATTAAGTCTTTATTTTTGTCGCCAGGATCAACCAGACTTGATCAAACTTGGCCATGATTGTCCAAGAATGTGCGATTAGAACTACTCTATAGATTGCCCAAGTATTGGCAGTAAAAAAATTCCGTTAGGAATGATTCACTCAAGTTCCATTTATCGAATGGAAAATTGTGAAAAAGTAAGCTGTTCCCAGTCTGAACAGAGTGAAGTAATTCCAAGTATGTAGTCTGCAACCGTGAAGATGGTACTTAAGTCTGTGGAAGGTAAAACATAAGTGTTTGCCTATCCTCAAAGGGATTTTGGTACAAATCCAGAAAGCATGAGCGGATGCTTAGACTTAAGCAGTAGAGAGATTCCTGTAAAGTTCCCGGGGTAGGTACCTAAAAGCATTAGTAGAAAGGAATCTAAAGACAAGAAGTCAAAAGCTCTTGTCGCTACAAAATTGGTCAAGAATAACCAATTGAACTTGAATTTGAGAAATTCAAGAACTTGGAATTCTGATTGGTTTTCATTTGAAAACCCTAGTAAAAAGGATTGGAGATATTCTATTAAAGGTTTTCAAGTTCCCAAGGTTAAGCACAAGATCGTGAAACGATCATGTCAAGGGATTAAAACCTAGAATATCAAGATGGAGATAGTACCTGAAATTGCAAAATTCTTCTCAAGAATTAAAGCTAGAAGGTTCTCTATCTAGAGATGTTGTAGACTTTAGGATAAAATTCACTCATACGTCAATGTGAGTATAAAATAGGATGGTATGGGACACCAGATTTTATACTCAGATTGACGTAGGAAAGATGGTATGGGACATCGGACCATGAGATGATGATTATCTTTGAGTCTTCATTTGGAATCTTGAAGTTAGGTTTGATCTTCAAGGGAATTAAAACTTCCAAGAAGGAGTTTAAAATTCAAGAAGAATCTCAAGATACTTCAAGACGACTTCAAGATCAAGAAAACTGAAGATATGAAGTAAGTAACTTCCAAGATCTTCTTAGAACACTTCAAGCCTAAGTGTTATTGATCAGAAATATTTGATAAATTTCTGAAAGAAGTTGGACTTTGATCTTTTCAACTAAAGATTTAATTGACTAAGTCAAGCATCAAGTTCCTAGTGTAACTTGAAAAATTCACTCTTTTGACTCAAAGAAATGCACAAGAATTGCATTCACGATTAGGAGTCAAAAAGATTGAATATGACCTGAACTTAGTCTCAAGTGAAGCATTATTTGAATACAAAACTCATCAACATAACCTCAGTGGGTCGACACACTGATGTTGGTTACCACACTAGTATCTTGTGGTTGGATGATGTTTTTGATTTGCTTTGAATCTTTTTGAGAAACTAGCTTATTTCTCTTAAAGATAAAGACAATGCTTCAATATCCTGTTGAAATAGATCTTTGAAAAGTTAAAGTCCTGAGTCAACTAGACTTTGACTCATAGCAAGTTTATGTATATTCGAAGTTTGAATTGGTTGTACAGAGTCTTAGTTATTTCTTTCCGCTTTCCAAATCTTTTGAAATTGACTCAGATATAGTATCTGATTCCTTTTGCAAAAGACCAGGGTTAGCCGGTTAGAATAAAATAACTAACTTGAACATCCTAGATAGATGTTATGTACAAGAACCTTTTCAATCTTCAAAAGATGATAAGTCTAAGTGGACTTATTCATTTGAGTTTGCTTCAAGTTATAGCATAAATGATTTCCTGGAGTCCAGTATACTCTAGAATAGGGAAGTTAGGAATTGCTCATCAGATTGACAATTCCCAAGAACTTTCAGTTAAAAGTCTTTGAGAAAAGTGTCCTAAGTTGGACAATTTTCATTTTGAATTTGAATTGGTGAAGTTAGTATGGTTGATTCCACCGAAATGGTAAACTTTCTCCTACAGTTTACATAGGATTTTTTCAACTCATTGGGACAAAGTAGTCCTCTAGTCGGGTGAAAAAATCAAGTAACTGTTAGATAAAAGTAAACCATTGTACAGACATCTAAAGTTAGATGTATGGGACAACCAAACTTCAAGTTCTCCAAAACAAATTCAAGTGAATCAAGAATTCTCAAAGTCTTGCGAGGGATAAGAATCCCACCTTCATTTACTAAGCCCATGCACCAGTTATGCCTAGAAATGGAGTAGTAATTTGAATCCACCTAGTTCACATGTTTGTGCCTAGATCGCACATCCAGAAACTATGAATTAGCCAGGGATGTCATTAGATCCACCCTCATTATTCTTCACTAGTTTGTACTTTGTCCCGTTCATCAAAGTACAAAACCAGATACTGTTTTGAATCATTTGGGCAAGGATGCCACCACAGAGATGAGACATGTTCTTCCAGTTCTAGAACATGACCATGTTCTTCCAGTTTTAGAACATGAGGCTCGAGGGTTGCCTATAGTATGTATATAGCTCTATTTTCGAGGACGAAAATCTTTTCCAAGGGGGGAAGAATGTAATAAAGTAAGTCTATGATCCAAGGGTCTAGCCGGTTCAGACAGATCTGAAATCGGACACCGTTTGGTCATCCGTGTGTATGACCAAAGATCTCGAGTTTAGACTTACTAGGAGGTCTTGTGCTCTTGTGAACAAGTGATCCACTTAGCTTAGTGGTTAAGTCTCAAGGGTGTGAAGGAAGAGGTCTTGGGTTCAATCCCCGTGGGGTACATGGGGAGAGTATTTTGCCCAAAGAGTTCTAGAGCCTTCTAGAAGCATCCACTTGAGTTAACTCGAGTTAACTGGGACACTTGGCGCACATGTAGTTACATGGCTGACACTTGGATGGTTAGTATCCACCTGCCCAAGAAGGCAGTCCCTTGGAGAGAGCTATATATAGAGGCATTTGGTTGGGAGGAGAGTCATCTCTCAAGCATGTGGTGGTCGTAATCCTTGTTCTCTTGCAAGGGACATGGGAGTAGGAAGCTTTTTACCAAAAACTATTTCAAAAGGGGCACGACCAGTAGTGGTGTGTGAAGTGTTATTGTAAGCAAATTGAAGCAAGGGCAACTTGTCATCCCAGTTATTAGGATTATCTAATGAATAACAACGCAATAAATCAAGAATAGTACTATTTGTAGCCTCACTCTGTCCATTACTTTCATGATGAAATGCAGAGCTAAAATCTATTTTAGAACCAAAATGTTGAAATAAGGCAACCCAAAAATGATTACAAAACCTAACATCACGATCAGATAACATTACTTTAGGAAATCCATGATGTGGAAAAATGCATTTAATGAATAATTTTGTAGCTTGAGGTGCAGTCAAAGTTTTTCTACATGGAATGAAATATGCATATTTACTAAACCTATCAACTATTGTCCAAATCATATCATTATGTGATGAAGTGATAGGAAGACCTATGATAAAATCCATAGAGATTTGTTCCCATGGTTCATTTGGAATAGGAAGTGGCATTAATAATCCAAATGGTTTACCATGATGACGTTTGACACGCTGACATACAATGCATTGAGAAACATAATGTGCAATGTCTTTTTCCATGTGTGGCCAAAAGAAGAAATCTTTGCAAGCAGAAATGGTGCTTTGTATGCCTCTATGACCCATGTAAGGTGGTTCATGCATTTCTTTAATGACAAAATCTTTAAAAGCTTGGGTTATGCACAATCTATGTTGAAAATGGAGAAAACCATTATGAAATGTATAATGTTCATCAGATAAAGATGCAGCATTGTTGAAGTCATGCCATGCACGTGAAAAATACAAATCAGATGCATAAGTGGAAACCATTTCTTGAAAAGAATGAATTTGGATGGCAGAAATATTATTCAAAACAACAGAATGTGAAGGAAAACGGCTAAGAGCATCCGCTACAACATTAGCTTTACCACGCTGATATTGTATCATGAGTTGGAAATTTTGAATGAATGATGCCCACTTAAGATGCGGATCAGAGATTAAGGGCTGATTTAATAAATGCTTAATAACCTGTTGATCGGTTTTGATTAATACTTCAGAGCCCATAAGATAGTGTTTCCAAATTCGCAAAGCATGCACAACTGCTAACAATTCTTTATCATACGTACTATAATTATGCTCGGAGGGCTTAAGATTTCTACTCTCAAATGCAATGGGATGGTCATTTTGCATTAAAACAGCACCTATTCCTAAACCACTAGCATCAGTAACAACATGAAAGGGTTGTGTAAAATCAGGTAATTGTAAAACAGGTGCATGTGAAAGTGCATGTTTAAGTTTGTCAAAGGACTGTTGTTGAGTAATTCCCCATGCAAATTTTATTTTCTTTTTCAACAAAAAAGTAAGAGGCAATGCTAAATAAGAAAAATTTCGAACAAACTTCCTATAGAAACTAGCCAACCCAAGAAAAGAACGAATATCATTGACTGATTGTGGTGTAGGCCATTCTATGATAACTCTAATCTTTTTTGGATCCACATGCACACCTTCACTTGAAATAATATGTCCTAAATATTCTAGCTTACGCTGAAAGAAATAACTCTTTTCCGGATTAGCATAAAATGTGTTTTCTCGTAACAAGTGAAAAACTGTTTCAAGATGCTTTTCATGTTCACTATCATTCTTACTGTAAACAAGTATGTCATCAAAGAATACAAGAACAAAAGCTTGGTAATCAAGAAAAATATTGTTCATCATTCGTGCAAATGTAGCAGGGGCATTAGTAAGTCCAAAGGGCATTACCATAAATTCATAATGGCCATTTTGAGTTCTAAATGCAGTCTTAAAAATATCACTTTGTGTCATACGAATCTGATGGTAACCCGATTTAAGATCAATTTTACTAAAGACACGAGCTCCTCGTAACTTATCTAAGAGATCATCTATTCGAGGAATAGGGTATCTATTCTTGATCGTGATCTTGTTAAGGGCTCTATAATCAATGCACATTTGATAAGTTTTATTCTTCTTCTCTACTAAGAGAACTGGTGCTCCAAATGGGGAAGAACTAGGCCTTATAAGTCCTTTTTGTAGTAGGTCTTTTACTTGATTTTCTATTTCCTTTTGATGTAGTGGGCCATGTCTATAAGGTGCTTTATGAGGAGGAAAACTACCAGGGACTAAGTCTATGCTATGGTCAAAGGATCCTCGAGATGGTGGTAGTTCGGAAGGATATTCAGACATAAAACAATCCTTATAAGTACTCATGAAAGGTTTATATGCATCTGGAAGTGTATGAGTATAATCATTGATGACATTGACAAAAACAATGCATGAGTTGAATCCTTTCCTAAATGCACGCTTTACTTGAGTGTGACTAATCAATGGAAATGGCTGGAAATCATGGTGTGCAGACAAAGTAATGATTTGACCTTTGAAAACAAACTTAAAGATATGAGTATGGTAGTCAATACATGGGTTATAATGGTGACGAAAAGGCATACCTAGTATAACATCATAAGATTGCAAAGGTGCAATTAAAAATGTTCGTGAATCAACATAAGGGCCTATGCAAATCGTAACATCTTGCACTTCTCGTGTTACATTATAACGACTACCTTGAAATGTAGCTTTCACTTTATACAAAGAAGGAAATGTTTGTAATTTAAGTTCTTGTACTAATAAATGTGAAATGAAGTCATGTGAACTACCATCGTCATGTAGAATTTTAACTAGTTTGTTATTTATTGTACCCTGCATGCAAAGAAGAGAGTGTAAAGAGATATCGTTACCCAAGGTACTTAAATCCTTCTCCAGTGATTCCTCTGTCCAAACAGGAGGAATTTCTTCATTATAGACCTCCATGTTATACAATTGAGCTGTAGCCTGTTTCATATGAAGAGGTTGCAATCTGCACCTTATTTTTGTATGTCCAGGTTTACCACAATTCCAACAAGTGATTCGTGGTCCCTTCTGTTGGGCATTCACTGCTGAAGTTTGAAGGGTAGGTGGTTTGGTTGGTTGGAGAGATGAAGCAACGGGTGAAGTTGAGTAATTGGATTGTAGAGGTCGAGGAAAACTAGGGTAAGATGGGGCATTAAAATTACGCTTCATAGGAAATGAAGATTTAACAGGAAATGGTCGTGGACGTGGTTGTTGTAGACGGAGTGACTTGGTTATGGACTGGAATTCTTTACTAAATAGTTAGTGGCAAATTTAACTTTTTCACTTTCAGCATACATTTCATCGGTATAAAAATCATCAAACTACGACAACCAAGAAAGTACTAAAGGCCCATCCTTTCGGCCATCAAATCGTAGAAACTAGTAGTTTCTATTACCAATCTTTGAATGAGTAACATCAGATTGGGCAGACACAATAGCTTTTACTACTCTCGTAAGGTTGTCTTCCTCAGCTTGCATCCTTTGGAGGATTTCATCACGTTGTCGGATCTCGTTCTGAGCTCCTTGAAGCTCATGCCGCAAGAGATCTAGTTGTTGTTCAAGTGTTGCTGCAGGTAGAGGTTAATTACTGTAATCCTCCACGGTGCTCTTGGACCCTTGCTCTCAACCTTGGTGTATTGAACCTTCTTGTTTGCAACCTTGGTGTCTCGATCCCGTGTTCTCAACCTTGCTTGGTATCTTGAACACTCAAGCAAGTGCCACCCAATGATTTTGAATGAATTCACACTTCCAAGCTAGCTCATTGGAAAGTTTATTCCGAGAGCTTTCCAACGGTATATTACATGCCTCAATCCGACCTATGGATTGAAAGTTACACTTAATTCTTTGTTGAGTCCATCCTTGAAATCGCCGTGAGCGCCTTGCACAAGTACCAAAGAAAGAGAACTTGAATAACAACTCCAAGAGATGGTGGAGTGGTTAAAGTACTTCCCTTGAAAGTAGGAGGTTGTGGGTTCAAATCCTCCTACCTTAGGGACTCTAAACCTCTCTATTACCACTCAAAAATTAAAATTGTCTCACGCGTAGCCAACGGTCGCCAAGGGAGCCTTGGGTGCCAATGTTGCCAATGTATTGCCTAAGTTTGCCTTAGTCGACGCCTTGGAGTAAGCCAAAGGAGAAAACGTAGGTGAAAACGTAGGTTCCGGTTCTGGAACAGGGACAGAAACAGAAACCGAAGACGAAACAGAAACAGAAACCGGAGACGGAGACGGAGATGGAATCGGAATTCAGAATCGCGAACAGAGAACAGAACCCTCTGTATTAACGCGTGCAGAGCTCTGATACCACTGTTGTCACGATCTTGCTCACGTGCATACAGAGATTACGGATGCAGAAAAACACACAGAAAATAGAGGCAACAAGAGACAAGACTGAACGCAAGATTGGGTGCAATCTCCCCCCATGCACTCTGTTTCGACAGTCCACAGAGTGCATGTATTTATAGGAATTTTGATTACGTCGAAAAGAGTGGTTACAAGAGGGCGGCTTCGAAAAGCAGGCGTGAACTAAAAGTTGATAACTTTTACAGAAAACCATTGCTTTCAATAACAGAAACTGCGGTCTACAACGACCCTTATTCTAACCATTACTTTTCTAACAATAGAACCTTCTACGCAAGTTTATTTACAAAATAAATAATAATTATTCGGATTATTGATGTCCGCCCTTTCACGCCTTGCACGCTCCTCACGAACCTTCAGCTGCTATATCAGAAACATCAAAAAACATATTAATACATTAATAATATATCACTTTAACAATACATTGTTCAATAATATACAACATTGTTCTCTCGTAACAAATGAAAAACTGTTTCAAGATGCTTTTCATGTTCACTATCATTCTTACTGTAAACAAGTATGTCATCAAAGAATACAAGAACAAAAGTGGTAATCAAGAAAAATATTGTTCATCATTCGCGCAAATGTAGCAGGGGCATTAGTAAGTCCAAAGGGCATTACCATAAATTCATAATGGCCATTTTGAGTTCTAAATGCAGTCTTAAAAATATCACTTTGTGTCATACGAATCTGATGGTAACCCGATTTAAGATCAATTTTACTAAAGACACGAGCTCCTCGTAACTTATCTAAGAGATCATCTATTCGAGGAATAGGGTATCTATTCTTGATCGTGATCTTGTTAAGGGCTCTATAATCAATGCACATTCGATAAGTTTTATTCTTCTTTTCTACTAAGAGAACTGGTGCTCCAAATGGGGAAGAACTAGGCCTTATAAGTCCTTTTTGTAGTAGGTCTTTTACTTGATTTTCTATTTCCTTTTGATGTAGTGGGCCATGTCGATAAGGTGCTTTATGAGGAGGAGAACTACCAGGGACTAAGTCTATGCTATGATCAAAGGATCCTCGAGATGGTGGTAGTTTGGAAGGATATTCAGACATAAAACAATCCTTATAAGTACTCATGAAAGGTTTATATGCATCTGGAAGTGTATGAGTATAATCATTGATGACATTGACAAAAACAATGCATGAGTTGAATCCTTTCCTAAATGCACGCTTTACTTGAGTGTGACTAATCAATGGAAATGGCTGGAAATCATGGTGTGCAGACAAAGTAATGATTTGACCTTTGAAAACAAACTTAAAGGTATGAGTATGGTAGTCAATACGTGGGTTATAATGGTGACGAAAAGGCATACCTAGTATAACATCATAAGATTGCAAAGGTGCAATTAAAAATGTTCGTGAATCAACATAAGGGCCTATGCTAATCGTAACATCTTGCACTTCTCGTGTTACATTATAACGACTACCTTGAAATGCAGCTTTCACTTTATACGAAGAAGGAAACGTTTGTAATTTAAGTTCTTGTACTAATAAATGTGAAATGAAGTCATGTGAACTACCATCGTCATGTAGAATTTTAACTAGTTTGTTATTTATTGTACCCTGCATGCAAAGAAGAGAGTGTAGAGAGATATCGTTACCCAAGGTACTTAAATCCTTCTCCTGTGATTCCTCTGTCCAAACAGGAGGAATTTCTTCATTATAGACCTCCATGTTATGCAATCGAGCTGTAGCCGGTTTCATATGAAGAGGTTGCAATCTGCACCTTATTTTTGTATGTCCAGGTTTACCACAATTCCAGCAAGTGATTCGTGGTCGCTTCTGTTGGGCATTCACTACTGAAGTTTGAAGGGTAGGTGGTTTGGTTGGTTGGAGAGATGAAGCAACGGGTGGAGTTGAATAATTGGATTGCGGAGGACGAGGAAAACTAGGGTAAGATGGGGCATTAAAATTACGCTTCATAGGAAATGAAGGTTTAACAGGAAATGGTCGTGGACGTGGTTGTTGTAGACGGAGTGACTTGGTTATGGACTGGAATTCTTTTTCTGCATCATAAGCAAAAGATATAGCCTCGTTGAGGGTTGTAGGTCGTAGGGTGTGAAGCTTAGCTTGGATACCCACGTCCAAACCATCTTCGTATTTCTGTTGCAAGATATCCTCTGATACATCTTCAAGCATTCGTACAAGTAGTAAATTTTGCCAGAACCGCTCTGTGTAGGTACTAATCGTATCACCCTCCTTCCATGTAATGGTCGTCTATGCACGTCGAACATGCAAATGGTATTGAGGAGGAAAGAAATGAATCCTGCACGTTTTCTTGAAAAGCCTTCCAAGTTGTTGGACGCTCCGTACTGTGTCGCAGGACATTCCACTAGAGTTGAGCTTTACCTACTAAATAGTTAGTGGCAAATTTAACTTTTTCACTTTCAGCATACATTTGATCGGTATAAAAATCATCAAACTACGACAACCAAGAAAGTACTAAAGGCCCATCCTTTCGGCCATCAAATCGTAGAAACTGGTAGTTTCTATTACCAATCTTTGAATGAGTAACATCAGATTGGGCAGACACAATAGCTTTTACTACTCTCGTACGGTTGTCTTCCTCAGCTTGCATCCTTTGGAGGATTTCATCACGTTGTCGGATCTCGTTCTGAGCTCCTTGAAGCTCATGCCGCAAGAGCTCTAGTTGTTGTTCAAGTGTTGCCGCAGGTAGAGGTGAATTACTGTAATCCTCCATGGTGCTCTTGGACCCTTGCTCTCAACCTTGGTGTATTGAACCTTCTTGTTTGCAACCTGGGTGTCTCGATCTCGTGTTCTCAACCTTGCTTGGTATCTTGAACACTCAATCAAGTGCCACCCAAGGATTTTGAATGAATTCACACTTCCAACATAGCTCATTGGAAAGTTCGTTCCGAGAGCTTTCCAACGGTATATTACACGCCTCAATCCGACCTACGGATTGAAAGTTACACTTAATTCTTTGTTGGGTCCATCCTTGAAATCGCCGCGAGCGCTTTGCACAAGTACCAAAGAAAGAGAACTTGAATAACAACTCCAAGAGATGGTGGAGTGGTCAAAGTACTTCCCAGTAGGAGGTTGTGGGTTCATATCCTCCTACCTTAGGGACTCTAAACCTCTCTATTACCACTCAAAAATTAAAATTGTCTCGCGCGTAGCCAACGGCTGCCAACGGTCGCCAAGGGAGCCTTGGGTGCCAATGTTGCCAATGTATTGCCTAAGTTATTGCCTAAGTTCTTTGCCTTAGTCGACGTAGGTGAAAACGTAGGTGAAAATAAGCCGAAGGAGAAGACGTAGGTGAAAACGTAGGTGAAAATAAGCCGAAGGAGAAGACGTAGGTGAAAACATAGGTGAAAATAAGCCGAAGGAGAAGACGTAGGTGAAAACGTAGGTTCTGGTTCTGGAACACGGACAGAAACAGAAACAGAAACAGAAACCGAAGACGAAGACGAAGACGAAATAGAAACCGCAACTGGAGACGGAGACGGAGATGGAGATGGAATCGGAATTCAGAATCGCGAACAGAGAACAGAACCCTCTGTATTAACGCGTGCAGAGCTCTGATACCACTGTTGTCAGGATCTTGCTCACGTGCATACAGAGATTACGGACGCAGAAAAACACACAGAAAATAGAGGCAACAAGAGACAAGACTGAACGCAAGATTGGGTGCAATCTCCCCCCATGCACTCTGTTTCGACAGTCCACAGAGTGCATGTATTTATAGGAATTTTGATTACGTCGAAAAGAGTGGTTACAAGAGGGCGGCTTCGAAAAGTAGGCGTGAAACTAAAAGTTGATAACTTTTACAGAAAGCCATTGCTTTCAATAACAGAACCTACGGTCTACAATGACCCTTATGCTAACCATTACTTTTCTAACAATAGAACCTTCTATGCAGGTTTATTTACAAAATATATAATAATTGTTCGGATTATTGATGTCCGCCCTTTCACGCCTTGCACGCTCCTCACGAACCTTCAGCTGCTATATCAGAAATATCAAAAACATATTAATACATTAATAATATAACACTTTAACAATACATTGTTCAATAATATACAACAAGGACCATGAGAGAGGTCATCAGATAAAATTTGCGGACATTGACCCTAAAGGAGAGTCGCTTATGATGATTGGTGCCTTCGTAGACATGTAATAAATGATTGGGATAACTCCAAGAATCTTCTTCTCGAGAATGACCTACCCAAAATTGAAGGGTTAAGATGAACTAATGGTAATAAATTGGATAAAACTCTAAGGATCCACAAACACCTTTACTTGAATATCTCTATTAACAAGAGATGGTGCATGAACTGGTCTACAATCGGATGGCAACTTATGTGTGGGGCCTTGTGGGATCCTCTCATTGAGAACAAAAAATCCATTATGACGTGGTGAATCATCCATCGTGCAATCGCCAAAGCTAATAGAATATGTGGGACCCCTCACTAGTGCAAGTGTTGCCTATAGGGAAACCTCCAACTCCAACAATTGGTATCATAGTAGCTCGCAACTTCATCTACGGCACCAACAACACCCCTTTGTTCACAATCTAAAAATCACACAAAAATTGGTGAGCATACTCAAGATGATTAGGAGTTCAAGAGAACTTTGCTACATGGTGCTGAAATTTTGATATGAGCTTAGTTTGACCTCGGAAAGCACTATCACAGTTCATACACACACACATGTTTTGGTTTGCTAGCACAAGAGCCTCAAACTCTGCTACTAGTTTAGCAAAGCTCGATAGGGTAGTTTTGCTCAACTATTGGACATATAGTTATTCTTTTTGCATCATGGTTGTTGAGGAAAAGTTGGATGGCACTAATTACATGTTATGGGCATATATGATGCATCATGTATTGGTTGCAAAAAGACTACAGAATATTGTGCAAGGTGTTGAAAAACAACCCAGTACACTTGCAAATATAGTTATTGAAGATGATGCAGATGGCATTGAAGATAAGGATATTCATATTCATGTTGATGTTGTAGTTCGAGCTACACCTACTATAGAGCAACTTAGATGTGATGATAGAGATGCTCAGGAACATGCATTGATAGCTTTGTCTATCAAAGGTGCCAATATCCCTCATATTTACTTGTGTAAAGCAACAAAAGATGCTTAGGATACACTTACACATTATAGCAGGCAAGAAATGAGGCTCTTGTTGCTTACCTCCAAAAACAATTGGATAGTGAGCATATGAATGAAGAAGCTTCTATGGACTGTAGAGGAGGTATGGGGGTACCCACTTCCAGCAAGATGCAAAAAGAAAAAATAATGGAAAAACAAGTATTTACTATGCTATGGGCCTCACACAAAATGCAAGTGTCTCACCGGGCATGCCAAACTATAGAGGGGGTACAGGGGTACCCACTTTCAACAAGAGCAAACAATATACACTTCTAGTACTCTGTCTACTCAAGGCGGGTTCTCCTTAGGGAAGTATACCCTTTAACATTCTTGTGTGCATGCACATTCACTAGCAATAGAGACAATGTACAGTAGAACCATGGAGAGAAGAGTAATGAAAATCAACAATAGTAGAGAATGGAGCCACTCCTTAGTTCAAAAAATGATTACATTGGGCCTAAATGCTCAAAAAATAGTGCAGTGGACTAGCATGCCATTCTAGAAACTAACATAATCAGTACAAGAGCTCTGTCCAACACAACGAACACAACAAGATGAACACTTGCACCAATGAATACATAAATATGAAGACTTGGTCCAAAGAAATACTATTGACTCACACCGAATGACTAGAACCAAGCCACTCATCACACTGTATTGCTATTAGCCATTGACTGGGAAGCCCAGGCTTTGTATCCTCACCACAGAGTGACCTCACATAGTATGCATGTAGCAACAAAGTGCAAAGAGTGAAGGAACTTGGAGAAGCTTGTAGAAAGTAGAAAAGTGTGTTTCGAAGTGACGATGTTTGGTCTAGCCAACCGGCACAAGACCAGCCCTTGAGCTTATGGAGACTCAAATAGTCCTTATAGGCATGCGATAAGTGGAAAGAAACACACTATGTACTTTGGAGCATCCAGGAGTATCAGTCGATACAAAACAGATAGGTTCACGGGTCGACTTGCTCAAAAAACTTACTATCTATGGAATAGACAATGAACTTCAAATGCCCATAGCAACCAGCGTCATTACAATTAGAACAAATCCTTTTATGGGAGTGAGACACATAGGGTTGAGTGTATAGAATGCACAAAAGTATAACGAATAAGAAAAATATGCTATAGGAATGAATGCGACATTCACTGGTGGTACTTAATATTTTTTAGGAATACGCAGAGATTGATCCCGAGACAGCAAAACTCCACTTTCTCCCAATCTACTGGAGCAAATGATTTGAAACTTAAAAGGCATAAAATATACACTAATACCTTTCCAATGAGCCCTCTTGCACTGAATTTGGAGCTCTGGAGAGAGAGAGAGAGAGCAGAGCCTCTGTAAGATTACTCTTGGCGAAGAAGATGATGCAGAGAATTGAAGGAGCAAGACAATGATGGTCACAAGTGTATGCATATTGCTTCCATGTAATGTACAAGTGATTTCAAGTCATTATATAGACTCTAGGAGTGTTCCACGACTTCTACAAGTGAGATTTGAATTCAAATGAAGGTGGGAATGGTTGTTGGAGGAAATCAATTCACTTCTATACAATCTAGGAAAAATCAAGATCTAGTTTGATCTACTTTTAGGTGATTTGATTGCTTGATTGAATGCAAATTCAACCACCTCAAAATCATGGAGTTTGGGCTCTATATTTCTACCTTTACATGTGTAAATTTTAAGGGTTTTACAACGCTAAAGGAACCATGAAATATCTCTCAAAAAAATACAATAAATGAGCATATGAAAAAGAACTCTCCAACGGATATTCTTTCGATGCAATAGCCTTTGATGTAGATCAAATCAACCTCAAGCATAGTGTAAGCTTGATGTTCCAACACTTCCCCTCAAGCTAAAGTATGCTTGAGTCTTCATTCTCTGATAGGTTGAATAGGTGCCATAGCTTTGAATCTACAAAGCTTTATTCCATCAAGTGCCTTCGTCATCATATCTGCTACTTGCTTTTTAGTTGGAACAAAAGAAATGTCAATATCCTTTGCCATGAGCTTCTCCCTGATGAAGTGGTAGTGGACTTCTATGTGCTTGGTTCTCGCATGGAAAATAGGATTTGCCGCTAGATGCATAGAACTTACATTATCTCCAAATATGTGAGGTTTGGAACTCACAAGTCCCAAATCTGTATACAATGCTTTTAACCATATTGCCTCTTGAGTTGCTATGGTCAAGCCTCTATAATCTGCTTCTGTTGAGGAAAAAGCAACTGTTGGTTACTTCTTGGAACTCCATGACACTAGCTTCGAACCTACAAATGCTAAGTAACCAGATGTACTTTTTCTATCCTCCTTAGCTCCTTCCCAATCTGCATCTGAGTAGATTTTGATATCCAAATCTGAAGAGTAAGGATAGAATATACCTTCGTTGATTGTACCTTTGAGATACTTAAGTACTCTCTTAACTGCATCCATGTGTGGTCTTCTCGGTGAGTGCATGAATTGACTAAGCACTCCTACACTATATGAGATGTCTGCCCTTGTATGAGTAGCATATATAAAGCTACCTACCAAGCTTTGATATTCTTTAATGTCCTTAATTTTCTCACCTTCATAAAAACTAAGTTTATGATTCATCTCCAAAGGTGTACTTGCAAGTTTAGTGTTCTCCATTTTGAACTTGAGAAGAAGATCCTGAATGTATCTTCTTTGAGTCAAATACATTCCTTCATCTGTGTATATCACCTGCATACCTAGGAAATATGTGAGCTCACCTAGGTCACTGATTTTGAACTCCTCTTGCATGTGTCTCTTGATCCTTTGAATGCCATTTAGATCATCACCTGTCACAATAATATCATCTACATATACACATAGATAGATAACCTCATTGTGATCCCTTTTCATGAATAGAGAAGGATCTGAACTGCTAGCTCTAAACCCTTCATCTTGAAGATATGTAACCAACTCATAATTCCAAGCTCTAGGAGCTTGTTTCAATCCATACAATGCTTTCTTAAGTCTGCAAATATGAGATGGATGATTAGGGTTTTCAAAAACTAGTGGTTGTGACATGTATACCTCTTCACTTTTCCAACCATTAAAGAATGCATTTTTCAGATCAAGTTGGAGGAGTCTCCAATTCCTTGCAGCAGCTACGCTTATCAATGTCTTGATTGTAGTCATCTTTGCAACTGGTGAGAATGTTTCCTCATAGTCTATACCATGAGTTTGTGAGCATCCTTTGGCAACTAATCTTGCCTTGTACCTGCAAAGAGATCCATCTGAGTTTCTTTTAACTTTATATACCCATCTGCAACCAATTACCTTTTGATTCGGTGACATCAGAACCAAATCCCAAGTGTCCATTTCCTTCAATGCATCTATCTCTTCTATCATGGCCTTTTCCCAATTGGGGTTTCCCTTTGCCTCTTCAAAGGTTGAGGTTCCTCTGAAATAGAGTCTTTTGCCAAGTATATTGAATGCTTCGTAATAAATGTGGAATCATATCCATACCTTTCTGGTTGTTTCTTCTCTCTTGCTGATCTTATAGGTGCTTGTTTGGAGCATTCTCCAAACTCTTGCATCTTTGCTTTGCCTCTTGCCATCCATAGCTTGTAATCCTTTTCTCTTTCATCTTGGTCATCGTTTGTATCACTTCTTGGATCGTGGAGCTGTGTATCATGCTTGCTTCCTAATTGATAAGAGTCAGAAGCAAGATCATATGGTAGTGTTACCTTTTTTTTGTCTTCATCATACCAAGACCTGTGTTCTTCAAACACAACATCTCTACTTGAAGTGAATTGCTTGGTTGAAGGATTGAAGAACCTGTAACCCACCTGAGTTGAATTATATCCTATAAACACTGCCTTTGTTGCCCTTTCATCTAGCTTACCTCTTATTTGTGATGGTACATGAACATAAGCTAAACAACCAAAAACCTTGCAATGTGCAAGACTAAGTTTTCTTCCATGCCATGCTTCATATGGAGTCATACCTTGAAGTGATTTGGATGGTACACAACAGTTGAAATAGCTTCTTCCCATAGATAATGTGGCAACTTCTTCTCTTCAAGCATTGTTCGGGCTGATCCAACCAATGTCTTGTTTCTCCTCTCTGCAATTCCATTTAGTTGAGGAGAGTACCTACTATTCACTTCCCTTTTGATGTCGTTTTCCTGGAAGAACTTATCAAACTCTTTGGAGAAGTATTCTCTCCCTCCCTCAGATCTAAGCTTCTTTAGTGATCTACCTATATGATTCTCCACATGTGCAAGATACTTCTTGAAGCGATCAGACACTTCATTCTTACTCTTGATAAAGTATAGAACAGTCCATCTACTATGGTCGTCAATAAATGAGACATAATACCTTGATCCTTCTAATGAAGGTTCTTGACTTGGTCCCCATACATGTGTATGTACTAAGTCCAATAAGTTGTTGTGGATGTAGCCTTTGTGGTTGAATGGTTGTGTTTGTGCCTTCCCAATCTGACATGCATCACACCTGTTGATCATATGTTGCTTTGATATGTTCGGGAGTCCTAGAACACTTTGATCCGTGCATATATCCTTCAAGGTTATTTCATTCACATGAGCAAGTCTCTTATGCCACACTTCAAGCTCACTTAGGGTTTGAGACCCAAAGTTGAATAGAGCTATGTTCCCGGTTTCTCCTACTTCAAAAGTAAAGAGCCTACCATGCTTCTCACCTCGGGCTATCTTTTTGAGGCCTTGACATGGATCTTCCACAAAAGCTCCATGTTGGGTGAACCTTACTTGCAAGCCTTTTTCAACTATTTGGCCTACACTTATTAGGTTTTTAGTGATAGTAGGTACATAGAGAACCTTACTTAGAATGTTTTTCCTGCCATTGGAAGCTTTGACATTACCAATCTTCTCCACATTGAGCTTTGTGTCATCCCTTGTTTGCACTTCATGTCGATGCTTTGGACTTTCGAAGTTAGATAGAAGAGCAATGTTGCGTGCAACATGATTCGAACATCTTGAATCTATGTAGAACAAATGATCATCTTCTTTACCTTCTTTGTGACTTAGATTCATGAGAAGCAACGTGTCTTCATGTGGTTGATCTTCTGAATAATTGTTGTAGTCCCTTCTATTATAGCCTCTATTGTTATTGTTGAAGTTTTGTCCACCTCTGCCTCTATTGCTGCCATATCCACCTCTTCCACTTCCTTTCTGGGTCTTCCCATTGAACCAGCAATTCTGAGTGGTGTAGTTCTTCTTATCGCATATGGCACAAGGTTGAACATTCTGACCTTTGGCTTTGTCTTGCTTTGGTCCTTTCTTCTTCCCTTTCAACTTGCTCTTGCTTGCAAAGTTGGCTTGGGAAGTCTCTTCTTCATCTTCTTCCTTCTTATTGCCGTTCTGCTTCTTATCCTTCTTATCTGCATATAGAGCACTAGTTGAATTACCATGATAGGATTTACCTTCCTTTATGCTATTGTTGGCTTCTTGATTGAAGAGTTGTCTAAGAAAAATGTTGAAGTCTGGAGTTTGCACATCCATGAGGAGATCATAAGCCATCGTGAAGGATTGCCATTGCTTATCACTTTGAATGCCGTTGAGAGTTTACCTCATGATGACCTCTTCTTCAACCAGCTCTCTAATGGATGCTCACTGATCTGCGACCTCCTTGACCTTGGTAACAAACTCTGTGATGCTTTGTTTAGGTATCTTCTTCATTTGGTTGAACTTGTTCCAAAGATGATTCTTTCTTGCTTTGGTACTAGTAGGAAAGAAAGTCTCGAGGGCATCCCAAGTCCCTTGAGATGTCTTGCATTCTCTAATATGTGGTAATAGAAAGTCAGAGATAGAGTTTAGTATGTATGAGCTTGCTTAAGCATCCCTTGCACACCAAAGTGTGAGCTTATCTATCTCCTCTTGTGTAGGTCCTCCTTTGGATCTTGGAATAGGCATAGCTTCATCACCTGCTACAATTCCATAAAGATTTCTACCTTGCAAATAGGCCTTCATCCTGATTTGCCAAGCCGCATAGTTGTGTCGATCAAGCTTCTCGATCATTGAGGGAAATCCGTCACCCATCTTGATCTAGCTCTGATACCACTGAAAGAACTTGGAGAAGGTTGTAGAAGGTAGAAAAATGCATTTCGAAGCGACAAAGTTTGGTCTAGCCAACCGACACAAGACCAACCCTTGAGCTTATGGAGACTCAAATAGACCTTATAGGCATGCGATAAGTGGAAAGAAACATACTATGTACTTTGGAGCATCAAGGAGAATGAGTCGATACAAAACAGATAGGTTCGCGGGTCGACTAGCTCAAAAAACTTACTATCTATGGAAGAGATAATGAAATTCAAATGCCCATAGCAACCTGCGTGATTACAATTAAAAAAAATCCTTTTATGGGAGTGATACACATAAGGTTGAGTGTATAGAATGCACAATATTATAAGGAATAAGCATAATATGCTATAGGAATGAATACGACATTCACCGGTGGTACTTCCTATTTTTTAGGAATATGCAGAGATTGACCGTGAGACAGAAGAACTCAGATTTGAAACTAGACATTGATATCTTTCCAATGAGCCATCTTGCACTCATTTTGGGGCTCTGGAGAGAGAGCAGCAACCTCTGCAAGATTACTATTGGTGAAGAAGATGATGCAGAGAATTGAAGGAGCAAGACAATGATGGTCACAAGTGTATGTATATTGCTTCCATGTAATGTACAAGTGATTTCAAGTGTTTATATAGACTCTAGGAGTGTTCCACGACTTCTACAAGTGAAATTTGAATTCAAATGAAGATGGGAATGGTTGTTGGAGGGAATCAATTCACTTCGCTACAATCTAGGAAAAATGAAGATCTAGTTTGATCTAGTTTTAGGTGATTTGATTGCTTGATTGAATGCAACTTCAACCACCACAAATTTGTGGAATTTGGGCTCTATCTTTCTACCTTTACATCTGCTCACCTTGATATCTTATCAGCATCGAGTGACTCAAAAAGGCTCAGAACTTCTTTACCCCATATGGAAGAGTTGGAACAAGATGAAACCATTTATCAAAGTTAATGAAGATTGGAAGTGGGCAGCTAGGATTAGGCAAAACAATGCTATTTGGTTTCCTATAAAAGGAATCAGAAGTTGTCTCAGAGAATACCCAAAGATCAAAGAAGCTATGGAGCAAAAGATTTAGTAAATGAATAAATCTTTAGGACCGTGAGAGAGGTCATCCCTTGCAGCAGCTACACTTATCAATGTCCTGATTGTAGTCATCTTTGCAACTGGTGAGAATGTTTCCTCATAGTCTATACCATGCATTTCTAAGCATACTTTGGCATCGGAACCAAATCCCAAGTGTCCATTTCCTTCAATGCATATATCTCTTCTTTCATGGACTTTTCCCAATTGGGGTTTCCCTTTGCCTCTTCATAGGTTGAGGGTTCCTCTGAACTAGAGTCTTTTGCCAAGTATATTGAATGCTTCGTAACAAATGTGGAATCATATCCATACCTTTCTGGTTGTTTCTTCTCTCTTGCTGATCTTCTAGGTGCTTGTTTGGAGCATTCTCCAATCTCTTGCATCTTTGCTTTGCCTCTTAACTTCCATAGCTTGTAATCCTTTTCGCTTTCATCTTGGTCATCATCTGTATCACTTCTTTGATCCTGGACCTGTGTATCATGCTTGCTTTCTAATTGATAAGATTCAAATTCAAGATCATATGGTAGTGTTACCTTTATTTTGTCTTCATCATACCAAGACCTGTGTTCTTCAAACACAACATCTCTACTTGAAGTGAATTGCTTGGTTGAAGGACTGAAGAACCTGTAACCCATCTGAGTTGAATCATATCCAATAAACACTCCCTTTGTTGCCCTTTCATCTAGCTTACCTCTTATTTTTGATGGTACATGAACATAAGCTAAACAACCAAAAACCTTGCAATGTCCAAGACTAGGTTTTCTTCCATGCCATGCTTCATAAGGAGTCATACCTTGAAGTGATTTGGATGGTGGTGTATTGACAAGGTACACAACAGTTGAAATAGCTTCTTCCCATAGATAATGTGGCAACTTCTTCTCTTCAAGAATTGTTGGAGCTGATCCAACCAATGTCTTGTTTCTCCTCTCTGCAATTCCATTTAGTTGAGGAGAGTACCTACTATTCACTTCCCTTTTGATACCTTTTTCCTGCAAGAACTCATCAAACTCTTTGGAGAAGTATTCTCCCCCTCCATCAGATCTGAGCTTCTTTAGTGATCTACCTGTATGATTCTCCACATGTGCAAGATACTTCTTGAAGCAATCAAACACTTCATTCTTACTCTTGATAAAGTATAGAACAGTCCATCTACTATGGTCTTCAATAAATGAGACATAATACCTTGATCCTGCCAATGAAGGTTCTTGACTTGGTCCCCATACATCTGTATGTACTAAGTCCAATAAGTTGTTGTGGATGTAGCCTTTGTGGTTGAATGGTTGTCTTTGTGCCTTCCCAATCTGACATGCATCACACCTGTTAATCATATGTTGCTTTGATGTGTTCGACAGTCCTAGAACGCTTTGATCCCTGCATATATCCTTCAAGGTTCTTTCATTCACATGAGCAAGCCTCTTATGCACACTTCAAGCTCACTTAGGGTTTGAGACCCAAAGTTGAATAGAGCTATGTTCTTGGTTTCTTCTACTTCAAAAGTAAAGAGCCTACCATGCTTCTCACCTCGGGCTATCTTTTTGAAGCCTTGACATGGATCTTCCACAAAAGCTCCATGTTGGGTGAACCTTACTTGCAAGCCTTTTTTCAACTATTTGGCGTACACTTGTTATGTTTTTAGTGATAATGGGTACATAGAGAACCTTACTTAGAATGTTTGTCCTGCCATTAGAAGCTTTGGCATTACCAATCTTCTCCACATTGTGCCTTGTGTCATCCCCTGTTTGCACTTCATGTCTATGCTTTGGACTTTCCAAGTGAGATAGAAGAGCAATGTTGCCTGCAACATGATTCGAACATCCTAAATCTATGTAGAAAAAATGATCATCTTCTTTACCTTCTTTGTGGCTTGGCTTCATGAGAAGCAATGAGTCTTAAGGTGGTTGATCTTCTGAATAATTGTTGTAGTCCCTTCTATTCTAGCCTCTATTGTTATTGTTGAAGTTGTGTCCACCTTCGCCTCTATTGCTGCCATATCCACCTCTTCCACTTCCTTTCTGGGTCTTCCCATTGAACCAACAATTCTGAGTGGTGTGGTTGGTCTTATTGCATATGGCACAAGGTTGAACATTCTGACCTTTGGATTTGTCTTGCTTTGGTCCTTTCTTCTTCCCTTTCCACTTGCTCTTGCTTGCAAAGTTGGCTTGGGAAGTCTCTTCTTCATCTTCTTCCTTCTTATTGCCTTTCTGCTTCTTATCCTTCTTATCTGCATATAGAGCACTAGTTGAATTACCATGATAGGAGTTACCTTCCTTTATGCTATTGTTGGCTTCTTGATTGAAGAGTTGTCCAAGAAAAATGTTGAAGTCTGGAGTTTGCACATCCATGATGAGATCATAAGCCATCGTGAAGGATTGCCATTGCTTATCACTTTGAATGCCGTTGAGAATTTACCTCATGATGACCTCTTCTTCAATCAGCTCTCTAATGGATGCTAACTGATCTGCAACCTCCTTGACCTTGGCAACAAACTGTGTGATGGTTTGTTTAGGTATCTTCTTCATTTGGTTGAACGCGTTCCAAAGATGATTCTTTCTTGCTTTGGTACTAGCGGAAAAGAAAGTCTTGAGGGCATCCCAAGTCTCTTGAGATATCTTGCATCCTCTAATATGTGGTAATAGAAAGTTAGAGATAGAGTTTAGTATGTAGGACCTTGCTTGAGCATCCCTTGTGCACCAAAGTGTGAGCTTATCTGTCTCCTCTAGTGTAGTTCCTCCTTTGGATCTTGGAATAGGCATAGCTTCATCACATGCTACAATTCCATAAAGATTTCTACCTTGCAAATAGGCCTCCATCCTGATTTTCCAATCCGCATAGTTGTGTCGATCAAGCTTCTTGATCAGTGAGGGAAATCCGTCACCCATCTTGATCTAGCTGTGATACCACTGAAAGAACTTGGAGAAGCTTGTAGAAGGTAGAAAAATGCATTTCAAAGCGACGAAGTTTGGTCTAGCCAACCGGCACAAGACCAGCGCTTGAGCTTGTGGAGACTCAAATAGACCTTATAGGCATGCCATAAGTGGAAAGAAACATACTATGTACTTTGGAGCATCAAGGAGAATGAGTTGATACAAAACAGATAGGTTCGCGGGTCGACTAGCTCCAAACCAGCGTGATAACAATTAGAAAAAATCCTTTTATGGGAGTGATACACATAGGGTTGCGTGTATAGAATGCACAACAGTATAATGAATAAGAAAAATATGCTATAGGAATGAATGTGACATTCACTCGTGGTACTTACTATTTTTCAGGAATACGCAGAGATTGACCCCGAGACAGCAAAACTCGACTTTCTCCCAATCTACTCGAGCAAATGATTTGAAACTTAAAAGGCATAAAATATAAACTAATACTTTTCCAATGAGCCATCATTCACTAAATTTGGAGCTTTGGAGAGAGAGCAAAGCCTCTGTAAGATTACTGTTGGCGAAGAAGATGATGCAGAGAATTGAAGGAGCAAGACAATGATGGTCACAAGTGTATGCATATTGCTTCCATGTAATGTACAAGTGATTTCAAGTCATTATATAGACTCTAGGAGTGTTCCACGACTTCTACAAGTGAAATTTGAATTCAAATGAAGGTGGGAATGGTTGTTGGAGGAAATCAATTCACTTCTCTACAATCTAGGACAAATGAAGATCTAGTTTGATCTAATTTTAGGTGATTTGATTGCTTGATTGAATGCAACTTCAACCACTTCCAATTCGTGGAATTTGGGCTCTATATTTCTACCTTTACATGTGTAAAGCTCAAGGCTTTTACAACGTTTAAGGAAACATGAAAAATCTCTCAAAAAAATACAATAAATGAGCATATGAAAAAGAACTCTCCAACGGGATATTCTTTCGACGCGATAGCCTTTGATGTAGATCAAATCAACCTCAAGCATAGTGTAAGCTTGATGTTCTAACAACTCCCCCTCAAGCTAAAGTATGCTTGAGTCTTCATTCTCTGATAGGTTGAATACATGCCATAGCTTTGAATCTGCAAAGCTTTATTCCATCAAGTGCCTTCGTCATCATATCTGCTACTTGCTTTTTAGTTGGAACAAAAGAAATGTCAATCTCCTTTGCCATGAGCTTCTCCTTGATGAAGTGGTAATGGACTTCTATGTGCTTGGTTCTCGCATGGAAAATAGGATTTGCCGCTAGATGCATAGAACTTACATTATCTCCAAATATGTGAGGTTTGGAACTCACAAGTCCCAAATGTGTATACAATGCTTTTAACCATATTGCCTCTTGAGTTGCTATGGTCAAGCCTCTATAATCTGCTTCAGTTGAGGAAAAAGCAATTGTTGGTTGCTTCTTGGAACTCCATGACTATCATCCTTAGCTCCTTCCCAATCTGCATCTGAGTAGATTTTGATATCCAAATCTGAAGAGTAAGGATAGAATATACCTTCGTTGATTGTACCTTTGAGATACTTAAGTACTCTCTTAACTGCATCCATGTGTGGTCTTCTCGGTGAGTGCATGAATTGACTAAGAACTCCCACACTATATAAGATGTCTGCCCTTGTATGAGTAGCATATATAAAGCTACCTACCAAGCTTTGATATTCTTTAATGTCCTTAATTTTCTCACCTTCATAAAAACTAAGTTTATGATTCATCTCCAAAGGTGTACCTGTAGGTTTAGTGTTCTCCATTTTGAACTTGAGAAGATCCTGAATGTATCTTCTTTGAGTCAAATAGATTCCTTCATCTGTGTATATCACCTGCATACCTAGGAAATATGTGAGCTCACCTAGGTCACTGATTTTGAACTCCTCTTGCATGTGTCTCTTGATCCTTTGAATGCCATTTAGATCATCACCTATCACAATAATATCATCTACATATACACATAGATAGATAACCACATTGTGATCCCTTTTGATGAATAGAGAAGGATCTGAGCTGCTAGTTTTGAACCCTTCATCTTGAAGATATGTAACCAACCCGTAATTCCAAGCCCTAGGAGCTTGTTTCAATCCATACAATGCTTTCTTAAGTCTGCAAATATAAGATGGATGATTAGGGTTTTCAAAACGTGGTGGTTGTGACATGTATACCTCTTCATTTATCCAACCATTAAAGAATGAATTTTTCACCTCAAGTTGGAGGAGTCTCCAATTCCTTGCAGCAGCTACACTTATCAATGTCCTGATTATAGTCATCTTTGCAACTGGTGACAATGTTTCCTCATAGTCTATACCATGAGTTTGTGAGCATCCTTTGGCAACTAATCTTGCCTTGTACCTGCAAAGAGATCCATCTGAGTTTCTTTTAACTTTATATACCCATCTGCAACCAATTACCTTTTGATTCGGTGACATCAGAACCAAATCCCAAGTGTCCATTTCCTTCAATGCATCTATCTCTTCTTTCATGGCCTTTTCCCAATTGGGGTTTCCCTTTGCCTCTTCAAAGGTTGAGGGTTCCTCTGAAATAGAGTCTTTTGCCAAGTATATTGAATGCTTTCTAACAAATGTGGAATCATATCCATACCTTTCTGGTTGTTACTTCTCTCTTGCTGATCTTCTAGGTGCTTGTTTGGAGCATTCTCCAAACTCTTGCATCTTTGCTTTGCCTCTTGACATCCATAGCTTGTAATCCTTTTTTCTTTCATCTTGGTCATCGTTTGTATCACTTCTTGGATCGTGGACTTGTGTATCATGCTTGCTTCCTAATTGATAAGAGTCAGAAGCAAGATCATATGGTAGTGTTACCTTTATTTTGTCTTCATCATACCAAGACCTGTGTTCTTCAAACACAACATCTCTATTTGAAGTGAATTGCTTGGTTGAAGGATTGAAGAACCTGTAACCCATTTGAGTTGAATCATATCCAATAAATACTACCTTTGTTGCCCTTTCATCTAGCTTACCTCTTATTTGTGATGGTACATGAACATAAGCTAAACAACCAAAAACCTTGCAATGTGCAAGACTAAGTTTTCTTCCATGCCATGCTTCATAAGGATTGATACCTTGAAGTGATTTGGATGGTGGTGTTTTGACAAGGTACACAGCAGTTGAAATAGTTTCTTCCCATAGATAATGTGGCAACTTCTTCTCTTCAAGCATTGTTCGGGCTGATCCAACCAATGTCTTGTTTCTCCTCTCTACAATTCCATTTAGTTGAGGAGAGTACATACTATTCACTTCCGTTTTGATACCGTTTTCCTCCAAGAACTCATCAAACTCTTTGGAGAAGTATTCTCTCGCTCCATCAGATCTGAGCTTCTTTAGTGATCTACCTATATGTTTCTCCACATGTGCAAGATACTTCTTGAAGCAATCAGACACTTCATTCTTACTCTTGATAAAGTATAGAACAGTCCATCTACTATGGTCGTCAATAAACGAGACACAATACCTTGATCCTTCCAATGAAGGTTCTTGACTTGGTCCCCATACATGTGTATGTACTAAGTCCAATAAGTTGTTGTGGATGTAGCCTTTGTGGTTGAATGGATGTCTTTCTGCCTTCCCAATCTGACATGCATCACACCTGTTGATCATTTGTTGCTTTGATATGTCCTAGAAAACTTTGATCCCTGCATATATCCTTCAAGGTTCTTTCATTCACATGAGCAAGTCTCTTATGCCACACTTACAAGCTCACTTAGGGTTTGAGACCCAAAGTTGAATAGAGCTATGTTCCTGGTTTCTCCTACTTCAAAAGTAAAGAGCCTATCATGCTTCTCACCTCGGGCTATCTTTTTGAAGCCTTGACATGGATCTTCCACAAAAGCTCCATGTTGGGTGAACCTAACTTGCAAGCCTTTTTCAACTATTTGGCCTACACTTATTAGGTTTTTAGTGATAGTGATCTTCTGAATAATTGTTGTAGTCCCTTCTTTTATAGCCTCTATTGTTATTGTTGAGGTTGTGTCCACCTCTGCCTCTATTGCTTCCATATCCACCTCTTCCACTTCCTTTCTGGGTCTTCCCATTGAACCAACAATTGTGAGTGGTGTGGTTGGTCTTATGCCATATGGCACAAGGTTGAACATTCTGACCTTTGGCTTTGTCTTGCTTTGGTCCTTTCTTCTTCCCTTTCCACTTGCTCTTGCTTGCAAAGTTGGCTTGGAAAGTCTCTTCTTCATCTTCTTCCTTCTTATTGCCTTTCTGCTTCTGATCGTTCTTATCTCCATATAGAGCACTAGTTGAATTACCATGATAGGAGTTACCTTCCTTTATGCTATTGTTGGCTTCTTGATTGAAGAGTTGTCCAAGAAAAATGTTGAAGTCTGGAGTTTGCACATCCATGATGAGATCATAATCCATCGTGAAGGATTGCCATTGCTTATCACTTTGAATGCCATTGAGAATTTGCCTCATGATGACCTCTTCTTCAACCAGCTCTCCAATGGATGCTAACTGATCTGCAATCTCCTTGGCCTTGGTAACAAACTCTGTGATGGTTTGTTTAGGTATCTTCTTCATTTGGTTGAACTCATTCCAAAGTTGATTCTTTCTTGCTTTGGTACTAACAGAAGAAAGTCTCGAGGGCCTCCCAAGTCACTTGAGATGTCTTGCATCCTCTAATATGTGGTAATAGAAATTCAGAGAAAGAGCTTAGTATGTAGGACCTTGCTTGAGCATCCCTTGCGCACCAATGTGTGAGCTTATCTGTCTCCTCTTGTGTAGTTCCTCCTTTGGATCTAACTTATAAACATAGCATAGACACCTATACCTTTCCAATGAGCCATCATGCACTCAATTTCGAGCTCTAGAGGGATAGCAACAATCTCTACAAGATTACTGTTGGCGAAGAAGATGATGCAGAGAATTGTAGGAGCAAGACAATGATGGTCACAAGTGTATGTATATTACTTCCATGTAATGTACACGTGATTTCATGTCTTTATATAGACTATAGGAGTGTAACACGACTTCTACAAGGGAAATTTGATTTCAAATGAAGGTGGGAATGGTTGTTGGAGGGAATCAATTCACTTCCCTACAATCTAGGAAAAATGAAGCTCTAGTTTGATCTACTTTTAGGTGATTTGATTGCTTGATTGAATACAACTTCAACCACCACAAATTTGTGGAATTTGGGCTCTATATTTCTACCTTTACATGTGTAAATTTCAAGGGTTTTACAATGGTAAAGGAACCATAAAAAATCTCTCAAAAAAATACAATAAATGAGCATAACAAAAAGAACTCTCCAACGGATATTCTTTCGATGCGGTAGCCTTTGATGTAGATCAAATCCACCTCAAGCATAGTGTAAGCTTGATGTTCCAACAGCTCCCCCTCAAGCTAAAGTATGCTTGAGTCTTCATTCTCTGATAGGTTGAATAGGTGCCATAGCTTTGAATCTACAAAGCTTTATTCCATCAAGTGCCTTCGTCATCATATCTGCTACTTGCTTTTTAGTTGGAACAAAAGAAATGTCAATCTCCTTTGCCATGAGCTTTTCCCTGATGAAGTGGTAATGGACTTCTATGTGCTTGGTTCTCACATGGAAAATAGGATTTGCTACTAGATGTATAGAACTTACATTATCTCAAAATATGTGAGGTTTGGAACTCACAAGTCCCAAATCTATATACAATGCTTTTAACCATATTGCCTCTTGAGTTGCTATGGTCAAGCCTCTGTACTCTGCTTCAGTTGATGATAAAGCAACTGTTGGTTGCTTCTTGGAGCTCCATGACACTAGCTTCGAACCTGCAAATGCTAAGTTACTAGATGTACTTTTTCTATCATCCTTAGCTCCTGCCCAATTTACATCTGAGTAGATTTTGATATCCAAATCTGAAGAATAGAATATACCTTCGTTGATTGTACCTTCGGGATACTTAAGTACTCTCTTAGCTACATCCATGTGTGGTCTTCTCGGTGAGTGCATGAACTGACTAAGCACTCCCACACTATATGAGATGTCTGCCCTTGTATGAGTAGCATATATCAAGCTACCTACCAAGCTTTGATATTCTTTAATGTCTTCAATTTTCTCACCTTCATAAACACTAAGTTTATGATTCATTTCCAAAGGTGTACCTGCAGGTTTAGTGTTCTCCATTTTGAACTTGAGAAGAAGATCCTAAATGTATCTTCTTTGAGTCAAATACATTCATTCATCTGTGTATATCACCTGCATACCTAGGAAATATGTGAGCTCACCTAGGTCACTAATTTTGAACTCCTTTTGCATGTGTCTCTTGATCCTTTGAATGCCATTTAGATCATCACCTGTCACAATAATATCATCTACATATACACATAGATAGATAACCTCATTGTGATCCCTTTTGATGTATAGAGAAGGATCAGAGCTACTAGCTTTGAACCCTTGATCTTGAAGATATGTAACCAACCTGTAATTTCAAGCTCTAAGAGGTTGTTTCAATCCATACAATGCTTTCTTAAGTCTGCAAATATAAGATGGATGATTAGGGTTTTCAAAACGTGGTGGTTGTGACATGTATACCTCTTCATTTATCCAACCATTTAAGAATGCATTTTCACATCATTTTGGAGGAGTCTCCAATTCCTTGCAGCAGCTACACTTATCAATGTCCTGATTGTAGTCATCTGTGCAACTGGTGAGAATGTTTCCTCATAGTCTATACCGTGAGTTTGTGAGCATCCTTTGGCAACTAATCTTGCCTTGTACCTACAACTTGATCCATCTGAAGTTTCTTTTAACTTTTTATACTTATTTGCAACCAATTACCTTTTGATTCAGTGACATTAGAACCAAATCCCAATTGTCCATTTCCTTCAATGCATCTATCTCTTTTTTCATGGCCTTTTCCCAATTGGGGTTTCCCTTTGCCTCTTCATACGTTGAGGGTTCCTCTCAAATAGAGTCTTTTGCCAAGTATATTGAATTACTTCGTAACAAATGTGGAATCATATCCATACCTTTCTGGTTGTTTCTTCTCTCTTGCTGATCTTCTAGGTGCTTGTTTGGAGCATTCTCCAATCTCTTGCATCTTTGCTTTGCCTCTTGACTTCCATAGCTTGTTATCCTTTTCTCTTTAATCTTTGGTCATCGTCTGTATCACTTCTTGGATCCTAGACCTCTGTATCATGCTTGCTTCCTAATTGATAAGAGTCAGAATCAAGATCATATGGAAGTGTTACCTTTTGTTTGTCTTCATCATACGAAGACCTGTGTTCTTCAAACGCAGCATCTCTACTTGTAGTGAATTGCTTGGTTGAAGGATTGAAGAACCTGTAACCCATCTGAGCTGAATCATATCCAATAAACACTACCTTTGTTTCCCTTTCATCTAGCTTACCTCTTATTTGTGATGGTACATGAACATAAGCTAAACAACCAAAAACCTTGCAATGTCGAAGACTAGGTTTTCTTCCATAGCATGCTTCATAAGGAGTCATACCTTGAAGTGATTTGGATGGTGGTGTATTGACAAGGTAAACAACAGTTGAAATAGCTTCTACCCATAGATAATGTGGCAAATTCTTCTCTTCAAGCATTGTTCATGCTGATCCAACCAATGTCTAGTTTCTCCTTTCTACAATTCCATTTAGTTGAGGAGAGTACCTAGTATTCACTTCCGTTTTGATACCTTTTTCCTACAAGAACTCATCAAACTCTTTGGAGAAGTATTCTCCCCCTCCATTAGATCTCAGCTTCTTTAGGGATCTACTTGTATGATTCTCTGCATGTGCAAGATACTTCTTGAAGCAATCAAACACTTCATTCTTACTCTTGATAAACTATAGAACAGTCCATCTACTATGGTCGTCAATAAATGAGACATAATACCTTAATCTAGCCAATGAAGGTTCTTGACTTGGTCCCCATACATGTGTATGTACTAAGTCCAATAAGTTGTTGTGCATGTAGCCTTTGTGGTTGAATGGTTGTCTTTGTGCCTTCCCAATATGACATGCATCACACCTATTGATCATATGTTGCTTTGATATGTTTGGCAGTCCTAGAACACTTTGATCCCTGCATATATCCTTCAAGGTTTATTCATTCACATGAGCAAGTCTCTTATGCCACACTTCAAGCTCACTTGGGGTTTGAGACCCCAAGTTGAATAGAGCTATGTTCCTCGTTTCTCCTACTTCAAAAGTAAAGAGCCTACCATGCTTCTGACCTCGGGCTATCTATAGGAATTAATGCAATATTCACCATTGGTACTTCCTATTTTTTAGGAATACGCAGAGGTTGACCCCAAGACAAAAAACTCAGATTTCTCCCAATCTACTGAAACAAATGCTTTGAAAAATATAGGCATAAATTAGACACTCATATCTTTCCAATGAGCCATCTTCTACTCAATTTAGAGCTCTCGAAGCAGCCTCTGCAAGATTACTGTTGGTGAAGAAGATGATGCAGAGAATTGAAGGAGCAAGACAATGATGGTCACAAGTGTATGTATATTGCTTCCATGTAATGTACAAATGATTTCAAGTCTTTATATAGACTCTAGGAGTGTTCCACGACTTCTACAAGTGAAATTTGAATTCAAACGAAGGTGGGAATGGTTGTTGGAGGGAATCAATTCACTTCCCTACAATCTAGGAAAAGTGAAGTTCTAGTTTGATCTACATTCAAGTGATTTGATTGCTTGATTGAATGCAACTTCAACCACCACAAATTCGTGGAATTCGGGCTATATCTTTCTACCTTTACATGTGTAAAGATCAAGGCTTTTACAATGGTAAATGAACCATCAAAGAGCTCTCAAAAAAATACAATAAATGAGCATAAGAAAAAGAACTCTCCAATGGATATTCTTTCGACACGATAGCCTTTGATGTAGATCAAATCCACCTCAAGCATACTGTAAGCTTGATGCTCCAACAAAGAGTAGAATAGGAAAGATGTAAGATGTACGACTCTCGATGAGTTCCAAACACGTTGCTTTTATACGCTTCAAGAGGCCAAGAGGGCCTTGCCGAATCCCAACGTTCACCAAATGTGCACCAAAGTGATTGCCCCAAAATTGGAGGGGTATGCCAATTAAGGCTCTAGTAGCCAGCTTTAATTAATTCCTTCAGATTAGGCCCTTGAAATATAGCTTCTGACATTGCCAAGGTTTGGCGGTGAAATTCTCTTGCATTAACTTTAATAGGAATGGTGGAGCCAGATACTTGCCAAGTGGTAGCTGCCCAGTTTAGAGGTAGTCGGATAAGTGCTTTTAGTGGCTTCACCATTTGAGTGGTGTATTCAAGTCTCAGATTTTGCACCATGTACCACTTGTCCCTCATTTCTTCGTTTGCTTCCCTTTCATATTTTTGGATATTGCATTCATCGACTTCTCCATTGAAATATTGTGTTGGCCACCTATGGTGGACTTGTGTGCATCAACATGCCCGATGAAACTACACTAAATTGTGTCAAATTCACTATTGTCTGCAAGGTTGTGCAGCTAATCTTCATGTATACTTCATGTCAATCAACAAGTCCAATTCATTGTCGGGACTAAGTAGCAATGAAAATGTCAACATGGTTCAAACCTTTCCACAATCATCCATGATCACCTAATAAGCCTTAAATATGAGGGCTCAGATTGTCAAGAGACCATAGTGTGTTGAACACATTTCTTGTTGTTTTGAAGCGTGAAATCGTGCAGAGATGGTGGGTCTCAAGGAAGTTGGTGGGCACGTGGACTTGCGGGCCTCTAGGTCAGTGGAGTGGTGGGAATGGCAACGAGGAGGAGAGCCACGGGCCACAGGCTGGAGATCGGGCAAGGTCGGGGGATGACAGATAGACATGGTCGCGGGGAGAGAGAGAGAGAGAGAGAGAGAGAGAGAGAGAGAGAGAGAGAGAGAGAGAGAGAGAGAGAGAGAGAGAGAGAGAGAGAGAGAGAGAGAGAGAGAGAGAGAGAGAGAGAGAGAGAGAGAGAGAGAGAGAGAGAGAGAGAGAGAGAGAGAGAGAGAGAGAGAGAGAGAGAGAGGAGGGAGGGAGGGAGGGAGGGAGGGAGGGAGGGAGGGAGGGAGGGAGGGAGGGAGGGAGGGAGGGAGGGAGAGGAGAGAGAGAGAGAGAGAGAGAGAGAGAGAGAGAGAGAGAGAGAGAGAGAGAGAGAGAGAGAGAGAGAGAGAGAGAGAGAGAGAGAGAGAGAGAGAGAGAGAGAGAGAGAGAGTTAACTAAAATTTTGGTTGATCTTTTGGTACTAATATGCTTGATGGCAGGTGCTCGGAAATGAAAAAAATATGTGTTACGAGAAAAGGAAGCGAGTTCAGGGTAACTTCATAGATAATCTCAAGATATTCAACTCGGTTTGGGATCGAGGACCGAAAGGCATTCAATCGTGGAAAATGGATCTTGCAACAAAGAGATTTTATCGACATAAGCTCGGAAGCTTTGTAGAGAGCTATACATTCTTGGTATAAAATGGGGTGGCTTGGGGAGCTATAGGTGTCATGCCTTGTTATATTTGTTCCAATGAGCCACATTTTTTGCCGTGAATGTGTGTGTATATTGTGTGGAAAGGTCATGCATTGTGGATCCAATTTGTTCACATCAGTCCGGTGTTTTGCAAGACTTCCACGGGCTGTCCATTTCAGTTGTCAAAAAAATAGGACAAGAACAATGGAGTGGATAGAAGCAGGTCAAGGGGAGCACGCACGAACACAGAAGGAGGGTACTGGAAGGTGTATGTGAAGGGAGGAGGCATTCGGGTTTTGGCTGCTCTGTAGCGGAATACAGGAGAAGAACGTGGTGAAAGAAGAAGAGGAACTTCTGGTGAAAGCCACATTCGGAGCTTGGGAAGAAAATCAAATAAGTTATTTTCATGCTGGGCCTCTATTTTTGAGTGAGATCGTCTCCTGGAGTTTCGTTTTCTAGGAAATCTTTTGTGGATGCGCAGGTATGTAGTGGGAGTCATCGAGCAGGAAGGTCTGACTCATTGTCGACTGATGACAGATTGAAGTAGAGCACATGAATAGACCTGGAGCAGGGCGTTTTTTATAATGTGAGTAGCAGGTTTGGGAAAAAGATTGCCAGAGAATTGAGAATAATAGAAGAAGGAAGAGGGTACACCCCTGACATATGAAGAGGGTCCATTAGACTGAGCAAAGGAGCTTGGTGTTATCATACGAAAACAGGTCTGCGTGAACTTCGTTGGGCAAGAATGAACTTGCGGTGGCATGAAAGGGATGATGTCTTCATTCTTTAATTTGGAAAGAATACGTGGAGCTTCTCTGATAACAATGAGTCAACCAGGATGCATTTCACACTAGCGCATGGAGGAATCAGTGCGAAAATCAAAAGTTCTTCAGCAAAAGGAGTTGGATTTTTTTCGAGTGGTGAAAGAGGATTGAAGCGCAGGAAATGACTTCTTGCAATTGGAGGTTGCATGGGTGGCTGGATTGGGGTCACAGGGAAGTAATCACTTGGAAGTCGTGTCAATAAAGGGGAGAGAGAGGAAAATCCTCGAGAAAAGGTTTTTTTGGCATGACTTTTGATGGATTTTGCTCATCAGTTCATGGATAGGCATTCACAGACTTGATTTATTAGCCCTTCCAGGGGTGTGGACTAGTATGGTAGGAAGTCCTTTGTTTTCGAAGGAGGTCACATGGAAATATTCAAGATCACATGGAATATTATGCACATGAGATAATAGAAGACAGAGAGATATTTGATTGTTGTGTTGTAATTTGGATGAACTCTCAACAGAGGTTGATTGCGAGAGAGAAGGATGGTGAGAAGATGATGAAAAGGAAGGCAAATGGCAACAAAAAAAAAAGGGGGGTTTTTCATCGAGGAGAGATGGGAGTTTATATGCAGATTTTTCATGAGTATTTCTCATAGCTACTTGGATTTCTTGTTCACCTGCTCGCTTGATATGGCTCTTGGGTTCTCCACAATAGTTGTCCCATGAATTCATGGTCAGGGATCAATAGTTATCACTGAGAAACCGTAGCAGGATGGAAAAATCCGGTAAAATCTACAACCTTGTTTTTTGGGTCATATCATGTAACGGAGTATATGTTTTATCTGTTTGCACATCGAAGCCTGTTAAGGGATTTTTAATTCATGCTTACTTCAACTTTG